>OY019131.1:10430078-11078221 GCA_955652365.1 Eristalinus aeneus | reverse complement strand
ATCGAGTTCTGAACAGAGTTCGTAGTTATAAGCACCTCGGCCGTTTCGTTTCAGAACTTTATTTGATCCACGCAAAGAACAGGTTTTTAAACGATTGTCTCCAATTGTTCCAGTACCTCTTATATTTAATTTCTTGAGTTCATTGAATAGTTCAAGGGAGGAAAAAAATTTGTCAAAAAATAAATGGAAGCTTAGATTTAAGCCTCGTCCAATAATAGTACGACAAATATCTAGTACAACTTGTGTTCCAAGAGGGAATTCTCTGTTCCCGGGCGTCGAAGGTGATTTTGACCCTAGATAAGGGTCAAAAAAAAAAAAAACAATATATCCGCTTGGTGTAGCTCCAAGCCGAAATTCGTTTTCCTATTATAAATTATTTAGTCGGATGACGTCCGAAATAAGGTATCAAACCTTCATCCACACTGTAATTTTCTACAACTATAGCGAACTATAGAAACTTTTGAAGAAGATGTTGAAATAAGGGTCGTATTTTGGAGTAACGATCATTTGGATCTAGTTGAGTATTATCGCAACAATGTAGTACTCGAAAGGTATGATCAAATCTATTTCTAGTGATGGATTTAGGTACAATAATTTTTCGTGAATCTTCTTCATTTTCCCAGTACATTCTTCGTCTTGATACATTGTTGTAGCCACTCAAAATAAGTACTCCAACTAGCGTTTTGAGCTCAATAACCTGTTGTTAATAATCATAATTGTTAGCGCTACAGTCCAGAAGGGGACCAGGGCCTAGCTTGCTCATCAACTACTCGTGTTGTGCGCGCTACTGTTCTCTCACGAGTAGAAGGGACCTACAGTTTTTTGCCGACTCCGAACGGCGAAATTTGAGAAGCTTTCTTAGACAGTTATTTCTCTTTGAGTGTTGTCAGCAGCTCGAAAGAGGTGGTGCCGTGAAAAATTCGAAAAATTGGTGTTGAGCTGGGAATCGAAGCTAGACCCTTCGGCGTGTGAGCGTCGCACTCTACCCACTACGCCACGGCGGCCTGTTTTTAGGCATATAAATAGAATATTTCGTTATCATTTTGTTTGAGATTGCTTTATAACATTATTTTCCTTTTTTTTCGATACTGTAGAATGTACATTCACCCTAAGCTTTAATGACTATCTTATCTACTACAGTTCCTAATTGCTTGCAAATAATCTAGTACATTTCCCTATTTCCATAAGTATAAATTGTTCGCTATCTCTTCCTGTCTCTCCTCTTGGTCTCTGGTATTGATCGCGTTAAGATGGAGCACGTTGTAAATATTTCTATTGTTAAATAAACTAATTTAAGGAAAAATAAAATATTGTTGAAGTTTCCCATACACATTTCAAATAAAGTATCATCGAAAAAGAATGAAAACAGGTTCAAAGGTGTTAAAGATGGATTGAGATTGCAATGTTCATAGTTGAAATTTGAAATTGGTTCTTTCCAGTTTTCTTTTTTTCATGAAAAATTTGAAATTTTCACCTTTTTTGAGACAAATGAAGAACATGGAATTTCCTCCTCTTCATCAAAGTTATTCGGAGAGAAAACAATTTCTGCTATCAGCTGATTACGAGGCGAATTGTCTACACAAACTATATCTTCCTCTCCTGAATCTTCATCTGTAACATCACCTTCTAGTAATGGAGGAGTTAAACACAAATGTGGCCGCCGTGGCGTAGTGGGTAGAGTGCGACGCTCACACCCCGAAGGGTCTTGGTGCGATTCCCAGCTCAACACCAATTTTTCTAATAATTCACGGCACCACCTCTTTCGAGCTGCTGACAACACTCAAAAGAGTAATAACTGTCAAAGAAAGCTTCTTAAATCTCGCCGTTCGGAGTCGGAAAAAACTGTAGGTCCCTTCTAGTCGTGAGAGAACAGTAGCGCGCACAACACGAGTAGTTGATGAGCAAGCTAGGCCCTGGTCCCCCTCTGGACTGTAGCGCCAACAATTATTATTAAACACAAATAAATCGGACTTGACATAAGAATATCACAGCCTACTTTGCTAAGTCTCGAAAATAAATAATTTAAATAAAATACGTGGCCTACTTTTCAGCTAGGACTTTTTAGGCTAGGTGCACCATATACGGTACAGAGGGATAATTCGGGGTAATAAAACGTATAGCCATCTTTTCATCTTCTGTGATCCTTCCTGATGCCTTTGGCGAGCGCTTGAAGTTAGTTGTCATCAACAGGATCTAGGTCCGATTGAATGAGGCTTTACGGAAGCAGGGATTGAAGCACCAAACAAATTCACATTCATCGCATGGTGGTCAATTTCAAGGCTTCAACCAGTAGTGGGTTGAATATTGCCCCGTCCAATATGATTTTTCTTCCAAGTTCTAAAATTTGATGAACGACAATTGAGAATTCACAAGCCAACTGCAGGTTGGAGGCGGGTTAGGGACTCGGGAAACCTTCGATTTAAGAAGGTGCTTGACAAGACGAACTGTTGTGGGGTGGGACTTCTTCAGTAAAATTGAGCGGAACCCACACGCAACACCTGCGGCAGTGGCGGTAGCTACAGCAGAGGCACGATTTTCAGGAAGTCCGTTCAGCTGACGGATTGTGAGGAAGAAATTGAAGTGAAATAAAGGTTCAAAGTGAGCCATCAATGATGCATTTGTGGGGCACTTGCACAATCCAGTGGGTCTACAACTAAGCTGAGGTTATCGGCTGCCTGAAAATTATCTAGGAGTGAAGGTCGTCACAACGTCCTGGACCTACTCAGACTAGGCTTGGGGTACGTTTTATTGCAAGTGTTTCTACAGGAGACTAATAATAATAATTGTACTACAGTCCAGTGTGGCACCGTGGCGTAGTGGGTACAGTGCGACGCTCACACGCCGAAGGATGTAGGTTCGATTCCCAGCTCAACACCAATTACTCGAATTTTTCACGGCACCACCTCTTTCGAGCTGCTGACAACACTCAAAGAGTAATAACTGTCTAAGAAAGCTTCTCAGATTTCGCCATTCGGAGTCGGCAAAAAACTGTACGTCCCTTCTACTCGTGAGAGAACAGTAGCGCACACAACACGAGTAGTTGATGAGCAAGCTAGGCCCTGGTCCCCCATCAATTATTATTACTACAGTCCACAAAAGGACCAGGGCTTAGCATGCTCCTCAACTTCTCATGTTGTGCCCGATAATTTTCTCTCGCAAGTAGAAGGGACCTACAGTTTATTGCCGACTCCGAACGGCGAAGGAGACTGATGGGAAACAATGCAAGAAGGCTGGGCATCACATAAAAGGACTTATTCATGAAGAACCGTCGCAGGAAAACCACTTTTTAGCACATCTTTGGCATCTGTTGTAGTCAAAGAAGGATAAATATCAGTATCGGGGAAAAACTGATTAGAGAACACATCACGGAAGTAAGCGTCAGAGCATATGCAGTTCAGCTTTTGAATGCAAAACTCTACTCGTGAAAGAAACCAACCTCAGCATTGCAGCCCAGCCAGCCTCACCAATACTACATCGTTAGGAAATTCATAAATCCTGGACTCTCTTCTTCTTTTCGCGGAGGTACAGCTCGGGGTTTTTCTGGGCCTCAACGTGTCAGGACAAACTTTCGTCAGCTGCCTTTAGTTGCGCACTATAAGTTGGCTGAGGTCTTTCTTCACTTGTGTGCACCACCTCATCCTTGGCCGTTCTCTGTAGCTTTATCCCATCGACTCGACTTAGACAATTTATTGGGCCTAGCCATTTTTGAACAAATCATCTATCTACCGCTGCGACTGATTTTAAATAGCAAATTGTGAAAAACCACGACTACGACCCTTTGCCTCATATGATCCCATAATCGGTCCCATAATCCCCAGCAGTGCTAACTCCCCCTCCAACCCTTAACGACATACACACCAACCACCCCCATAAGTAACCATAATTAAGTTTCTGAACAAAAACCTCTAAGAGCAACACGAACAAAAAAAGAAACTCTCACAAAATAAACGAAACAAGGATAACGAGGCACAGAGGACCAAAAAAAAAAAACAAATATAATTTGCCCTACATCAATCCTTCCCCTTCATTAACTCTAGCTAAGGAGTTTTACTTTTAATGAGCCCCATGTAGACCGGAAACAGTGAAGAAGGAGGGCACGAGAGAGCACAAGAAAACTCCAACAAGTAAGGTCATCCCAGAACCCTGCGGCATCCCTTCCACGAAACCCAACATCTCCAGCAAAAAGGACACATCCCCCGAAATTGTTATGTTTCAATAGGGGTTAACTCCAGTGGATGTGATATCCCCTCCCCGCGGACTCCTGTCACGGGGAAGGGAGGTGCCGAGGATTTCCACAGAATTTCTCCCCATTTTTCTTCGAAAATATTCGGATATCTCCGAAGATGAGATATGGATACCGAACAAATCAAGCAGTTACCACCACTGTCGGAGGATGTTACGTATACGCACCGAATGCCAATCACTGAGCTGTAGTCTCCCGGGCCTTCCTGGTGTTCTCTTCGACATTGTCGTTCACTCGAACCTGGACGGCGACTTAGACACGTTCGTGTGGCGGGCTATGTGTGTGCCAGCGGATGTACATATAGATGAGAGATGGCTGGGGGTTGCTTCACATAATGATGTACGGCCTCTGCAAAGCTGGGCCAGGGGGCGGAGGAGCCCTCCACCCACTGCCCATGCCAACACAATCCAAATAAATTGCTGGTAATTCTATTTTTTTTTTTTTTGCTAAGCGCCATTCACACTCTCCTGTCGCTCGTCCTGGAGAGGGGCTCTCTTTGCACAGAGGCACACGCACCAGAGTGGATGTATGTGTGTGTGAAATCCACGCGCACAAAGGCAATAACTAAAAAAAGGGACATTATGAGGAGATGACCTTGTTTTAGGGGATTTTCCCTCTTGCGGTGTGTATACCCGCACACATTGCACATCGAATCCTGTGGCGCGTTTTTTCTTTTTGCTGCTTCTCTGTGTGCCAATTGAAGTAATATAAATGTCACTGTTGGCATCCTGTGGCAGAGGCACCCTCACGACTTCCACGCCGTCGACGACTGCGACGACAGAAGGAAGGCAAAGTGACACGACGACGAAGGAAATTCATATTCCGTATGATTGATCAGCAATGTCCTTGACTTTTGCATACGTAATATTGTCATGCAATTTTTATTGTTTGCTTTTATGTTCAGCCTAAGCCATGGCGTCACGGTGTGACAGGCGGAGCGGGGCCGCGGAACGATCTATGTGGGCTAAGGACATGCAGATGACGTGCAAATGTTTGTTTATTTTCTTCTCCTTTTTGTTTCTTTGTTTTGTTCTCGTGGTTTATTTTTCTTCTCAGTCCTTGAGCTCGCCCCGGACAGTCCGCATCATCTTTGAGGAATTTTGGAAAGTCCGCGTTTGTTCTCTTGTGAAATGGAGTCTCATTCGCTTGGGTTTGGGTGAGATTCTTACAGGGGTGAATTGAACGCGTGGAGGGGCGCAGGTTTTCTAATGGGATGAAGCCACGGTCATTGACATTGACTGGGCGAAAGCCGTGACAAGTATCAGAAGGTCATCCAAAGATTAATAGGAACCTTGACACAAGATCCTAAAATAGTGCCGAGCATCGCGTTTGATTGAGGACTTGGAACAATTGAACGTCCCTGCTCCTAAACGCATGTATTCTGTTCTTATCCATACAAACAAAGTTCAGCTATCATCTTTTGCATCAAGCTGGGTGATCAGGACGCGAAATTTAATGCGGATTGTTGACACTGGACATTACACTTCAGCTGTGAGACCAGCTCTCATCTACAGCTCACTTCAGACTGCCTCTGCATGCAACTATCTACCTCTGAATAATTATTCTAGCTTAAAGCGAGTTTTAACTTAGCTCCCTCATGTCCAGTAGCCATTCAGGTGTCGGCCTACACACCTGCAGGGCTAAAAACACATTAGACTTGGACATTTTTACAAATTGAACATTCCCAAGTAACTCATCAATTTCACTCTCTCCTCTGAACACTGTTATCATCCTACTCATGCTTACATTCGAGACAAACTTATCGGCTAACCATTGACTGCGCAATCCATCGTGGGGTTAGCCCCCTGAAGGTCTGAACTCCCTCTGGCATGTTCTGTGAGCGCATGAAGAAACGTTCTCATCATCGTGGTTTCAGGCTGGGTAAGTCCACGATAGACCAGATCATCATTTTACAGCGGATCCTGCAAAAGAGCCAAGAATTACAGATCGACACCACATATTTGTCGACTTTGTGCATTGCGGTGAGCCAAATACTGTCATGTTAAGTTCTGGCATTCCCTCCAAACTTGTCAGATTCTGAAGGGTGTCGAAAAAGTCGTTGCTTTGTCAAAAAAAAAATGGTGTTGGTGGTGACATAGTGACGCGCTGTCATATGACTTCTTCTACACCATTCTTCAGAAGATCATGCGTAACTCACAAGTCAACAGCAGAGGCACGATCTTCCAGAAATCGGTTTATTTGCTAGCTTACGCTGATGACATTGACGTGATTGGACGAACACAGCGAGCCGTCAATGAGGCGTTTGCTGGCATTGAAGCGGAAGCGGCTAAAATGGGTCTGAACCACCAGCTAACGCGGACGATTTTGAAAAAAAGGAACTGGAAACCTTCCCTTCACAGCAAATATGTTGTCAAATTATTGCAAGGTCTCTTATTCTTATGCTGCAACAGTCTGTTTCAGAGGACATTTTTCTAAGCGTCTAATCCTAATTCAGGTCGCATGAGAAAGTGGGTCCTTTGGAAGTCAGCAAGTCGGAGAAGTGGAAACATCAATCTATGGGCTGATTCTGGCTGGTGGAAGAGCAGGGTGACCACAAGCAAATGTGCAAATGTGCAAATTTTTAGCTGTCTTCTTCTGAATCCAGTTGGAGGCTGAGGACGCTCAATTTAATGCGGATTGTGGACTGTGCACACTCCAGGTGTGAGACAACTTCCCCTCTTAAGCCCTCCTCAAACTGCTTCTGCATGCAACGATCTATCTCAGCCAGTTGCCATCGAGAATCGCTTCATAGCAAATATGCTGTCAAATAAATGCAAGGTCTCTTATCCTTATACTGCAGCAGTCTGTGTCAGAGGGCAAGCAAATGGAGGGTAGCTACGGATACATTTGTCCCCATGTTCCAATCGCTTGTGCCCAAAGGCCCTTCGAGCTTAAAACTTTCTTTCCATGAAGGCATGAATGTGCGTTTAACTACGTGATTAAAAGTCAAACTCTTTGAAGACAGGTTCCCATAGATAAGCAGACAGCTGCAGAGTCTCAACTCTTTGCATTCTGGCAACGCTGGTGGTAGAACGACTTGAATTTCTAGTGTGTCCTATGAACTCGCTGAAAGCTCTATCTCCTCCTTTATGATTTCGTTGTAAGATCTGCACTTTATTCCATCAATTGAGCGTTATATTCCAATGGGCGGATTTGACGACATGACTAGAAAAGAGTTCAACCCGTCAACTAACATCCTCAATTACATTCCAAACTGTGAGCGGTCAGATATGCCAGTCCATGGATGATACAAACTGGCGTCATGAACGAATATCGTGCCAGTAGCATGCATGTCCTCAGAATGAGTTTGTCTTTCAAAGTTTCTACGGTTAACACTACGGGAAAACTCCCGCTTATGATTTGCATTCCAATGAAGGCCCCTACGACAAATCCAATTGCGGAGGCACTTCTACAACGATGAAACTTTTTCATCTAATCCAACTTTACAAGATGACCACCAGAAAGCACTCTGCAAATCCTTTGAAGCAAACCGATCCCCCGGCATCTCAACTTTGACTAAGCGGGGTAAGCTCAGCTCAGTTACTTCATACGTGGATGCGAAATTTTAGTTTTGTCTCGACTTGTTCCTTTTTCCAGACAAGGAACAGGTTGATTTTCTAAGCCGATGAGATGCAAATGAAGGCTCCATCGTTAACGCATTCCAACAAAATTGACTTACAATGTCTGCTCCCCAAGAGCAGGTGTCTTCAGCCCACCATTCCATTGACAGCTTCACCCAAGCCGCCTTGTTACATCCACAAGCCAGCAGTCAATACCCCTCTACCGTGCGAAATGCACTCCCTCCTCTCCAGCAGACTGTGGCAGCATTCTTTGCATTCCCAGCTTCGTCTGTATTCGGTCGCATTCTCCGCATTGTTTCAATGTTCACAATGTATCACTTGCACAGAAATATTGAGACTTCCCGGACACAACACATGTGCACCCGAGTGCATCCTCAGTCCTGCCCCAAAACGCAGCCATCCACTCTGCCAGCCAGCTGGCTTCCAACGAAGGGATGGAGACCCTATGTAGCAATTCCATACATGAAAGGTTTAACAATGGAAAACGGAAAATACCGGAAAATTACATTCATTTCGAAACAAACAATCCTTTCCGCCAGGATGCCATCTGGATACAAAGGTACCGGCTCCTAATGCCGCTGGCGCAGAGCTTCGGCAGAGTCCTGTCTATCTGCAGATATCTTTACCTGTCCCCCTCCCCGCTCCACCACACCACCAGTGTCAGCCCGTTGTAGTTTATTGTTGTTGTTATTGTGCGGCGCTGCATGCATGAATCCAGCGCCCGCATTGATTCTTTAATCCACGTATCCTCGACTACAAACAGCTGCAGCCGAGGAGAAAAAATGCAGGGACTACAACGAGCGCAAAAAACAACTCCACAACATATTACAGTGATACGCATTGAATCCAACATGTTGCGCATTGTGTCTGCCGTCCTTGTGTGTCCCTTCCGAACAAACGGCCTTATTGCATCGACTACGGAGCTCGACTGAGGGGCTAAGTTGCACTGACATCGGATATCAGGTCTGATTCGTTAGAGAGGACCCCAGTGCCGTGCTGGCGTCTGTCAAATTGGATCCGTTCATCTCGGGGACCCTGGCGAGTGTGCATTTTTCAGCCGTAGCTCCTGCCAAGCTTAAGTATGCCGGCGAACAGTGTAATTCACGTGGAGGCATGCTCTAGTCCGGTGCTTCGTGGGTGTATTAAAAATGCACAAGTCAAATGCAGTGGCGGAGCTGCTGCTGGAACTGTGTCGTCTGTCGTGGTGGGTGCGGGCGGGGGGCGGGCAGACATGGGTAAGGACGTGAGTTTTGTGCATTGCGGTATTTCCGGATTTGGAATGTGTTCTGCCGTGTTGCACCGAAAGATTTGTACCTTTTCGCTGAGAGCGCTGATCCGAGTTGTGTGACCAATTTGGAATAAGGATTAGAATGGATTTGCTCAGGTCGTTGGCCAGTGTGTTGTTGGACTGGATTGGAGTGTGCATGGCTTACCTCTGAAGGAGTTGGCACTCTGCATGCTAGGGATTGCAACGGGAGTGTTCCCAAGTGAATTGGATTTTTTGAATTGTTTAACCTAGTCTCCTACGAGCAGATATAAAGCCTTTCGAGGGCCCTTTGCAACAAAAAATTCTACTCCCAGTATTTACATAAAGAGTACGAAAATAAGCCAAACATAAAATTGATTAACTTGAGTGTAAAGTTCTTGGCTAAAACTGTAGGGGGGTTGAAAATTTATTTGGGATGACAAAAGGGCATTGTCTAAAACAAGGCGACGCACTGTCATATGACGTCTTTAACATCAACCTCGAGAAGATCGTGCGTAACTCACAAGTCAACAACAGACTGACAGAAGTCAGTTCAATTGCTAGCTTACGCTGATGACATTGACGTGATTGGACGAACACAGCCGAACATAGCCGTCAATGAGGCGTTTGTCGGCATTGAAGCGGAAGCGGCTAAAATGGGTCTAGTGGTAAATGAGGGCAAAAGGAAGGACACACAACATCGACGTGCAGCAGAAACTTCGAGGTAGTTAAGGACTTCGTCTACCTCGGCTCCGCGGTAAACAGGGACAACAATATCAGTACCGAAATCAAACGCAGAATCGCTGTTTCCTTGGGCTCAAGAGGCAATTGAGTAATAAAGCCCTCTCTCGAAGGACTAAGCTCGCTTTTTATAACAGCTTGATCATCCCCGTCCTACTATATGGCGCAGAATCTTGGACGTTAGCAAAGGCGGATGAGGAAGCCCTTAGTCTTTTCGAGAGAAAAGTTTTGCGTGCGATTTTTGGTCCTGTTTGCGTTGATGGCATCTGGAGGAGAAGATTTAATGACCAACTCTATGGGCTGTACAGCGACATGCGCCTTGTCAAGCGTCTACGGATACAACGCTTAAGATGGCTAGACCACGTAGAGCGAATGGACACCACTGCTCCGGCCCGAAAAGTCTTTGAATCCGAGCCATTGGGACAACGCAACAGAGGTTGAAATAGACTAAAGTGGCGCACACAAGTGGAGAAGGACCTCAACCAATTTGGAGTGCGCAACTGGAGACAGCTGGCGAAAGATCGTGCTAGCTGGAGAGGCATGTTGGTTGAGGCGCAGGTCCACCCCGGATTGTAGCGCCACAAGAAGAATAAGAAGAAGACAAAAGGGGCAACATTTTCAATTCGCAGATAACGTTTAAGACTAGGCCATGTAGAGCGTATAGACACCCCTGCTCCGGCCCTAAAAGTTTTCGAATCTGTGCCATTGGGCCAAAGCAGCCTAGGACGGCCTAAGCGAAGGTGGGACACGCAAGTGGAGAAGGACCTCAACCAGCTTACAGTGCGCAACTGGAGGCAACTGGCTAAAGATCATACTATCTGGAGAGGCATGTCTGTTGAGGCCCAGGTCCACCCCGGACTGTAGCGCCAAAAGAAGAAGTTATGTTGTAAAACCACATTGTAATGTTTTTCGATCGCTTCTGGCCACTTTGGACGCAAGTCCTTGCTCGAACCTGTTATTTGTAATCGATTTGTAAACAACAATCGACAATCCGCCTCCCTTGGGTCTCCTTCTCATCAAAGAATTTTTCAAACTGCCATGTGGTCGATGCTTAGTGGCACCAATCTCTTTGTTAAAGTCCGTGGCGGACTTGTTTCTTCAATGACAAGGGTTTTCCAAGTTTTTCAGTGACTGGCCACCTAGGGCATTACCTCCTCCGGTGTTCAAACATAGACTTCAAAAGCCGGGACAGCAACTCCGGTAAATGACAGAAAAGCACGGAGTCGTTTCTTGTTTTCTTCCTTCGTTTGACTTTTATTTCAATGTAAACCCCTATTTCCCGGCTCTGAGTCTTTCCCTTATCACTTCAGACTCAATCGTGGTGCACAGCTGTTCAACAGGCTATTCGATGGCCGTTTCTGTGTAATGAGCATTGAATGTCCTTTTAACATTGCCCTAGTAGCAGCAGCGACAGTTACGGAAAACTGTTTTAAAACAGGGTCTCGGGACAGTTATGGAATCTGTCTTCCTACGGAACCTGATGAGTTTGACCAAAACGCGACTTCTGCCAATGCGGCCCTATACACGCTTTGCTATGCGCCTTTATAACCGACAAGTAGGTGATTGTCCCCTGTGGGTCTTTGTTTGATCTGCAAGCGAAAGTCTGGTGTTCTGCAGACGCTCTCTTGGTCTAGAAACCACATCGACAACAATCCAAACGAATCAAAAGACTGTAGTTGGGACAGATGACCGTACCTCCTTGTGATTAGGGCCAGTGCTTGAAGCATTTGCTCGATTCTCAAACTCCTTCACCCCTTCAGGACACATTATCTGGCTTAAATCGTTCTTTTTTCCTTTAGTTTTCGAACTCGTATTCTCGTGTCGCCACTGTCCAGGGCGATCTCAACCAAAGAGCCTCTTCAACTGGGATTGTTTTTAGCCTGCTGCCTTTTGTCGGGATCCTTCTTCATTTTTGTGTGTCATTTTGTGTACAGGCGTTCTTCGTATTTCGATGAAACTAACAGGCCTCTCGACTTGAAGGCGAGTTGTCCATGCACCTAACCTTCTTGAGATTGTGGACTCCTGGCAGGATCCATGTCGCATACCATCTGTGAATTAACTTCTCTCTCCATTGGCATTGGAGCGATTTTCTCTCAAAAGGACGGAGGAATTTATCATCCTCTTCTTTGAATTGTGGCATGCTCTCGACTGCTACTCATCCAGTTTTCACAAGGAATTCACTAGCACCGGCTGATTCGTTGCCTGTTCCAAAACAGAAGAAGAAGAATACTCTTGGCATCCATTGAAGAAACCATTTCTGACCATCTCTCATTTCCCCTAATTCCTTGGCAGACTCCTTTTCTGCTGAGAAGCCATCGCCAACTGTCCGCACAGAGGTCATTCAATCTCCAACTCAGTCCATAATTAACGCAGCTCTGTGCACTTTTCCAGGACCCCATCACGTCCTGTCGCAGCTTCCTCGCTCCATTTTAAATTATTAACAACCCATAAACAAATTCCTGCACTCTCCCAGCGGATTGCGATTTAAGATCTCAAAAACCCGACTCTCCCGTACATCGCATTCCCAAATGCACCCAACCCCTGCCGACCACATTGTTGCTAATCCCCTTCCTCCTACCACGTCCCCCTTCACCCACCCTGAAGCTGATGACTTTTGAATGGCTTTTGTTGCATCCCGGCTGACCTCGCATTTCCTTCAGACCGCCTCACAATCCCTTGGCCCTTGCGCGCCAATCCTATTAAAATTAATTTAATATCCCCGTTGCATGTAATTTCATCCGCTCGAGTTTGCATAGTTATCCGAGTAAAAGGCCACGTCGCCGCTTCACCGTCTAAGCACGGCACCGCCTTCCGTTTAGGGGCGAGCCGAAGCGGCACACAACCGCCCGCACCCGCAGTGTATCTCGACCCGATACACGAAAATTCATAATTCCGGAAGATTTTCCTCCCTCTCCCCCCACCCCCTCCTCGCTAAGCAACCGCAAAGTAAATACCATTAGGATCCCCAAATAGACACTTGTTCCGGACCGGCTCTCAGTGCGGGGCAGCCGCCGCCGCCGCTCCCGCTCACCGCACCAGCAGCAGAAATAGCTTATCCGGGGACGCTGTCTGACGCTGCACGGAGATGTTTCAATCTTGGGCCTCGGTTTTTGAATTTTGAATTCTACTCCCAAGGGCGAAGGAGGCGGGCGCTACCCCACGCCGCCCTGGATACATATTTTATTTATTTCCATCTCGCTCCGGCGCATCTCTGTGTGCGCTCGTCTCAGCCAGAAAGGCAACTGATTCGGCGGAGAGTTCATCGTTTACCCTTTTTTTGTGGCGCTCTCTGGCCGAGGGAGTGTTTGTGTGGAGCAGCAAACAGACAGAAAATCAATGCCACTTGTACGGGAGTGTCTTCTGTTGTTTTGCATTCGCATTTGGGGAGGAAGTGGGGACCATCCTGCCGACACACGGAGAGATAACGTGCTTTTTGCTCGGATGACAGCCAAAAAATAGCAGCATCAACTTCACGGTGCTGCAGCCATGGAAAGTTAATTCCATTACAGGACGCGGCAGGGCAGTGCAGAGGCGGTGGCTGTCTTGACTTGCATATGCTGACGGCGGAGCAGTGTGTTGTGGGTTCGATGATGCACCAGCGCTACTCAGTGCCCGCATCCGCAGTGGAGCGGACGCTTGCAAGTGATGATGTTTTTCCCCGGAGAGAAGGTATGATAAGCACTCACCCGTGGAGGATGAATGCATAAATACGAGTGTTGAGTTTTGGTGGTCTTCGTCGACGCTCCGATGCGTTCGGGAGGACTGTGTGAATGCACCCCGGATCTGTTGTAAGGCGTCCTGTGGGGAATTGTGAACTGGGTCTTGACGACTCAACGACAGGGGATTTGTTCGCTTACAGGGAGATTTGGCTCACCCTAGTGGGGCGACGAAATGTCAACACACATCACTGACTGACCTGAAGGGACTTAATAAGAAGAAGTCATGGCTTGTGCGTTTTTGCTCAGCAAGTTAGTGTGGTCGCCGTGGCGTAGAGGGTAGAGTGCGACGTTCATACGCCGAAGGGTCTAGGTTTGACTCTCAGTTCAACACCAATTTTTCTAATATTTCACGGCAACACCTCTTTCGAGTAATAGCTGTCTAAGAAAGCTTCTCAAATTTCGCCATTCGGAGTCGGCAAAAAACTGTAGATCCCTTCTACTCGTGAGAGAACAGTAGCGCGCACAACACGAGTATTTGATGAGCAAGCTAGGCCCTGGTCCCCCTTTGGACTGTAGCGCCAACAATTAAGTTAGTGTGGCGTGAGTGGTAGTCTGTGGAAAATGTGATAACTCGTATCATCGACAGATGGGGAAGGTTACCTTATTGAGAAAGTTCTGGTCATTGAAGCAGCCAAGCAGCAGCTCCTAGACTCTCTTGCATAAATACCATATACGCAAGTGAACTGTCAACAGTACTCAGTGGAATAGGGGTCCACACCTCCCATACGCAGGAGTTGACGAAACTAGTCTTCAACTTACAGTATGGCCAGTGTCTAAATTCGGATCCCGAGGGGTGCAAGAAGATTTTTTCCGGTTGTCTTCAATATCGCAAAAGTAGCGTCACTTGAACCCAACTTGTAACTTGTATCCCAAAATACAGATTGTTATAAAAAAAACAGGTATCATTTGAATTGCACGGTTCAAGTTTACATACAGACTCCACGCTGCGCCCCTTGGATAGCCATCACAACACTCGTTATATGGGGAACCAATGTATGCAGTAAGCTCCTCTGCCTGAGGGTTTATAATGGGCCTGGCCTACCTGTCTGTGGGTTCAACGTAAGGGTAACTTCCTGCCCACGTAAAATGAAATAGTTCAGAAAAACCGATATGCCACGGATAAGGACGGATCAACTGTTGACGACCCCAGAAAACGCTTTAAGGACAACGATTTTCGGTTTTGCACGTGGAATGTGAGGTCCCCTAACAGACCACGTGCAGCCGAATAACTTGCGGAGGCCCTTGACTGCTACAAAGCAGACATTACCGCCATTCAGGAAGTGCGATGGGATAGGCACGGAAAGAAAACGATGAGCAATTGCGACATCTACTACAGCGATTGCTATAGAGAGAGAAGGCAGCGCTTATTCGGATGCGGATTTGTTGTTCGAGGCAGACTTGGGCAGAAAGTCTTTAGCTACGACCCCGGCAGCGAACGCCTCATGACAATCCGCATCAAGACTAAATAATCAGTGTGACATGCGCTCACTCGCCGACAGAGGAGAAGGATGACAACATCAGGGATGATTTCTTTGCTCTCCTAGACAGATCATACGATCGATGCCTTAGCTACGACAGCAAGATCGTTTTTAGAAACTTCAACGCTCAGCTAGAAAAGGAGGACATCTTTTCTGAAGTCATCGGCAAACACAGCCTGCACGACAACACATCCGGCAACGGACTTAGGCTGTTGGACTTCGACTCGGGGCGGAACCTCTCTATGTATAGCACGCGGTTTTCGCACCTGAAAATTCACAAAGGAACCTGGCGATCTTCTGATCAATCCACCTTCCACCAGATTGATCAAGTTGCGATCAAAGTCAGACACTCCTCAAGTGTTCTCGATGTTCCAGCCTTCCGAGGTGCAAACATCGACTAGGATCATAACCTTCTTGTAGCCAAGGTAAGAACTCGGATATCGTGAGAGTAGCGGAGTCGAGCCAGGCCGAAACGGTTTGACGTCGGAAAACTACAATAGCAACTGATAGCTGGGAACTTTGCCCACCGGGTCTTCCTGAAACTCGCTCAGAGTTCGACGCTGCCTGCATTGACCATAGAAGAAGACTGGAAACGATGGCAAAAAGCCATCAAATAAGCTGTCACCACCCAGAAGGAACGCATGGTTTGACGACGAGTGCAGGCATGCGCATGCAGCCAAATAAGACACCTATAAGGCGACGCTGCATCGAACAACGATGGCAGTTTGTGAGCTCTACGAACAGAGAAGGGAAGAGCATCGGTTTCCCGGAAGGAAAAAGAAGGAGCATGAAAAGCGCGCGGTCGAGGAATTGGAAAGGTTTTAAGACAGGAATGAAGTTCGAAAGTTTTGGTAAAAGGTGTAACAGCTATCTGGAGGATACAAAGCTTGGACAAAGGCCTACCTGGACCAAAATGGACAACTCGTGGCAGAGTCACCTTCTGTGCTGAGAATCTGGAAGGATCATTTCTGCTGACTCTTTCACGGCGATGACGGCCCAAATTCTGCTGTTAGGCAGAATGTTACACTCGTTTTGGTTGAGGATAGACAAGAATTCCGTCCCACTGACGAAGACGAATTGAATATAGCAATATCGAAGCTAAAGTCGAAAAAAGCTGCTGGAGCGGATGGACTGCCCGCAGAACTACATAAAGTACATGGAGATGAGTGTGTTGGGCGTATGCCAACTCGGAGTGCGCAACTGGAGGCACCTGGCGAAAGATAGTACTGGCTTGAGAGGCATGTTGGTTGAGGCCCAGGTCCACCCAGGACTGTAGCGACACAAGAAAAAGAGGAAGATCATTTGACTTGGTGCACTTTCTAAAAATAATATGAATTTTTTTTGTTAGTGGCGCCCACTATATGTCAGTACCGGGACTTATTGATTGAAGTTTTTTAAGCACATCTGCTTTAACCTCTCGTTCATTTCACAAAATAAAAAAGACACTGGTCCTAATGGTCCGAATCTAAACTTCACTCCAACCGTGCAGTCAAAAAACAGACTGAAGAAAATTTCTCTAGCTGTCGTCTCTTGCGTCGATTTCATTTTGGAGAGTTAGCCTATTTCCAAAATACGGTACTCGAACCTAAGCTCGTGGATCCAAACAGGCATTTACTCGTAGCTTAAGCATCTACCTAGACCGGTGACTTAAGTGAGACTATCAGACAAATGGAAGTGCAACCCCAATAACGAAAACTTTTACAAGACGTAGTTCTAGTAGGCTTAAAATCAATTTATTGAGGGCTTGGTATGATGAGCGTACAACATAAAAAAATGGGCCATCCGATTGGTGAGATTTTCATGCGACTTAATGCCGCTCGAGCATTTTCTGAGGGTCTACATTAAGCCAGCGGTTTGTGTCAAAAAGGAGACGACCTTGAAAGAGTTCAGAACTACGTTCAAACGCAAACTATAAGCGGCGTCAGTCGAGATAAGTAATTGTATCAAAAGATGTCAAGTCCAAGTTGGAAGACAACAGGCAAGTAGCTTAGCAGCTGCAAGTGCTCGTACTCCATTAGGGACTGGATTTGAGAAAGATTGATAGGCAGAGTTTGTCTTCTATTATCACAATAGTTGATCTCAGATGTCTTTGACGACGAGGGACAAATTGCTGGAACCTGCTTGGGTGGGATTCAAGTAACCGCCTAATAGGCAAAAATAGCCTAAAATAAAAAATAGCCTAATAGCCAAAATCCTGCAGCTTGAGCTTGTATTCGTTTCGATCGTTTTAGACCATCTCTTAGTGAGAAGGAATTAACCATCTGAGAGCCACTGAACATATCTTGGTCAAGTTTCTTGCTGAGACGAAAACGCAGTCCTGCAGAGATAAAAGTCGGGCTACCCGGGAAGGTACTGCGAATATGTCAAAATTATTCACCTCCTTAGAAATTGGACTTAAAAATACGTTTTTTTTTTAAATGAAGACATTTTAGAAAATGGTTGAAAGGTTTATTTTCATTTAGACCCTCGGCGGTGTCCCCGTGCCTCGTCTTCTCATGCGTCCGTGCTCCGCTGACAGAGTATGCGGTAGCAACAAGCAACAGGAAGCATCAGCCTAGAGTCTTGCTTGAGTTTGGACCCACAACAGAAGCTCCCTCCACACAAATGAAGTAACAAATTGTTTATAGTCGTTCCTTCCTTCCTTAAAGTAATCCTTGAGACTCCTGTTCAACAGTGATTTCCTCGAATATCCCAAAATAATCCTTATTCCTCAGATATGCGACGTGAAAATTGCAGAAGGACAATTAAGACAACTCCTTCCCGCCGTCAATTGTCCCCTTCACAGTTGTGGGCTCCTAATCGAACCGAGACTACACATTCCACTCCCTTGGTTACAAACTTTCCCAATGCCTCATTAGCATAGCTCCACTATCAAGCCTTCTCTACAGCAAAAAAAAGCACTGATTCTGCAAGAAACTGTTGTTAAAAATCCTTCAAGCAGAACGACTACAACCTCAAGGAGGCAAAAAGGACTCTGCAACTGGAACCGAATCACGGATCGAAGCACGGAACCAACTTCGCAAGACAATGCGAAAGTTTTAAGCATACACCCCTCCCCGCCCTTCCTTGATTGTATACTTTCAGTGTCCTTCCTTAGCCCTCGAACAACACCAGCAAACAAGAGCGTCTCCCCCTATCCCGGTGAATAAATGAGGTATCAACCTTTTCTCCTTCGACAGCTGATAAAGATGAGCGCCACGCTGCCGGTGACTGGGACAAAGCGCCGACATCATGCAAAACACCAGAATGGCGGCAGTGAGGACTCCGGAATCGAACTGCAAAGGACAATGAAGTGAACAAAAGTCGGTTAAATGGAAAAAGTTCCCTCTTCAGTCATCTGTTCCAAATAGGCTGCCTCACTTCATGGCGCACAACAGAAAAAAAAGACAATTTGGCGGATTCATTGAATTCCTTGACTGATATTCAAATTGGGGATGGTTACTGCGGAGTGAAAGCCTTCAACTTGCTGCTTGGCAACGCCGAGTTGCGCAACCAAGGGCAAAAGAGAATAAAACTCTGACTTTCAAACTCCTGCACAGTGTGGCGGAGCAAGTTGACTTTATCTGCGGTAGGTGTTCGTTCGTGGTCGTCCTTTTTTCTGTGCCCTGAAAAACTTTTATCCACCCAACAAGGACACTTTTACACACACACACAAACACACAGAGAAGCAGAAAGGATAAAAATGGAAGAAACATGAGAAACGTCTTTGTAAAGATTGTGAATCGTGATAGTGACAGGTTGTTTCAGATCTGTGTGGCAAGTCCTTTCTCCGCCCCCTTCCCACCATCTCCGCGGGCACCCGACACTTGTGTCACCAGTGCAGTTTGAGGAGGGACAGCATGCCCTCAAGGCCGCACCGAGCTCGCACACAACTTGAGGTTGATACTTTTCCTAATTTTGAACTTCAAGACATTCTGTCATGCATCATGTACTGGTGGGTGGGGGAGGAGGATGGAACGGGTGAGACTGCGATTAAAGTTGAGTTTCTTGATTATCCTTCGAGTGGTGTTTGTTTTGTGGCCGCAGGACACTCTGCGAAGGGGTATGCCAAGTGTCCTTTTTTTTGTTTGTGTCTTGCCATTAAGAAAACTCATCACTCTCTGGCTCGTAATGAACCACCGTTGGCATTTTTGGAATTAAAATCTTGATGATTCGCTCTTCCTGGCGCTCGCTCGTCCGCCCGGCATCGTCGTCCTTATGCATGCTGCTCCTCGTTGTGGCAGGCGATTTTCTTCGCTCCCATTGATTTCGGGCAGCCGTGTACCCGCCTATTCAGCTGAAATGGCTGTGACATAAATCCTTCCCTGTGGCATATCCTTGCTGTCTTATTTCACCTCCCCCTCCCCGTGGTATGAGCATGTGCCTGTATGTTAAAACAAAGTTTTACCATGTAAATTGCAATTTAATGATCAAAACTTGATGAGTCCTGCAGAATTCTTGCGGTCCAGTTTGTCGTCGCTTGGGTTTTAGAGTTGCCCAAGGCTTGGCTGGTTGGATGTAATCAAAGTTACTCCTTGTTATGCGTCACATGATGATGATGATGATGATGAGGGGACAACAGCGGCGACTACGGCAACGGGTGGTTTTTGTTGCCGCCCCTCGTTGTTTTATGTGGAGGGATAAGAACCTTCTAAGTGATGGCAATTTATTGTTTTGCTGTATCCTTTTCTGTTCGTTTTCTTTTTGCTTTGCTTTTTTTATCCTTTCCCACTTCTCTTGGCCTGGTTTTGTGTGTGTTTGTGCGTTGTTTTCGTATTTTTCTGTTTTGGTTGACGTCGGGAAAATTTAAATTTAAACAAGAAACGGTCAGAAGGACAGGAGAAAAAGGATAATTTATGGAGCTGGCTAAATGTTGGCAAATGGACGGTCGATTAGGAAAATTGCTTGCACCAGCAGTAATGACACTTAATGCAATGGAAGCAGCAGCAGTTGGCTGTCGGGCGGCAGTGGGCTGTTTGATCAAGTGAGACAGCCTTACGCGCACAAGTTGTCTTGGGTGGGGAGGACTTCCAACGTAACTTGAAGTAACACAGTAATTGATTAGTTGATGATGCGAGAAAATTTGAGGAGCAGGCAACAAGCAGTGGAAATATTTTATTTAATCGCTTGGAGGGTTAGCTTCTGAAGAATGGCAAATAATCCGCGGTAAAGTTAAGAGCGAGGTTTGTAATTTGTCATGAACGGGATTCGTTACTGCGCGCAAAACCCGTCACAAATAGTGGAACACTGGAGTTCAAGGCCGACAGGAGTCCAACTTTCTTTGCAGACGAGCGGGCGATTCAGATCTCAGTCTCAATGTGATGAAAATTAAGAGGGACTTCCATGGCATTTAGTGAGCCATTCTCAATGTAGAGAGAAATAAGAAGACGCCCAATCCGATCATCCTCTGATATGTCAATCAACACAGTGAATGAATTAAGCTGACGGTCCAGAAAATACAGCAACCCTGCAAAGTGGCGATAAACTGACTTTCATTTCCTTTAAGAGTTTTCCCTAAAAACAATCTTATTCGGGCTATACCAGGTATACCGGTATGAAATGAGCGTCAAGATCCGAGGTACATCAGTTTACCCTCAAGCCGCCGCTTGAACAAATTTTTGAAGTTCTGCTGAAAATGATACTCGCGATTGAAGTTCAGTTTGCGTTCAGAAGAAGGAGCTACCGCGTAGTTAAGGTTCATCTTGGAACCGATTGTCTACTTCACTGGAAAAGTGTGACCATGCGTTTTAAACAACAACATCGGTTTTGGCCTCCTTCAAATGTCAGAACTTGTCTTATATAAAAAACATAGGCCGCCTTGGTGTAGTGGGTACAGTGCGACGCTCATAGTTCGAAACGCGTACCGGTATGAAGTGAGCGTCAAGATACAAATGTCTCGATAGGGAACATTTGTTGTGAACGAGCCTTTATTTTTTTCTTTTTTGTTTGTTTGCTATGACATCTGTGAAAAATATTTAGTATACATCAAGTCATTGGACAGACAACATCATATTTTTTCATCGTGTTAAAAATGTCGAATTTTGTACCAAAAAGTGATGATTTGCGGAAAGCATTATTTTTTTGTTTTCATTTGAAGAAAAGTGCTGCAGAGTCGCATCGAATGCTTGTCGAGGCATATGGTGATCATGCTCTATCAGAAGCAACATGCAAAAGCTGGATTCAACGGTTCAGAAATAATGATTTTGATGTGAGAAATGAAGAACGTGAAAGACCACGAAAAAAGTTTGAAGATGCCGAATTGCAAACGATATTGGACGGAGATAACACTTTGAGTCAAAAGCAAATGGCAGCAATGTTAAATGTTGCACAAAATACAATTTCTGACCGTTTAAAATCTATGGGAAAGACCCCAAGGTGTGGAAAATGGCTGCCACATGAATTGAATTAAAGACAGATGGAAAACCGAAAAAACACTTGTGAAATTTTGCTTCAAAGACACGAAAGAAAATCGGTTTTTCATCGGATTGTTACTGGCGATGAAAAATGGATTTATTTGGTTTTCTAGTGCTATTGCGGTTATTGCCATATCGGCGATTTTCCATTAGAAGCGGAAGTCCCCATGCAGGGAATCATTACAACAACACACAGCACCGTAGCCGCCCGTCGAACCCGAAGACAAGGTACATTTGCGGCTTGGTGATTACACTCTCGAGTGAGGGAAAGGAACGCTTTAGTGGTCTGAAGGTTCCTTTCGTAACAATAGGCAAACCCAAGCGCCGCCACCCTCTTCAAGGTTCGTCCTCAAGTGGGCAACGGTAGGCGCACAATGTGGGCAATTAAAAAACACAACTCTCTCTCCCACTAGCCGCCGAGAATTTAATTGCACTCCCTCGTCGGCCGAGCATTATTTCAAAATCGGTTTTGCATCGGATTGCTACTGGCGATGAAAAATGGATTTATTTTAAGAATCCTAAACGGGTTAATCTGGGACAACCATCAACATCGACTGCAAAACCAGATCGATTCGGCAAGAAGACAATGCTGTGTGTTTTGTGGGACCAGATAGGTGTGCTGTACCATGAGCTCCTAAAACCTGGTGAAACCGTTAATACTGATCGCTACCGACAACAAATGATCAACTTGAACCATGCAATGATCGAGAAACGACCAGAATGGGCCAGAAGACACGGAAAGATAATTTTGCTCCATGACAATGCACCTGCACTCAAAGAAAAACCGGTTCAGGACACAATCAAAACACTTGGCCGCCGTATTCAAAAGACTTGGCTCCTTCCGACTACCATTTCTTTTCATCGATGGGACACGCATTGCTTGAGCAGCACTTTGATTCCTACGAGGAGGTCGAAAATTGGGTGTCTGATTGGTTTGCCTTAAAAGTCGAACAATTTATTTGGCGTGGTATCCACAAATTATCAGAAAGGTGGTCAAACTGTGTAGAAAACAATGGCCAATACTTTGAATAAAATGTTTTTATTTTCCCATTAACAATTAGTGTTTTATTTACAAAAAATATCTGTGTTCGATTCCCGGCTGAACACCTCAAATTTTTCACGGCGCCACCTCTTTCGAGCTGCTGACTGAAAGAGTAATTGCCTCTCAACTTCGTCGTTCAGAGTCGGCAAAAAACTGTAGGTCCTTTCTGCCCGTGACAGAACAGTAGCGCGCTCAACACGAGTAGTTAATGAGCAAGCTAGGCCCTGGTCACCCTGTGAACTGTAGCGCCAACAATTATTATATTGAGAAAGGCAAAAGAATCAGCAGCGAATACTACTTGGTAGTAGTAGTGCATTTGACGGAAGAAATTGTTAAAAGAAACGGTCCTTTATGAAAAAGAAAAGGATTCTCTTCCTTTCTCTTCCATATTGCACGAATCGACTGTATTCTACATATCTGGCTCTCAGCAAACTCTACCTCTTTTCAGACCTCAAGAAGATGCTCGTCGGAAGAAATATGGCTCGAATGAGCAGGTGGTCGCCGAAACAGAACCCTATTTTGAGGCCAAAGGTAAATCGTTCTATAGAAACGGTTTCGAAATGTTAGAGCGGCGTTGGACTGACTGTATTGCTCTTCAAAGAAACTATGTTTATGGTATAATTAAAGCCGAATTTTTTTCTAGAAAAGGTGATTTTATTTGATGTGATGTGTTAATACGCAAAGCATGGTGAACTCGTTCCTTCATCGTCTACAACGACGAATAAAGATACACATTCACGTTTCAAAGGTCATGCTGTATATATTGTACAATGGGACCAGATGGTTGTGGCCTACTATGAGCTGCTATGACCAAGCAAAATCATTGATGGGAAACGTCTTAGAAGACAAACTATGTTTTTGCTCCATGTATTGCGCGAAAAATGGATAGAAACGGCCTAAGGACTTCTTTAATTTTGCAATTGATAGCGCTTTGTCCCACGTGGCTGTGTCCGCAAGACATTGCGCTTTCGGCAGATGAAACACGATTTAGGAAGTCGAAGAAAAAGTAAATTTCTCTGAAAGGAAAAAAAATGATGTCGAAGTAGCATCAGAGTACAGAGAGGCATCAGAGAGATGGGAACAAAATTTCATATTTTTTTAGATACAAAAAAACTCTCAACTCCCAGTACAATCTTCGGAAATCGACTCTTAGACCTATCCATTTACGACACGGTTCACTTAATCCAACTTTACAGCTGCTCATTTCACATTCTACACTGAGAGGTACATTTGGAAATGCTTCTCATCATATTGAATTCAAATTGAGCTTAAAAAGAAATCCTGGTTTTATTATTCAGGCAACTGATCCGTGATCCTCCGCTGTGACCATATACAAATGCAGGCAAATACAAGTTCGAAGTTCTTTCTGGGAATCTTCGAAGCATGGCGTGATATTTCTTGTTGTATTTAAGGTATGCTAGCAAATCGCTTCTTTAACAACAAGGCAACATCATATGATCGTTCTCGCTTTCGTCGTTCCTCATTCTCTTTCTCGCTTTCATCTTTGTCGTCATTCTTGATCTCTTTCTATTGCGCGCCCATATTAGAACCTTCATTCTCGGAACCATCCGCCCTCATTCTTGTCTTCAATATCTCCAACTTGCCTTCATTCTCATTCATATTCTCGCCCAAATGGTAGCCCTCATCTTCGTCTCCATCCCCGCCCTCATAGTTGCCCTATCCCAACCATTATCCTAACTGGCATCTTAGCACTCATTCTCGCTATCATCCTCGCCCTCATCACCGCCTTCATCCTACATCTCATCCTCGTTCTGATCCTGGCCCTCATCCTCGCCTTTGTCCTCGACCTCATCTTCGCCCTCATCCTAGTCCTCATCCTAGCCCTCATCCTCGTCCCCATCCCATCTGTCATCCACCCACTAACTCGCCCAAATAGTAACCTTCATCTTAAACCCCATTCTCACTTTCATCCTCGTTATCAGCCTCGCCCTTATCCTCGCCCTGATCCTCGCCCCCATCCACCTCCTCATCCTCGCCCTGATCCTCGCCCTCATCCACCTCGTCATCCTCACCCCCATCCTCGCCTTCATCTTTGCCCTCATCCTCGTCCTCATCCTCACCCTCATCACAGCCTTCATCCTACATCTCATCCTCGTTCTGATCCTGGCCCTCATCCTCGCCCTTGTCCTCGTCCTCATCTTCGCCCTCATCCTAGCCCTCATCCTCGCACTCATCCCTTCCTCATCCCCCCTCATTTTCGCCTTCATCCTCGCTCTCATCCTCGCCCTCATCCTCGCCCTCATCCTCGCACTCATCCTCGCCCTCATCCTCGCCCTCATCCTCGCCCTCATCCTCGCCCTCATCCTCGCCCTCATCCACGCCCTCATCCACGCCCTCATCCTCGCCCTCATCCTCGCCATCATCCTCGCCCTCATCCTCGCCCTCATCCTCGCCCTCATCCTCGCCTTCATCCTCGCCCTCATCCTCGCCCTCATCCTCGCCCTCATCCTCGCCCTCATCCTCCTCTCATCCTCCCCGATCATAGCCCTCATCCTCGCTCCATCCTCGCCCTTATTCTCCACCTTGTCCTCATCATCATTCTATTTTCGGGAGAAATAGAGGTGTTTTCTTAGCCGATGAAACTGTCGTTCCTATGTTAGACGGAGCTTTCCACTTGTTTGGAGATAACTAGAACGCTTTGGTTTTCTTTGAGGCATACTTGCACTTCGCTTAGTTTGTCCGCATCCAAGGGAGAGACGATACTTTCGATTTACTCCAGTGACGCCCACGAATCGCTCAAACCAGTGTCCTTTGAAGCTAAAAATATATGCTCTCCATCCTTGACTGGCAAGTTCATCGGTGATCTTATTTCCCATGATCCCATGAAGTCCTGAAACGCAAACTGCTCTGACCAACTTTTGATAATCGATAAGTTTGTTTGCATTCCATAAGTCTCCTGGAAGTGGTTTAATAGTTGTCCAAGGGCTTAGGCTCACCGTGGCCCACAGATTCACAGATTCCTTGCATGTCTACAGACTTCATATTCCCTCCGAAGGCCATTGCTGTCGTTGTCCACCAATTTTGATATCTAAACTTTCAACAACAACTGCCTAGGATCCTATTCCGACAAATATTTTGCAAGCGCCAGTCGTGATTGCAGGGAGAGTCGATCGGTCACAGCTCAAACCGCTCTACGAGTTATCTTTAAATCGTTTCATCCTCCCCCTCCCACAATTATCTTTGCAATCGTTTATCCATTCTTATCATCTCGTTCGTTCCGTCTTCAGAAATCTGTTTACACAGAGTCAAACAAAGATAAGGACTCCTTTCCGTCTCACGCTCGTCTTCAGTGCAAATAACAGGATTAAGTATGCAATTAGGTGAATGTGAAAAGTCTTACTGCCACACACCTCCCCAAGCAGCCCGCCCACAGTTGGCAAAGCGACAGCAAACAGTTCGACTCCAATTGACGGCGTTCGCTCATTAAGCGGAGCCCGGGTCCCTGGCAATGCAAACACGTCCAGCTCCAAAGGTAAACAAATAGAACTTCGAAATGGACAATTAAACGAGAGGAAAAACCATTTGTCTCGATCCCTATCTGCAGCCTGGATTGTGTTCGATACCCGCCGCCCATCGCCCGTCGGACAGATAACAAGTAAGGGACCGAAGAGTGTATGATAAGACATTGAACAGCAACTCCACCGGGAAAGTGAATAAAAACGCGCCACCGTCGCTCCTTGCAGCGGAAACGAGAGTGTCAGTCACCGGGTGTGCGCAGGGTTGGCAAAAAACGTCAGAATACAAATGAAAGTTCTGCTACACTGACACCGATACCATTCCAGCAGCGCCACAGCGAACGGCATGACGAAGCACTCACACGCTTTGTGAATATTTTTCATCCTCTGCACTTCACAGGCAGCAGATCCTTTTGCACTATTTCGTCCGCTTTTCGGATTTTAACTACATTACAAACTGGAAATGACATTTCCATGAATCTATGGAACTTATGCTGGGGCGCCATGTATCCAGTGCACAGCTAGTGCGCCGGAGGGACGACGACGAGGAAAGGAAATGCTAAGGAAAGCGTTCCACTGAATCCTACACAGCCTCGTGCATAAATTCATTGCTTACTGCAGCAGTGTCCCGAAAAGCCAGGCTTCAAAGAACCACGAGGCGCACAGAACCACAGTGGGCGCACATGCCGGGCAGTGGGCGGGCACGGAAATGGGAACAGGATAGCTGCGTGCAGAATTTAAGTTCTCTCAATGGCAGAGGGATGTTTCAAGCCAACTATTCCAATTGAATAATATTTGCGAAGTACTTTTTGGTCCATGAACGCAAGCACACAGGACCATGGCGAACGAGGACAGCTCCCTCCCATATCCCGCAGAGTGAAGGAAGAGTACCAAAACGAAAAAACAGCAAAACGAAGTACTTAATGTGAGAAAAACGGCAAAAGGATATTCGCCTCTTCACTGGCGTGCAAAATGCATGTGAGCGTGTACGGCGCACACACTGACGCGGAAGGCTTTGCCGGCGTGTCCTTCTGAGATTTTGCAAATGACATTTTAAATGGAAAAGTTGAAATTATTCAAAATGGTTGAGGAAAGTCCGACTTGGCCGGGTGTAACGACCAGAGTTGCGAGTCCTAGTTTGACTTTGAATACGAAATCGGATTTTACGCCCATGGGTGTCCGGCGGGGTCAGGGGCGGTATTGTGAAACTGCATGACGGGGACTCTGCCGCAGCCATCACCTTCTGGGATTGGAACTCGTTCGGCTTGAATGAGCCGTAATCGGGTCCTGATGAAGTGAATTATGTGGGAGGCGGCGGCAGCAGCAGATGGGAAATGGAAAATGGTCTGCTGCGATGATTTATGAGGCCAATGAGTGTCTGTTTGGGCAGGCAAACGATTGGAAGAGGCTTTCGTTGATCACATTTGAATTGATTGACTCCGAGTGAGTGCTTTAAGAAATGGTATTCCAGGGAATTCCAATGTACTTCATTCATTAAGGCTCTTATGTGAAAGTTTCTCTAGTCGTTTATTTTACTGGGGACTTAGGGAGATGGACACGACGCCTTGACACACACTGGCAGGGGAATATGTTTGCAGTGAAAAGAGGACTGTGTTTGAGTGTGGCAGGAAGTTTTGAATGGAAGTATAATCCTGAAAGTGGATGTTTGAAGACAAGAAGGTTGTTTCAAAAGTTCTTTATTACGTTTCCGAAGTTAAGTCGAAGACCTGAATCTTTCGGCTTTCAGCAAAAGCTCAAAATTGTAACCAGTCTTTAAATTCCAAGGGAACCACTCAGCACGGCAGTATCCGTTATAGCAGAAAGAGGTGAATCACGCAAATTAAACGTTTCAGACCGAGTTCACGTACTAATTGGGAGACCACGAAACCTTTTATGGGAAATGCTTGCCCATCTAAATATTTTTTTCTTCAAAACTTTCTGTCTAGAATCACTTAATATTTCGGTACATTTTTTGGAAGTTTTTGAATCCTGATGTTTCGCCAAATTTAAGTTTTTCTTTCTGCACTATTTTCGACCGCCGTTTTGAGTCATACAAAATCATAACTTTTGAAGGTTTCATTGGAGGCATAAATTGTTTCGTTTTCAATGGATGGCGCCGCCTGCCAGTTGTGGCTGATGTTGGAAGTGATTACATACTTCATTGGAAAGGTTTAATATTTGTCAACTATAGTTACTGCGCATTAGGGTCTGTTTTTAAAGGAGGAGGAGGGGCGGTGAAGCAAGTGAAGGGGAATATAATAGGTGCTGATTGGGAAATAGTAAATTCAAGAGTGTGTTTTTTTGTTGTTTCTTTTAATATAATTTTACTGGCCCTTTGCAGGTTCTGCAAGAAAATCCATTTTTTTTTTACGAGTATGTTTTTGAACTGCATTTTTTATGGGGTAAGAGCCTTCGTTGATTATAACATATTTGTTTCTAAGTAAATCAGAAACTATTACTAAGAATGTGGCCACTGTAGCGTAGTGGGTAGAGTTCGACGCTCACACGCCGATGTTCCAGGTTCGGTTCCCGGAGTGAACACCCCGAATTTTTTACAGCATCACTTACCATCATTGTCCAAGAAAACACTTTTCAAACTTCGCCGTTCGGAGATGGCGAAAAACTGTATGTCCCATCTGCTCGAAAGAGAACAGTATCGCGCACAAGATGAGAAGCTAATGAGCAGGCCCAGGTACTAGACTAGATTGTCGCGCCGTAAAATTTCCACTAATAATAATTCACTTCCTTCTACCTTCGCGACGTATTTTTAAGTTAAGAGACTCGTTCTTTTTTCACGAATAAAAAATTGATCTTCTCAGTCTTTCTTTTTTCCATCATCACAATCGGCGGGCATTTTAAACAAGTGTTAACCAGAATCTCATTTTTTCTCAACCTCTTAAGGGCTCTGAGGCATTCGTTCTAAGAGGTTTGACGCTATTTGCTTTGTTGAACACGTTAAGTTAAAAAAAAATTAAGTTAAGTTAAAAATCCAAAACGGATTTCTTGTATATTTAAGAAATTCTGAATCTCTCTCCAAAGAACTTCTTTCTACCAAGTGGCCCGTGCCTTAAGGTTTTGATCATATGATTGCAAATTGCTTGGATATCTCGTACTCCGAACTTTGTAAACTTTACGACACATCACAACTTTCTATGCGATTTCTGAAGCATAGAACTTTTGAGCAAATAACGTCAAAGAAAAAAACTTTGATGGATACTATAAATTCTTTGCATGCGATTGAAACAGTTGTCGAAGCACATTTGTGACTCTGATTGAGGTATCTCCACAATATGCGTTCTGAACGCATCAACCGCTTCCTCAAGTGTCAAAAAACTTTGACCTCTCATGTTATTTCTTACGTGCGGGAACAAAAAGAAGTCGTTCGATGCCAAGGCAGTTCTATACGATGGACGACTCGTCAAATCGATGTTTTGAGTGCTCAAAACTGCAGTTGTTTGAGCCGATGTGTGAGAGCTCGCATTGTCGTGGTGAAGAATGATCCGTCTTCCGCGGTTGGTTTTCCTGATTTCTTTGAAGACAACTGGTAATAAAATATTTGTGTACTACTCAGAATTTACTGTTCTGGGTTGTTCTAGTGGTGCGGTTGCCACATGTCCAGTTTTTCCGAAAAAAGAGGCGAGCATTTGCTTGGAAGTGCTTCGTGCGCAAGCAACTGTTGTTGGATTTGGCTCAATTTGAAACACACATACAGTCGACTGCTGTTTACTTTCGGCCTCATATGCATATATTCACGATTCATCACCTGTCCCGATGCTAAAGAAATGTTCTGAAGCACCGTGATTGTATTTTTGGACCATTTCTTTCGAAAAATCGACACGAGCCTTGTCCCTTGTGTGGGATCCAACGCGAACACAAAAGAGAGCTTCATGGGCAAAAATTGAACTAAGTTCATCGATGCACTATTGTTCAGTTAATCCACGTGGAAGATTGTTAAAAATATTCCCACGAAAATTTTCAAGATTTAATTTCATTTTTTTTTTTCAATGTCAAATAAGGTTTTAGAGAAAGGTTTTAGACAAGTCGACGCACTGTCATGTAACTTCATTAACATCACCCTCGACAAGAACGTGCGTAACTCACAAGTCAACACAAGAGGCACGATCTTCCAGAAGTCAGTTCAATTGCTAGCTTACGTTGATGACATTGACGTGATTGGACGAACACAGCGAGGCCATGCGAACGCCTCATTTGCAAGAGTGAATTCATTCACAAGAGTGAATTAGGCGTTTGCTGGCATTGAGGCGAAAGCGGCTAAATGGGTTTGGTGGTCAATAAGAGTAAAACAAAGTACATTTTGTCGTAAAGGACACACAACATCAACGCAACAGAAGACGGCCTAGGCTAAGGTGGCGCACGCATATGTAGAAGGACCTCAACCAATTTGGAATGCGCTCACACGTCAAAGTGACTGGAAACTAGAGAAAGATCAGTCATAGACAGAGCTTCACAATAGGCAGCAGAAACTTCAAGGTACTTAAGAACTTCGTCGACTTCGTCGCAAGTATCAAAAAACAAAAAACATCAGCATCGGGAATAAACGTAGCATCAATCTTGCCACTGCTTCTTTTTGCTCAATAGGCAATCAGAGGTCTATTTCGAAAGACTAGTCTGGCGTTGTACAATAGCCGAATCATCCCAGTTACCCTTTATGGCGCGGAAAATAGAACTTTTCTAAGAGCGCATGACGAAGATCTTAATCTCTTTGAGAGATGTTTTGCGTGTAATTTTTGGTGCTGTTAGCGTTTATGGAAATTGGAGGAAAAGCTTCAACGACGAACTTACTAGATTGTACAAGGACATTTGCCTGGTCAAGCATTACCGGATACACAGAAATGGTAAGGCCATGTACAGTATATGGAAACTATTGCTACGGTCCGAAAAGTCTTTGAATCTGAGCCATTGTGACAACGGAACAGAGAACGGCCTTAGCTAAGGTGGCGCACACAAGTGAAGAAAGATCTCAACCACCTTGGAGTGCGCTGCTACAGCCACCTGACATAAGATCGTGCCGGCTGGAGAGGCATGTTGGTTGAGGCCCAGGTCCACCCCCGGAGTGTGTCGCCACAACAATACGAAGACTTTTATTTGCGATTCTGATTTTTTTTGCTTGTTTCTATAACGATGTTTCCTCGTTGTTAACCTTTTCTGGAAACTTAATGGAACCTTGAGCATTTTGGAACCTCGTGCAACTGAATATAATAATAATTAATATTTGTTTGCGCGACAGTCCACAGGGGGACCAGGGCCTAGCTTGCTCATCAACTGCACGTGTTGAGCGCGCTACTGTTCTCTCACGGGTAGAAGGGACCAAGAGTTTTTGGCTAACTCTGAAAGTCGAAGTTTGAGGAGCTTTCTTAGACAGTTATTACTCTTTGCCGTGAAAAATTTGAGGTGTTCAGCCTGAAATCGAACCTAGACCCTTCGGCGTGTGAGCGTCGCACTCTACCCACTACACCACGGCGGCCACGGCAACTGATTATCCTGTGACATAAATTTATAAAGGCTAAAGAATCAAACATTGGAAGGTGAGATGTCGAAGCCCTTCATCCGTTCTGTGAAAAGAAATGTTCCCTGGTACAGAAATTTCATGTTCTATGTATCGCCTGTGACCCATTTCAGACTTAAAACTTCAACAATGCCCTGGATTTTAATTCCCCCTCCCGATCTCTGAAAGGATTTCAATCACAACCAGTCGTCCATTCCATGGACGTAAGCAAACATCACAAGTGCTCCCCCATAAAGTCCACCCGAACCGCACACACTTCGTGTTCTTTGTAGCCTCCATTATCGGCAGACATACTCAGAAAAAACGCTTTAGGAAATTATATATTTTAGGTGACCCCTCCCACACGAGCCAGATCCCTCCATTTAATCAATAACTTGACTTCTTGACTTCCTTCCCCCTCCACGACGTCACTTTTGAAAAGTTGTCATAAAAATAAGACGGTGAACGAGTGGAGAAAAAAAACAACATCCTTTAAAAGGATATTCGATCACAATCGTAAAGGCGACACACCCACACCACGCGCAAACTAAACAACTTCAAAAAGGCAACAAGCATCGAGAAACGGTCTAGGTGCGCGTGTCAAAAACGAAAGCACCCAGCACACCACCCTGTGGCGACAGGTGAACGCCAATACTTCCTTTGCCAAAGTCATTGACACAAATATGAAAAAAAAAAATGAGGAAATGACGGTTTTGCAGGTAAGCGCGTTTACAAACTCATCTCTCACGCCGCACCGCCCCGGCCCGACGAAGGATGCTGATGGAGATATTAACTAGGTGGGGAAGGGAACTTCGTCAACACAGCGTGCGGAGAGAAAGGTGAACGCAAGTAAAGCAAACAAAATTGTTCGTTATTCGTCATTGTCATTATTTCGCCGATGACAAATAGCACTCGTGGAGGACGTCGTTTTTTCTGCTCGCAGATGTTTCCCTTTCATCGTCGTTCGCTTTTTTTTAATAAAACAGTTTTACCAGAGAAGTTTGTCATTATTTGCACAAGTGGATACTGCGAGAGGGGTGACACCTTTTTGTGATGATGAATTGTGACGACTAGGAGGGCAAAAAACAGGGCCTTGCGTGCAACTTTGGTAATTTCAGTGAGCGTCCTGGAGTTCGCTGGGTGGGCTAATGGAGATGGAAGAGGTTGATTTGTGCGGAATGTCCATCAGGAGGTGACACAAGGGCCGACTTATCAAGATTTCAACACGGAATCGAAAACGCTTTCCTCGAACTGCCAGCTATCTTGTAAATTGGAATGCGGTTAATTAGTCAGGAGTTTGATGTGGAAAGGGCACACGATTGAAAAGAAGGTTGGACAGCAGGATTTGACAGAGGTAGAGGTACCAGTTTGTGGCCGCCGTGGCGTAGTGGGTAGAGTGCGACGCTCACACGTCGAAGGGTCTTGGCTCGATTCCCTGCTACACCCTTCGAATTTTTCACGGCACCTCCTCTTTCGAGCTGCTGACAGCACTCAAAGAGTAATAACTGTCTAAGAAAACTTTTCAAACTTCGCCATTTGGAGTCTTCAAAAAACTGTAGATCCCTTCTACCCGTGAGAGAACAGTAGCGCGCACAACACGGATAAGTTGATGAGCAGGCTAGGCCCTGGTCCCCCTGTGGACTGTCGCGCTAGCAATTATTATTATTAGAGAAACCAGTTAATTAAATAGAATTTGCGTTTTCCCTACTTAGCGAATGTTACAGCAGACTGCTCATTAAATAATAGTGGGACGGAAATGTAAAGAAAATTGCGCGTTTAGAACTATGGGATGAATAATCAAGGCTAAGTGGTGTTTGGTTCAACTTGCACTGGAGCTGAAACAACTTTGCGCATGTTACTCCGTAAAGAACTAGTCCCAAGGATTTGCCGACTGAAGGAGGACACCTAAATTTATCTGCGCCGTTTCAACAAAGCCCACTTTCCGTCACATCCACGACTGGTGCTGGCTAGAAGATGAGACAGGAAGGAAAAACTTTACATGTCGCAACCGTACCACTAGAACAACGCAGAACACTCACTTCTGAGTGATACACAACCATTTGTTTGTCAGTTGTCTTCCAAGAAATCAGGGAAACCAACCGCAGAAGACGGATCACGCTTCATCAAGAAAATGCGAGCTCCCACACATCGCCTCAAGCAACTGCATTTTTGAGCACTCAAAACATAGATTTGACGAGTCATCCGCCGTATAGAACTGACTTGGCACCGAATAACTTCTTTTTGTTCCCGTACGTACAAAATTAAATGAGAGTCTGACGTTTTTGGACACGTGAAGAAGCGGCTGATGCGTTCAGAACGCATGTTTTTGAGATACCTCAATCAGAGTGGCAAACGTGCTTCGATAATTGGTGTAAATTCGACAAAAAGTGTATAGATCTTAATGGGGAATATTTCGAAAAACAATAAAGCTATTTTCGAGGATTTATATTTGTTTTTGTTCTCTAATCCCGAAATATAAGAGGCAACCCTCTTATAACCACAACTTCACCCCGATACCGAGTATATATTGAAGGCGCCTCGTTGTTCAGTGAATTCTTAGGTCTGCATTATTTGATACGGCGATGATTTTCGGCGACACCAAACAAGCTTTCAGAGCTTTCGATAAATAGTGGCAATTATAGAGCCATGCCTCCTCGATTTTTCGTTCATCCCAAATTACACGCAAGAGGCATTATTTCAACACGTCCAACCAACAAGTCACATAGCTCGTATCACAGTTGACTTATAGAAGGAAACGTGTGGTAACACCAGAGTTTCACAGTACAGACAAGGGTTTTGGTTCTGAAGACCGTGGTGATTTCACCCTGCTTGGCTAATAATAATTGTCCAAAGTGGGACCAGGGCCTAGCTTGCTCATCAACTACTCGTATTGTGCGCGTTTCAGTTTTCTCAGGAGTAGAAGGGACCTACAGATTTTTGCCGACTCCGAACGGCGACATTTGAGAAGCTATCTTAGACAGTTTTTTTTACTCTATAAGTGTTGTCACCAGCTCGAAAGAGGTGGTGCAGTGAAAAATTCGAAAAATTTTTGTTGAGCTGGGAATCTAATCTACACCCTTTGGCGTGTGAGCGATGCACTCTACCCACTACACCACGGCGGCCATAGCCTGCTTGGCTATTTTCTGCAAAAATATATGAATCTGGTGGCTTACGCTGATAAGCCCAAAACGATTGACCTCGTAGAAGACAACATTCGCCTCGTTAATGCTGATACACAAACATTGGCAATGTCATCGAATATTGAAATTTCAAATACGAAGCTTGAGTTTTTTGATTCGGCAACCCTAGAGTGGCAACTGGCAACTGGCAACTCTTTCGTAAAGTTTAACATTTTTGAGGTTGTGCGTACTGAGAACTCTTTGACATACGATCGCTTTTCGTGTTGTTTACAGTAACTTAACAGATTCATCTCACCCAAAAAATGAATTGTCCTTCTTGTGGCGATACAGTCAGGGGTGGACCTGGGCCTCAACCAACATGCCTCTCCAGCCAGCACGACTTTTCGCCACCTGTCTCCAGTTGTGCACTCCGAGTTGGTTGAGGTCCTTTTCCTCTTGTGTGCACCACATTAGTCTAGGTCGTCCTCTGTTGCATCGTCCCAATGGCACGGATTCAAGGACCTTTCGGGCCGGAGCAGTGGTGTCCATACCCTCTACATGGCCTAGCCATCTTAAGCGTTGTATCCGTACACGCTTAACCAGGCGCATGTCGATGTACAGCCCATAGAGTTCGTCGTTAAATTTTCACCTCCAAATGCAATCGACGCAAATAGGACAAAAATTCGCACGCAAAACTTTTTTTTCGATAAGATTAAGGACCTTCTCTTCTGCTTTTACTAGCGTCCAAGTTTCTACACCATAAAGGAAGACTGGGCTAAACAGGCTATTGTACAACGGCAACGTCTTTTAAAAGAAACCTCTGATTACGTCTTGCGCACAAAGAAACATCGATTGACAAGAGTGGTTCGGCATTTGATTTCAGTTCTGATGTTGTTGTCCTTATTTAGCGCGGAGCGAAGGTAGACGAAGTCCTTGACTACCTCGAAGTTTCTGCTGCATAGTGTATCGCTCTGTCCGAGACGTCGATGTTGTGTGTCCTTCCTTGATGACAGCATGTACTTAGGTTTGCCCTCATTTGCTGCCAGACCCATTTTAACCGCTTCCGCTTCAATACCAGCAAACGCCTCATTGGCGGCTCGCTGTGTTCGTCCAATCACGTCAATGTCATCAGCGTAAGCTAGCAATTGAACTGACTTCTGGAAGATCGTGCCTCTTGTGTTGACTTGTGAGTTACGCACGTTCTTGTCGAGGGTGATGTTAAAGAAGTCACATGATAGTTACTTCGCCATATCTAAAGGCTTTCTCTCAAACCTTTTTTGACATTGAAAAAAAAATGGAATTAAATCGTGGAAGTTTTCGTGCGATTATTTTTAACAACTTTCGACGTGGATTAAGTCAACAACTCGTGGATTAACTCGATGAACTTAATTCAATTTTTGGCGATGAAGCTCCATTTTTGGCGATGAAGCTCCATCAAGGACCAGTGTTTCTCGATAGTATGGTGAATTCAACCGAGGCCGTAGTTCACTCCAAGGCAAATTTCGTGAAGGTCGTCCAAAGTCAGTTGTTGTTCCGAAAACCATTGATGCTGTGCGCCAACTGATATTGCAAGATCGTCATGTGACCTATTGTGAGATTGAGACAACCTTAGGCATCAGGATGACCAGCATACATTCAATATTGCATGAACATTTGACTGTCAAAACAATTTGTTCGAGTTGGATCCCACACATATTGTCAATCGCTCCAAAAAGGCTCTTGTCGATTGGTCGAAAGAAATGTTAAAAAAATACGATCGCGGTGCTTCGAAACACGTCTGTTACATCGTGACAAGATATGAATCGTGGATTAACGCGTACGACCCCGAAAGCAAACAGCAGTTGACTGTATGTGTGTTTCAAATTAAGCCAAATCCAACAAAAATTGCTCGCACACGAAGCACTTCCAAGCAAATGGTCGCCTGGTTTTCTGAACAACTGGACATTCACAACCGTGTCACTAGAACAACGCAGAACGCTCACTTCTGAGTGGTACACAACCATTTGTTTGCCAGTTGTCTTCCAAGAAATCAGGGAAACCAACCGCCGAAGACGGATCACTCTTCACCACGACAATGCGAGCTCTCACACATCGGCTCAAACAACTGAATTTTTGAGCATTCAAAACATCGATTTGATGAGTCATCCGCCGTATAGTCCTGACTTGGCACTGAATAACTTCTTTTTATTATCGTACGTAAAAAACAGAATGAGAGGTCAACGTTTTTCAACACCTGAAGAAGCGGTTGATGCGTTCAGAGTGCATGTTTTGGAGATACCTCAATCAGAGTGGCAAACGTGCTTCGACAATTGGTGTTAATTCGACAAAAGGTGTATAGATCTTAATGGGGAATATTTCGAAAAACAATAAAGCTATTTTCGATGATTAATATTTGTTTTTGTTCTCTATTCCCGAAATATAAAAGGGAACCCTCGTAAGACTACGTTTGAGTCAGCTAGAATTTATGCCAGAAAATTTTGCTTCCAAATAAATAAATTCAAAGCCAATTTTGGACATGCATTTGTATTCTAGTTTACTACAATGTTCTGTATATTTTTCTTATTTTTATTTTTATTATTTTTATTTTTATTTTATTTCTATTATTTTTTATATTTTTGAAGCACTATATGTAGATGTCCAAACCATATAATAATTATAGTTGTTGGCACCACAGTCCACAGGGCGACCAGGGCCTAGCTTACTCTTCAACTACTCGTGTTGTGCGCGCTACTGTTCTGTCACGAGCCCTATAGATTACTGGAAAAAGCCATGCATTGATTTCGGAGAGGATAGACACCTTCGCCCACTCCCACAAACACTTCCCTAAAACACCGCCTAAAACGTCTTTGGGAAGCAACCAGACGACTTAATTAAATTCGTTTTTGTCGCCTTGAGTCTAATCTAGTTCGTCGCCGAATCAATTCCAACGGTCATCAGTTCCGTGACCATTAGTACTCGGAGTACAGCTGGCATCCCAATGAACTCGCTTCCACTCCACCAGAGGACAGGAAAAAACAATTTCACTGATCAATGCATTTTTAACGAAGTTCAATTGCAATTCGAGTCAAACGAAAACACGAGCAAAGCAGCTGAAATAATGAGCACGGCGACTGTGCGTACGGTGCTCTCCGTCCGAGTGCAGAGCCAAGAACGAGCTGCAAGCCGTGTGAGGGCATCGTCATTACCTTAAAGCAATCGCGTATCCAATCGGAAGCGCATCAGCAACAGAACTTGTGTGCTTAACCCCCTTTCGCCATTCAACTGCAATCCGGATTTGAGTCCCCTTTTGAAATTCTAACCTTGTGTCTAGTCCGCTAAAGTTGCAAGGATATGAGGGGGAGACTGGCAACGACGACGACGACGAAGTTGAGGATGACGATGACTGTGCAGCCGAACGAGGTGGTTGCTGGTATATGTGAGAATATGAAGCTTGGAGGGTACTGGGGTAGGGAAGCAAATCAGGAGCAATCAAGAGAAGGAGCTTTCTGCAGTAGCATGATACAGTGCATCTGCCATCGCCGGCCGGCGCAAACAGACATAATGATGAATTATTTTGCAGATACGAACCATCTGTGGCGGAGAGGCTGGAACCGTGTTCATTATGAAGAGTACCTATGCCGATGGAACGACGGCGTTAAGCAGCCTCCTCCTACGGGGAGATTAATTTGCTGACACTGGCGAAGGGAAGGCAAAGTCGTCGAAACGTAAGAGTGGAAATCGATTTAATAAACATTCCATATGACTCGAGTGCATCCGTCGTCAAATGAACTCCTTTGTGCGGCCAAAATCGGTTAGCCTTGAGCCGTTCCAAAAGCCACCAATGACGACAGCCACGACGTCGATGGCTGGAAGACACTTTTAGGCAGATGAAATGGATGTTTCGTCTGCACTGCGACCACTCAGACAGATTGGCATCGGCAGTCATCCGTAAAGGACAGCTGCGGATGGTGATGATGAGGTGGACGGCAATTCAATTGACACCCAATTTGTAACCAACCCACTTCGACCAAATGCTCAAAGTGCTGAACTCTATCATTTACGCAGCCCCGAGCAGTTCTCCAAATCAGTTAATCACTGTCAGGGTTTATTCAATTTATCAGCGCCACCGGAACGAATTTCTGCTCAACTGCAGCAGTTTTCTTTTCCGCAGACACTCACATTCGACACTGACATCGACATGCTGATATGGATGGTGTGCGCATTTGCATCTCTTAGCATCGCTTTCAATCACATTGGGCGGACACTGCTCGCAGCGTGATGTATGCAAATTTCCGAAGACGTCCTGCCCCTTTCGTCGAACAAGGGTGCAGCACAGCCAAGGGGAGATGGCCAGAAATAACCATGCCTTTGAACTACGGTCTTCCGATGCCGGCGGGAAAAAATTTCAACCAGCATCACCACCAGCACCACCACCACCGTCTTCCCCGCCTTCAGCTACTGGAGAGGAAATGCTTCGGATTTTGTATCTGTTTTTGTTTCCTTTACAAGCTCCCGTCGACTGTCTGTGTGTGCGTGGCGCGGTGGAGGGGAGGATGCCTGCGGGGAGTTGATTTAAAGTTTAAAGGAAGGATCTAAATCAGGTTTCGCTTTGTATCCTTGGGTTGTGTTTTTCTTCCTTGGAGGGTTGAGAAGGGGAAGGTACTAGAGACGACTGCTAGATATGGACGTTCATTTGTTTTCATTTTATTGGACGTCTCCTTCGCTTGACATTCGATTCCCGGGAAAACGTGTGTTATTTCCAAGCGCGACCCAAGTGCGAGTCAATCAGTTCTTAAAATAAACAGAAATCAGGGAGAGGGCTGATGCGGAGCCGCAGTTAGCTGGTCATCGATACCTTCGTTGCCTGCAGCCAACTGTTTGACTGCTCATCCCGGGCTCGAGTCTTGCGACCAGGGCGGGCGGGTTTTGTTTGTCTGAACGGGTTCTGACTTGGGAATTTTTTTCGCCCCCTTCTGTACGAAAAAATTCTACACGGGAACAAATTAATCATAAATCGGAAAAGCAGGCACCTTAACCAAGTTGGAGCAGCTGCTTGTAAAGGCCCAGGTCCACTTCGGACTCTACAAAGAAGAAAATCGCCACTGATGTCAAATTTTTCAGGTTCAACAAGCCCTGTCATAAGCCTAAGACGACTCAGGACTGGGTAGTTATCGGACCATATGAACCAGAGCCCCTTCGGGAACCTTTCATGTTGTCAAGCAATCCCTTCTTCCCCCAACCCATCGTCAGTTTGCCAAACTCTACCGCAAAGCAAATGTCTCCCAGCAACCTAGTCTCGACCAGCAAAATAGCTATATGACAATCCCACACCCAGTCCCACCCTGTTAAGCTCATCTCAGGTTTCGTGAAAAACCCCCACCGTCAGTGCCGGCCTCCACACTCTCAAATAACCCCCTCACTCGGTTGGCAGTAAATTTTATTAAGGCCACCCCGTCGCAGCGTGTCTTGGGGGATGACACTTCAACGTTTTTCCCCATTAGTGAAATTTCTTAAGCTGACTGAAGCAAGCAACTGCAGCACCCCACTGCGCCGTTGTAACCCAATTTTAGCGCGGAATGTGTTGATGGCAGGGACACAGCATCTGTGCACCGCACAGTGGCAGCTCATAAAGCCTGTGATTCTGCTACTGCACGCGCGCCCCATTCAAAGCGGTCCCAGCAGTCCCCCGACAGCTCCAGCAGAGGAAGGATTTCGAGTGCATTATGACGGACATAAATCACAGAACATTAACATCTGCTTAAGCATTTCATAATAACGGGAAGCCCTCCCATCCTGAGCAGCCCCCTTCTGCCCTCTTGCCTTTGTGAGGAGCTCACCGAAGGTCTGTGCAGACTTCGTAGAAACACATTTTTCTGCATAATCAATTTCAGTGTTGGCACATGAACTGCTGAAGGACAGGGGGCGTGTTTCTGTTGGTCGGTAGTGCAATCCGATCGCACATTAGCAATTGCGATGGATGCCTTGAAGGTCCTTCCGTTCCCTCATCCACCCGTCACCCCTGTCCGGGACGTCATCAGTGTTTCCCGCTCTCAATATTCAGCACGAACATGTTTTATTAAGATAAATTTTCCTCGGATACCCGGCTCGTCCCTGCCCCCAACCCGTGGGGCGCTCTTCGATTTGGATGGATACCCTGTGAGGCAGCGGGGACGGCACTCGCTTCCTTTCGAAATCTTCTGCTGGATTATTAATCACAATAAAGCAGCCTCAGCCCGCAATGATATATCTCAGATATTTTCCAGGTCAGAGAGTTGACTGCCAAAAACAAAATTGAACGATGGCGGCGACGGCCGTGGTGGTGGCGGATGATGATGCTGGTGCAGGGCAGTGGGCCATCTTTGCCGTCATCAGTGACTTCCGTGTGTGTCTGTGTGTGCGCAGATCCATGCGAGTGGGGGATTATGTGTGCAGAGTGAGGGGTGCCGCTGCTCTTTCGTTCGAATGTGCACGCTGCTAAGCTTTTGAGGGATAATGTCTGCAGCGGTGGCAGCGAGGCGTTTCAATTTGGCTTTTCACAGCCTTGTCCCTGAACTCGCATTCAAAATTCATCTCTACGAAGAGGAAGTGTGCTCAGCTCAGCTTTGCCGGTTTCTATGATGAGTCTGTCTATGCACACAGCATCGGTGAAGTGGATCCGTCTCAACGAGATGTCCCTCCGCGCGAGGATGTGCTTGTGTGTGAGAGGTGATTTTTGAAACGCTTTCACGGGGGGGATGAGGTCAACTTTGAGAAACTTGACTAATTCGGTACACTATGGTTGAAAAGAGATTCTCGATAGCACATGGAACTATCCTCGCTTGTTAATCAGTTACATATGATGCCAGAATTTGTAGCCTTAAGAACTGTGGCCGCCGTGGCGTAGTGGAAAAAGCGCGACGGTCACACACCGAACATCCGGGTTGGATTCCCGGTTGAACACCTCGAATTTTTCACGGCACCACCTCGTTCGAGCTGCTGAAAACACTCAAAGAGTGACAATTGTCTAAGCAAAAACATTTCAAATTTCGCCGTTCGAAGTGGGCAACAAACTGTAGGTCCCTTCCACTCGTGAGACAACAGCAGCACGCACAACACGCGTAGTTGATGAGCAAGCTAGACCCTGGTCCTCTATGGACAGTCCAACTTAGTGGATGAATATAATGAATATAATTCCGGCTGCCATAAATATACCAGCCGACCTTTGCGTTTTTGGACGCTTTGGACGTGGTTCCCCGGCTGCTGACCACTCCGCTGACTTCCTACTTGACTCCGGAGTGCAGTGGTGAATCTATGTTTCATCCATTGTGACACACCGGCCGAAAAAGTCCTGTTTACTCTAGCGAAACAGCTCCACACAACTCCCAGAATCATCGATACGTTGTTGTCTCTGGTCCATTGTGAGCAAAAGCGGCACCCATTTCGAAAACAGCTTTCTCATGGACAAATGTTCATGCAAAATAGTGCCCACTCTACCTTCCGGTATCTTTGAAGTGTCGGTTTTCTCACGCAATTACACTTAGCAGTTTTTTAAAACCATTTTGTGTACCTTTTGACGTTTTCAGGTGTAATCAACTCAATAAGTCTTCCAAAGCGTTGAGCATCGTATGTGTCTGTATGGCCACGTTTAAAGTCAACATACCACCAACACATAGTTGCTTTCGAAGGGAAAGAGTGCCTATAACAGCGGACGGACTGCCCGCAGAAATATTTAAAGCAGCTGGAGTTGACCTGGCTGGGCGCATGCACCAGCTCATCTTAAAATATGATATCAGGAAAGCACGCCCGATGGGTGGAATGTCAGCATCATTTGCCCAGTCCACAAGAAGGGAAATCTCTTTTGACTGCAAGAATTACCGAGGGATCAGCTTTTTAACGTCGCATACAAGGTCCTCTCTGCTGTATTGTGTGCTCGTCTGAAACCGTATGTCCATAACCCGATAGGCCCCTATCACTGTGGTTTCAGGCCAGAGAAGTTTTCAACAGACTAGATCTTCACTTTGCAGCAGATCCTGGAAAAGACCAAGGATGTACAAATCGACACTCAACACCTATTCGTCGATTTCAAGGCTGCATATGGCAGTGTGCATAGAGACGAGCTATACAGTGCCATGTCTAGATTTGGCATTCCTACCAAACTCGTCAGATTGTGTAGGATGACGATGGAGAACTCTCGCTGCTCCGTTAAGGTCGGTACCGAACTCACCGAGACCCTCAATGTCAGAAAAGGTTTTAGACAAGGCGACGCACTGTCATGTGACTTCTTCAACATCAACCTCGAGAAGATCGTGCGTAACTCACAAGTCAACACTAGAGACACGATCTTCCAGAAGTCAGTTCAATTGCTAGCTTACGCTGATGACATTGACGTGATTGGGCGAACACAGCGAGCCGTCAATAAGTCGTTTGTTAGCATTGAAGCGGAAGCGGCTGAAATGGGTCTTGCGGTAAATGAGGGCAAAACAAAGTACATACTATCACCAAGGAAGGACACACAACATCGACGCCTCGGACGGAGCGTCACACTAGGCAGCAGAATCTTCGAGGTAGTCAAGGACTTCGTCTACCTCGACTCCGCGGTAAACAGGGACAACAACACCAGTACCGAAATCAAGCGCAGAATCACTCATGCCAATCGCTGTTTCTTTGGGCTCAAGAGGCAATTGAGTAATAAAGCCCTCTCTCGAAGGACTAAGCTCGCTTTATATAACAGCTTGATCATCCCCGTCCTACTATATGGCGCAGAATCTTGGACGTTAGCACAGGTGGATGAGGAAGCCCTTAGTCTTTTCGAGAGAAAAGTTTTGCGTGTGATTTTTGGTCCGGTTTGCGTTGATGGCATCTGGAGGACAAGATTTAATGACGAACTCTATGGTCTGTACAGCGACATGCTCCTGGTCCAGCGTCTACGGATACAACGCTTAAGATGGCTAGGCCATGTAGAGCGTATGGACACCAATGCTCCGGCCCGAAAAGTCTTTGAATCCGAGCCATTGGGACAACGCAACATTGGACGACCTAGACTAAAGTGGCGCACACAAGTGGAGAAGGACCTCAACCAACTTGGAGTGCGCAACTGGAGACAGCTGGCGAAAGAACGTGCTGGCTGGAGAGGCATGTTGGTTGAGGCCCAGGTCCACCCCTGACTGTAGCGCCACAAGAAGAAGAAGTCACATTGTTTAATAGACACATAACATGGTTAATAGCACTATTAGGCCAACCGACGTCTTACATGGACTCTTTTCTACCGCTTCGAAGTTCTTAACTAGCATTGAAAAGACAACTCCGTGGAGATATTTGTAGGCCTTTAGGTTAAAGCACCAAAATTGTGCAATTATAATTATGTACGTTATAAATAATTAAGACAATAAATTCAAACTCAAACTAAAACTCAAACACTCCTTTTCAACAACTTTTTGTTGTGGAAAAGGCAACCACAATAATGGCTGCCTTAAGATTTTTCTTCAAGTCTTAATTTTATTGTTGAACTACTCACTAGCACGTGAATCCACAAAATTCGTTCCAGTCCAAGTGAAAAATCCCACTCTCAACCAGCCCCATGCTTCCACAATGGCCTTTTTCTTTAGTCATACGCACAACCGAGTCTTTCATATGCCTCAGGCTTTTCGTCGCATGACTCAGTTCAGGTCTCACATATCTTTAAGTCTGACATATGTTTAGATCTCACTTAAAAAACAATCCCAAAAGCCACACTTTGGGACGTCTACCATAAACAAACAGGATAGCCAGTATCCCCCTTCAGTCGGACAGATTTTACCCGAAACCCCACAGCAGGAGTGAACTTCGACCGAAGGACCCAACTCCCGCAACTACAACTTCTGTCGTTCAGTCGAAGACAGTCAATCATCCAAACTTGTCGCAGTTCATAATTCCATCAAGCAATCACACAACCAGTGAACTGATTTCTTATTTGTTCGGCAAAGTTCCCGACGCCCACCTCCCGCCGAAACTTTGCAAATATTTATTCAAAATGTCCAATTACAAGAACTATTCACGACGAACGACATTATGCATGCAATCACCTTCTGGTTGAACGCAAACGAAGCACCCCCACCTCCTTAGAAACTCGTCCCAGTCACCCAACTCACTGATTCGCCCCAACAGCCCCCCCAACAAATTCTGGAATTATGCATTGACTGCTCATGTTTCTCAAGCGTCAAGTAAAGAAAAACCGAAATTACCTCGACGGGCAGGACCACACACTCGTCACCACTCAAACATCAAATGCAAAGTTAATTCAAAAATATGAAACCCATCGACACACCGACGTCGGCAAGGACGAAGTGGTGAGAGGTTGCAACAAGCGAAGAAAGAAAAAAGAAAACTGTCACGCCTCACGGGCACCCGAGCATCGGCGATTGGAAAACCCCTCGACGCGCTCAGGCAAAAGTGTCAGTTAGTTTTCACCTCCTTGCTAGGTAGCTTCGGAGGAGGGTGAGGAGGAGGGAGAGGAAGAGGGAGAGAGCAATGTTTTTCGAAAGTCATGTTAAATTCATAACCTCAAGGACTTCTCCGGCGGTCCGGTTGTCGGTGGCCGGGTTGTCGGTCTGCTGCTAGTGGTGGTTACTTTTCTAATAAAATATTCCAAATGTACGGAAGGGACACTGGGATTCTGACTTAACGGGACAAAAATCGATGCGAAGTGTTAGCATAACAATTCGACTCCATCCACTGACTGTGTGACTACGTCATTTCCTTGAATTGACAAGGTCCTCTGACCTGCCAGCTCCATGCCAGCACCAACACCAGCCAACCATTGCCATTGCAATCGTCATTGCCATCACCACCGCCAGCAGCTTTGCCAGCACACATCAAGGATTTATTCATTGCCGGCGTCTAGTTGCGGTCGACTGGCCGTGAGGGGGTCTCCCATGGAACGGGGTAGTGATTCGTTTATTTGCTGCCCGCCTACCGCCCACCACCACCACCACTGAAGGTTACTTGTCCTGGGGGTTATTACCCGGATTTCTGTATTTGCTCGTTTTTATATGAGAAGTGCTCAACTAGGGCTGGTGTGTGGTTTCCCTATCAAGCTTCGACAGAGAAGTGCTGAGCTTAGGGCAATATAATGCCGGGCCGAAGGTTCCTTATGCATGGCTGAGTCCTTATGTGAAGTCGACGTCTCAAGCATTGAGCGGTAGGCTCTCGGCATGGTAGGGTGGATTAGGCGCGCATTCAAATGCACCAGTTGGGGCGTGGGGGTGTACATCGCGAAGGCAAATGAGTTGTGAAGAGTGTGCTGTTCCTCGGAGGAAATCAATTTCCTGTGAAGTCAATAAACGGTTGCTCGCTGCTCTTTGGGGAGTGTTTAGTTTGCAACAAAATATTTTCCTTGCGATTGCATAGGCCCCGGCGCTCCTTGTTGCAAATGAAATTTGCAATCTATTTCATTTCGGCAGGCAGCTCAAGGATTCTCAGTGCCAGGAGGGAGCCGAAAATTTCAAACAATTGAAGTGCACACGTCTGCCATCGTGATGGCTTCGTGTGGGAGTGGGAATTAAGCAAACAGAACTCTCATCGATGTTCTCCGGCAAGCTCTGTGAATGTGTTTACCCAGAACTCGAGGCTGGAAAACGATTCCTTCAATTGAATTTCCCCCGAGTGACTGTGTTGGCTTTTGAAACTGTCATGCTGTGAAAGATGATATCCTTGGAATTTATGAAAGTCAACTGAAAATCGGGCGGATGGACGAGGGGACTGGCAGCCGTCAAGGATGCGGGGGTTACGTGAGAGGGTCGTTCATCACGGAGCCGATCGAATTATTTAGATTAATTCTGGACGGAGTGAACACTGCTTGCGAGCCGTCTGCTCGAGGATGCTTTCTGGAATTGGAGATGGTTGCTGAAATCTTTGATGGTCATGCAAATGAAGACTGGAGGGAACGACTTAATTTTTGATACAGTTGACTTAGTGCAAGGTTTTTAGTGGCAAGGATGTGACGGAGAGGGGGGCCGGAGGCCTGTGCCCACAAGGAAATGTCTCTAAGCTATCAACAACGTCCACGCTAGTGCAAAGGTCAAGTTGACTTAGAGCTTGCCCGTGGCGTCTCCTGGATAGCCGCAAACAAAACCCACCCAGTCTAAGGGTTAAATAATGGGCCTAACCAGACCTGATTATGTGTAAGGTGAAGTCCCTCACCGGCTTAGAGAAAAAAACGGCCAAGCCAACCTTAAAAATACCACGATGCGGCTCTGCACATAGAATTTGAGGTCTCTTTACAGACCAGCCAAAGAACTTCAGGAACTGTGAAGCAGGCATCACTACCATCTATGAAGTGCGATGGTCTGGACTGGACAAAACGATGGTAAGGAGTTGCGATATCTACTACAGCGATCGCAACAGGGAGAGAAGGGAACACTAATTCGTAAGCGAAGGCTATATTGGGGAATCTCAGAAGGAAAATGGCACAGAGGAGAAGGATGAAACAGAGGAGTAGGATGACATAGAGAAGAAGGATGACAAAAAGGAGAAGGATGACTCAGAGGAGAAGGATGATGAAAAGGAGAAGGATGTCACAGAGGAGAAGGATGATAACGAGGAGAAGGGAGACGAAGAGGAGAAGGATGACATAGAGGAGGAGGATGACACAGAGGAGAAGGATGACATAGTGGAGAGGGATAACACTGAGGAAAAGGATGATACAGAGGAGAAGGATGACACAGAGGAGGAGGATGACACACAGGAGAAGGGAGACGCAGAGGAAAAGGGTGACATAGAGAAGAAGGACGGCACAAAGGAAAAGGATGATATAGAGAAGAAGGATGACACAGAGAAGAAGGATGGCACAGAGGAAAAGGATAATACAGAGGAGAAGTATGAAACAGAGGAGGAGGATGACACAGAGGAGAAGGGAAACGTAGAGGAGAAGGATGCCATAGAGGAGGAGGATGACACAGAGGAGTAGGATGACATAGAGGAGAAGGATGACAAAAAGGAGAAGGATGACTCAGAGGAGAAGGATGATGAAAAGGAGAAGGATGTCACAGAGGAGAAGAATGATAACGAGGAGAAGGGAGAAGAAGGGGAGAAGGATGACATAGAGGAGGAGGATGACACAGAGGAGAAGGATGATCCAGAGAAGGAAGGGAGAAGCAGAGTGGAAGGATGAAACAGAGGAGAAGGATGACACAGGGGAGAGGGATGACACTGAGAAAAAGGAGGATACAGAGGAGAAGGATGACACAGAGGAGGAGGATGACACACAGGAGAAGGGAGACGCAGAGGAAAAGGGTGACATAGAGAAGAAGGATGGCACAAAGGAAAAGGATAATACAGAGGAGAAGAATGAAACAGAGGAGGAGGATGACACAGAGGAGAAGGGAAACGTAGAGGAGAAGGATGCCATAGAGGAGGAGGATGACACAGAGGAGAAGGATGGCATAGAGAAGAAGGATGGAACAGAGGAGAAGGATGACACAGAGGAGAAGGATGACTCAGAGGAAAAGGATGACACAGAGAAGGAAGGGAGAAGCAGAGTGGAAGGATGAAACAGAGGAAAAAGATGACACAAGGGAGAGGGATGACACTGAGGAAAAGGATGATACAGAGGAGAAGGATGACACAGAGCAGAAGGGAGACGCAAAGGAAGATGACACAGAGGAGGAGGACGATACAGACGGGAAGTGAGGTGCAGAGGAAAAGGATGTCACTGAGGTGGAGGATAACAACATCAAGGTGACTTCTACGATCTCGCAGAAAAAAAAATAATTTCGATATTTAAACTATAAGACCAAGATCGTTCAACTATCAGCCGGGAATGACAGGACATCTTTGCTGAAGTCTTCTGAAAGCCTATAAGACAACACAGCCAGAAAAGGACTCAAGCCACTGTCCTTCATCTCAGGTGAAACCTTTCTGTGTCTACCAAACGGTTCGCACCTTTCGCCTTTCTTTCGCGTCAGACTTTGCTCCAATATTCTCAATGTTCGAATATTCTGAGAAGACAACTTCAGCTTGTATCAGTAAAGGTAAGAACCCGAATATCGAAGAAGTAATGGAGCCGAGAAAGGCCAACACGGTTTCCGAAAACTACAATTGTGACCGATGGCAGGGAACTAAGCGTTCAACGCTGCCAGCAGTGACTATAGAAGAAGACTGGAGACGTTCTCAAGAAACCAAAAAAAACCCTGCCACTGATGGGCGTTGACTTCCCGAAGGAACTCGTATTATGACGACCAATGCAAGCAAGTACATGCAGCGACACAATATATACATAATTGTGCATCGAACCCCAAAAAATGTCCGCATGCTTTACTGAGAGACGAAGGACGAGAATCGGCTTTTCAAAAAAAAATAATAAGAAAGAGCGAAAGTGAAGAAGCGGGTGGTCAACAAAATGGAAAGTTGATATGGAAAAGCAGGATGAAGTATGAGAGTTTTACAGAAGTGTAAAAGGACCATCTGTGCTGAGAGTCTGGACTGATCATTTCTGCATACTTCTTAATGGCGATAGAGGCCCAAAAAACGCTGTTAGTTAGAACCTTCTTCTTTCTATTGGCATTCAAATCTCCGACAAAGAGTCAGAAGAAGAAATAGAAGCAGCAACATGAGTACCAAAATCAAAAGCGGAATCACTCTTGCCAATCGAATTGCATCGGCTTTGGAACGTGGAATGCGACAACAAGGAGACAAGAAGAAGATGATGTGATGCTTAAAACACTGTCAAGGAGTTTCTTTATTTGCTGCTGGAGTAGTCGATAGAAAGCGGAATGAGCAGGGGCTGGTGTGAAGTACACCCCAAAAACCAATTGTATTCTCACAACACCATCAAACACACAAAAATCCTTCAAAGTCCATAGATGTACGCGCTGTAGCTCAGCCAGTAGGTTCTTCCTGCCTTCACAGCGATCGTAATAGTCCGCTGTCCAATGCCACCGTCCAGCACCTTAGCACTTCCGATATTCGAGCTCTGACCGACGACAATTTCAACATAAGTCACAGTGGCTCCAAGTCCCGACGATGGGTACCTCAAGGTGAGAGTCACGTCCTGGGCAGTTGGCCAGCTCTTGGTATCCGCTCCATGACCCACTAACCGATCATCTGCGAAGAAACACACAAAAAAGAGCTCTGTTCGTCAGTCTGAAGGAATTTGCTGAATCCGAATTTTTACGCACTAGACAAGCGCTTTCCAAGGGTGTATCGGATGGTGTCATCGACGTTGCCCAGACTGGGAGTAGCTTTCAACTGGGAGAAAGTGAAGAGATTTGCAATCTCCATCACCTCGTCTGTGGAGGATGCGTTGCCCCTTTCAAAATTAAATAGATTGCTTTCAATTTCAACCGTAGACCTCCCACAGGCCACTGCGAGAACAGTGAGGAGAACAGTAAAGCGATACATGACCGTGCGGAGTGTGTAGCAAACGTGAACTGAATAGAAGTGGGACTGGGCATGCCGTTTATGTAGCGGCTTACTTATCGCTGGTTTCACTGATAAGACCAAGAGGTGTATTCTTCTGCAATCTGAAGCAGGAAAAGAAAACGAAAAACGAAACCGAGTTCAAGTCCCAGTGGATTGCAGCTGGCGAGCGACGAGAGTGATTCACGCGATTTCTTCCATGACATTGTAGAGGTTTGCTGATTTGCGCTTATCTTTGTGCAATAAACAAACCTTTGAATTACTACATGGAATCAGTGACCATGCATTTTTTTGGCGTTTTCGAAATTTCTGTAAATCGCGATAAACTTTGTTTTCCTTAGAAAACCACGCCCCGGAAATAAAAACAAAGCAAACAGCACAACAATTCAGTTTTGGAAGCTCAGACTCAGTCACTTACTTAGCCACAATGGATGCTCTAAGCTAGGGTTCTTGATATTACACAGGTAATATTGTTTTTATCACAGTGTGTGGGGGTGGGTAAAATGTGGAGCTCTCAATATGCCCTTTATGACTTTTGTGTTTTCTTGTTTCAAAAAGGTCAAATTGTTAAAAGCATTATTGAGTGCGAGAAGAGTAAGCTGGGTGTGTCTATTTTGGAAATTAAGTGAAGACGGAAAAGACAGTGTTCGTCCTCAAGATCTCTGGAAAAGTTCATACATTTGTGACAGATAATAAATAAATATATAAATAAATAAAAAGAATAAAAAATATATATAAAAATAAATAAAGTAATATTATACCATGAGTTAATTTCGTAAAAGAAGTTAAAAACAGGATTAGCTGTGGTCTACACATCTTACAAATTTGCAGTCCGTGGATGTATGCACACATTTGCTAAAAAAGATAAACATATCAGTTAGCCACTCTCAACACTCCAATGTTGTTTCTTCAGATTTAGTCAAGAAGCAGTGACAGCTTGGCTTACAAGAGCTGAATTAAATTCAAAGCTGTCGCACAAGATGAAACTCACGGCATTTTGTGTAAGAGATTTTAAGCAAATCGAGCTGCTATTATATGTTCATCAACTTCTTCCTCAATGGCTTCAGTAAGCGAAAGAGAATGTAACTTAAAGTAAGCGGAAGAGAATGGAATATTTTACGGCCAGTTATTTCTTCTTCTTCTTCTTGTGGCGCTACAGTCCGGGGTTGACCTGGGCCTCAACCAACATACCGCTCCATCCAGCACAATCTTTCAGCAGCTGTCTCCAATTGCGCACTCCAAGTTGGTTGCGGTCCTTCTCCACTTGTGTGCGCCACTTCAGTCTAGGTCGTCCTCTGTTGCGTTGTCCCTATGGCACGGATTCAAAGACTTTTCGGGCCGCAGCAGTGGTGTTAGTACGCTCTACATGGCCTAGCCATCTTAAGCGTTGTATCCGTAGACGCTTGACCAGACGCATGTCGCTGTACAGCCCATAGAGTTCGTCATTAAATCTTCTCCTCCAGATGCCATCAACGCAAACACGTCTAAAAATCGCACGCAAAACTTTTCTCTCGAAAAGACTAAGGGCTTCCTCATACGCCTGTGCTAACGTCCGATATTCCGCGCCATATAGTAGGACGGGGATGATCAAGCTGTTATATAAAGCGAGCTTAGTCCTTCGAGAGAGGGCTTTATTACTCAATTGCCTCTTGAGCCCAAAGAAACAGCGATTGGCATGAGTGATTCTGCGCTTGATTTCGGTACTGGTGTTGTTGTCCCTGTTTACCGCGGAGTCGAGGTAGACGAAGTCCTTGACTACCTCGAAGATTCTGCTGCCTAGTGTGACGCTCCGTCCGAGGCGTCGATGTTGTGTGTCCTTCCTTGATGACAGCATGTACTTCGTTTTGTCCTCATTTACCGCCAGACCCATTTTAGCTGCTTCCGCTTCAATGCCAGCAAACGCCTCATTGACGGCTCGCTGTGTTCGTCCAATCACGTCAATGTCATCAGCGTATGCTAGCAATTGATCTGACTTCTGTAAGATAGTGCCTCTGGTGTTGACGTGTGAGTTACGCCCGATCTTCTCGAGGTTGATGTTGAAGAAGTCACATGACAGTGCGTCGCCTTGTCTAAAACATTTCCTGACATTGAAGGTCTCGGTGAATTCGGTACCGACCTTGACGGAGCAGCGAGAGTTCTCCATCGTCATCCTACACAATCTGACGAGTTTGGTAGGAATGCCAAAACTAGACATGGCACTGTATAGCTCGTCTCTATGCACACTGTCATATGCAGCCTTGAAATTGACGAATAGTAGGTGAGTGTCGATTTGTACTTCTTTGGTCTTTTCTAGGATCTGCTGTAAAGTGAAGATCTAGTCTATTGTAGACTTTCCTAAACTGTCACCACACAGATAGGGGCCTATCGGGTTATGGGCTTACGGCTTCAGACGATCACACAATACGGCAGAGAGGATCTTGTATACGATGTTAAAAAGGCTGATCCCTCGGTAATTCCTGCAGTCAAAAAAGATTTCGCTTCTTGTGGACTGGGCAAATGATGCATGCCCACTCATCGGGCATGCTTTTCTGCGACCATATCTTACAGATGAACTGGTGCATGCGCCCAACCAGGCCATCTCCAGCTGCTTCAAATAGTTCTGCGGACAGTCCGTCCGCTTCAGCAGCTTTAGGCCGGTTATTTATGGCCTTACTAACTTAGAACACAAATACTGAAGGTGATGAAAATGTCATACAATTCGTAGAAACTATGAAAGAGAACATAAGGTGTAGGTTCGAAATGGATAGACAGGCATCTGCATGCGGAACAGATTTTTTACTTTTTTGAGTTCGAGACATAATAGTTTGGATATAGATGTTGAGGAAGTAGGGATATTGATCAGGAAACATGTACAGAACTTGGTGGAAAACGTAACCTGTTACGAAAGCACAAATGCAAATGCTAGAGCTGAAAGAAGTACCGCCTTGGATTTCTTGCTGTAAGCCAAATCGGATGGAGAAGTGAGTTCGACGAGTACCAGATACGAGAACGTAGATACAAGAAGTTGTAACTGCGAGTACCCCAAATTTTCATTTTCGTTCCTTGGCTCACGTCCCTCCACTTCGGCGGTAGGCTCGGAACGGCAGCGTATGTTAAGCACATTAAATTCCGACCTTGACAGCATAATCGATTGGGGAAATAAGAATAGAGTGGAATTTAATGTTTCCAAAACCCAGTGCTGTCTACTGTCGTTAAAGCGATCACAAAATAATCAGCCGTTATCCATGAACGGGACTTGGGTTGCTGAAACTGAAAGACTTTCAATCTTCGGTATGTGCATCAACCCAACAATTAGTTGGAACGATCACATATTTGAGGTCGCCAAAAATGCTGCGAAATGTCTAGGCTTCCTTAAACGATGCAAGACGTACTTCACCTCCTCTGATCTGGATACATATACAAGGCCTACATACGCCCAAAACTTGAGTAGAACGCTCCTATTTGGTCAGGTGCTCCAAAAACCTCCCTGCTCCTGCTGGATAGAATTCAAAAGCGAGCGATAAAACTTATAGGTGACAGTAATATTGCGAAGTCGATTGACTCGTTAGAACACCGACGTAATGTCGCGTCGTTGTCACTCTTTTATCGCCATTTTAACAAGAAATGCTCAGATGAATTAGCCAATTGCATTCCTCCCCTTCAAGAATTCAGCCGCAATACACGCCTCGCTAGGAATGCCCACAAATTCACCCTCAAGCCCTCTTTTGGACGTACAGTCAAATTCAGAGACTCTCGTTCTTTAGCCGCACCACACGAATCTGGAATGCTCTTCCCAGCTCGATTTTTCCTCCACATTACAATCCACAGGCATTTAAAACCAATGTGCATCGGTACCTCCTTTCCTTCTCTTCCTCTATACCTTCGGCCCATGCTGTGACTTGAACCGGTCACTTAAGGGTACTCGCAACCCCTTTTGCACGCGTCAATTATAAAAAAGAAAAAAAAAAACAACCTGGACAGCTTGATCACCCCAGCCCTGCTTTACGGAGCGGACGACGGGACGTTACTCTCAGTGTCAAATGTAGACAAAGTCCTTGACTACCTAAAAGTTTCTGCTGCCTACTGTGACACTGCGTGCGAGACGTAGTTGTTGTGTGGTCTAGGATGACAACATGTACCCATTAACCGCCAAACCCAGTTTAAGCTCTTTCCCCTCAATATCAGCAAACGGTTCACTGATGGCTCGCTGTGTTCGTTTTATCGCGTCAATCTTCTAGCAATTGAGCTGACTTTTAGAAAATCATACCTCTGGATTTGACTTGTGAACTACCCACGATCTTCTCAAGACTCGTGTTAAAGAAGTCACATGAGAGCGCGTAGCATTGTCTTAAACCATTTTTGATATTGAAGGTCTCGGTTAGTTCCTTGCCGACCTTGACGGAGCAGCGGGAGCTCTCCATCGTCATCCTACGCAATCTGACGAGTAGGAATGCTAAAAGTTGACATGGCACTGTATAGCTGCACACTATCAAATGCGGTCTTAAAGTCGACGAATTGGTGGTGAGTGTCGGTCTGCGTTTTTCCAGGATCTGCCGTAAAGTTTCGTTGTCATCACTCTTTGATCGCCACGTCAACTAAAAACGGTCTGATGAATTAGTTATTTGCATTCCTCTCATTTGACAATTTACCCTTGACTCCTTGGATATTCCAGTCCTCGTTTTCAGGACAAATTTTTGCAATTTTGCCTCCGCAGTCACCAGGTAAAAGAGTTGCTATCCCCGCGCACACAATCTAAATCCGTCATCAGCCGGCGCCTCACGGATGGCGGTTGCGGGTGTGACAGGCGCTTTCATTACAACGCACCATATATCACCCGAACTCATACGTTACTATCAGCATCAACATGCTCGACACGGATTTCCTTATAAATAACATCCCGCCCACCCCGCACCGCCTGCTCTTCGCAGCCACTACGACCGCAGCACAACAACTTCATTTCACAGAAGCAGTTATCAAAATTGAACAATTTATTCCCTGTAACCCTGGACACTCGTTTATTATGCTCGACCAGGACCCCTTTTGCCGGCAAGCACCCCGCCTTGCCATGCCATGTCGTCACACCAAAATCGTGTGTCACCACGGAATGTGGAAGCAGCTTCTCTCATCTCTGCTTTTGAATTATCACATTGACCATAATTCAGATAACAACCAGTCCAGAGCGGCTTCTAGTCCTTGTGCTCCTTGTTTCGCCGGAATAATCTAGTCGCTCGACTCTCCCCCTCCGGTAAAAATACAAACTACACCGAAAAAAGGACGGGAGCCGAGGCACGGCACACAAACAGCACAGCGGCAGCGCAGAGCAAGTAAGCAAATTTATTGTGTCGAGCAACAGCAGGACCAGACATCGACATCCGCACACGAATATTAAGTGAATAAATTCTGTGCAATTTATGACAAGTTTTTGTTTCGGAGAGGCCCCTCCTCTGCCCCCGGAGCGCGGCGGCAACAAAGTCTAAATCACATGTGTACGTATGTCCTTGCTGGGGTTTCCTTTCGTTCGCATTTTATTGTTTGTTTTTGTTGTAAGTGAAACTATCTCAACCGGGACGGCAGGGTGCGGGCGAAGTCCTTGAGCGCCTGAGTGTGTGTCGTACAACACACACTTGATTGTTGTGCTCGCCAACGATTGGTGGGGGGTTTTATTTTGAGACAAACATTTTGTATGTGCTTTACGGGCGATTTCTTTATGCGCCCCAAACCCTCCGGCCCCACACCATCTGCTCCTCCTTGCCAGCGTGCGGTGCATGACTGGATGTTGATACATTTTTGCGGGGACGGGTAGTATCGGTGGTGGTAGACAAGGTTTTTGGGCAATAAAAGTTTTCCACTATTTGCCAGGATAAGAGGGTGGAGGATGACATTTTTATATTCGAGAGTGAGAAGAAACAACTCCTTGCTGTGTGCGGGGGAGCATTTGTTGTCGGCAGAGACGTGTACCTGCGGTTGAAGGAGACCGACAAACCCTACCGTGGTTGTTGTTTGCTCCTGTGGCAGGTAACTTTTGGCGACAACGGTTGAAGAATGGGACGACAAGGTTGTTGACGTGGGACTTGCCAAAGTGGTTACTTTTGGAGTCATTTTCTGAACATTTCTTGGCTTGGTTCCTGTCGGGAACATTGTGTTTGAGAAGAGGATATCTTCTCTCTTATCACTGAGCTCCAGTCGATGTTCTCATTGACAACACAGAAAATTCGATGAGTCCTTAATGGGAGTCAGTATCGGCGGAGATCAGGGAATGAATGAATGAATGATTTTGAGAAAATATCACAACAAGGATGTACAAAAAAAAATTTTTTTTTGCGGATTCACGAGATATTGTCATCAGCATCGGTGCGTCAAATTGCATCTGGGTGTGCTTTTAGTAGTGGGCGGTGGCCTGATCTTGGCCATCTTTTCACAAAAGGCATGTCCTTCCATACTGCCGCCTGCATTAGAAGAACCAGGTCCTCTTCATTGCGAGTTGCTTACTGAAAAACACCTAATGTTCAGTCCAAACATCAGCTTGACAGAATCAGCTTGAAGTATAGCTTGTGATTGTGGAGTTTACAGTAAGGTCCTGCCTCACACCTGGCTTCAACTTACACATTCAACATTTTCTTAAGAAGGCGGCTAAAACAATGAAGTGTCTTATGACCTGTACCGAAGGCTTGGAATCATAACAGTTCACTCACTAAGCCCCAAGTCACATAGGGGGCGCCACTAACAAAAATTATTAAAATTTTTATTTTTTTATTTATTTTTTTTTTACTTTTATTTTTATTTTTTTTTATTTTTATTTTTATTGTTTTTTTATTAAGTGATATGTATATGAGTTCTGACAATCTCTGCAGCAGCAACTACAATGCTGTGAGGTTTAAAGTAACCTCTTAACACCACTTAAGTGGAATACGGCTAAAGTAGAAGTACCGTCCGCTTATGCTCTCCACTTTGTTTTGGGATTCTACCATTGTCCAAAGGTGGCTAAAGGACTGCTCCTCTTCAAAGTTATGCCCTGCAACCTTGATCACTGTACAAACCGTTTTTCTCACAGATGTCGCCACTTCCTAACGTGCGCCCAAAGCACATGAGATGTTTGGTAATGTTTCGGTTGATTGCATTTAGAGGCGACCTTTTTATCCTTACGGCGGTATGCGTTTGCATTTTCAGATACAAGGCATATGACGGATGAACCATTTAATGCGTATGGACACCATAAGTTGTTCAAGGCTTCTGATAGTGTTCTGGTTGGGAGAGTACAAGAGATCATCTGTAGAATGACGAAAACATGTCCGAATACTAGGTCCATATGTTCCATCCACAAAATAAGCGATTCTACTTCATTCAAGACTTTCGGGTTGAACGTCGCCTTCAAGATCCTGATCAGCATCTAAAGCCGTTGTGTGAACATCTAAAGCCGTTTTGCATCGCTCTATTCGACACGTACCAGTGCTTCTTCGGCCCCGGTTAATTGACTTTACACAAAAATTTCAGACTAAGGCAAATCCTGGAAAAGACAAGCGACTTCCAAGGCGATACAGACCGCAATTTGATCGATTTTAAGCCCGCACACGACAGCACTCATCACAAAGAACTTTTTGACGCGATGGATGAATTCCGATTTCCAAGAAAACTCATTCGGTTGTGTCGCACAACGCAAGATGACGAAGCACAGTGCAGTTTGGTTCGAAAACCTCTAAACCATTCCAAACCTGCACAGGATATCGGCAAGAAGATGCGCTACTGTGTGACTTCCACACTATTGCACTGGAAAGGATAGTGCGAAGGGCAGGTGTAAACACGGACGACACTATATTCTACAAATTAGTGAAATTGCTGGGACATGCTGATGGCATCGATTTTTCGACCGTTCCCAGAAAGCCGTTGAACGAAGGATAATAATAATATAATAATAATAATTGCTGGCGCGAAAGTCCTCAGGGGGACCAGGGCCCAGCTGGCTCATCAACTACTCGCGTTGTGCGCACTACTGTTCTCTTACTAGCACGAGGGATCTACAGCTCTTTGCCGACTCCGAACGGCGAAATTTGAGAAGCTTTCTTAGACAGTTATTACTCTTTGAGTGTTGTCAGCAGCTCGAAAAAGGTGGTGCTGTGAAATATTCGAAAAATTGGTGTTGAGCTAGTAATCGAACCTAGACCCTTCGGCGTGTGAGGGTCGCACTCTACCCACTATGCCACGGCGGCCACAAGGACACGGACCCCACTGCTCCAACCCAAAAGGTCTTCCAACGCAACAGAAGACGGCCAAGGTTGAGATGACGCATACAAGTGTAGAAGGACCTCAACAAACTTTAAACGCATAATTAGAAGAAGCTGGTGCGAAATCGACCTAAGCGCTTAAAAAAAACAGATATCTAACAATTTAGCTCTGGCATCGATCCACTGTTTTAGACATTTTTCAATTTCTTCAAGAGATCTAAGCCGGTGTCCACTGAAATTGTGTTACCGGCTTCTACCACGAGGATCAAGATATGCAGAAAACGGCGAGTCACATCTCACATTTTAATTGCATGGCACTTAAGCTGTTTTTTCAAGACAAACTCTGGCATCTTCAAAGAGGCTAAATACTATGTTGCTGTCGAAAACAGACGCCGATCCAGAATTTTTATCGCTGACAAACGTCAGACCTTTACAATGCGGTGGGCTATTGCTTTCAAGATCAACCACAACATGCAAGAAAGAGGCGCCATCTTTTTAAAACGGACCAAATTAGTAAACGTTAGTGGTATTTGCACTGGCTCAGACTAAGTAGTTGCACCTGTGTAGACATCTGAGGTCAAAGTTTTTCAATTAGTTGACCTTTTACACATTTTGCCAATCTCCAAACCGTAGCATAAGTGTCTTGAAAGAGAGCTCTTAAGCCAAAAAGGAACGAAAATTTAATTTTTGCCAGCAAACGCCTTTAAACATTGAGTACAAGAAAAAGCAGGCTGTAAGACTCCTGATTTGTGGCCGCTGTGGCGTAGTGGGTAGAGTGCGACGCTCAAACGTCGAAGGGTCTAGGTTCCATTCCCGACTGAACATATCGAATTTTTCACTGCATCACCCCTTTCAAGCTGCAGACAACACTCAAAGAGTAATAATTGCCTAAGAAAGCTTCTCAAACAACGCCGTTCGGAGTCGGCAAGAAACTGTAGGTCCCTTCTACTCGTGAGAGAACTGTAGCGCGCACAACATGAATAGTTGCTGAGCAAGCTAGGCCCTGGTCCCCCTGTGGACTGTCGTGCCAACATTTAATATTAAGAATCCTGATTTTCTTAAACCTTAAAATATTTTAAAAAATCCTAAATGCTGAAAAGCTAAATTTTCGAAACACCAACCTAAGACTGGAATACATTGAAAATTTCAGAAACCCCGCAGCTGTTGTGGCTTGGCTTGTGGACAGATTTTTCTTGCTTCCGAGGCTTTTAGGGGTTTTGTTCTTTGTTTGCTTGTAATTTCACCTTTTTTTCCCGATGCCAGAATTTTCTTGTTCACTGAACGCATTCCAAAAGGCATACTGATTGGCCGTAATATCGGTGGAAATGGTACATGCAAGGACTTAACCCCGATCTGGGTCAATTAAATGCCTTGTGTTATTGTAGCTTGTCAAAGTGGCATGAATGTGGAACTAGGAGGAACTGCAGGTAGTCCTTAACGCTAGCCAAACATAATGAAAGTCAATTAGATGTGCTTCCTATAAACTCAAAAAAACCTATCTACTTCGGCGTTCTTCAGGACTCGCACATAGACTGTCTTTTATTTCACATTCTGAGACATTTGCCGTCACAATTGAAGACCGACATTTCCTCCAATTCTTAAGTCAATTAGCCAATAGGTCAGATGCGCCAAGGTACAGGAAAGTCCTTTAAAATCTACTGTGCCAGAAAAATAGGATTTTAAAGAGTCCTCTCGCTGAAAAAATGTCCAAACACAGGCCTCCATCACCTAAGCCCATTTTCCAAGCCGAAACCCTGTCCGTCCCGCTTAAATCCTCCGTGCTGAGTTTGAAAACTCCTGCTCGCACCAAAAGGGCAAACTCGTGTCCCTGTCACAGTAATTAAATTGTTCAAAATGAAATGGTCCCACCGAAAGTACAAGGAAGCAGCGCTCCCCAGTTACGAAGCTAGTTTCCACCTTGTTGTCGCTGTTGTGGCTTTCATCCTGTGTGTGAGAGGGATCTCCTTCTGTTTGCAAACCGGGCCAAGTGGAGTCAAAACGGTGAATGGCGTCTGAAAATGAAAAACCAGCAACAAAAGGTTGGATCACAATCCAAGGACATTTCAGGCATCACTAAGTACGCAAAAGCACAAAAGTGCCAGGATTTCAATTTGTTTTCTCTTGCGAATGGGAAAAGGGTGCCTTTTTTTTGGGCAAATTGAAAACGAGAAGAATTCACTTTTTTGTTGTTGTTGTGTCCTGCCCAACTCAACAATGTGGCGAACACACAACTTTTATTTCTCCAACTCTCACTTCTGATGGATTTCGTCCCCCCTGAGTCCCTTTTCGACCATCCTGTGAGTGGTTTTGTGGCAGTAGGGTGGTGTGAAGTTATCTCAGAGTAAGGGTATATGTATTATTTAAACGCGCCAAAGTTCATTCCACACTTGACTGCATTTGTCAATCACTGAAATTCCGCGAAATCATCACTCAGTTGCGCCGCGCAACGGGGAGCGAAACGCATTCCATTATCCAACCGTGTACGCAACACGTCAATTCAAAACGCAAATGAAGGTCATTAGGCGCGCTGCGTGCGAACCGGGGCAGCGTTTAACCTCTCACAGTTTTGCAAAACGCCCGCTGCACAAACAACGCATTCCCGCTGACCCAGATATCCTCCCACACTGCGCACACAAGCACGCACCCTCAATTAAGCCCGTTCAACAGCAACAGCAGCAGCAGCGGTCTTAGCAGATCTCGAACATCGTGTTATTTGTGACATAGACACCGGGTGGGCGCTGGCCGGAGTGCCGGAGCGACACGGCCAGGGAGGGGCTCAGTTTATGATGCCCACCAGATATGGATACTGTATCGGTTTCAATTCAAATTCAACAGAGTCCTGTGCAATATTTATGAATGCCGAACATGCTAAGCAATTAATCATCGTCGCCAACACAATTTTCACACACCCGCACACACACAGACAAGGATCGGGTCCGACATCGTCATCAACATCACCATCGGCAGCAGTGGCAGCGGCACCATCATCGTCCTGTCGTTGTTCACAGCACGGCAAAGCCAAAGCCATTCGCATCCCAAACATGACAAATATAAATATTTCAAAATTTTCAATATCCACAGTCGAACAGGACTGCATGTAGATTTGTCAGGATGCAGCCATCATACGGTGTGTGATTCGGACACGGACACAATTTTCAGATTCTGTATCGTGTGTGCGGGGGTGTCGGGCGGTCGTCGCCGTCCGAGATGTCCAATATATCAATTTGACAGCGATGCGGGTGGAGTCCTGGCGGAGGGATGGAGGGGGACGAATGTGCAATTTGCAATTTGCATTTGATGGAACAAGCGACAAATGGTTCACGGCGATATGTGCTGCTGGTCGGGGACAGCTCAGGATCAGATATGGGACTTGGGCTCCTCTGCGTTCGGCGATTGGGCGGCAGGATGGATTATGCTCGAATCGTCTCAGACTATTGGTCAGCAAACAAATTTGTGGTTTCGCTCGAATACACTGCGAATGCATCGTCTTGATGGCATCCTGCGCTCTGTGATGGGCCTCGTCCGGGAGATGGTTTATTGGACTGTTCTGCTGATGAGTGCTCGTTGGGATATCGGGGATTTCGATTTGATTAACGGCTGCTGCGGTGGTAATCGCTGAATTGGCTGTCTGAGTGATTGTGGCGACAGACATTTGCCACTTCCACTGCATTACGACAGAAACTAATCTCAGCCAATACGCGTGGCTAATAGGCTACAGTGTGCGAGGCTCAAGAAAGGGGGTTGACTTTATCTGCCGTCGCTGTGAGAAAATGAGAAAAGGCGTCGCCTTACAGGCTTGGTCTTAGGCGGAGCATCTACCTTTCAGGCTTGTGGTGGAATGTTTTCAGCGAGATGTTTGCTGCTCTTAAGAAGTGAAGATTCTTGATGAACTTCTCAAGCTTAGCCCTTCGAAAGCAGATACGAATTAGAGATTCTCGTACCGACGCAAGTTCAATACTCGTATTTAAAAAACGAATTTTTACATCAGTCCTATGTTCACACAGCCATCCCCAGTTTGAAGAAACTTGTGATCTTGGGTTGCCTCTGGCCACAGCTAATCCAGACATTTCTTGAATGTTGGCCCTAAACGATTCCGATAAACAGAAGTGCAGCTGAGATGACGGGAATCCAAATCTTTCTTGAAATTTAGAGAGGCAAAGGTCAATTTTGGCTTCTAGATTGTGGCAAGATGTTGGTGCGAAGACCTCTGAAAACCGAAAGTCTTCCCATTCTTCACTTTTTCCATGTTCTCAGGTTTAGGAAAAGACATTTTGCATGCATGCACTGCAGCGAACTATGAAGTGAGGGCATTAATGGGGAAGTTCTTAGTTTGAGGAATAAGTTCACAGCGATGCTACCACTAAAGAGGCCCTGCTCTGTTAGGTGGTCTGCATGGTGAAAGTCTGCGGATTAGAGATGTCTGAGTGGCGCTGTATGGATGCCGTTGTAATGCTACCGTCGTGTGATGGGGCTGTAAGGCTGGCATGGTATGGCTGCCGCTGTATGGCTATCGCCGCAAGGCTAGCGCTGTATAGTTGGCGTAGTATGGCTGGGGCTGTATGACTGACGCTGTCTGGTTGGCGCTCTAAGGCTGGTGCTGTAAGGCTGGTGGTGTAATACTGGCACTGTAGGGCTGGTGATGTAAAGCTGGCGCTGTATGGCTGGTACAAAATGCCTGACGCTATTAGGCTGGCACCGAATAGCTGACGCCGTATGGCTGGTGCCGTAAGGCCGACGCCGTTTGGATGACGCCGTATGGCTGGCATCGTATGGCTGGCGCCGTAAGGCCGACGCCGTTTGGCTGGGGCTGCATGATTGCATGCTATGTGGCTGACGTTGTAAGCCTGATGCCGTATGACTGATTTTTCGTGGCTGGACCAGTATGGAGGGCGTTGTTGAGCTTGCGAAGCTGTATGGCAGACACTGCATGACTGACGCTGTCTGTCTGGCGCTGTTAGAGTGACGCTGTGTGGCTGACATCGTATGGCTGGTGACGCATGGCTGGCTCCGTATGGCTGGCTCCGTATGGCTGGCTCCGTATGGCTGACGTCGTATGGCTGACGCCGTATGGCTGACGCCGTATGGCTGGCGCCGTATGGCTGGCGCCGTATGGCTGACGCCATATGTCTGACGCCGTATGGCTGGCTTCGTATGGCTGACGCCGTATGGCTGGCTCCGTATGGCTGGCGCTATATGGCCGGCACTGTATAGCTGGCGCCGTATGGCTGACGCCGTATGTCTGACGCCGTATGTCTGACGCCGTATGTCTGACGCCGTATGGCTGGCTCCGTATGGCTGACGTCGTATGGCTGGCACTGTATAGCTGGGGCCGTATGGCTGACGCCGTATGTCTGACGCCGTATGTCTGACGCCGTATGGCTGGCGCTATATGGTCGGCACTGTATAGCTGGCGCCGTATGGCTGACGCCGTATGTCTGACGCCGTATGTCTGACGCCGTATGTCTGACGCCGTATGGCTGGCTCCGTATGGCTGACGTCGTATGGCTGGCACTGTATAGCTGGGGCCGTATGGCTGACGCCGTATGTCTGACGCCGTATGTCTGACGCCGTATGGCTGGCTCCGTATGGCTGGCGCTATATGGTCGGCACTGTATGGCTGGCTCCGTATGGCTGGCGCCGTATGGCTTGTGCTGTATGGCTGGCACTGAATGACTGCCGCTGTCTGTCTGGGGCTGTTAGGGTGGCGCTGTGTGGCTGACGTCGTATGGCTGGCGCTGTATGGCCGGCACTGTATGGCTGGCGCCGTATGGCTGGCGCCGTATGGCTAGCGCCGTATGGCTGAAGCCGTATGGCTGGCGCTTTATGGCTGGCGTCGCATGGCTGGCTCCGTATGGCTGACGTCGTATGGCTGACGCCGTATGGCTGCCGCTGTAAGGCTAACACTGTAAGGCTGGAATTTCCTCGCGGGCGCTGTAAGGCTGAAGCTTTATAGTTGGCGCTGTATGCCTGAAGCTGTATGACAGACGCTCTATATATGACGCTTCATGGCTGGCGTTATATGGCTGCCGCCGATGAGAGACCGGCGTGATCATTCGGCATTTGTCTGGCTGACTGACATAAGAATGCCACATATAGACGGAGTTTGTTTGTTGTTTAATGCCAAATGGGGACCGAAATCGACTGCACACATGCCTGTGCGCATATTTTTATAAAATCTGTGCTTGTTCGAATATTGAGTGTTCCAGGTCAAGATTGTGCATGGCATTCCTGATCAATGGTTACTGCACTCGGATTTTCTAGCCCAGACTGGCCAAAATCGGCGTAATCAAAGTCGGTTGAAAGAACTAACTCTAATCTTTCTTTCTTTATCATTCTTTGTACTTTGTACTTTGTACTTTGTACTTTGTACTTTGTACTTTGTACTTTGTACTTTGCACTTTGTACTTTGTACTCTGTACTCTGTACTTTGTACTTTGTGCTCTGTACCTTTTACTTTGTACTTTGTACTTTGTATTTTGTACTTTGTACTTTGTATGTACTTTGTACCTTGTACTTTGTGTTTTGAATGTGACGATGGACATATCGAGTTGGAAACAATATCGTTGTAGTATCAATCAAAATGTGCAGTTATTGAGAGAATAACTAGTTTGATCTGTTTTCATGTCCAAATGTATTTTAATTGAAAAAAAAAACTTTAAAAATACCTTACTGAAGGTATTGCCCATCAAAAGCGGCAAGATTTTCTTTAAAAAGTATACCCCTCTTGCAACGATACAACTATTAGGCTACTCTTTGATTTCTTTAAAAGATCGCCAAAATAGCTCTGCATCTGTCGAAAAAGCTAGTAGTCAGAAGGATCAAGGTCTAAATACTACCGCAGCTGATATGAAACCTCCCATATCAGCATTTCCAGGTACTCTTTAACCACTACAGCATTTTGGGGCTGTGCGTCAACAGTTTCTAAAATCGCCTTTTCATACCATTTGGTTCTTTCAAGCGATACACGGGCCACATGCATTAGTTGTAGTCAATAACGTGTCTCAGTGATGGTTTCGCCTGCATTAGCAGCTGAATGTACACCATACCCCTTGGTTTCAAGCATTTGTAGACCGTGGCTTTTGAAAATTTAATTTTTTTCATTGGTAGCGATGTAGACCATAATGGAAGGCGTCACAAGGCTTCGCATTGTATTGTTTCTCCTTGAAGTTGTCCACCCTATCTTCAGTCACAATTCAATGCAAAAATCCCTTCCTTCGATCTCTTTCAAAAAGCAGGTCCGTTATGAAAAATTTCCTTTCAAAATTCTCTTGGACAATGCCTAATTCCCTTCTTATAGAATATTCCCAAATTTCTTTGTTTGTTGAGTTACTCCCAAGGATTCTACGAGCTCACTTTGCATTTAACACGAATCTGGATCCAGGAATGCCTCTAGTTCTTTATGTGGCCAAGACGCTCTTTGACCTCGATCCTTAAATCACTACATTCGGAGCGTCGAATCTACTCTCTGCGTGATTTGTCGTTTATAAACTTTTGCAGGCATTCGATGATCTCAGGACGCGCTTTTCTTCCAATTAAACAAGAAAATGAATGCTGCCCGCAGATGCTGTTTATTCAAGACAAATGCGGACGATTTCAAAGAGGTTAAAATAAACATGTTTATCCAAAACAGACACGGATGCACGATGCGGTTTGAGATCAGCCACAGATCGCGTGTGGCGCCATCTTTTAAAAATTCACAAAATTAAATTCAAGTACCAACAGTTCCCGTGAAATGATAAATCGCTTATGAGAGGTTTGCTTTTTATTGGTGAATGATAACAGTAAGGATAACATAAGACTAAGTAGCTCCGCATCCTCACCCTGTAAGGCTAAGGCTACATTCATAAAATATCTCTGAATTCTTAGATTGAAGAACAGGAAGAAGAAAAATGTTCTACTTGGTTTCGAAACTGAAAATTTATCAGCAGCATGTTGCAACCTGAAGTGGATTCTTCCTAATTGCCATATTCGGAGTCACAGACTTTCAGTTCGTCACTACTTCTGCAGACAGATTGGTCCAGCCTGTTGCAAATAAATAAAATTATAATCCTTATCCGCCGTGGCATATTGAGTAGAATGCAACGCTCACACGCCGAAGGGTCTAGGTTCGATTCCTGGCTGAACACCTCGAATTCTTCACGGCACCACCTCTTTCGAGCTGCTGACAAAACTCAAAGAGGAATAAATGTTCAAGAAACTTCGCCGTTCGGAGTCGGCAAGAAACTGTAGGTCCCTTCTACTCGTGAGAAAACTGTAGCGCGCACAACACGAGCAGTTGATGAGCAAGCTACGCCCTGGTCCCCCTGTGAACTGTCGCGCCAACAATTATTATTATTATTAATCCTTATCTTCTGAACAAAGGTTGCCCTTCTCAGTTCTGCCACAACAAAGTTTCAGGTTCAGTGGAAAGAACAATAAGTCTGAGTACTTAGGAAACTTCTGAGTCCCTGTTGAGTTACGTCCTCCAACAGCGGTTTTCATGAAAAATGTGTTGCACACAAAGCTAATTTCTTGCCTGCCTGCGTTTTGATCGAATTGTTTGCACCTAGTAAATGCCAGAGAGCACCTCATGGAAATTCCCACGCAAGGGAGCAAAGGCGATATCAACTCCAGCTGACATTGCATTGAAACTTATCTCCAAACAGCGTCATCGTCGAATACTGCCTTGACGTTATCACGAGAACTGGCGATTCTGCGGGTTGGCTGAAATTCCCAGCAGCACTGGATGGTGGGAGAGCCACAATCTTAATTTCTTCTCCTCTTTCAAATTACGATAGAAACGCCTCTGTTCCAGTCGTAGATCTCAGAAATTCATAATACGCGTTATTTTTTTGCAAAGCGCAGAGCCATTCCACCCATATCAACCCTGCGTCACCTCTCTCACGAAACGCGGAGACTCTGCATCGATCGAAAAATGGCCTCATCGAGGAGCGGGATGAACTCTAGCGCAATGCGTTGTAATTCGCAGGAATTCTGAGATTTCTTGTGCCAGGATTTGCACTTCTAGACTCGATGTCCTAAGAAATCACATATTGCAAGGAATTTTCAGGAAGACTCTTCCCTTGGAATTTTCATTCCCTTTATTGTGTTCCACTAAACCTTCCTCCACCCAGAAACAAGTTCTCGAGCTTCGGCGTAACTGCCGCACATCTCCTCCGAGAAGTCACACCCACTGTCATCTCCGTAATAGAATGTGTTCAACTTTCTCCATCCCTTCCCCTCGACTCTCATCAGGATCCAGAAGAAATTTGCGTGTACAGCACTCGCACATGTTACGCCGAACATTTGTTACAATAGTTTTCACTCATAACGCAACATTACCCAGTTAATTTGCGCGTTCGGTGCTCGCACTCGGCGCTTCCCATTTTCTCCTGCCCACGTGCGTGCGTGCGTGTGTGTCCATTCAGTTGTGCGCCCACACGTCGTCGTCGGTGCCGTTTCATATCCGTTTCAGCATCCATCCAGGATCCAGGCCCACACGAGTCAAACAGCGTTCATGGGTTTGATGTGGACTGGGGGGGGGAGGCCTCTGTGTGGAACATGTATTTGTGTAATTAATTTCAATATGACTGGCAGTGGTAATAAACATTAAAATAAAAATGTATGCCAGCCTCATAACCGAGAATCCTAATTTTAATTAAATTTTTCATTACACACCGTTAACTCGTTCGTCGCCGTCCTAGTCGTCATCGTTTCGGCTGTTGTTGCCGTCACTACTGACACACATCACCCAGGCGCTCAGCACACAGCATACCGCACACACAACATCGTCATACGGAGCAACAGAGAGCAGAAGCATCGGTCTGCTGGGGGTAGTTTTGCGTATTTCAAGCGCGCCCACACACCCCCGTCGGTGGCGCACACACACAAAACAATAATGTGTCGTCAAAGAGTGGAACAACGCCAAGCGCGGGAGAGATCACTCCCAAAAGGATAATTTAACAGTTCGATGGGATAAGGGAATTTCAATACAGACGCGGTGGCGCTGGTGGTGACACCGAAATGAATGCTTAAAGCCGGGCCAGCAATCTGATACGCAAATGTCTCCTGCCCGCATAACGGTCGACCTAGTAAAACTCGAGTAATAAACCCATTAAGAGCAACAAGGGCCGCCCCGCCACGACAGGATATTTCGTTTGCCATTACCGCACAGTTCGGGACTCCGAGCTGTGTCGGAGGAGGAGGAGATCTCATCAGTTGCTGGAGTGGTGACACCTATCGCTCGCCCGGTCCTTGACAATCTGTTCTAATGGCTTTAGTCGGTAGCGGCAATAAAAAAGACACATTTGTGCCCTTTTTGCGAGAACGAAACACCCGGACTCATGCAGGACAATGGTGGGGCAGGTGCAGAGAGCAACAGGGATGACATTCAAGCACGTACAACCAGGCTGTCACCTCCCCCCACCACCCACCTTTCCAAACAACATGCACAATTGTGGATTACAATAAAGCACAAGAGAAATGTGAAAGGAATCCCCGGCATTTCTGCTGTTGCTGCACATGAAGTGGCTTGGGAGGGGGGTGTGGGACTAGAAGCTGTGGCGCAATAATCATAAAGCACTTTCAGCTGGTATGACGTTGTCGGACAACAAAGGGACACCCTGACTGGCATCCAGTCAGACAGACACGATGGACACGTAAACAGAGGGAGGGCATGAATGGATGCTCAGGGCCATGGAACGAAGACGACGGAATCTGGAAGCTACGTGTGAAAAGGTGACTGAGGCGGATCAGAGTGGGATTGCCGTGAGTGACTGCCGGGCGGGTGGAGGACTTTTGCGACTAAGTGCGGAGTTTGAATAAATAAGGGCTGTTCAGAGTGCTGGTTCGCAGAGCACAAGTTATTTTTACTTTAATCGGATGTAAGCCTCTTAACAGCGACATAAGTTCGCCTTGTAGTCGGTCTTGAGAGCAGGAAGTCAGTGCTCAGGGGAGGTCCGGTTGCACGTAGCAATTTCGTTGTCGGATTCACAATAATAGACGAGAACTAAATGGAAATGGGAGTTGATTTGGGCATCTGCATACGTTTGAGGAGTGCATTAGTTGTCTGAATTGTTCTGACTTGGAGGGACGTGACGAGCCTTGGGGACTTTATCAACTTGGACTGCATTTTCTCAGAGTTGAGTTTTGAAAGTCCTTAGATGCAGGTTGCAGCTTTTTTTTATATATGTCGACGTCCAGAATTTTTCTAAGAAGTAAAACTGACTTGACATCGTTCTCTCTTCTTCTTAAACTGAACTTCGTCCTTTGTCAATGTATAAGATGTGTGATGCATCAGACCATAAGTCGTCTCACTCTATGTCCACAAAAGTCTACGTTCACAAAGGTCTACTTCCACAAGGGTCTACGTCCACAAGGGTCAATATCCACAAAAGTCTACGTCCAGAAAGGACTTCGTCTACAAAGGTCTACGTCGACAAAAGGTGTACTTCCACAAAGGTCTACGTCCACAGAGGTCTACGTCCACAAAGGTCTACTTCCCCAAAGGTCTACGTCCACAAAAGTTTACGTCTGCAAAGGCCTACTTCCACAAAAGGTGTACTTTCACAAAGGTCTACGTCCACAGAGGTCTGCGTCCACAAAGGTCTTCTTCCCCAAAGGTCTACGTCCACAAAAGTCTTCGTCCACAGAGGTCTACGTAAACAAAGGTCTACTTTCCCAAAGGTCTACGTCCACAGAGGTCTGCGTCCACAAAGGCCTACTTCCCCAAAGGTCTACGTCCACAAAAGTTTACGTCTGCAAAGGCCTACTTCCACAAAAGGTGTACTTCTACAAAGGTCTACGTCCACAGAGGTCTGCGTCCACAAAGGCCTACTTCCACAAAGGTCAACATTCACAAAAGTCTACGTCCACAAAGGCCTTCGTCTGCAAAGGTCTAAGTCCACAAAAGGTGTACTTCTACAAAGGTCTACGTCCACAGAGATTTACGTCCACAAAGGTCTACTTCCCCAAAGGTCTACGTCCACAAAAGTTTACGTCTGCAAAGGCCTATTTCCACAAAAGGTGTACTTCCACAAATGTCTACGTCCACAGAGGTCAACGTCCACAAAGGCCTACTTCCACAAAGGTCAACATTCACAAAAGTCTACGTCCACAAAGGCCTTCGTCTGCAAAGGTCTACGTCGACAAAAGGTGTACTTCCACAAAGGTCTACGTCCACAGAGGTCTGCGTCCACAAAGGTCTTCTTCCCCAAAGGTCTACGTCCACAAAAGTTTACGTCTGCAAAGGCCTACTTCCACAAAAGGTGTACTTCCACAAAGGTCTACGTCCACAGAGGTCTGCGTCCACAAAGGTCTTCTTCCCCAAAGGTCTACGTCCACAAAGGTCTTCGTCCACAGAGGTCTACGTAAACAAAGGTCTACTTATCCAAAGGTCTACGTCCACAGAGGTCTACGTCCACAAAGGCCTACTTCCACAAAGGTCTACGTCCACAGAGGTCTACGTCCACAAAGGCCTACTTCCACAAAGGTCTACTTCCCCAAACGTCTACGTCCACAGAGATCTACGTCCACAAAGGCCTTCGTCCATAAAGGTCTACCTCTACAAAGGTTTTCGCCCACAAAGGTCTACGTCCACAAAGGTCAATTTCCACAAAGGTCTACGTCCACAAAGATCAACGTCCACAAAGCTCCACATCCACAAAAGTCTACGTCCACAAAGGCCTTCGTCTAAAAAGGTCTACGACCACAAAGGTCTACGTCCATCGAGGACCATAGGCCATTAGCGCAACCCTCAAGTCGATGGTTCTCATATTGAAAATTTTTTTCATATCGTGCGTATGTGGATTTTCATTTTAATGATTCTGCCATTTTGATGTGTTTTCCGAATTCAGGGGCTCTTGCGTCGCGTAGCGTTCTTTTGGGAAAGTACACAGCTGGGTTGAAAATCAAATCCAAAGCCGTATCGTGACCCCTTAACCGTCGCACGAGCACGCAGCAATGGCTCCGTAACCAGAGTTATGCCAGTGCCGGCATACACTGAACAGATCCAGCAGCAGGCAAACAAAAACTTGGCGTGGCTCCTGGGATATCGAGTAAATGATGTGGTGGAAGTTTATGCAATTGCAGTTACCTTAGTTCAGTTTTAAGCTCATTTCCAAAGTAACCAGCATCCAGATTCAATGAAGTGCGTGATGTGAACATGCATTCATAGAAATATTGTAAAAAATTAAAAATGGTTCATGATGTTGCAGTGAAAAGCAGTAGAAAGTGTGACACTGGTTCGATTCCAAATCACTTCCATTTCTTAGGGAAATTCTAGACGACGAGAAATATGGAAAAAACTGCAACCTGCAGTCAAAACTCAACTTCGATGTAAAAGCGTATTCCAAAATCTCGCCGTTTGTAGTCGGGAACAAATTTTAGTCCCCTTCTACTCCTAAGAAAATGTGCTGAGAAACCTATTGTGAACTCTGACTCCATTCAGTCATCACAATGTTGTTACACTGACGCAATCGAAATATAAAAATGACTTTCTTATGAGTGCTGAAAAAATGTTAATGCAAGCAGAAATGCATTACCATTGTTTTTTCTTCCAATGGCAAGATAAGTGAAATTCGTCGAGGATCCCTTTAAATTAATACCAAGTGAAACAATTACATATTCAACTCTTCAGAAATTCATTGTCGTTGTTGAAATACCACCGAATTTGGATCTTCTGTGTTTACAACCCTCGTTGGTGTTCCTGAAAAATTTATTTGTGGTGCAACTGCTGATAATTCCGACATCACGTCTTCTTTCGTTTCGTACACAGCAAAGTTGTTTTAAGCGATTTTTAATGCATGTATGTATAACATGAAAGTTTTCTGCAATCTCAAGTGTTGCACTTTGACGATCCGAATCGATTGTTACTTTGATTTGGTTGTAATCAACTTCAAGTGGGCGAACAGAACGTTTTTCGTTTTTGAGTAAGAAAATAACCACAACGAAAGTTTTTGTGAGCTTAATGATAATATTTAGATCCCGCAACAGTCCACAAGGGAACCAGGGCCTAGCTTGCTCACCAATTACTCGTGTTGTGTGCATTACTCTTCTTTCAGAATTAGAAGAGGACTACAGTTTTTTACCGACTCCGAACGACGAAATTTGAGAAGCTTTTTCTTAGACACATTTTATTCTTTGAGTGTTGTCAGAAGCTTGTACGAGGTGTTGCCGTGAAAAACTCGAGGTGTTCAGCTGAGAACTTGCTAAATAAGGATTAAAAGAGGAATTCACAAAATGTGAACTAAACTTCAGACTGCCGCGTCTTTGGTTAGAGATTTCGCTGACGAGTAGTTCTCCAGATAGCGCAAAATCAGATGGCATGACTCTCCAGGCAGGCTGACCAAGTGCATGCTCCCAAACTACAGAAAGAAATCCTCAGTTGTTCTTCTACCTCCAAAGAGAAACGTCTTCAGATGACATGTTGGCATTCAAACATGGCACTTTACCTTCCCTAAGCACTTTAACGTACCTGAGCTTAGTGTCGGTACCCTACGTGATGCCTGAAGAGAAGGTGAAGGCACTGCTCAGCATTGTCAATGCCCCGCCTGTGTGTTTAGCGCTGATGTAGTTGGAGCTCAAGACCAGGCTCAAGACATAGGCCATTTATCTTGAAAGTGCTTAATGGTATTCCTCCTGGAGTACACTAAATTTAGTTAGTAACTTGATAGCACAGTAGACGAGTTTTCGATTCGGAGCGCTCCACTGCAGTATTTCCCAAACTCCAACGAAACAGAAAAGTAGTAAGCTTTTAAAGAAACACCCATGAAGCTTAAATTAAATGCGCCTGGGTAATTTACTCTTCTCCCATTTGTTTCCAAAATTTTACCTTCAAGCTTTGCCAGACTTTAAAGTCTTCAGACGAGCTTTCTACTCAACTAGAAACTTTGTAAACTTTGTTAGCTTGAAACCATCTTGAGAAAAAAAATCATGATGAATGCCCTATTGTTGCAAATATAAGTAAGTTCGCCGAATTCTACACTAGCTCCCACATCAGCTACCCTCAGATCTCATATTTTCATGTTTTCATCACTTTCTTTAAGTTTGTTCAGTTGTAAAATTGTGAAAAGGTTCTTAAAAATATGGTTGGTGTTGGAATGTAAGACACGTTAACTCCGAACGACTGTAATTTACTGTGCTTATAGCATTTAAAAACAGTTATTTATTTTAAAGCAGATGGGAAACTCTTTCTGTGCACCTGAATCTTTTCTTTACCTGAACAACCCTCAACATTTATAATTCCGACTATTTCACGCCGTGACTGCAGAAAGTGATACTGGTCCTAGCAACTGCTGAGCATAATTTTACTCCAACCCCTGTGCTGTATGACTTAACAATTTGAAAGAAAGAAAAGACGGGGGCCTCTCTTAAGGCTTTAAAATACGTTCTGAAACTTAATTTAAACAGTACCGGCCACCAAATTGCACAATTCTACAATCTTTCCATTACTCATACATCACTTTAAAGTACACCTAAAACAAATTCTTTAATGTCCTCCATCATTTTTCACGTGCTGAGCGCTTCCGATTTCGGCACACTCTTCCGGCACGTGGAGACACCACACAACGGCACATAGAAATAACCTACAAACCGGAATCCTTCTTTCACATCGTTCACGAATATGCATGCAAATATTTATTCTTCCATCCCAAATATTTCCTCTGCGATTTCCTGTACCTCCAGTTTCTGATTTCTTTCCCCGTCGCCTTGTGCGCCATGGTCGGGGCAGCAGCAACACCTCCGCACAATGGAGCAACGGCACACGAGGTGCTAAGACACATCCACTAGGGCGTTCACACACGTCCGTGGGAGTAGGACACACCTCGAGAGAATGGCGGTGCCACATAAGCCCCGGATATTGTGCGGGAATTTTGATAGAATGCTCAACGATGGGATCAAACAAACGAACGAAAGTGAGAGAAAAAAAAAACATCGAAAGAGGAAGAAAAGAAATACAAACCACTTCGTAGCACACCGAATTCCCTATTCCCAAAAATTGGTTTTCCAAGTGAACAAAATTTCCTCTTCACAATTTATTTCTTCATTCTCACGGAATGTGTGCGCCGTTTGTGTGGCTGTGTGTGTGCGAGAGTGGATGTGTGTGAGCTTATGTATAGACAATGTGCGAGGGAAGGAATTTAAGAACAAACGGAAAACTGAAAACGACCGACAACGGTACAGACCGAAAGGACTCTAAAGTTAAAGAAGTGAAATCTATTTTTGTGTGCTAAGCTGTGGAAAATTCGTTTCTATTTTCTTTGCTCACCAGCCACTCCTACCTATCATCCTTTCTCGCCTCTCGATTCGAGGCCAATGCGCCGCGCGTCGGCTCTCCTTTCAGCTCGGCATTATACAAGATAACAATTTCACGCTACCATTGCTTATAATGGAACATTTTCCGTTCGTTTACTGTTCGCTTTGAAATTGTTATTCAATGAATGCCAAATTAGAGGAAGGACCCCCGGTTAAGGGGGCTGATAGTGGAGTGGGATAGAATGAGAGCGCAGGTGGCCGGTTGCTAGGAGTAGTTTTCCTTCCTCCGGAGTTTAGAATTTCATAGGGGAATGGGAGAATTGCGTTTTTGTCATCTTCACAGGACACCTGCGTACTGTTTGAAACGGTACATGTTTGAGTTGATTTTTTCGAAAATTTCTTTAAGCAAGAAATGTGCTTTAAATTGACCTTTGATGGGGATGGAGAACTGGGGGGGAAGGGCGGGTCTACGTGCATTGGACCACATGAGGTGCTTACTAGGAAATAGTGGGGAGCAGTTACGTGCTGGCACTGGTGAAGAAGTTCATTGAATACACAATCCTGTGAGCAGTAAAGTCACTGGACAGAAATGCCAGCTGGATTGCCGCGAGGTGTGTTAACAAATGGAGGTACCAACTTCACGTCGAGGATGTTCTTCACGAAGGGCGGTGTGCAGAAGGCTTGATAATTGTTGGCGCTACAGTCCAAAGGGGGACTATGATCTAGCTTGCTCATCAACTACTCGTGTTGTGCGCGCTACTGTTCTCTCACGAGTAGAGAGGATCTACAGTTTCTTACCGACTTCGAATAGCGAAGTTTGAGAAGCTTTCTTAGACAGTTATTACTCTTTGAGTGTTGTCAGCAGCTCTAAAGAGGTGGTGCCGTGAAAAATTCGAAAAGTTGGTGTTGAGCTGGGAGTCGAACCTAGATCTTTCGGGGTGTGAGCGTCGCACTCTGCCCACTACGCCACGGCGACCACGTGAAGGAGGTTAGGAGAACAACGAAAGCAAGCGCGCACAAGCTCAAAATCGTCTACACTTCTGTTGAATGAAAGAATTCCTGGTAAGCTGTTAGAGCGCTCTGGAGTGAAACTTAAACCAACGTCAAGAAGGCTCAGCGACGGTAGAAAGCGCGGAGAGACTCCATGTTCAACCGAATGCTATCGTATCTTATCGAGTACCTCGTTTTTGGAAGGCCTGCTTCAATCTCAGATTGAACAGAATCAAGGAACCTGGGGGATGTACTTGGTAAAACATTTCACGGTTGAAACTCGACCTCACAAAGGTGAAGAACATTCCAAGTACGAATGGAAATTTCCCGAAAAAGTTTCATCTGATGCCCATGCAGAAGGAGACTGCTCCTATACCGAGGGCGAGACGAGGAGTTGCGTAAGAGCGTGCGACATAGCCTGCGCGCGGGAGTCGCAAGTAACATCACACCATGAATGACTCACAATACCAAGAAAGACAGAAACATCCATAAATCGCTTTCCTTCTATTTTTAACGAAGTTGCAGCAGTAGGGGCTGTGGGGTGTTCAAAAAACTGTCAAACCCGAGTGTAAGACGAGCTACTGGTCCATGCAGGAACCCCCCATTTCTGGTTAAGGGGCAAGCTGTCAGACAGTCTCTGGAGACAGTTGGCAATTCTCTATTGTATCATTCCAGTTGTTGGGAAGGACTTCCACTTGTCATTCCCATCTCGATCGATAGGTTACAGAAGTAAAGACATTCTTGTAAAGCTTTCTTGTGTTTATTTAACTAAGGAATACTTGCAGATCGAGATGGATGCGAACCAGGGATTATTTGTATTTAATGGAATATAAAAAAGATTAACTGCTTGATTAAATATGCCATCTCTAATTTTAAAATCATGGAGCCAAGGACACCAAAGCTAAGATGAAGGTAGCAAGCCAATCTGGAATATAGAGAAGGTTATAAAAACGAAACATACCTACATCCCTCCACTTAAGGTAAATAACTCGATTATGCTCAACTGTACTGAAAAAGTAAATGAACTTGCCGATAGCTTTCTACAAAGCCATTTGACTTCAACAATATTATACCACCTATTCCAATCAAATCTTCTGTTGAGCACTCTATAAGCTTAGTTACTACTCAAGACTTAGTTAGCTGTTTCAACCGCCTCTCAGTGGAAGAATTAAAAAGTGTAATAAAGAGCCTGAAAGTCAAGCAATCGGCTGGTTTCGGTGGTATTAGGAATATTTGCTTTAAAAATCTGCCACAGCTTGCTCTAGTTAAATTAACAGACCTTTTTAAGAATTGCATTACCTTCGGGTATTTCCTCATGCAATGGCAGACTGTCAAGGTAATACCTATCCCTAAGCAAGGTCAAGATCGTAGTGATTTTTGATGCTACCAACCAATCAGCCTGCTGCAAATACTTACAAAAAATTACTAAAAACAGAATTGTATCCTTCGTGGATACATTATTCCTCCTGAGCAATTTGTTTTCAGAACTTTTCACAGTACAGTACGCTAGTCAAGCGTCTACGGATACAACGCTTAAGATGCCTAGGCCATGTAGAGCGTATGGACACCAATGCCGTGGCCCGAAAAGTCTTTGAACCCGTGCCATTGGGACAACGCAACAGAGGACGGCCTGGACTAAAGTGGTGCACCCAAGTCGAGAAGGACCTCAACCAACTTGGAGTGCGCAACTGGAGACAGCTGGCGAAAGATCGCGGGTCTAGAGAGGCATGTTGGTTGAGGCCCACGTTCACCCCGGACTGTAGTGCCACAGGAAAAAAAAAGCAGAAGTAATTTTTCTACAAAGGTATGAACTCTAAATTTATTTTGAGCCTAAGTTAACTTTCGTAGATTGTTATTAAATATTATAACAATCTTCATATATAATTTTTTATAATTTATTACTATTAAATCAATTAAATTAAAAAGAAACGTTCTTTAAATTTTTTCAAAATAAGATTTATCTGATATCCTTCATGCTATATCGATCATTTTCTACAGGATTATTTTAAGGCGCGGATGCAATTCATCAAATTTCATCGAGATCGGTCAACAGAAGTTTCAAATCTCTTCCGTGTTCCACATACAAATATCTATGAAATGAGCGTTTTTTTTTTTTGGAAATGAAACACCAATTATTAATGGGAAAGTAAGAATATTTTATTCAAAGTATTGACCATTGTTTTCTACACATTTTGACCATCTTTCTGGCAATTTGTGAATACCACGCCAATAAAATTGTTCGTCTTTTAAAGCAAACCAATCAGACAGCCAATTTTCGACCTCCTCGTAGGAGTCAAAGTTCTGCCCAGCCAATGCGTGTCCCATCGATAAAAACAAATGGTAGTCGGAATGAACCAAGTCTGGTGAATATGGCGGGTGGGGTAGTTGCTCCCAGCCAAGTGTTTTGATTGTAACCTGAACCAGTTTTGCTTTGTGTGCAGGTGCATTATCATGAAGCGAAATTACCTTGCTGTTTCTTCTGGCCCATTCTGGTCGTTTCTCGATCAATGCATGGTTCAAATTGACCATTTGTTGTCGGTAGTGATCAGTATTAACGATTTCACCATGTTTTAGGAGCTCGTGGAACAGCATACCTTTCTGGTCCCTCCAAGCACACAGCATTGTCTTCTTGCCGAATCGATGTGGGTTTGCAGTCGATGTTAATGGTTGTACCAGATAAGCCCATGATTTTTTCCGTTTAGGATTCTTAAAATAAATCCATTTTTCATCACCAGTAACAATCCGATGCAAAACCGATTTTCTTTTGTGTCTTTGAAGCAAAATTTCACAAGTGTTTTTTCGGTTTTCCATCTGTCTTTCATTCAATTCATGTTGCACCCATTTTCCACACATTTGGATCCGTCCCATAGCTTTCAAAGGTCAAAAATTGTATGTTGTGCAACATTTAACATTGCTGCCATTTGCTTTTGACTCAAAGTGTCGTCTCCATCCAATATCGTTTGCAATTCGGCGTCTTCAAACTTTTTTGGTGGTCCTCCACGTTCTTCATTTCTCACGTCAAAATCATTATTTCTGAACCATTGAAAGCATTTTTGCATGTTGCTCGACAAGCATTCGATGCGACTCTGCAGCACTTCTCTTCAAATGAAAACAAAAAATTAATGCTTTCCGCAAATCATCACTTTCTGCTACAAAATTCGACATTTTTAACACGATGAAAAAATATGATGTTATCTGTTCAATTACTTGATGTATACTAAACATTTTTCACAGATGTCATAGCAAACAAACAAAAAAAAATAAGGGCTCGTTCGAAACAAATGTTCCTTATCGAGACATTTGTATCTTGACGCTCACTTCATACAAGTATTCCTGATATACACAATATTATCATTATATATCATTATACATATTTTACTAAATATAACGAATGGATTTCCCTAACTGGCAATATTTTTCCTGTTGATTCCGGTCACCTTAGTCTCTTTGACATTTATATGTAATCGTTCTTTGCTTGTGAAGTGTTCTTATTTAAAATGGATATTGGTAAACTTATGCGGAGGAGACCAATATCGTCGGAACAGCCTAAGTCCTTCGATGCCACAATTGAGCCGCGCATGGGTGCAGCAGAGCCGGAAGGCCTAGAGCAACAGGAAAGTCAAAAGGAAATGTTTGCGATGTTTTTGTTGCAACAAAGCTGTGGTCGAAAATGTCCAAAACCCATTAAGTTAATCCTACCGCCCATAGGAAAACCCTATTCTGCAATGAAGTTTGTCGAATATATTCCTTCCGACTTTTTGTCTTTTGAATTTTCTGGCTATGTACAAAGCGCTACAGAAATCGTATCTGGCAGTATTATTCATCATTTCAAAGGTCTTGATATAACCTACAAAGCGACGCTATGCGTGATTAGTTTGGATATTGCGTTCAACAGTTATAGGCGAGTAAACATGGAGTTCATTATCGCCGCAATTCGCACTATTTAAAAGTTTTCCTTCGTTAAAAGCAAATCCGCTAGACAAACGTTCCGTGAGATTAATGGTGTTCTATGGGATGGTACTCTATCACTTCGAAGGGCGGAAAATTGGTTTCGTCGATTCAGAGCCGGTGAAAACGACACCATATATAATCAAGCCGGCGTAAGATCTGTGACGACGAATACTGATCGAATCATGGAAATCATCGAGTTAGAGCGGCACGTGGCATTTCTTGACATCGTCCAGGAGATGGGAGTTAGTCACCAATCCACTTCAAACCATCTACAGAAGGCTGGATACAAAAACAAAGCTTAATGTTTGGATGCCGCATGATTTAACGCAAAAAAACCTTTTGGACCGAATCAACGCCTGCGATAGCTGCTAAAACGGAACAAACTCGACCCATTGTTGAAACGGATAGTAACTGGCGGCGAAAAGTGGATCACATATGACAATATCAAATGAAAACGGTCGTGGTTGAAGGCCGGTGATTCATCCCAAACAGTGGCCAAGCTGAGATTGACGCCAGGAAAGTGTTGCTGTGTGTTTGGTGGGATTGGAAGGGAATCATTCAGTATGAGCTGCTCCCATATGGCCAACTGGACCGTTTGAAGCAGGCGATCGACCAGAAGCGTCCAGAATTGGCCAACAGGGGGGTATAGTGTTCCACCAGGACAACGCCAGACCACACACTTCGTTGATGACTCGTCAGAAGCTACGGGAGCTCGGATGGGGTTTTGTCGCATCCACCATATAGCCCGGACATAACGCCAAGTGATTACCACCTGTTCCTGTCCATGGCGAACGCCCTTGGTGGTGTAAAGTTTAACTAAAAAGAGGCTTGTGAAAAGTGGTTTTCCGAGTTCTTCAAAAATATGGAGGGGGGCTTCTACGAGGTGGGGATTATGGAATCGCTGTCTTGATGGAAACAGATTATTGAAAACGGCGCATATTTGAACTAAATCCGATAACTGTAACACTTTTTATGAAGCATTGAATGAAGAGCAAAAAAGCGGAAGGGATGTACGACAACCTTGTATAAACCAAATATTTATAAAAATTGTTAATTAAATTTCAAAATGATATATTGAATAATATATATTTTAAATTTAATTTAAAATTTTCATTATTTAAGAGTATTTATTACTGAAAAAAATTTAGCAATTAATTTTAATTTTTAATTTTTACAGTGGAATCAGTTTTCTCAAGCAGACAAAGCTGTTGAACGCCCTACACAAACGTTGCTCAAACCATTTGAAGAGGAATGTAGCTCTCAAGAATTGTCCTCAAGATCTTTGCAGAACTTTGAGTGGTATGGCACACAACCTTGATTGGCCGACAGCCATACGTCCCCGAAAGACTGTAAGTTTAAGCCGTGAATGATGCTTTACATTCCCAAGAGTGTAAAGGAAACAGCTATTTAAGTGATGATTCAAATCTTCGTATTTCAGATGATTTAGATTTTAAGATGTTGTCAGTTCTGGGGAACTCTTTTCCCAGTCTGTGCTATCCATGTTGCAGGTCTTCTGATGGTGTCGAAAAACTTCTGTAAATCGATCGGAGTGCGCTCCGTCCAACAGACTTTTTATGTTAATGCGGAAAATACTTTGGTTTGGTGTACGCAGCTTCTGATCGTTTCACGGATTTAATCTTTTTTTAAGTTTCCTTTTTAAGTTGCGGCTTCTATATGGAGCTAAGCAGCGGCGACTGTATGTTTACGCAGTTTTTTAAAAACGCCTTCTGAACATTGGAATGTTTCAGTACATCCTTTCTGACGTAAATGTTCTGTGGTCTGCTGTCTTGTGACATCGCATTTCCATTATAGATTGCTTCCTCTCTCAGACACTGTGTGCTTCACACGACGTTTTCAACTCTCTGCCTCTGTGACTTTTTGTTTAGCCTTCAAAACTTGTTTAGGCGGTACCATCTAAAGCTCTTCTCACTGATAAGAAATTAATTTTTATTATCTTGGCTCCTAGTAGCAGGCCGTTTAATCTCCCACTGGTTGGCTTCTGTTACACTTGAGAGACGTTTTATTATCTGGTTTAGCTGCCCAAATTTGCGTTGCCCTATTGCAGCCAAGTTTTACAAGAAACCGAAGCGCTTTTGTATTGAAAAGTAGCAGCTGTTGCTCCCTTCATGGGAACATAAGTCATACCATAGCTGCGGTCGTGCTTAACTAATTCTTTTTTCTCCAGGTCGGTGCCTTGCTTTTCCCTAGTCTGCTCTACAGCTTACGCCATCACTCAAATTCTCCCTCCACTAACATTGGACCTTCACATCAATTGGTTGAGCAGGCACCTCTTCAGTTGCATGTGCACAGTGGCTCAGCATTCCACCCACTTCCCCAAGATGATTGACTTGAGCCTCTATTCACAATTCCCAATGCAGGAACCACCTGAGATAAAAGCCCATTAGAAAATTAACATCGGCAGGCATTAAGCCAGAATTCAATCCCTCAAATATGAATGACTCCCCCCACAGTTAACCGCAAATCCACCGGCCAGTCAGCCGACCCCACCAGCCCACACAAGGTTCATAATAGGATTAGCGAAGTCCACAGCCATTTGTGTCGCTCTCCATAAATCCTCTAAGGCCATTATACGTGACCCAGTACCGGGCTTCCCTTCAAATTTCAATTGTCAATCATGACCGCCGACAATTCGGAAAATTACGTTCCTTTGCGAGCACATTCATGCACCGGCCTCTGTCAATTAATAATCCATCTGCCGGGCGCACGACATGTGGCCAAATTCACTTCACTAACTGCCAGCGCCATCGATATGACTGACCACAGAATTCAATTCCCTCCACGACATCATCGTGGTCTTTGTTTCTGTGTGTGTTTGTGTTTTTTTTTTTTTCTGTACTAACTTACGGCACAAACCAGGAGACGCTCAACCCATGGCCGTCCAATCAGCCCTCCGCACGCCGCCCCCACCACTGTCACTCATATCCCTTTAATTTCGCCACATTAAAAGCAATCAGAGTCAGTAGCCAGCAGCCAGCAAGGCAGTCGGACAGGGCAACAGCCAGGACTCACCCCCACGCTCCTTCAGATTCAATCAATCGATTCCGGAGGGTAAAACAAAGCCAAGGAGATCGGGAGTGAAATTTAATAGGCGGGCGCGGAGCACATTAGGTGGGCGGTTGCAAAGGACACGTCGGTCCTGGTGCTCACTGCAGAGCGAGCTCTCTGCTTGACGTGCTCCTATTGATTTGAATGGAATAATAATTAGAGAAGTCCCGCCCCCTGCTCGAGTGCAGGGGTCTCGCCGGAAAGTCATTGTGTGGCCATCGGTGCGGACCAGCGGATCCAAAAATAAATAAGAAATTAAAAGGATTTCGATTCCGTCGAGCTTGAGAGGACCGACCGGTTGGAGCGCGTCCCTATCGGCCCGGGCATCAAGGATCAATAAGCATATCACGTAGCTGCGATAAATTTGTCTTATTCGCATTCCATGCTTCACATTTTTGCTTCGTCCCCTTGCCGTCGTCCGGATGGGGACATATGTCCGGATGTGTGTGTGTGTGTACTTTGGGGGGAGAACACACATTGAAAAATAATTGTATTAGGGCGCCGGGAAACGGAAAACCCTGTGCGCTCCATTCCGGCTATGTTTGGAGAGAAGCCAATTATTTTAGCGAAGCCTCGACCCACTCAAGGACGTTCGACCCCCTCAATTTACTCGACGTCGAAAGTTGTCCTTGCACTCGGATCCCGCCTAATCGACTCAAGACCGAATGGGTGGACATGCTCTCCACCGTTCGCCGTGCAACTTTTAACTCGGTTTTCTAATTTTGGATCCATTAACCCAAATTTTTGCCACACTTGTTAGACGTCAGTTGGTGGCGGCGGCGGTGGGGCTGAGAAAAATCGGTTTTTCACACAGGTGCGGCTTTGAGGTAATTGGCTTAAAGGACATCTCGGTACATTCATATGCGACTCCCACCCTCCCTCTCATCCCTCTGTTTGGTGCGGTCAAAGAGACTTAAGCTCCAGCGGCAAGCCTAACATTTCATCAGGATCATGTCCACAGCGGGGTGTGGATGGGGCGGGGTGTGCGATATGAATCAAATCGAGTTGAGCGGTTTTCGGTGGTGATTTATTGGCTGTTGTGATATTTAACGTCACACGGCAGTTATTTCTCTTCGTTTTTGTGTTAGCAGCCGCCGAAAATATTGTGCAGGTGTGTGGTGGCTGGCTGTGCAGGACGACGTTTGAATGATAAATGAACGAAATGAATTGTGCGGTCAGAGGCGGTGGGTATTTTGAGTTGTCACTGATTTGCGGCACATACAAATAGTGCAGTGGGAGGAGAGGAACGTGATGCCGAAATCGAATTTGGGTTAAAAATGAAACTATCGTCCAACCTGATGGCAGATGGCAATGTGAATGGAGTCGAGGAATTTGGGTGTATTTTAGAACAAGAGTGCGAGTAGATTTGGTAGTCTGCCTAATTGACAGACATGATTAGTGGGAGGAATATTCAATTTTCGCCTATGTGGCCACGGGCAAAAGTCCTTACAGTCTTGTCATCAAACAAAGGATTATCGCAGAATGCCGAATTTTTGTTAGTTACTTAAAGCGATGCGAGAAATAGTGCATCCCTTTCGATCTGGCTACAAAATCTAAGGCGAATATTCGCCCAAAGCTTGCGTGAAATCCTCCTATCTGGTCTGGGGCGCCTACGACATCTTTGCATATACTACATATAAGGTTGCCAAATATCTCCCTTCCCCCATTTTGTCTTTTGAAATTTCCGGCTATTTACAAAGCGCTACAGAGCTTTGTTTCTGGGAATACTATACATCTTTTGAAAAGTCTTGACATAACCTACAAAACGACGCTATGCATGATTAGTTTGGATATTGCCTTCAACAGTTATAGACGAGTAAAAATTAAACAATATGCTTTCAAAAGGAAAGCATATTCAATCTTTGTTTCAACCAAATCGACATCAAACCGTGAACAATTTTTAGACTTAGGAAAGAGTATGAGTTCTTGAATAGATATCTATACAGGCAATATATCTTGTCAGTAGAATCTTCGGTGAAGAGCCAGGAAATTCAGAAATCCAGTCACATCATCTGAATGTCGCGGAGGACAGCTGCTCCTCAACATGTTCGACCGAGATGCGAGGACATAATTAAGGAGAACAATTATTCTTCACAAAAATTTATATTTTTGCTGCAAATTTGGTCACTTTGCCCGCATTCCGAAATTGAATGAATTTAGTGCTCCGGGTTAGAACGGGCCAATAAGCTTTTAGCACTTCTCCGACCTTGTGTCGAGCCTCGTTCATTCAAGAAAAGAGTGTCATCGACTGTCTCGCTGAGTAGACAGTCTTTGTCGCATTCATTTGCTCGGCATGCCTGAACTCTGAAGTATGTCGGTGGACTCGCATTTCGTCGTTGGCCACGAAATGTTATAGAAACCCCTTCGGTTTGGTCTCCAACTTCGTCAAACGATCCTGGGAAGTGGTGACACAGCGGTTATCCTTGGTGGGAGTGTAAGAACTCTGCAAGACAGCCTGAAACCGCATATTCCTCTGAGATGTACAGTTCGTCGGCTATATCGGGGATACCCAGAAGGCGTTTTACTGTTTCTGTGTCTCTCGGAAGTAGTCCCATGTGGTAAAATGATTCCGAGGCACCTGGACGTGGTCTATAAGTTGCCAACTTACGATCAAATTGAAACTCGTTGCACCAAATTTTGAGCGTCGCCAGCGAAAGAGAAGGGCCACTGTACACATTTGCTTGCGATCACCTCGCTCTTCCAACAGCCAGAATCAGCGCAACAACTGATGTTGCCTCTTCTCCAACTTGCTAACTGCCAAAGGACCCACTTCCTCATGAGATCTGAGTTGAGATTAGACGCTTAGAAGAATGGCCTCTGACACAGACTGCTGCAGTGTAAGGATAAGAGACCTTGCATTTATTTGACAACATATTTGCTGTGAAGAGATTCTCGATGGCAAGCGTCAGAGATAGATTGATGCATGCAGAAGCAGTTTGAGGAGAGCTTAAGAGGAGAGCTTAAGAAAAGAGCTTAAGAGGAGAGGAAGTCCCAAAACTGAAGTGTGTATAGTCCACAATTCGCATTAAATTGCTCGTCTTCATGCTCCAACTGGATGCAAAAGAAGACAGCTAAAAATTTTCACATTTGCACATTTGCTTGCGGTCATCCTTCTCTTCCAACAGCCCGAATCAGCCCAACAATTAATGTTGCCACTTTTCCGACTTGCTGGCTGCCAAAAGACTGACTTTCTCGTGCGATCTGAGTTACGATTAGACTCTTAGCAGAATGTACTAAGGCACAGACTGTTGCGGCATAAAGATAAGAAGCCTTGTATTCATTTGAAGGTTTATTTGCTGTGAAGGCATTCTCGGTAGCAAGAGTTTCCAGTCATTAGAGGTCTCGTTTTTCAAAATGGATTGTGGTTCGGGAAATGCAGAAATGAAAATGAAATCTTTGGCTGGACTGTCCAAATTTCATTGAATTACTAATAATAATAATAATTGTTGGCGCTACAGTCCAAAGGGGGACCAGGGCCTAGGTCGCTCATCAACTACTCGTGTTGTGCGCGCTACTGTTCTCTCACGAGTAGAAGGGACCTACAGTTTTGTGCCGACTCCGAACGGCGAAATTTGTGAAGCTTTCTTAGACAGTTATTACTCGTTGAGTGTTGTCAGCAGCTCGAAAGAGGTGGTGCCGTGAAATATTCGGAAAACTGGTGTTGAGCTGGGAATCGAACCTAGACCCTTCGGCGTGTGAGCGTCGCACTCTATCCACTACGCCACGGCGACTATGTAATGAACAAATTGCAAAATCTTAAATTTAATTACAGCCCAGGCCCCGATCGGGTCCCGGCAGCAATTTTAAAAAATTGTTGGAGTTCATTGTATCGACCTCTTAAAATTATTTTTAATCAATCGCTAAAAAGGGTGAATTCCTAGATGAATGGAAGTATTCCTATTTAACACCACTTTATAAATGCGGGTTAAAACAATAAGTAAAAAATGTTCGGCCTATATCAAAGCTTTCTTCCATTCCAAAATTGTTTAGGAGCCACGTAAAAGAAAAAAATTTATTTCCTAGTAAAAGAGCTTATTTCAAATAGGCAACGTGGCTTCATGCGAGGTAGGTCATGTTCTACTAACTTATCTTTATCTACAAATTATATATTTACAAATTTAGAACATCGCCTACAAGTTGATGTACTTTATACTGACTTTTCGAAAGCCTTTGCTAAAGTGCATCACACTTTGCTTTTAAATAAACTTAAATCCATGGGAATTCATTCAGCAATGCTAGAAAGGGTTTTCCAATTATATAAAGGAGAGGAAGCAAATGGTTGAGGTCGATAGTTGTATTTCTCGCGTAATAAAGGTAACATCGGGCGTGCCATAAGGCAGCCACTTGGGCCCATTATTATTTCTTTTATATATAAACGATGTTCACGAAATATTTAAATTCTGCGAAATTCTAACATTCGCGGATGACTTTAAATTTTAAATTTTGTCGATGAATAGTATAGCTGATTGCGTTAAGTTTCAGTCGGGTATACATAGCCTAGCGGAATGGTGTAAACATAATGCTCTAGATCTAAACATTTCAAAATGTAAAATTTTTACAGCACATAGGCCCGAAAAGTCTTTGAATCCGTGCCATTGGGACAACGCAACAAAGGACGACCTAGACTGAAGTGGCGCACACAAGTGGAGAAGGACCTCAACCAACTTGGAGTGCGCAACTGGAGACAGCTGGCGAAAAATCGTGCCATCCATCGATAAACACTGGTCCTTGATGAAGCTTCATCGCCAAAAATGGAGCTTCATCGCCAAAAATTCAATTAAGTTAATCGAGTTAATCCACGAGTTGTTGAGTTAATCCACGTCGAAAGTTGTTAAAAATAATCGCACGAAAACTTCCACGATTTAATTCCATTTTTTTCCAATGTCAAAAAAGGTTTGAGAGAAAGATTTTAGACAAGGCGATGCACTATCATGTGACTTCTTTAACATCACCCTCGACAAGAACGTGCGTAACTCACAAGTCAACACAAGAGGCACGATCTTCCAGAAGTCAGTTCAATTGCTAGCATACGCAGATGACATTGACGTGATTGGACGAACACAGCGAGCCGTCAATGAGGCGTATGCTGGTATTGAAGCGGAAACGGGTAAAATGGGTCTGGCAGTAAATGAGGGTAAAACGATGTACATGCTGTCATCAAGGAAGGACACACAACATCGACGTCTCGGACAGAGCGATACACTAGGCAGCAGAAACTTCGAGGTAGTCAAGGACTTCGTCTACATTCGCTCCGCGCTAAATAAGGACAACAACATCAGAATTGAAATCAAATGCCGAACCACTCTTGTCAATCGATGTTTCTTTGTGCGCAAGACGTAATCAGAGGTTTTTTTTGAAAGACGTTGTCGTTGTACAATAGCCTGATTAGCCCAGTCTTCCTTTATGGTGCAGAAACTTGGTCCTTAATCTTTTCGAGAGAAACGTTTTGCGTACGATTTTTTGTCCTATTTGCGTCGATTGCGTTTGGAGGTGAAAATTTAACGACGAACTCTATGAGCTGTAGAGCGACATGCGCCTGGTTAAGCGTCTACGGATACAACGCTTAAGATGGGAAGGACATGTATAGCGTATGGACACCACTGCTCCGGCCCGAAAAGTCTTTTAATCCGAGCCATTGGAACAACGCAACAGAGGACGACCTAGACTAAGGTGGCGCACACAAGTGGAGAAGGACCTCAACCAACTTGGAGTGCGCAACTGGAGACAGCTGGCGAAAGATCGTGCTGGCTGGAGAGGCCTGTTGGTTGAGGCCCAGGTCCACCCCGGACTGTAGCGCCACAACAAGAAGAAGAAGAAGACCATCTCCAATTGTTTATGATTATTTTATCAATAATCAAAATCTGGATTGCCTAGAAGAAGTTAAAGACCTTGGAGTAATATTCGACCCCAAGTTGGATTTCTCACTACTTTATGATTACACCATTGCGAAGTCGAATTCTATGTTAGGATTTTTTAAAAGAAATAGTAAAGATTTTCGCGACATATCCAGTTTAAAGACCATCCTTGTTTCGTTAGTAAGACATTATTTACCATTGTCTGGGACTCACCTTACGATAATCAAGAACTTAGACTCGAACGAGTTCAAAAGAATTTCACGAGATATGCTTTCCGAAAGTTGTATTCATTTGAAGATCTTCCTAATTATATTGAAAGATGCAGAACAATTGGCTTGCAAACCTAAAGTGTCAGGCGTAAGGCAACGTCAGCCATGTTTATTATATATTTTAATTATTATATATAATTAAATTATATAATTAAAATAAAATAAATTTTAAATATAAAATAAAAAAATAAATTAAAATAAATTCAATTATATAATTATTATATATTTTAATTAATATATATATTAATTATCAATTAAATTCATGAGAATTACTTTTTCTCATAAATATATATGCTCCCCAAAGATTTCTGCAGGCGAGAAACTTACTTTTTGACAAAAGACATAAAACCAATTATGGTCGCAATGAACCTATTACAAGGTGTACAAATACATTTAATGATCTTTGCAACCAATTTGTTTTAGCTTGCCACGATTAGAATTTAAAAACATGATTTTCGCATCGTATTTGAATTAATATTATTTATTGAAGTAATCTGTAAGACGATAAGAGTCGGTAGATGATAATAAGTCGCTCTGCAAACATCTGCTGTGTAAAGCGATACTGAGAGTTAACACCTGGAGAACGTAGTGTTTTGTGTTACTCTGTGATGGATATAAAACAAAAAAAAAAACCTAAACATGGAGTTCACTAACGCCGAAATTTGCGTTATTTTAAAGTTTTCCTTCGTTAAAGGCAAATCTGCTAGAGAAAGGTTTTATGTGATTAAGGGTGTTTTGGGGGAAAGTTCTTTATCACTTCGAAGGGCGGAAAATTGGTTTCGTTGATTCAGAGCCGGTGAAAACGACAACATGAATAAGCCAGCCGGCGTAAAACCTGTGACGACGAATACCGGTCGAATAATGGAAATCATTCGAGTTAGACCGTCATGTGGCAGTTAGACCGTCGTGACATCACCCAGGAGATAGGAATTAGTCACCAATCCATTTTAAACCATCTGCAGAAGGCTGATGGTCAAGCCTAGGCTAGGTCAAGCCTTTACTGTCAGTGAAGGAGAATCGCCGGAAGCAGCTCAGAATGAAGATCAATTGAAACTAAGCTGAGTTGTGGAAGTGGCAAGACACCGTGACGCTAAGGAACCCAGCTTTGTAGACTTCTGGAAAACAGTCCTTATTAGTTGAATCGTTTACCAGACTATGTTCCCAGATTATGACTCCCTGTTTTTAAACCATCTGCAGAAGGCTGAAGGTCAAGCCTAGACTTGGTCAAGCTAAGGCTAAGTCAAGCCTAGGCTAGGTCAAACCTAAACTGTCAGTGAAGGAGAATCTCCCGAAGCAGCTCAGAATGAAGATCAATTGAAACTAAGCTGAGTTGTGGAAGTGGCAAGACACCGTAACGCTAAGGAACCCAGCTTTGTAGACTTCTGGAAAACAGTCTTTATTAGTTGAATTGTTTACCAGACTATGTTGCCAGATTATGACTCCCTGTTTTTAAACCATCTGCAAAAGGCTGACGGTCAAGCCTAGGCTAGGTCAAGCCTAAACTGTCAGTGAAGGAGAATCGCCGGAAGCAGCTCAGAATGAAGATTAATTGAAACTAAGCTGAGTTGTGGAAGTGGCAAGACACCGTGACGCTAAGGAACCCAACTTTGTAAACTTCTGGAAAACAGTCTTTATGAGTTGAATCGTCTACCAGACCATGTTGCCCGATTGTGATTCCCTGTTTCGTTAAAATATAACTTCCATAAACTTGGCTATTTTTCAGTTGAACGTGGAAAAAAGACAGTTTTACAAAAACTGTGTAGGCAGCAATGAAAAAAACAACTTAGATTAATCGGCGAACCAAATCAGTTAGCGCTGTGTCATCGTGAAGCCTATGAGAGTACCTAACTTCAGCTTGTGTCTGCATGATGTGGATCGTTCAACTCTTCCAAATAGTTACTTAAACAGTCAGTAGAATGACATGTACGGGACGTGGTTTGCAAATGTCCATTGTAAAAATTCATTTCGGACCTCCAAGTTTTGAACATGTCCAACAGTGATGAGACTTTGCATGTGGACCGAGTACCGGATACTGAACTAAAGTCAAGCGTCATAAAAAACTTTGTTAGAAGACCTTTCAACACGATTCGATTCCCAATGACTGCTGCCCTTGAGGCACTCTAAAGACTCGTCCTTGGTGTGGAACAGTCGTGCGACTCAACTGAAGATAATTTTCTGGCACCACACTTACCACGCTGTAGGCAAGAATTTTAGAGTGTCGTGGAGGTTGTGGCTTATCCCCGAATATGAGGAAGAACTGAGTCTACTTGCACCGAGCCTTCCGAACTGACGAACTAGAGTTATGTATGCTTCCTGGTCTGCCCGAACTTCATTTCCAATTCAGTTTTGGCTTTCCGCAGGAAGGCCTTAGTCATCACGAAAGAGAAGTGATAAAACCGGGTCATTCGAAAAATTAAGTGGAAGATGTGTGTCCACAAAAGTTCTGCTTTAACGCACACCAACCATAAGCTCCTTAAAATAACTTCACCCCAGAGCTCCATCGACATCCTGAAGGCCACTGAAACTGCGCCAGATTCCATGACTAATTCACACACACACTCTGGCAACTGCCCCGACACACACACAACGAATTAGGAACTCGTTGCGCTCGCAATTGTCTCTCCGAAATGCGCTGCACAGCATGTTCATGCGGTTGCCGCGGCCGTAAGCCCTCAACGTAGCGCTCCGAAAATCTCTCAAAAGAGCTCAACTCACCCAGCCGAGCGAACCGAACGCATTAAACCCCATTAAAGCCGTAAAAGTTGAGAGCGTTGTGAATATTTAAAATCGCACCGTCACGTCGTGCACCGTCTCACGTTGGTGGCCTGCAGCCCGGCACACTGGAATTGAACCGATTTATCGTCCATCTGAAATCCTCCGACAATCCAGGGTGATAGTTGAGCATTTCAAGCACGCCACCACTCCATACCCACCCAGGGCCTCATTCAAATATCCACAGCGTGGGCGAGTCCTTGCCGGCTCCTCCTGGACGAGTGTGGTCCTAGGTAAGTGATGTTTCCGGCTTCTGACTAGGATGTCCATCTGTGCGCCGCCCGTCCTCCGTGCTGAAGAACCTCACAAACAGTAATATCAATAAATTTCATTCGAAAGCATAATGTCCTTGGACGGTCGCATTCTGCTCGGGATGGCTTTTATTACTCCGCATCCTCCTCCTCCGGGTGCGGAACGCCTCCTCAGCTCCATCGATAGTTATCTAATAATAATTTTATTTTTAAACGAAAGAGAGAGCGAGCAGTTGGACGGGCGGGTGGCATTCTTTTCCCCAGGTCGAGCTATCCTGCCCGGAGTTTAATAAATAATAGGAAAATTCAAGTTTGTACGTGACTTGGGATGGTTTATGACTTCTCTTTGATATTTTTCCTTTTCGTTTTGCGCTCGCCTTCCCCTCCTTCTCGCGTGACTTAACCGCAAATGGATATTCGCAGACGGGAGGTCTACGGGGGCTGGGCCGACTGGGGACTCTCGCCCGCCGCAGGGGAGGAATGGAAATATTTTAAAGTGTCCCTCGCTAATGGCTTCCATTTTGCCTCTGAATGTCAGCCGCCCTCCCAAAGGAACGCGGGCGGACGGTAACTGTGGCCAAAGAACATCCTGCTGGGAAATTAATAATTTAAGTTTTCAATTTTAGTGTTCCACTTAAGTTTTGCGACACATTCACAGCGGCAAAGGATTTCTGAGGAAATTCCTGGAAGGTAGGTACCTCTGGAGTTGTTCACAGATGGCTGTGGAGCTGATGGCTTTCTGTGCATGTGTCGACGGTGCTCTCTGAGAACTTACTTGGAATTGGAGTTTCAGTTGTTTCCGATTTACCTGCCAGTTATCGAAAGTTAAGCTTAAGGTGGGTTGTACGTACCCGATCCAACTGTCCTTAAGCCACGGATGGAGATATTGACTTTGTGACTGCTTTGTCCTCGAGATCATCGAGTGCAGAGGACGTTATTTGCAAAGGTTGGTGGTGGTTATCAAAGGAAACTGCGGCTTACCTGTAATGAGAAAGAAGAGAGGACTTCAGTCAGTGAAGGGTATGGGAAACATTAGGGAAAGAGATTTTATGGCTCAATTTCGGAAGTCCGAAAGGAAGGGATCATTCAAACTTAAAGACTTTTAGTTCACTTCAAATTCGAAGGGCCCAAACCCACCTTCGGACTGCCCTACGTTAGGGCTTCCGTCGATGATTGGATCTCCCGACAGTTGTTGACAAGCTAAGCCCTGGTCCTCTTGCGAACAAAGTCCCGCGTATATGAATAACTAAAGTTTTTAGATCACTTTCTGTTCAAGTCTTCCTAACCCGCCTCTAATTTTCTGTCCGACTAATTTTTGCCTATTTCTCTGCCTCATGCCTTTCTCCAGTCTCTGTCTAAGTCCCAATTACAACTCCAGTTCAAATCCTTCTTCAGTCTACTGGCCAAGTTTCTTTAAATGGCTGCCTCTATGCCAATTCGATTGCCCATACACGCAGCTTCCCTTCCTATTCTTGAGCTATCTCTTGGCCCAAGTTTCTCCAGTCTTAAGTTTAAGACAACTCGATTTCTAGAACCGTCAAAGTAAGAAGTGAAGTGAAGTGAGTCTGACATGCATCATTTAGCCTGCAGGAGATGATAAACAAATCGTGTAAGCAAGTTCAACCGTTTATGGTTTCATTCCGTAAAACAACTAAATCGGTGGTGATGATAGGCAGCGAATGTAGTTGTTGTAACATATCACTCAATGAACCTCGGGAATAACCAACCGTGGCGTAGTGGGTAGAGTGCGACTCTCACACGCCGAAGGATCTAGGTTCGATTTTCGGCTGAACACTTCGCATATTCACAGCACCACCTCTTTCGAGCTCCGACAACACTCAAAGAGTAACAACTGTCTAAGAAAGCTTCTCAAACTTCGATGTTCGGAGTCGGCAAAGAACTGTTGGTCACTTGTACTCTTGTAAAGGAACAGTATAGCTCTATGAGAAAGCCAACTGGAGCGGACTTAACAACTTCTTTAGGAATTTTAACTGCGATCACAAACATTATTTCGCTGGGCATGAGGTCCTTCATTCCTCACAGAGTGAAGAGCATCAAGTCTAAGGCAAACGCGTGGTACGACTTGAGCTGCAAAAAGGTTATCAGGATGAGAGCGTCGAGTTTCCGGGATTACAAAGCCAACCCTTTTGAGGAAGCCCGGAAAAAGTTCAAACGGATCCGGACTGTAATGCATTAATAAGACGTGTTAAATTCTCCTTTGACCAAGAGTTGAGGCAAAAAGTTCTAAAATGCCCCAAGGGTAGCAGAAGCGTTTGGTCTTTCGTAAAAAACATAAGGAATTCAGCCTCGTCTTCGATCCCAACGCTCATTTGCAATGACATTCCAGCTGTCAGCTCTTTGGACAAAGCTAATCTGCTTGCTGCACACTTTGCAGCTAGCTCAACGCTGCCAGATAACACTTTGTCCCCACCTGTACTTGAGAGCTTAAATTTCTCCATGGGGCAAATCCACTTTTGCACTCGTACAGTAGCAAAAGTACTTAAAGATCTAAACATACATAAATCCGCTGGGCCATATGGTATTCCCCCTGTTCTTCTGAAGAGGTGTTCTTCTACGCTGGCAAAACCACTGCGTAAGCTTTTCCATCTGTCCTACTCCTCAAGGGTCTTTCCGAGTAAGTAGAAAACTGCATTTGTCCAGCCTGTCCCTAAAAAGGCGAATCTTCGTCACCCACCTCCTACCGACCCATAGCACTAACGTCCCTTCTCTCCATGGAGTCATGGAAACGCTGATAAACCGTCAGCTTATGAAATATCTTGATCCCGGAAGCTTCTTAATGGCCGGCAGTATGGCTTCCGAGGCAACCGTTCCACTGGTGATCTGATGGCATATCTCACTGAAAAGTGGAACCAATCTTTGCACAATTTAGGAAAAAGCAAGATTGTTGCGCTTGATATTTCAAAGGTATTTGACAGGGTCTGACATCAGGCTCTTTTGTCGAATATGCGTGCTTTTGGGATCAATGAGTCTCTTCTTCAATGGATTAGAAATTACCTTTTGAATCGTTCAATACAAGTCGTTTTGGATGGATTCAAGTCTGATATTCACCATATTAATGCTGGTGCTCTCCAGGGCTCTGTTTTGTCTCCAACACTCTTCCTCATTTTTATTAATGATATCTTGTCTGCGACTTCTAATCCTATTCATTCCTTCGCATATGACAGTATCCTCAGCTTCCATTATCCGTTCCTTGGCTCACGTCCCTCCACTTCGGCCGTAGACTCGGAACGGCAGCGTATGTTAAGCACATTAAATTCCGACCTTAACAGCATAATCGATTGGGGAAACAAGAATAAAGTGGAATTTAATGCTTCCAAAACCCAGTGCTGTCTACTGTCGTTAAAGCGATCACGAAATAATCAGCCGTTATCAATGAACGGCACTTGCGTTGTTGAAACCGAAAGACTTTCCATCCTCGGTATGCGCATCAACCCAAAAATTAGTTGGAACGATCACATATTTGAGTTCGCCAAAAATGCTGCGAAATGTCTATGCTTCCTTAAACGATGCAAGAAGTACTTTACCCCCTCTGATCTGGCAACAATATATAAGGGGTACATTCGCCCAAAACTAAAGTTTAACGCTCCAATTTGGTCAGGTGCTCCTAAGACCTCCCTGCACCTGCTGGATAGAATTCAAAAGCGAGCGATAAAACTTATAGGTGAAAGTTATATTGCGAAGTCGATTGACTCGTTAGAACACCTACGTAATGTTGCGTCGTTGTCACTTTTTTATGGCCATTTTAACAAGAAATGCTCAGATGAATTAGCCAGTTGCATTCCTCCCCTTCAAGAATTCAGCCGCAATATACGCCTCGCTAGGAATGCCCACCAATTCACCCTTAAGCCCTCTTTCGGACGTACAGTCAAATTCAGAGACTCGTTCTTTAGCCGCACCACACGAATCTGGAATGCTCTTCCCTGCTCGATTTTTCCTCCTCATTACAATCCAATGTGCATCGGTACCTCCTCTCCCTCTCTTCCTCTTTATCTTCGGCCCGTGCTGTGACTTGTTCCGGTCACTTAAGGGTACTCGCAATCCCTTTTGCTTGCGTCAATTATAAAAAAAAAAATTGAGAACAGTAGCGCCCACAACACGAGTAGTTGATGAGCAAGCTTGGCCCTGGTCCCATGTGGATTGTCGCGCCATACAATTATTAACCAACTAAAACACATTTTCAAGACAAAATACGGCTTTATTCATGAACATAGTCTACTCTGCGCTCAAACATCTCGATACCTATTGTAAAAAACGATTTATCGTTGGCCCCAAGGTGGGCTTCAGTCCTGGCGACCATCTTCTCATTGGAGCCATATTTTTTTCCGGCGAGGATTTTTAAGAGGTCTGAGAAAATGAAGAAGTCGATGATCGAGATGGGTGCGGGTGGGTGCGGAAGCAATTCAAAGCCCAATTCGTGCAAATGGTAACCAACGATTTGTAACACGGCGCATTGTCTTGATGGATGAGTATTGTTTTCTTCTTTATATGTGACCGTTTCCTTGTAATTTATTCCTTCAAATGAACCAATAATGCTGTGCAGTATTCGCTGTTCATCTCCTTGTTGATCCCCCTTGCCTTTCTCAAGATGATTGGTAAATAACATTCCGTGCGCATTCCAAAACACGTTTGCCATAACCTTGCCAGCCGACCTTTGTAGTTTTGGACGCTTTGGGCGTGGTTCACCGGTTGCTGGCCACTCCGTTTGCTGCCGATTTGACTCTGGAGTGTTGTGGTTTATCCATGTTTCATCCGTTGCGACATACCGATGGGGTGAACCTAGTCCTCAACCAACGTGCTTCTCCAGCCAGCACAATCTTTCGCTAGCTGCCTCCAATTGAGCACTCCAAGTTGGTTGAGGTCCTTCTCCACTCTTTGCTGAGCTAGCACTGTATTGTTTCCCATCAAAATACAATATTTAATCAACACACGAAATTCTATTTTTTCCATTGTATTAAAAATCGCAAGAATATCGTCACTTGAAGCACTGTAACTTGTAGCCTTGTTATCAGATTAACAGGTATTACAAAGGTCGCCTTTTATTTTTTTTTTTAAAGTTTGAATGCTTATTATTCGTATTTGAATGTTTGTACCTCCTAAAAATTGCATGGATTTTTTGTGCGTTAGTCCCGGGACTTAATGAGTGATGTGTCACTGTCATGCAATTTTCCTCTGGTAAATTCAGCAACAAAAGCGCGATCATTGTCATTGTTGAGAAACTGGAATGGTGCACTTTATGGCATTGAATGGGAATAGCTTTAAATAGAGCTCGTGGAGATCGGAAGGCGCACGATGTGGTATAAAAGTTTGGTTGAGTTAAGCGTCAAAGTCAAGGCGTCGCGATAAGGATGAAGAACAACCTCACTAGACGCACTCTTGCAGATAGCTGTTTCTTTCGACTCCAAAGGCCTTTGGGTACCAGAACCAAACTGATTATATACGACGTCTTTATCACCCCTTCCTTCGTCGATGTACGAGGGGCGTCCAATAAATTCTCGGTATCGATATGAAAGAAAATAGAGTTGCGCAAAACAGTTCCTCTGCCAGACCGAACATGGAAAGGTTCTTTTGTGGAAAGGAGGAACTACTTAGTTCCGAGGACCTATTTAGATCCAGTTCTTCCACACTGCCTGGTTAAAAAAATCTTTGGGGTATACGCAATACCTCACAAGAAAGTGAACACTTTGCAAATGGTCTAAAATTAAATCTCCATAAACTACTTGTACTACTACATATATGTTATATTCGTGTCCACCAATTTGGTCTACCTGTTGAAATTGAAACAAAATGTTTTAAATTTCAAAGAACGTTAATATACCCGAACACGATTTGAGCATTTGTATACCTACAAAACAATCAAATTAAAACATATCTGAAATGTTTCATTAAATGTCAAGAGAACAAATTTGGCAACATGTTAGCTGAAACAACATTCAGGTCTACCGCAGTAGATATAGTTCTCGGACCGATATAGTTCCAGGACCGAACAATGTCCGGAACTATGCACAAATAGTTCCATCAGCTCAGTTCAGGCTCAAACACGTATTAGTCTCCGGAACAATAATGAAAGGAATAGAAGGAATACGTTGAAAGTATTATCTTTTCTATCTCTTCTTTTCGCACCGCAATGTACAGTGTTTGACATAAGGTTGATGGTGTACATCAAACAAAGAAGTCAAGGAAATACACAAGAAACAAGAAAATTTTGCGACTTACACATGTGTCTGAAATATATTTTTTGAGTTGCGTGATGTTTCATTTCACACATTCAGAATGTATCTGTAATGTTTGAGCTACCGGACACGTCGGAACTCTCGGATATGTTTAGGTGGAATATGTGGAAGTATTGTAACTACTTCTGACGGTGGAATTAGGTCCAGGAATTATGTTCGTCCAGGAACTACACAACTCTAAAGGAAAATACGAATTGGATTTAAATTGTTATATTTTTCAATATAATCTCCCCTAACATCAATGCATCTTTTTCCACGAAGACATTTTTTTAAATCCGAAAACAGGAAATAATCACTAGAGGCAAGGTCTGGACTATAGAGTGGGTGTTGGATTTTTTCGAAGCCACAATCTCGCGCAGGAGCCTTGGAAACTCGCGCCGTGTGAACAGGAGCGTTCTCATGAAAAAGCAACACACCCGCTGCGAGTTTACCCCGTCTTTTCTTTTTTATTTTCTCCCGCAAATTATGCAAAGTGGAAGCGTTGATGGTTTCACCTTTTCTTTCTAACTCAATGAGCAAGATTCCCTTTGAGTCCGAAAAATCTGTGGCCATGAACTTCTCGGCAGACGGTATGACTTTCAACTTCTTTGGGGGTTGTTCCTTTTATATGCCACTGCCTCTGCATGGACTCTTGTTTGCTTTCAGGGTCATAGTGCTGAACCCATGTTCCGTCCCAAGTAACAATTCGGTCCATAACACCGTCCGTGTTCTCACTACACATCTCCAAAAGCTCTCTACAGCATGCGATACTCACTTTTTTCTGAGGCGCTGTGAGCATTCGTGGCACCCACCATGCACTGGCCTTTGAAAGGTTAAGATGGTCATGAAGAATGGTGTGAATGGTACCAGTTGAAGGCTTATCTCTGCCATCATTTTCACCTTTATTCGGGCATCCTCAAGAATAAGTTTTTCGACTTCTTTGATGCTTTCTCCTGTACAAGCAGTAGCCGGGGCGCCAGAGCGGGTGTCGTCTTCAATGCTTTCTCTGCCTCTCTGGACCTCACTTGACCACTTTTGTTTACTTGATAATGAAGGTGCGGAACCCTGGTAAACATCTACTTTTTCCTTGCTTAATGAGAAGTTTAATTGCAGCGCGATGCTCATTTTCACCATCATCGTCTCAGTTGCCATTATGATTCTGTTTAACTAGGGATAAGACGCGAATTAATAATCACATATATACGAATATGAAACTTTACATGAATGCACTAAAATAACTGTATTTCATGATAAATAAGTCAACTCATATAAATAACCACAGCTCAGCCCCGATACCGAGAATATTTTGAACGGCCCTCGTAGCGGAAACTTGAAAGCCATTTAAACCTGATGACGAAGCTTCTGACCTTTTGAGGACTAAAATTCTGTCTGCGATTCATTGGAAAAAGTCAAAAAGTTCCAAAGACTACCATATAGGGTCTATTGCGTCTACCAATAAGACGCTTATCATGAATTTGTCATATAAATCGCATGGAGACTGTTCCGGTGCGTAGAGGCTTTGAATTCGAGAAATTAGAACAACAGAGGAGGTTCGCGTCTTAGATGGAGAATTGGAGTTGAGCCAAGTGGGATGTGGAACTTACTGCCTTTATGGTTGATCCACATCCCAATTGACCCAACTGACTCAGTTGACGCTTCAAAGAGAGGCGAGAACCACGAAATTTGCCAAAGCTGTCAGAATTGTAAGACCATGTATATCTCGACTTTCAAAAGCAACAAAAATAATAAACCATAAGAAGTAACCTAATTCATTTTTAAATTTACTCCAAATATTTTTATTAACTTTTTCCCTCGGAATGTTTTCGCTTGAGCCTCATTTCCATGACAGACCACTAGGCACTGTGGCAAGAACGGCTCGCATTCAATTTGGATGATCTCTCCCTTTTCACAAATTTCGAATCAATTTTGAAGCCCAAATGTTAGCCGTTAGTTGCTATAACCTTCGACAGAAATTTTATTAAAAATCTCAAAAGACTTCCTTCGACTTGAAATTCCATGCAGCTTGGAATTGGATTGTGAGCAGAAGCAGCCCACAAAAGGACCAAGACCTATTTCCTTCAGCAACTATTAGTGTTGGATATGCATTGTTCCCTCACGAGAAGAACTGTCCTACAGTTTGTTGTTGATTCCGCAAAAAGTGCTGCATTGAGTGATGTCCGCAAATCAGATGAGGTGAACAAATTGCGAGAAGAAGCTGCAGGGTTTTCATTTCAGGAATCGAACCTCAGTCGCTCGGCTTGTGTGTCGCACTTTTCCCACTACGCCACAACAATGGTTGTGCTCGGCATAAGTTGTCTGGAAGGAATACTCCAATTTTAGCGGGCCTCAATCACATGTTACACGAACGGACTTAGTGAGTCCGAACAACACAAACAAATCACCTACATTGTATTCTTTTCTTCATTTCACATTCCTGCGCTATCAACACTGGCAACCCAACAAATTATTGCTGGAAGCGTTCCTCCACATCCACACATCATCCTTTCAATTTCATTCAAGACTCTCGCCCTCCATTGCACAGTAACGCCCCAAAGGAACAGTTTCCTGGATACCAAACCAAGCTACCCCCGCAGCCCATCTCTACGTCGTTCCCCGAAAACAAAACTTTTGACTTACACTTCCGCGTGTACAAATGCGGCTTAGCTGGTGCAGAAATCAGAAGAGATTACAATGCGAGGACATGTCCAAGAGCGAATGCCCACGAGAGGAGCAGCAGCCGCAAATCCGCCAGAGAAAGGATAATAGCAGCTCCGCTCAGCGCACTCACGCCCCGGTCGAGAGCTTGACGTCAAGTTGAGGGAAAAATTATCTTACCGTAGCACTCCTCGTCAACGTAAGGACCTCCATACGTCATCCCCACCGGAGCTCCGAACAATAAGCCGAGTAAATTATGACATTAGAAGCAGGTTTCCTCGTTGCCGTGAAGTGTGCTAGTGTGCGTTTGTGTGTGGCGAGGGGGTAGGGTCGCACATTGTTTATGAGAGTATCTCCGTCTTTGTCGTCGTCAATGCCATCATTCACAAGCAGAATGAGATTACTGTGCCGTTAGGTGGAAGAGTGACGTGCATGTGAGTTCCCTAATCCCGGCCGGCAGGAAGCGAGTGGCAGGACCGCAAACGAGCCGGAAGCTCTTAAGCAATTAACTTTCCCATTTAAATGCAAACACAAAAATCGTTTATGCCACTGCCGCACATATGTGCGCACACACGCCCACCACGAGTCACCGGCAGTGGGCAGCATCGGCACTCAGGGACGACGCAGTGCTCGAACTTTTCCGCATAGACTCCTGCTTTTGGCCGAGAGACATTCCTCGAAGCCTGCTCCTGGCCTGGTTCAACATCGTTGTCGTACGTGTGCGGAGACAAAGCCCTCAGCCACCTGTGCAACTATTTCGTTGTTTTGCGCTCTGCATCCAGGCCACAATGGAAAACAACATGTGCTCCGACCATAACTTTTGAAATGTCCCTGCTGCGCTGCTTGCACCCGCTCCTTCGCTACGAACGCCGAAGAAGTTAAGAAGTGCAAACCGAACAAGGATACCGTGTCTCAGTGCAGGGAAACTGAATTAGGGGCTAGCAGGAAGGCAGGACGTGTGGCCCGGATGGGGCGTGGGAAAACTTTTAATCGAAAACTTTCGTTCCTCTCACAGCGCAAGGTGAAGGGAAGCTTCCAGATGTTTGACTTCCCTAATCTTGTCGGAGGCAACCCACAGTTGCCCCCCTCGCCACAGACATATCAACCTCCAGAAACTTTTGCCAATATCCATTTATGTGACACAATGTGCAGACGCTGCACAGAGCGTCGTTTAGCGGCGCTGGCGATGGCAAGGTGACTGCGGCGATGGAGCACGCCAATGCACGTAAGGGTGACAGCTCCTATTCAACGGCTGGGATTAAGTTGAAGGGTTGCACTCCGAAGAACTATATTTACTCGGGCCGTCTGCGGGAGCCTTTCGCAGCTGGGGCCACAAGGACGAGGTCGTGCACAGCAGATGCGTTGTGGCTCGGTGGCCGCGGTGCTGCTACATCATCGCCGAGGTGGCGCGTCACTGGGGGGGGGGCGGCCGGCAACTCGAATATATTGGAATATTGACAAGAAATTTATGATGGATCGGGAGTTTTTGATTGGTTTTGCGTGTCACGTACGGAGCTGAGTGGATGACGGTGCACGCAGCGGTGCAGTGCAGTGACACATTGCTGGCGCGATGCGATCGTCTCTGAAATTCTTCTCAAGTGGAAGGGGGTGGACATTGTTCATGCATTTTGACGGTTAGTGTGTGCTGAGGAGCTCAAGCGTGTTCACCTGTGAACGTGCACATATTTGAAGTGACGTTGAAGGGGGATTTCATTCGATGTTCTTTTGTAAGGGCGACTTTGAGTAGGGCGTGGGGCTGGCTAATAAACATCACTTTCGGCGAAATTTAAGAGGATTTTACTGTCGAGGATAATGGATTCGAATGAATATGGCGATCATCAAGGTGTATTTCTGTGAGAAGAGGAAAGAGGGAAACCCTTTGGCTATGATCAACCAGACCGAAAGACATTTCTTGAGCCCTGTTATTGCCGTCGCTCAATACAGGGAGAAAGAACTTCTTCGACTCCCGGTTGCATTCATGAACGGTTGGAGAATGAAACGAATACTTTCAGTTCGAAAGGGTTGTGAAATACGTCAGTCTTCGAGTGAAACAAGCCCTTACGCAGCTTCTCCCTGCAGCTTCAATTCATGCGGACTCCTTCGGTGTGTGACATTTGAAAGAAGTCAATGCTCCTGATACTTGAAACTAATGGCACTCTAAAACTTGGGTGAAGTGTCTGTATTTATCTGTTATCTGTCATTTTTACTCGCGCAATAAGGGTTTCGTTATATTATACAAGTAAAAGCACTGGTAGACGGCCATAGGCCAAACCGTGAATGACTTAGGTTAAACTTTACATTGTAAAACATTTATTGAAAATAAAAGTCAAACTAACTAACTAACTAACTACAAGTTAATAACTGAAGTCGAACAAACCTACTGGAGCGGATAGAATGCCCGCAGAGCTATTTAAAACAGCTGGAGATGAGTTGGTTGGGCGCATGCACCAGCTCATCTGTATGATATGGTCGGAGAAAAGCATGCCCGGTCAGTGGAATCTCAGCGTCGTTTGCCCGGTTTACGAAAAAGGAGACCCCTTTGACTGCGCCAACTACCGAGGGATCCTCTCGGCTGTATTGTGTGAGCGTCTGAACCCGTTTTTCTGTGACCTGATAGGTCCATTTCGTGGCCGCCGTGGCGTAGTGAGAGAACAGTGCGCGCACAACACGAGTAGTTGATGAGCAGGCTAGGCCCTGGTCCCCCTGTGGACTGTAGCGCCAATAATTATTATTATAGGTCCATATCAGTGTGGTTTCAGACCAGGAAAGTCCACAATCGACCAGATTTTCACATTACGGCAGATCCTGGAAAAGACCAAAGAAGTACAAATCGACACTCACCACCACTTCGTCGATTTCAAGGCCGCATATGACAGTGTGCCTCAGACAAGCTGTACAGTGCCATGTCTAGTTTTGGCTTTCCTACCAAACTCGTCAGATTGTGTAGGATGACGATGGAGAACTCTCACTGCTTCGTTAAGGTCGGTACCGAGCTCATCGAGACCTTCAATGTCAGGAAAGGTTTTAGACAAGGCGACGCACTGTCATGTGACTTCTCTAACATCATCCTCGAGAAGATCGTGCGAAGGACTAAGCTGGCTTTATATAACAGCTAACCTGAACCCTCGGGCACAGGGGCTCACTGAATACATTGGCTCACCATACAGCGGATGTTGTGATGGCTATCCAGGGGCAGCGTCATGGAGGCTGTATGTCAAATTGACCTGTTCAATAACGAGGATAGACCAATATCTTTGTGGTGATATCCATGTAGATACAGCTTTAACCAGGGCTAAGAATGCCTTCGCTATGGCAAGAGGACTGTTTTATAGCAGTCAACTTGACACCAGAGTGAAGGTAATCTGCTACATGACCCTCATCCGGCCAATCATGGTATATGGTCGTCCTATGTGGTTCAACGTGAGTCCTTCTCAGATGGAAAAGATGAGGGTGTTCGAGAGGCGGTGCCTTAGAGCCTGTCTTCGTTTATATCGAACACCAGAATCTCAGTACAAGAAATTCTATCCCAACGAGGTTCTGTAGAACGAGGCAAACCTTATAATAATAGATAATTTTATTATTAAGTTGATTTCGAGTGTGACTGGCTTGAGCCATGACTTCAACCAACAGTCTGATCTTTGGGGCTTACTACCCAAATGAAATGTACCATGAACGGGTGCGTCTTAACGGCTTCATTTCACCTGAAGCTTTCCTCTACTTGGACACTAAAGGCCTGATACAAGATAGGAAAGGCTGCCCTATTATCTTCCATGTCGTACGCCGAACAGTGGAAAGGCGACTTCAATACGAGCCGGACGTGCCTCGTAGCCACGAGGAACTCCTACGTTTCAGTAGAGCGATTTCGGCCGGCGACAGAGCAATATCTACAAAGGAACGGCATCTTTATTGGTGGCTGCACCAAAACCAACCTTCGCTGCCGCTAACTTTTTAAGGCCTATGTAGGTTTAAAAACTTATTAAAATAATACAATAACACATGAAGCCGAAAGGCAAAAAACAAAACTCTAGATTAGCTTAGAGTACTCATGAAGAGTCAGCAAGTTAGAATTAAGATCAGTAGATTACTTTGGTAAGCTAGTTTTAAGTATTTTTGTCTAGCATGTAAGAAACTGAATTATGGTAAATAAAAAAAAAACAAAAATAACGAGGACAGTGTTGGCAGCTCGCCTTGTTGAGCGCAATCAACAAGCCCATGCCCCCCATTTTTCTCATTTGCAAATACAATATTTTCTGGCACTGCACGACGCTCCACAAACAGTGAAAATGAAACTTTGAGTCCAATTCATGTGGCAGTTGAGCGTCTGCCTAGATTCCAGTTCGAAAACCCAGAAATCGAATCAGAAAGCAGACTCTATTGCATGGATCAACACTCCATCATGCTATTCAAAGAGAACTTCCATCCACTTGCAGTGCAATCTCATCTCAACTCGTAATCCGAGGATATGCCCATGACAGGCAAACAGAATCACCATCAGGCACTCTAATGAAATAGAGTTTATCAACAACACCTTGTTTCAAAGCAAACATCTTTTCATATCCACGAATCATCTCCTTGAGCGCAGTCAGCTCAGCGCCGAAGAAGCTCCGGCCAACAAATCCAAGGGATCCTCTGAACTTTGCATTGACAGCTTACACACCACCGATACAACGTGCCATGAATCTGAAACCGGCAGAGATCCCGGACCTGGACGTGGACGACGACGCCAAGCAGAAGGAAAACAACAAACCAGATGCAGATGCAGCTAAGATAAATAAAATCAGAAAAAATATCAAAATGTACTTTTAAAAGGATTTGTGACTCAGTACGCACACAAAGGCACACAGCCAAGCGCCCGCGAAGGAGGAGTGGGGCACCTCAACTGAAAGGGCTCTCAGGGCGTTTTTGTTTTTCTGTTCAAGATGCGAAGAAAACAGAAAACCGGTGGAATGAGAAAACGGGAAAAACGTTTCCTGTTTACGAACTTTAACGTCCTCGTCCAGGACATTAGTTTTCATACACGTTACACTATTATGCATTATCCCTTCAGGACATGAAAGGGAAACAACATCGCACAGTGCACAAAGAAGATGGATGATGCTGGAGAGCAGGGGGTGGCCCATCTCCGAGTTGGCTGCACTCAGGACTCAGTCGTGGATGGTGAGGCATCTTCGACAGATGCACATATACACACTCTCACCCCGCACCTGACCTGTCGTCATCGTCAAGTCATCTTGAGTGGGTGAAGCACTCGGAACAGGACAGCTTTCTGCATGCAATTCGCGTAAGCGCAACATTTGACTGGCGGCGATATCCTTCTTCCTTGCCTTCTGATCCCCCTAATCCATGTCATTTCTCTTGGCAGGATTTCACTCTCAACCGCCGAGTTGATATCCTTAGGCGTGCAGATTTCATACGCTCTCCACACCGAACACACACACACCACGCCTCGCCACGCATCTCGCCCCCCCTGTGGGGTAACACAGGAGTGTATGTCGGGGCCACGGTGGAGGCAGCAGCACAGCGTGCTTATGAAATAAAGAAGGTTATTAACGTCGTGCCATGTAAACGCTACGCAAACAGCAATTCCATGGTAAAAAGGATAAACTTTTACAGTTTTGCTTTATTATTCCGTATTCTTTTTTTCCCGCAGCCTTTGTTTGTGTTTGGGCGGGTGGGCTCGCAGTTTTTCTTCTTGTGCTCGCTCCTGTTGTGGCTTCGCAGCCGCCAGCTTAGGGGATATTTTTCGCCGACGTGTGTGTGTGTGTGTGTCGGTTAATGACGGGTAAATGACTTACAAAAGGGCATAAGCTATCCCCACATGAACGCGCACCGTTCCGCCGCGCCGCGCCGCGCTTGCATGTGTACTGTCGGTCTGGGGAACGAGATATGAATAGAACATTATTTTTGCGGATTCATGCCGTGGGGCGTCAGGGGCTTTAAGTGGGGATATGAATAAATTTGGGGATTTGTCAGATTACGTATTTGTTACATTAATTAAAAAAGGAGGGCCAGGCGGAGAGAAACAAAGCATCCCCTTCGTGCACACCGTTGTTGGGGTTTGTTTGAGGGGTGGGGTGGGGGTGGTGTTGATTTCCACTTTGGTGAAGAAGAGTTTAACGTGATTTACGACAACGGAGACGGCGGTGAGTGGCGGAACGGAATTAAGGGATATCAGAGCATCCGAGGGACAAACAAGTTGCTACTGAATGAATACTCCGCAGAAGGCTATCTGATGAACAGATCTGAGCTTCGAATGGAAATTCGCGTTCAGTTTAACCTTGAGGCCCTTCCAGGTTTACACTTCGTCTTTGATATCCTCCGATGCAGGATGCAGGATTTTTTTTACCCACGACACTGGTGGCAAATGCAGTCTATTCATGTGGTTCAAGGGTTTGGCTTTTATGTGAGGTTTGTGGAAGACAGCCAAACCCTGCTGGAAGTTAGTCTTTCATTCCTTGTCAATCACAAGCCCATTGTCCCTTTTACTGTGCACTTTAAACGTTTTCAACGCACACGAGAATGACAAACGAACAGGAAACAATTCGAACAAGTGACTTTTCAAATCCTTCTCTGCGGTCCTTTTATCAGGCATGTTCCTTTCATCGTTCTTGTTCAAGTTCTGAATATAAGGCGGTATACACAAGGTCCTGTGCGTGATTTTATCTGATGCATGGATCCGTTCCTTGTTCAAGTTCCCGATTTTTTCATTACACTTCTTCTTCTTCTTCTTGTGGAGCTACAGTCCGGGGTGGACCTGGGCCTCAACCAATATGCCTCTAAAGCCATCACGATCCTTCGCCAGCTGTCTTCAGTTGCGCACTCCAAGTTGGTTGAGGTCCTTCTCCACTTGTGTGCGCCACTTTAGTCTAGGTCGTCCTTTGTTGCGTTGTCCCAATGGTTCGGATTCAAAGACTTTTCGGGCCGGAGCAGTGGTGTCCATATGCTCTACATGGCCTAGCCATCTTAAGCGTTGTATTCGTAGACGCTTGACCAGGCGCATGCCGCTGTACCCATGTTCATTAGCCATGTTGCAGTTTCAACCCGAGCCCTGTCCCATTCCCTATCCAAATTCCAAATCAGCTCGATTATTTGTCATTTTCCGAGAGCCTGTGTCCTGACTTCATCCCCTGTTCGCAAGTCGCCGTCTATGATCTTGTCCAATTCAGTGACCATGTCGCCTTGTGACTCGCTCTCTTAGTCCTTGCCTGATTGCTTATCTTTATGTACCATAGGCCAAGGTCTTCCGCCTACTCGTAAACATAAGCCTTGTCCTACTTCCTTCCAATGTTCAAGTTGAACGTGGTCTTTGCTTAGCTCTTTTTCCGAGGCCTAGTCCAATTCACTGTCCAATTGTTTCTTTTCCCACCAAATCCCTGCATAAGGCCTTAATAGAGCCCTTGCCTTAGGCCTTTCTGGAGCCCCCGTCCAAGTCCCATGTGCATGAATAACTAAAGTCTTTGCTTACTTTCTGTTCAAATCTTAGTCGAGTATACTGCCCTAACTCATGTCCAATTTCCTGTTCAATTTATTTCTGCTTATTTCTCTGTCTCATGCTTTTTCCCATTCTCTGTCTAAGTCCCGAATACATCTCCAGTTCAAATACTTTTTCAGTTTACTGGCCAAGTTTTTTTTAAATGGCTGCCTCCATGCCGATTGGATTGGCAATACCTTCTCTTCCTTCTCTTCCCAGTCTTGACCTAAGGCTTCATTCAAGTTCCTCCAGTCTTAAGCTTAAGACAACTCTATTCCTCACACGGTCGCAGTAAGACGTGATATGAAAGTAATTAAAAAGCACTCAGTCTGACAGGCATCATTTAGCCCGCAGGAGATGATAAAAAAATCGTGTAAGCAAGTACAACCGTTTAAATTTTCTTTCCGTAAAACAAATAAATTGATGGTGATAATAGGCAGCAAGTGTGGTTGTTGTAACACATTAATCAATAAATCCCGGGAATAACCAACAAAAATGGGGCCGCCATGGCGTAGTGGGTAGAGTGCGACGCCCACACGCCTAAGAGTCTAGGTCGATTCCCGGCTGAAAACCTCGAATTTTTCACGTCACCACCTCTTTCGAGCTGTTGACAACACTCAAAGAGTAATAACTGTCTAAGAAAGCTTCTCAAACATCGCCGTTTGGAGTCAGCAAAGAACTGTTGGTCACTTGTACTCGAGAACAGTAGCGCCCACAACACGAGTAGTTGATGAGCAAGCTTGGCCCTGGCCCCATGTGGACTGTCGCGTCATACAATTATTAACCAACTGAAACACATTTTTTAGACCAAATTCGACTTAATTCATGATCATAACTTCCTTCAAGAGTGATACAAACAGTCCACTCTGCGCTCAAACATCTCGATACCTATTTTAAGAAACGATTTATCGTTGGCCACAAAGTAGGCTTCAGTTCTGGCTCCGAATCTCCTCATTCGAGCCATATTTCTTTCCGGCGAGCATCTGTTTGAGGTCTGAAAATAAGTAGAAGTCACTTGGGGTCAGAAGGAAGCATTTGGAAATTTTGAAAGGAATTTTTGGAAGCATTTCAAAGCCCAATTCGTGCAAATGGTAACCAACGGTTTGTAACACGGTGCATTGTCTTGATGGAAAAGAATTCTTTTCTTCATATGTGACCATTTCCTTGTAATTTGTTCCTTCAAATGCACCAATAATCCCATGCAGTATTCGCTGTTGATCCCCATGTTGATCCCCCTTGTCTTTCTCAAGATAGTTGACAATAAACATTCCGTGAGCGTTCCAAAACACGGTTGCCATAACTTTGCCAGCCTCCTCTGTACTTATAACGCTTTGAGGGGGGTTTATCGTCTGGCGCCCACTCCGCTGACCACCGATTTGACTCTAGAGTGTAGAGGTGGATCCAGGTTTTATCCGCTGTGACAAATTGGCTCAAAAAGTGAGAGCACTTTTCCGACAAAACAGATCCACACAGCGCTCAGATTCATCGAAACGTTGTTGTTTATCGTCCATTGTGAGCAAACACAGCACCCATTTCGAAAACAGCTTTCTTATAAGCAAATGTTCATGCAAAATACTGTACGCACTGCCTTTTGATATAACGTTGCCAAATATCGCCATTCCTTTTGTTTGCTCTTCATGCAATGCTTCATAAAAAGTGTTACAGTGATCGGATTTAGTTCAAGCATGCTGCGTTTTGTTCGATTATCTGTTTCCATCTAGACGGCAATTTCATAATACCCACCTCGTAGAAGCTCCGCTCCTTATTTGCGAAGAACTCGGACAGCTACCTTTCACAAGCCCCTTTTGAGTTCAAATTCACACCACCAAGGACGTTCGCCATGGACAGGAACAGTTGGTAATCACTTGGCGCTATGTCCGGGCTATATGGTGGATGTGATAAGACCCCCAACCGAGCTCCCGTAGCTTCTGACGAATCATCAACGAAGTGTGTGGTCTAGCGTAGTGCTGGTGGAACACTACACTCTTCCTGTTGGCCAATTCTGGCCGCTTCTGGTCGATCGCCTGATTCAAGCTGTCCAGCTGTTCGCAGTAGATGGTAGAGTTAAGCGTCTGGCTATACGGGAGCAGCTCATAGTGGATGACTCCCTTCCAATACCTCCCAACACACAGCAACACCTTCATGGCCGCCAATCCCGGCTTGGCCACTGTTTGGGACGATTCACCGGCCTTTAACCACTAACGTTTTCGCTTGATAGTGTCGTATGTGATCCATTTTTCGCCACCAGTCACCATCCGTTTCAACAATGGATCGAGTTTATTCCGTTTGAGCAGCATTTCGCAGGCGTTCATCCGGTCCAGAAAGTTTTTTTGAGTCAAATCATGCGGCACCCAAACATCAAGCTTTTTTTTTGTATCCAGCCTTCTGCAGATGGTTTGAAATAGATTGGTGACTAACTCCCATCTCCTGAGTGATGTCACAAGATGCCACATGCCGGTCTAACTCCATGATTTTTTTCGATCGGTCTTCCGCCGGCTGGCTTATCCATGGTGTCGTTTTCACCGGCTCTGATCGTCTAAACATTTCCACCGCGGGTCGAAGTGATAAATTTACATACACCAAAACACCATTAATCCCACGGAACCTTTCTCTAGGGGATTTGCATTTAACGAAGGAAAACTTTAAAATAGCGCAAAATTTCGGCGTAAGTGAAATCCATGTTTACTTGTCCATAACTGTTGAAAGCAATATCCAAACTAATCATGCATAGCGTCGTTTTGTAGGTTATGTCAAGTCCCTTGAACGCCACTCGTACTCAAAACCGATTAAACGTGTAATGGCGAAAGCGTTTTATTTTGTTTTATTTTACTTTTTATTTTTTTTTTAATTTTATTTTTGTTCGGCTAGTTTTCAAATGATGGCGCCACCTGCAAGTTAAAACTTATCTTGGAAGTAAAACTCTACTTCATTGGAAAGGTATGACATCTGGCAGCAATAAACAATCTACATCCGCATCTGTTTCAGATTAATCGAAAATCTCCCGATTTGTTTTAAATTTAAATCTGATTTAAACGTTTCTTTTAAGTTTGAAAGCAAAAATAAGTCGCACAGTTTCCTTTTCTTATCTTCTCGCCCACAGCATCGATGAATATTGTGCATGGTTACGAAACCATAGCAAATGATCCGTGATACAATTCAGAAATAAATCATTCCAGTTCTATAGAATAGAAGTGTTCAACGACGACTCTATCATTCTGGAGTTTCTGCATGACACCGCTTATCAGGTGGATCTCAGAAAACTGCTGCCTCTTTTTCCATTTTTCGCATTCCTCAGCACTTCCTTTGCGACTCTAGATTGCCTCAGGAAGAGAATGCATGCGACGCTCGGCTATTTCAACGAGTTGTAAACTAAAAGCTGAATTTGAAGATATTTTAAAAGAGCCTAAAAAGCCTGTACTAAGTGTCAACGATGATTTTAAAGGATTCCAGTTACTTTGACATAGTTTCCGAGTATTTGGATAACCAACAGAAAATGAGAATCAATACACGTTGACGACAGGAGACTCCTTCGCGTTGTTGTGGAAACCAGTCACTGGTTCAGGCTGAGAAATACAAACCTGGCCTAAGACCACCATAGTGAACAAGTGCTTCTTCGAATTGAAATGATTTTATTTTATAGCTGTGCCAGGAAACGCGAAACCGCTAGCATTAATATGCCCAAGGATTTTGTCAACAGATGACTGCAGATCACTGGCTGAATGGATCACTCCCAGAAACTCGCCTGGTTGGCTTGAACAAAGCACTTGGTAAGTCAATCTTGATGCACACATGCAATTTGTGCTTGGTCGCCAAAAAAGGAAGGCATATGCGTCAAGTAAGTCGAACAAAATAACATGTGCGTTTTTCATGTGTCTTCAGTTTTCCACCTTGGAACCAATCACTGGGGATCGAGTCGCCTTAAGATCTCAATCGCTTGCGCTGAAGTCACGAGATCCCCAAAATACTTGACGTCGTCAAGTCGATAAGCTACAGGGAACTCAAGTGAAACGCACCCAGTTTGTTGAAAGCTTCTCCAAAAATAATCACGCCACCCTGCAACCAGCTCTAATTTTGTCAGTCAATCACAGCCCACATCAAAGGGCCTCGTACAGACGCAAAGTCCCATCAATCTTCGCCAATTCCCGGAATCCCCTTAAACGAGTTTTAATTTAAACTCAAGTTCAATCCCAAAACAATCACCATCACGCCGGCTGCCGCACCACCTGACAACTCTCGTTTCCCTCCTCAAGCACACCGCCAAGTACCAAGGATCCGGTATCAATTTCTCATAAATATCTCTCCTATTCCCGGCGTCGTCGCCAGAGCTGACGGTCCCTCTGCGGCGCAGCCCCGCTCGTCCTTATCGCATCGTCAATCATAAAAGCCATAAAAATTGTATTTCGATGAATCAATTGAGAGAGAAAATTCAAGGATGGTAATATGGTAATTTCTGTTCATCCTTTATTTCCTGCACCGACTGGGGGCGGCTCCTCCAAAATCAATCCAAATTTATTTACATAGGAGAATGGCTTTGTTTTCGCCCTCGCACCCTCCTCTATTTGATTTAAATATTAAATTCAATTCTGGTGCCCGGAATGAATGCAGGAGGCCTGCGGGGCCCACATCTGGACCATGTGGAGGCGCACTTAGACCGCCAGCGGCGGCTCCGTCTTTGGCTGCGCTCTGGGTGGAAAAGTTTTTTAAACTTTTAATAGTTCCGGACTGTTCCGAAATCAGGGAAAACCGTCATCGCTGCCGGTGCCGCGGCCAAGGATGCTCATTTCGTCCTCCACTCCAGCAGTGCCACTACAGAGCCGGACGTCCACGCCGCCGCTGCTAGGCTTTTTGTGTTGATTTGAAAATTCGGGTCACAGCCCGTCGTGGTGCTGGGAGGAGAAGGACAGCACAGCCACGGTGGCGGCCGCAAGGACGAGCCTCGAGAAGTTTAAGTGCAGAATCCGGAATGCTGTACAAGTTGGTGGGTTCTTTTTCGGCTTAAATAATTTATTCCACGATTTTCTGTAATGGCACTCGCTGCGCTCTGTTTCGAGCACTTGCTTCGTGGCTTTTTTTGCGGCGCCCTCTCACTGGCTGGAAATTGCCTCCACGAATTTATATCGGCTTATACGAGGACGGAATGTATCCCGAGGATCCTGGGGGAATGATGTGGGCATCGGGGGAGTGGAGTGAAAATCTCCATATGCGGTGGCGTTGTGTGTGGAGAAGGGAGATCCTCAGTCGGGAAGTGTTAATATTAATGCCGAGCCCTTGGCAGATGAAGTAAACTTTGGGCTGTGCGCGTAGAATTCCTGCAGGCGACTTGGAGTGGTCGCTGAGAATGCTGAGGAGATGCACTTGAGGTTCTGAGGGAGCCTCTGGCGTTCAAAGAAAATTCTGTGAGTCGCCGTCTGCTGAGAAAAGCTCAAGGGGACTGACCAAAACAGGTTTGTTTTTAGATGTCATACATGATGAGGGTGGGCCCGGGCAGAGAGTCTGGGAAATTGATAAGTTTTCATCCTTTTGCTAAGTTTTCGACCAGTAAAGCACTTCTTGAGACCTCCTTCATGAGCTTCAACCCCAAACCTAAGTTTTGTCAGTTTGCGTTTCTGGAAAATATTCCCACTGAGGCTATCGAATGTGAAGGCGAAAATTGGAATGTTTCGTTTTTTTTTTCTTTGTCAATTTGAGTGTGTGACAAATTGTTCCTCCCTGGAGCATCTGTCGGACTGTCAATATGGATTACAGTAGCTCTGAAGCAGAAGTTGAAGGCTGTCGGCAGAAGTGTGTACATGTTTTAAGGTTTAAAGTGCTCTCGGAAAGCTTGGCTAGAAAACATTTTGAACGACTTGTCAAAATTCAAGAAACGTACCATAAAGTTCATAGGGTTCTGCAACCAACCTTTCGTTTTCGATAAGCTCCCTCTGTCTCTCGTTTTCTCATATTCCATCGAATTTGGGACCAACATGTTACATAGAGTTATGGAAAGCCAAGACAGACATTTTCATGTTACACAAAGCCTGGCAGGTCTACTGGCATGCCAAGCAATATATTGAAGGTGGTTGTATAGGTGTAAGAGTTGTATTCGAAGTTGGTGCTGGAGTCAAAGTTGAAGTCAGAGTTGGTTTCGAAAGTGGAGTTGGATATGGAGTCAGTGTTGAAGTCGAAGCTGAAGTCGGAGTAGAAGTTGAGATCAGAGTTGAAGTCGAAGTTGGAGTCGGAGTCGGAGTCGGAGTCGGAGTCGGAGTTGAATTCGGAGTTGAAGTCGAAGTTGAAGTCGGAGTCGAAGTTGAAGTCGGAGTTGAAGTCTGAATTGACGTCAGAGTTGGTGTCGAAAGTGGAGTTGGAGATGGAGTCAGTGTTGAAGTCGAAGTTGGAGTCGGAGTCGGAGTTGAAGTCGGAGTTGAAGTCGGAGTTGAAGTTGAAGTCGGAGTTGAAGACCGAGTTGGGGCTGGAGATGGAGTCGGTGCTGAAGTCGAAGTTGGAGTCGGAATCGGAGTTGAAGTCGGAATTGAAGTCGGAGTTGAAGTCGGAGTTGAAGTCCGAGTTGGGGCTAGAGTCGAAGTCAGAGTTGGAGTTGAAAGTCGAGTTGTAGATGGAGTCGGTGTTGAAGTCGAAGTTGGAGTCGGGGTCGGAGTCGGAGTTGAAGTCGGAGTTGAAGTCGAAGTTGAAGTCGGAGTCGAAGTTGAAGTTGGAGTTGAAGTCCGAGTTGAAGCTAGAGTGGAAGTCAGAGTTGGAGTTAAAAGTAGAGTTAGAGATGGAGTCGGTGTTGAAGTCGAAGTTGGAGTCGGAGTCGGAGTCGGAGTCGGAGTCGGAGTCGGAGTCGGAGTCGGAGTCGGAGTCGGAGTTGAATTCGGAGTTGAGGTCGAAGTTGAAGTCGGAGTCGAAGTTGAAGTCGGAGTCGAAGTTGAAGTCGGAGTTGTAGTCGAAGTTGACGTCAGAGTTGGTGTCGAAAGTGGAGTTGGAGATGGAATCAGTGTTGAAGTCGAAGCTGAAGTCGGAGTAGAAGTTGAGATCAGAGTTGAAGTCAGAGTTGGAGTTAAAAGTAGAGTTAGAGATGGAGTCGGTGTTGAAGTCGAAGTTGGAGTCGGAGTCGGTGTCGGTGTTGAAGTCGAAGTTGAAGTCGGAGTTGGAGTTGAAAGTCGAGTTGGAGATGGAGTCGATGTTGAAGTCGAAGTTGGACTCGAAGTCGGAGTTGAGATCAGAGTTGAAGTCGGAGTTGAAGTCGGAGTTGAAATCAGAGTTGGAGTTGAAGTTGGAGTTGAAGTTGGAGTTCAAACTGGAGTTCGGAGTTGGAGCTGGAGCTGGAGCCAGATTTTAAGTCGGAGTTGGAGTTGGAAATAGAGTTGAGTCAGAGTTGGAGTTGAAAGTCGAGTTGGAGATGGAGTCGATGTTGAAGTCGAAGTTGGACTCGAAGTCGGAGTTGAGATCAGAGTTGAAGTCGGAGTTGAAGTCGGAGTTGAAATCAGAGTTGGAGTTGAAGTTGGAGTTGAAGTTGGAGTTCAAACTGGAGTTCGGAGTTGGAGCTGGAGCTGGAGCCAGATTTTAAGTCGGAGTTGGAGTTGGAAATAGAGTTGAATTCGGAGTTGGGGTTCGAGCTGAACTCAGAATTGGAGTTAAAAGTGGAGCTGGAGATGGGGTCGGTGTTGAAGTCAAAGTTGGAGTAAAAGCTGGAGTCGGAATTGGAGTTGGAATTGCAGTTGCATTCGGATTTGGAGTTACGTTCAGAGTTCAACTTAAGATCAGATTTGGAGTCGGGGCTAGATTCAATGTTGGAGTTGGAGTCCCTGTTGAAGTCGCAGATTATCGTCGCAGATTAAATTTACATTAACAAATTTAAATTTTAATTGGTTCAGCAACACGCAACCTTCTCTTTTCGTTGACTTTCCGGAAGTGTCTGAACTCCTCTTTTTCCTAGTTTTTCTTCTCTCTCCAACATGGAATCATTCTTTATTCTACTGCCAGGGCACACTCCACTAGCAAAAGTTGCCCAAGGCGTTATTAGATAATTAATACTTTTACACAAAAAATTCTTTAAGAGCTAAAGTTTTACTCGAGAAGACAAAGCAATATACAGTATTTTTATTTCAAATTGGTAATTTTTGTGTTAAAGAACATCTATGACATTTTTCCGTCTTCGCAGCGTTGTATACTCACATGTGGACCATAGAAGATCCACCAAAAAATTCTGCACTTAAACAGAACCTGGTGAAGCTGTCAAAAATGTTGGCACGGTAGCATTGAAGACCTTGATCATTGTTTTTCTAATTTTCAACCCCATAAATTAGAGACATACACCTTTAAATTGAAATAAAACAATTGAATGAATTAAAAAGTCAGTAATTAAGGCCTTACATCCGTAAACCTTATCTAATAATTAATTGTTGGCGCGACAGTCCACAGGGGGATCAGGACCTAGCTTGCTCATCAACTACTCGTGTTGTGCGCGCTACTGTTCTCTCACGAGTAGAAGGGACCTACAGTTTCTTGCCGACTACAAACGGCGAGGTTTGAGAAGCTTTCTTAGACAGTTATTACTCTTTGAGTGTTGTCAGCAGACCGAAAGAAGTGGTGCCGTGAAAAATTCGAGGTGTTGAGCTGGGAATCGAACCTAGCCCCTTCAACGTGTGGGCGTCGCACTCTACACACTACGCCACGGCGGCCTTGTTTAAGAGTATTAAAATATGACCCCAGGATCAATGACTGAGCTAGGACAGGAGGGGATACTATCGATGCATGGGACAGGATACAGAGACTCTAAATGTGTCATCTGAAAAGCTTTCAAAACGAATACATGACAACAAGGTCACCAGTTTGTCTTACTTTGTGAACTCTAATCCTTCCGTTTTTATTCCATTCGATTTTGCCTAACCCGCGTTTTAAAAGTTTTAGGTGCAAAATGTAATTCTACTCTTTTAATGCAAATGCTTCTTATAACCCTTAGGTTGCCAATGCTAAAGCAGTCTAGTTTGCTTCTTAAAGATTGGACTTGCGATTATGCTACACCAATAATGGGGTACACTGTCATCAGACCAAGCTATAGACATATGCTGCTGCCTGTCCGCCGGAAACTTTGATAGACATGACATAGACAGGAACATGGAATAGGGTCTTAACTGAAATCGTAACAGCAGGTTGAATTCAATAGCTGTTGTGACAGCTCCTATGAAATTTACACGGTTACAGGGACATGCATTAATGTAAAATAGTCTAAATCTCCCGAGTCGTTTCAAACAATGTCGAATTGACTGCCTCGCATTGAAAACAGAAAAACAATTCTAAAATCAATATGAATTGAAACTAAGTGGGCTGGCGCTTTATTAATTTCTGTTCTATGACCTGCTCGCAGTACAACTTAAACTGAAGTGAGCCCAAAAGATGATACATACATCCTCGTTACTATTCGTCGGTGCTTCTAAGCATGTTCAGAGCGGTCTGACGGCAGTCTATGTACCGCTGCCTTTGGTGAACTTAACTCGCTACTGCCTGATGGAAATATACATGAATGTACGTCTTCTCCTTTGAATGGATGATCCGGTGGACGTGTGCTTTATGCATGGGATGAAGAAAGCCATTGTTGGCTTTCTATGTTACTTCAGTTAATCGCTGTTGGGGAGGCGCCGTTTAGTGCCGATTACGAGTTGTTGAGAGGGCTCCGAACAGGTACAATCCCCAAAATGCCAAAACCTCAAACTCTTCAATGTCGCAAAAGGCAAGAATTCAAAGCTATCTTCAAAAACATCTTAAGAAAAAAAATTCTGAAAACACAAGACTTGCTATTCCCGCGGGAGTTCAGCATGGCAAAAGTTGGCCTTGTCCAAATTTGGTAAATGCTCCAAACGCTTCAGCTGGTTTTTACTGAGCCTAATTACATATCCATGTTTCTCTGAAATACTTCTATTTAGACTATTTGCGCGCTTTTAATTTTCAGAATGTTGGCAGTTCTGAATTGAGGCCGTTTGAGATTTTCGGCATTTCAAAAATTTTGTGCGCTTGTGATTTGTAAGTTTTGACTTTCTGATTTTGCATCTTTCTAGGTTCATGCTTCAAATATTTTTGCAGTTCAGGACATAAAGATGAAGACTAATCGATTATTGCAGAAATATAGATGAAGATCAATCGATAATTAAACAAGTTTGTTAAAATTTTGCAACTGCATTGCAATGTCTCGCTGTTAAATGTCGGGTAGTGCAATGGACCAGTTTCCGAGCTTGAACGCTCCAGTGCAGTGCTTCCTAACCTCCAAAGTCTAGCTGTGGAACGCTTTTGGCATCTTGTGTAGTGCCTGTCTCCCCAGCACGCCTGGCTCTGCTCTTGATGCTCCGATTAATCTCCCCCCTTGATCACCACATCATGGGATGTACACCATCTCCCGACTTAAAAGGAATGGTCTTTGGTTCCACTCGCACTGGAGCTTTGATGACCTCGCACACCGCATCTCCTATGATACTATTCTCATGGACATGCCGTCTGATGCGAGGTCGCCAATAATACAGTTGAGACGCTTTCACAAAGTCGACTTTCTCCATGTCCTAGACTGGCTGTGGCCAGAAACTGAACCGGGAAAGGAATGTAGTCGGATTTTCACGGACGGCTCCAGGACGGCGGAGGGTTCTGGAGCTGGGGCCTTCGCCGAAAACGACAACATTAGATTTCACGCCTCCTTAGGTAATTTCTTGTCCGTCTTACAGGCGGAAGCTTTCGCGATCCTAATGGCCACCAACTATATTGTGAAGAATAGGTGGAAGGGAAGTAGTATCTGCGTCTGCAGTGACTGTCAAGCTGTACTCAAGGCCTTACTCAACCCTTTAACCACTTCCAAGATAGTTCAAGAATGCAAGTATTTCCTTAATTTGGTCGGCAGGCTGAATTCGCTAAGACTTGTCTGGATCCCGGGTCATCACGGGATCCTGGGAAACGAAACTGCCGATGAACTAGCTAGGCTAGGTTCAGCAGAGGCATTCGTAGGGCCCGAATCCACCTTGGGATTAGCGATGGATTAGCGCTATGCACCTGAGCCGGTTTGGGTTTAGGGATGTCACACTCTGCGACGCCTGTGGAGAAGGTGAAGACACTTCAGAGGACTTTCTCTGTCAGTGTCCTGCTTTCGCTCGTATCAGGTGGCGGTTACTTATTGCTGATGTGGTGGGAACTGAAAACCTAAGTTCTATATCACAGAAGCGCAACTTGGTTTTTCTTCGGAAATTACATTAAATGAAGGTTACTGCCTGGTCGTACAATGGACCAGTATTTGAGTCTGAGCGCTACAGTGTAGTTGATCCCAACGTCCAACAAAAAAAATAAAATGTAGTTCCTGTCAGATATTGGTAAACATGGTCAAACATTTTACATGTTGCTGAATTTTGGGTATGTCCATTTGAAACGAGTAAGACTCTGAAAAGGGAAACTCTAGACACTTTAATAACTTGAAAAGTCCCTATTCGAATTTTAGAACACCTTTGGACAAAAAATCTTTGATGGACCTGAGTTTCAAAAAGTTTGGCTATCTCTCTGTAGTCTCTCAATAGCTGCTTTGAATAAGGATATTTTTCCAATTGCATGTATAGCCCTGGATGTGGATTTGTTTTGATACTTTGCAGTTGAACAGTTTTTATCATGACCCCTATGTGATCGATCATTGAGAGACATTTATGGAGTTCCATCAGAAGTGTTGGGCCATAGCCAATAACATATTCTTACACTCTCACACCTCGGAAAATTTGCTCCATTCTTGCTTTTCGAAAAGGAATTTCAAATTCCAAAAATGATGACACCCCACGGCACTTAAGCAGACTCCATTGAAGACAGAGCTCAGATGAACGCTTCAAGCATTCAAATATCACCCACCCTCCCCAATCCCTCCTCCACAACCCTGGTCTGAATTGAAGGCTCTTCATTAGTTTGCCCATTAATCTGTAATAAGGGTACTCGAACAAATCTTCTCAAGAGCGTCATCTGCCAAGTCCATCTCTCCACTCCTGCCTCTCCAAAATTGGATTGATTAGAAGACGAGATCGGGGAAAAGGAGCTGCGAAAGCAATGAAAAAAAAAAGTTAATCCCCCCAACAAATATAATTTTTCAACTTCCAATTTAAAAGGTTCCCCCTGCCATACAGCCGAAGTGAGGGGATGATCAGAATCGTACCCTCCGTAGATCCCTGGAAGGGGTAAAAGTCGGAACGAGTCCTTGGAGCAGAATCTAATGAAATAATTATTCTTCTCTCAGTTTTTTCGCTCTCTCCGTTCAGTGCCCCTGGTCTCACTCATCTGTCCGGGCCAGATTCACTTTTGTGTTGCCGATGTGCTGGCGCTCCTTCTCGCAGTCTCTGGCTGCGCTCTTTTTGGGTTAATTTTGAGAAATGGCTTTGATTCCCTTGATTTATTATCGTAATTTAACATGAATTAATGTTGTAATTAATCTGTTCGCATTCTTTCGTCCTCGACGGGCGACTGCCTTTCTGGGGCAGGACAAGTTAGCACCCGCCGCCATCACCGCCACGTCTTTGTTGGCACGGCTTAGTCAATTTAAGTTCTTCAACTTAAGATGTTCAGGTGTATCTTGGAGTATCATCGCTGCCTTCTCCCCCCACCATCCGCTTCATTGTTGTCCCTGTCCTCTCTCAAAGTGAGAGGCATTGGCCAATGTTAAATTGCCAAAGGGGCCAGCGACAGCAGGGTGAGCTGTGAAGCGACGGAGTAATTTTAATTTGTCAGAGTTTCGTTTGCGGGGGTGGAGGGAGAAATGAAAAATTAATTACGAAGTCGTCGATGTAATGACGCTTGAGAGTACGACTCATTTGAAGGTCAATGGAAAGAGACTACTCCTAGGAGGGGCGCGGAACAACAGCCATGATGAGGTCTGACGAGTGGTTATGGCGTCTCTTGGGGTATCATTAGAGTTCGCATTGTTCTTGCGTCGAGAGCAAGGCGCAAGGACCTCTCGAAGGAGGACGTCGTGAGGTGTTAATCGGCGGTTAGTCGGTGTGCGAGGCTTCTGGACTTTAAGTGATTCTGGTGATGGATGCGAAATGCGATGCCCATGGGAAGTTAATGATCTGACAGTAAGAGAGCAGTGAGAAACCACCACCATAGTTTAACGCAATGCCATCCTCATTTCGAAGGAGGAACTCAAACACATCTTCAACGGTTTGAAGAACAAAAAATTGATTGGTATAGACGAGATACCGAATATAGTGCTTCGCCCTCTCCCTGACGAGGCGGTGGAAATATACACAATCCTGTTCAACAATGCACTGAGTAATGCACATTACCCAGCGCATTGGAAGACGGCGGTAGTGCAACCCATCCCCAAAATTGACAAAGAGTCCTCGCTTCCGAAAAATATTCGGTTGATAAGTCTGATCCCTTGCATAAGCAAGGTTTTTGAGAAAATTGTCAATAGAGTCCTGATCCAGTTGAATGACGACAACAAAATTATACCGAACAACCAGTTTGGATTTACGGCGAGGCATAAAAACGTACATGCCGCGTCAAAACTGGTTTCGGACATTAAGTGGAACAACCACAAAACCCAGTCCATCGGGGCCTGCTCGTTGACTTGGAAAAGGTATTCGACAGCGTATGGTTAGAAGGCCTCTTCTTTAAGTTGACGAGGATAGGTATAAGCAAACCGCTGCTTCACACGATCTTCAACATGGTAACAAATAGAAGTTTTGTTGTCAAGAGTGGCAACAAAGTTTCCACAAATGTTTTCCAAATAAAAAATGGGCTCCAGTAGGGTGCAGTAAACTCACCAATCCTTTTCGCTATTTTCACCATCGAACTGATTGGCCCCATGCGCAACTTGATCGCGTTCGCCAACGATTGGGTTGCATACCGGACGGCACCAAACATAGAGGTCATAAACGTGCTCCTGCATCGTGACTTCGACGTAATTCAGATTTTGCCACGACTGGAAGTCAACTGGAAGTTAAAAATCAACTGGAAGTTGAAAATCAAATGGAAGTTGAAAATCAACTGGAAGTTGAAAATCAACTGGAAGTTGAAAATCAACTGGAAGTAGAAATTCAACTTTCAGAAGTGTGAAACCATCCTCTTCCGGACTCCGTTATACAGGGCCACAAGGGATACGAAGAAGAATTGGCGCAAATTCGGCAAATTGGACCCACAGGGTTAGCCACTATCCGCAAAGAGTGTAGTGAGATATCTTGGCATTATATTGGACCAGTATCTGTATGGTGGTATCCATGTAAACACAGCTTTGGCGAAAGCAAAGAAATACTTCGCTATGGCAAGTGAGTTGTTCCACAGCAGCCAACTTGACTCCAAAGTTAAGCGAATCTGCTACACGGCCCTCATCCGGCCAATATTGGTATATGGCTTCCCGGTGTTGTATAATGTGAGTCCTTCCCAAATGGAAGAGATGAGGGCGTTCGAGAGACAATGGCTTCGCGCATGTCTCAAGAAGTACAGAACCCCGAAATCTGACTACAAGAAGTTCTATTTTAATGAGGTCTTGTATAACGAAGCAAACGTAAACAGGGTTGATAATTTCATTATCAAGCTGATTCGGAGGCATGTTGCAAGAGCCATGACCTCTGAGAACGATCTCATATTTGGGGTCTACTACCAAAATGAAGAGTACCACGAGAACGCTCGCCGGAGGGGTTTCATTCCACCGGCAGCGTTCTTGCATTTTGACCGCATTGGACTGATCCAGGATGCGGAGGCATGTCCACTTATCTTTCACGTGGTGAGGAGACGTCGTAGTAGTAGGCGGCTATAGGCCATACCATGTTATACATTTTGTTGATTTAAATAATTGTATTAACGTATATGATTTTTTTTATAAATAAATTATATAAGTGTAACTAACTTGTGAGAAGGACGGTGGAGAGGCGACTGGTGTACGACGACAACGTCGTAAGTGTCGCAGGTCCGGATGCTCTCCGGTTCAGCACATCCGTCTCCATCCGTGATAGGATGGACACGGATAATGACCGGGGATTCTATTGGTGGTTGGAGCCACACTAGGAGCCCCAGCTGTTGTCAACCCAGACAGGTCTTAAGTTGGTCCCCCACGGCCAAAAAAATAATTTAAATTTAAAAAAAATGTTTGTCGTTAGTGTATGTAACTTAGAATAGGCTATATTAAGTTAAATTAAGTTTTTATTAAAAAAATAATTTTGTTTTTTAACAAATTTCTTTGTTTTAAATAGATATTAATTTTATTAATTTAAAAAAAAATTAGTGCCACCGAATGGCAAATAAATAAATAAATTATTGGTTTAGCGTAGAGCGCCCACATAGGGCCAGTAAGTAGTTTTTAGAAATCATTTACCAGGTATACGTATATGAAGTGAGCGTCAAGATACAAATGTCTCGATACAAATGAACGAGCCCTTATTTTTTTTTTGTTTGCTTGCTATGAAATATATGAAAAATATTTAGTATACATCAAGTCATTGAACGGACAACGGACATCGTGTTAAAAATGTCGAATTATGTACCAGAAAGTGATGATTTGCGGAAAGAATTCATTTTTTGTTTTCATTTGAAGAAAGGTGCTGCAGAGTCGCATCGAATGCTTGTCGAGGAAAATGGTGATCATGCTCTATCAGAAGCATCATGCAAGAGATGGTTTCAATGGTTCAGAAATAATGATTTTGATGTGAGAAATGAAGAACGTGGAAGACCACCAAAAAAGTTTGAAGACGCCGAATTGCACACGATATTGGATGGAGATGACACCTTGAGTCAAAAGCAAATGGCTGGAATGTTAAATGTTGCCCAACATATAAATTCTGGCCGTTTAAAGACTATGGGAAAGATCCAAAAGTGTGAAAATGGGTGCCACATGAATTGAATGAAAGACAGATGGAAAACCGAAAAAACTCTTGTGAAATTTTGCTTCAAAGACACAAAAAAAAAAATCGGTTTTGCATCGGATTGTTACTATCGATTAAAAATGGATTTATTTTAAGAATCCTAAACGGAAAAGGTCATGGGTTAATCTGGGACAACCATCAACATCGACTGCAAATCCAGATCGATTCGGCAAGAAGACAATGCTGTGTGTTTGGTGGGACCAGAAAGGTGTGCTGACCCACGAGCTCCTCAGACTTGGTGAAACCGTTAATACTGATCGCTAGCGACAACAAATGATCAATTTGACCCATGCATTGATCGAGAAACGACCAGAATTGGCCAGAAGACACGGCAAGGTAATTTTGCTCCATGACAATGCACCTGCACACAAAGCAAAACCGGTTCAGGATACAATCAAAACACTTGGCTGGGAGCAACTACACCGCCCGCCGTATTCACCAAACTTGGCTCCTTTCGACTACAATTTGTTTTCGTCTATGGGACACTCATTGCCTGAGCTGCACTTTGATTCCTACGAGGAGGTCGAAAATTGTGTGTCTGATTGGTTTGTTTTAAAAGACGAACAATTATATTGGCGTGGTATGCACAAATTGCCAGAAAGATGGTCAAAATGTGTAGAAAACAATGGCCAATACTTTGAATAAAATGTTTTTACTGTCCCATTAATAATTTGTGTTCTATTACAAGAAAACGCTCATACCGGAACACCTGGTAAGACGTGCCTAGGTTAAGCATTTTGTTCCTAGTCTTAAGATAGCCTTAGTACAAAAAAAAAAATAAAATGTATTTTAACTGAAAAAAAAAACTTAACGATATAATAATAATAATAATTATTGGCGCTACAGTCCACAGGGGGACCAGGCAAAGCTTGCTCATCAACCACTCGTGTTGTGCGCGCTACTGTTCTCTTACGAGTAGAAGGGACCTACAGTTTTTTGCCGACTCCGAACGGCGAAATTCGAGAAGCTTTCTTAGACAGTTATTACTCTTTGAGTGTTGTCAGCAGCTCGAATGAGGTGGTGCTGTGAAAGATTCGGAAAATTGGTGTTGAGCTGGGAGTCTAACCTAGAACCTTCGGGGTCGCACTCTACCCACTACGCCACGGCGCCCGATTTGGGCCTGAATGCCCCTCCTCGCTTACGAATTCCACAATCGGGTCTTGACGCGAATAAACTTAAATGCGACGAATGAGCTTTACAGCTTTAGGCTTTACATTGCAAGAATTTAATCTTTTAGTAAGTACTGAGTTTTTGAAACAAAAACGAAAGTTCCGAAATAATTTCTCGTGTTTTTTTTTTTTTTTTCAAAATTTGAACTTCTCGTGTCTGGCCACTGCTCTCTTCAAACTTCCATTGCTCTCTTCAAACTTTTGCAACTGCTCATCCTCATTTGAAATGTAGGGGTCTCAAGCGGAGGAGATAAGCGGATGAGCGAATGAGCGGAAAATAAAAAAGCGAACGCTCTGTTGGTGTTTCGACTTTATTAAGAGAGACGAACTGTACATTCTCTGTTGTATTTATATGTTTAGGCTTAGTACTAAAATGCATGCTATTAGCTGATCTGGAGACTTTTCGGGTGAATCATACGATCAAATGGCCAAAGAAGAGATACATAGTGCAAACAACTACATACAGTCTGGCCGTCAAGTATAGTATTTGAAAAAAGATTTTATTTTCGGCTACAGAAATAAAACCATTCCTTAACTGGTTAGGAAACCAAAAGTAAAGCACACGGACCGGTGAACTTTGCCACGGGCGGAACCTCCTCTAGAAAAAGGGCGGATTTCATAGCTAAGCATCCATTATGGAGACCTGACAATTGTCTGTTTGGGAGATCTATCAATCAGACAAATCTTAATGCGATTGACGTCTTGAGGATCTTGAGGACTGGACATGAACAGGGATCAGTTCCTTTCAGTAGTCAAGGTAGGCGCCTCGAGATTGAATTTTCAACATGGGGACAGCTTTAAAAATCTCCAATCTGCAGAATGCACCAACCAAGTCCACAGGAAAATTCAGAGAATTCTAATGCTTCGTGGTCTTACCAATTAATGCCACAAATAGAAACCGAATAGCTAAACAAATCCTGTCACCGATTTTTGAAAACAATTCAACTCTTCATCTCTTCACGCATCGCTTCTCCTACGACGTCATTCCGAAACCCCATCCTTAAACTCTTCCATTCACCACTCCTTCATCTCTTCCCCGTCATCATCCTTCACTTTCAACAAAAGTTAAAATTTAGTCGTGTTAGCACTTTGTGTCCAGTCGCCTTGCCCCGGGTCACATATGATTTAGGCGTGCCCGTGTCCCTTTCAGGTCGAAACCCAAGGGAACAGGGATGTGGAAGGAAGCGAAGGGGCGACGCAAGGAAGAAAGAATGAAATGTTTGTTCAGTGCTGCTGACGTATACTTTTTTTTTGTGGGTCTTGACCGGTCTGACTTTCGCAAAAGAAACTTTTCTTAATAACAATTGTTCGTTGTGCTCTCCCTTTGCCTTTCGTTCGTCCTTCGCCATCCCATTTGATGTATACCTGCCGGAGAAGTTTGTAATTAAAAATCAAGGAAAGTCGAGGGAAGATGGGATGAGGGCGCTGGAAAGATAGAAGTCAGCACAAACGCAGCGGCTGGTCAAGGTGGAGTCGAAATCATTGCTGCGATATTTCACAAGGAGTTTAATGTTGTCGCACAAGGGATGTGCCTGAAAGGAAGTCTTGAAATGAATTTTTGGAATTTGACGAATTTATGTAGTCGCCCAATAAACTGCGAAAACCAAGCTGACGTAGCGTCGGGTTCTGATCATTTTGACGGAGTGTCCATCGTACAGAGAGAGGCGGCCGTGAGTAGTGATCCGCAAATATGCTGCTGAAAATAAGCCGTAATTTGATTCCACCAGTCAGAGTGACCTGGAGACTGTTTTTGTACAATCTGGTATAGACCTGGGCTTGGCGATGCGTTTCATTTTGAAAACTTCTGCATATTAATCATATTGAGCTGAACTCTGCATTAACGAAGCACTGTAGGCGCAGACAGCGCCTTAGGAAACCAGAGCCGTGAGAAGACGTTTCGGCAGATTGTAAAGAGATTCAAATCGAATACTAGAAAAGAAGGTGTGTGTCAACCATCACAAATTGCCAAAACGCAGTCGCTCTTGCGCTCTTACAATTTCAGGTTTAGAAAAGGAAACACATCAGAGCCACTTCTGTGACAGGGATGTCATCTAAGTATCTGACTGGCGCATGGATAGTTGGTTGCTTAAGTTGGCACTGGGAAGACTTGCAGAAAAGTTTCTGAAAGGATTTTCTTAGCTCGCAAGCTATCGGAAGGGAACAAAAAGACCAAATCAACAAAACCTATCACTGATTCTTAGGACACATGCATTCCCTCTCTTCTCGTGCTTTCCTCCATTCATCATCAAATTTAACAGTCGATTTAGGAAGCATGGATTCTTGTTGATTTTCGACACGGGAATGATGTGTCAGTCACATCGACTCACAATTTCAAGGCGCAACCATTTAACACATCACTTAATAAGTTTAGGGACATATTGGGGGCGCCACTTACAAAAAAATTTACATTATATTAAAAACTTTTGTTTGTAATAATAATAATAGTTGTTGGCGCTACAGTCCAAAGGGGGACCAGGGCCTAGCTTGCTCATCAACTACTCATGTTGTGCGCGCTACTGTTCTCTCACGAATAGAAGAGACCTACAGTTTTTTGCCGACTCCGAACGGCGAAATTTGAGAAGCTTTCTTAGACAGTTATTACTCTTTGAGTGTTGTCAGCAGCTCGAAAGAGGTGGTGCCGTGAAATATTAGAAAAATTGGTGTTGAACTGGGAGTCGAACCTAGACCCTTCGGCGTGTGAGCGTCGCACTCTACCCACTACGCCACGGCGACCACCACTTTTACTTGTGGTGCCCTCTATATGTCCCAGGACTTACTGAGTGAAGTCTTATCATGCAATATGACACGAAGTTTCCTTTAGAACGCCTATGGCTTGAATATCGATCATGTTTGGCTTGGAAAAGGAACAATGTCAGTCAGTGGCACAAGTCTTGTTTGAAGATGGAAAGTTGTACTCTGAAGTCTATGCAAGAAAGGCCATTCTTTTCGTAACAGGGAGATAGCTCAACAATAGCACACATTGATCAACCACAAGCAGCAGCTGCTAGACCATTACAGGCGATGGAAAACATGTAAAACCCCAACAAGGCTGCCAACTGAAGACGCAGCAGACTACTATCGAGCTGAAGCTGTGGACTTATATACTGTGTCAAAAGTGAGTAAACAAATATCTGATTACTGTATAGAGATGAAAATTGGGTCAAAACAACAACAAAACTCAAATCCCATTGATACACAACAACAGCTTTATTCAATGTGATCAATAATTCAAAACATTTTATGTAGTGATGAAAGCAAATTCGACATTTTAAGAGCTATATGAATAAAAAAAAATGGAGAGCTGAAAATGAAGAACTTACGGAAAAAAAAATATTAGGTCGGGAAACATGGGGGGAGGTTCAGTGATGGTGTGGGGGTGTGTAGCAGCATCTGGGGTTGGTAATCTTGTCTTCATTGATAGTTTAATGAGGAAGGAAGATTGTCTAAACATTCTCAGGGCCAACTTAGAACCGAGTGTAGACAAATTAGGTTTAGCTAGGAATTAGATCTATCAGCGAGACAATGATCCTAAGCATACCACACGTCTTGTTAAGGAATGGTTGCTTTATAGGACCCCGAAACAGCTTGATCATCCCACGCAATCACCGGAACTTAACCCAATAGAACACTTGTGGGAGCATTTGGATAGAAGAATTCGACAGAGTACTATTAACAACAAGGAAGACCTAAGAAAAGCTATAACAAGAGAATGGTCAAAAATTTCTCCCGATGTTACCAATAAACTGGTAATGTCTATGCCACGTAGACTCAAGGAAATAATAAAGTCTAAAGGAGGACCAACATAGTCCTGTATTTAATTTTTTAAGCAATAAATAAGTACATTTGTTGATAGAAATGTATACTGTTTACTCAATTTTGACTCGTAATATATGGATCAGTTGTAATTTTCATTAAAAAAATGTATTTGTTTTTGTTTTTACCGTACTTTGTTTTTTGAATAATTAATCACAATGAATAAGCCTGTTTTTGTGTATCAATGGGATTTGAGTTTTGTTGTTATTTTGACCCAATTTTCATCTTTATACAGTAATCGGATATTAGTTTACTCACTTTTGACGCTCAAAGTATAAATTTACTTATGTCTCAAGTAATTCTATTATTTTAATACATTCATGTAAAATTTCGTATAAATAAGAGGATTAATTCGTGTTTTATCTCTACTTAAACATAATTATAATGGCAACTGAGACGATGATGGTGAAAATTGAGCATCGCGCTGTAATTAAATTTCTCACTAAGCAAGGAAAAAGTAAAAAAAACTATTCATGAAGAGATGGTGGCTGTTTACAAGGGTTCCGCACCTTCATTTTCAACTAAGCAAAAGTGATCAAGCGAGTTCAAGAGAGGCAGTGGGAGCATTGAAGGCGACCTCCGCTCCGACGCACAGGCTACTGCTTGTACGAAAGAAAGCATCAAGGAAGTCGAGAAACTTGTTCTTGAGGGTGCGCGCATAAATGATGGCAGAGATCACCAAGCTTTCAACTGAAACCATTCACATCATTCTCCATGACCATCTTAACCTTTCAAAGGTCAGTGCAAGGCGGGTGCCACAAATAATCACAGCGCCTCAGAAAAAAGTGAGAATCGTGTAGTGGAAACTTCAAAGAAAAGTAACAACCCGAAGCGAAATAAAAAGACACGTCCACTCTGTACTAGCTCTTCTTTAATAATAAATAATCGCATGACTTATATTGGTTACATTTCTTTGTCATAAACTGGAGACATTTCGGATAAATCATACGATCGGATGACGATACATATACATTCAGAACATTTACGAAAAGTAAGTTATATGACAGACGTGTCGAAAAGTTTTCCGCTACTTTGCAGTTAATCTACCTACAATCGCATGCTGAAGAGAGCTTCTGGAGATGTGTAGTGAGAACGCGGACGGTGTTATGGATCGAATTGTTACTGGGGATGAAACATGGGTTCACCACTATGACCCTGAAGCAAACAAGAGTCCATGCAGTGGCAGTGGCATAAAAAAGGAACAGACTTTCAAAGAAGTTCAAAGTCACTCCGTCTGCCGGGAAGCACATGGCCACAGTTTATTAGAATTCAAAGGGAATCTTGTTCATTGAGTACAAAAAAGGTGAACCCATCAACGCCACATCCTACGCTTCCACTTTGTATAATTTGTGGGAGGAAATTAATAAGAAAGGACGGGGTAAACTCGCAGCGGGTGTGTTGCTTCTACATGACAGCGATCCTGTTCACACGGCCCGAGTTTGTAAGGCTGCTGCGCGAGATTTCGGTTTCGTAGAATTCCAGCAGCCACACAATAGTCCAGACCTCTCCCCTAGTGATAATTTCCTGTTTCCGGATTTGAAAAAATGTCTTCGCGGCAAAAGCTTTTCGGCTGATGAAGAACTCCAGTCGGCAGTAAATGGTTATTTTGCTGGGACAGTGGAAATTTATTTTTTTGAGGGTTTAAAAAATCTTATCTCAAGATGTAATAAATGCATTGATGTGAGGGGAGAATATATTGAAAAATAAAAACAATTTAAATTGAATTCGCATTTTCCTTCATATCGACACCGAGAATATATTGAACGCCTTTCGTAGCTGCCTCCACATCATCATCGGAGAGCCGCCACCTGATTGAAGCAGGGGCGGGACATTGTCAGAGGAAGTGCTCTGCAGTATTTTCATCTTCTCTACAGAATTTCATCACTAAGCCCAAGCACACTCAAATCTCGTTTGCAATTTTTCCTGTCAAGAGGTGACAGAAATGCCGCGGATTCTTAACTGATGTTTGATATCGTGCTCAGTCAGCCTGCGCTCTGAAGACTCATGCCATCTCTGTTCGGAAAACCCGACTGTCGATGGAAGCCCTGTACATTGACGCAGGCAGTGCGAAAGTTGCTTTGTGCCCTATAAATGTCCCGATTGATCCGAGCCTGACGAGTTTACCATATCGTCCGTGGTATGCTGTGATAAAGGCACGTTTCAATAAAATGTGTGTATGGTTCAGAATCACGCAAGAGAACACTGTTTCGAATCATACACTGCACAAATACCTTTTTTGTGGCCGCCGTGGTGTAGTGGGTAGAGTGCGATACTCTGGGTCTGGGTTCGATTTACGGCTGAACACTTCGAATTTTTCACACGCCACCTCTTTCGAGCGGTTGACAACATCCAAAGAGTAATAACTGTCTAAGAAAGCTTCTCGAACATCGCCGTTCGGAGCCCTCAAAAAACTGTAGGTCCCTTCTACTCATGAGAGAATCGTAGCGTGCACAACACGAGTAGTTGATGAGCAAGCTAGGCCCTAGTCCCCCTGTGGACTGTCGTACCAACAATTATCATTATTATTATTATTGGGGAGAGGATTCACATAACTTTTCACGTATTTCCAACAGGTAATGGTGCTCGTCTTCCATTACTCGCGTTGTGGTGTCGGCATACTGCCGAATACTGCGTCGCGACCATCAGATTTACCAGGTGTACCAGTATAAAATGAGCGTCAAGATACAAAGGTCTCATTTATCATACATCATACACTTGTTGTGTACGATCCCTTATTTTTTTTTTTTTTTTTTTTTTTTTTTGTTTGCTATGACATCTGTGAAAAATATTTAGTATACATCAAGTCATTGAACAGACAACATTATATTTGTTCATTGTGTTACAAATGTCGAATTTTGTACCAGAAAGTGATGATTTGCGGAAGGCATTAATTTTTTGTTTTCATTTGAAGAACAGCGCTGCAGAGTCGCATCAAATGCTTGTTGAGGCATAGGGTGATCATGCTCTATCAGAAGCAGCATGCAAAAGATTCAACGGTTCAGAAATAATGATTTTGATGTGAGAAATTAAGAACGTGGAAGACCACCAAAAAAGTTTGAAGACGCCGAATTGCAAACGATATTGGATGGAGATGACGCTTTGAGTCAAAAGCAAATGGTAGCAATGTTAAATGTTGCACAACATACAATTTCTGGCCGCATAAAGGCTGTGGGAAAGATCCAAAAGTGTGGAAAATGAATTGAATGAAAGACAGATGGAAAACCGAAAAAACAGTTGTGAAGTTTTTCTTCAAAGACATGAAAGAAATTCGGTTTTGCATCGGACTGTTACTGGCGATGAAAAATGGATTTTTTTTAAGAATTTAACCAAATGGTAGCAATGTTAAATGTTGCACAACAAACAATTCCAGACCGTTTAAAAGCTATGGGAAAGATCCAAAAGTGTGAAAATGGGTGCCACATGAACTGAATGAAAAACAAAAAAAGCACTTGTGAAATTTAGCTTCGAAGACACGAAAGAAATTCGGTTTTCCATCGGACTGTTTATGTCGATTAAAAGTGGATTTATTTTAAGAATCCTAAAACGGGTTAATCTGGGACAACGATCAACAGCGACTGCAAAACCAGATCGATTCGACAAAATGACAATGCTGTGTGTTTGGTGGGACCTGAAAGGTGTGCTGTGCGACGAGGTCCTTAAACCTGGTGAAAACTTTAATTCTGATCGCTACCGACAACAAATGATCAATTTGAACCATGCATTTATCGAGAAACAACCAGAATGGGCCAGAAGACACGGCAAGGTATTTTTGCTCCATGACAATGCACCTGCACACAAAGCAAAACCGGTTCAGGATACAATCAAAACAATTGGCTGGGAGCAGCTACCTCACCCGCCGTATTCACCAGACTTGGCTCCTTCCGGCTACCATTTGGTTTCATCGATAAGACACGCATTGGCTGAGCAGCACTTTGATTCCAACGAGGAGGTCGAAAATTTGGTGTGTGATTCGTTTGCTTTCAAAGACGAACAATTTTATTGACGTGGTATTCACAAATTGCCAAAAAGGTGGTCAAAATGTGTAGAAAACAATGGCCAATACCTTGAATAAAATGGTTTTACGTTCCCATTAATAATTAGTGTTTAATTTGCGGAAAGAAAAACCTGGTATCATGTTTCTGAGCATTTCATGCTCCCCTCATATACAATTCTTTCCACGGGAAATTGAGGATATTTTGCATCTTACTGCGAGTAAATTCTTTTCTATATAATTCTCTCTAGGCCGCCTTCTTTCAGAAATTTAAGAATAAAAGACAGTTGTAGTAGGTGCGTCTCTCAGTTGGTATCAACTGAGGTGTTTGTATCATTCCAGGACATATGCTTCAAAGATATTGCATCTCCATAGCATCTGCAGGAAACCTTTCTTTCCTCGGTTGTTCCGGAAGTCTGAAGGATTCCGTGGCGAAGCCCACTTGGGTACAAAGAATATCTATTCCCAATTTGAGGCATGCTCCACGTCTTTGTTGGAGTTGCTTGTCATGTCTCATACCTTGAGCATGACTCTGGCGCTAGTTTCCATTCTTCTGAGATCTACTTTGAGGGTGTGGTATCCTGCAGCACAGAGTGGTTGAGGACCATTAAAGGAGATCATGTCGCAACAGATTCCTTATTGACGGCTTCTTGTTTTCGTCTACTTACGAAAATATCACACAATTCACTCGTGAAAAGGAATTTTGGAGTATCGTTACTAAGAGGTTGAATCAATGTTGGAAAGAGGCACATGAAAGCACGTGCTTTTGGCTAAAGCCTTTTTTTAAAATGAAGGGAGCTTGACTTAAAATCGTTCCAAAATTGAAGATTCTGATCTGCTATACTGTGCAGTTCAGCGAGTTGGACGCGAATGTAGAAACTCTACAGTAAACCGTTGAGCTTATCGTTTGTAGTCTTTGAATCGACAACCTAGTATTGGGCATTGATATGAACAGAATCGGCCACAGATTGAAGGCCTAAAGAACCTTATTCAACACAGTTAAGGCGTCTTTAGGCCGATACAAGAAAGATACAAGCTTTTTTTTTTCTACTAACATCAGTCAGGATCGTGTACGAGATTTTTAAGAATCTGTTTCTTCGTCTATCAACGCACTCAGAGGGCCAAACTTTTGAACAACACTCGGCCTTAAGACTTCAAGTAGAAAGCTTGCCTTTTTTCGCTCACATCAGAGAGATGAGCCTTAACATGTGCCCAAAACCGATCATCTAAAGCTTTAATCGGTACTCATTTCAAAGGAAGTTTCAAGCACATCAGTCAAGGGGCTTGACTATGACCACGTGACTGGAGGTCGATGGCAAATTGAAAGAAAGTGTCCTTTTGACGAAACTCAAAATCTTGTCCCGCATGTTCAACGCACCAACGTACATTTTCGCCATATCGACGTTAAAATGGGTCGATTGGGCTAACGGCCTGGTGCCACTTCTGTCTTTTCTTCCAGATTAGGACATTAGGACGCGACTTCCAGTGCATTCAGTTCAATCAAAGCCACTTCTTCGGTAGACTTTGAAGTCCCCTAAAAACGTTTGAAAACTGTTCAGTTAAGAGTTGTGATTCCCATTTCTCCTTCACACCATTTTGAGGTTCGCTACTGAATACCGCGCTCACACAAGTAGTCCTCTTGCAGTGACCTTTTTCAGTCTTCCACGCAGGAAATCTGCTTCCTTCGTCCAAATTATGATCAACAACACGTGTGATATACCTGCCAAGCACAACTTCTCATTGATTTCCTTCACGTACCCTGCCGACACGTGCACCACTCGCAGGACCTTCGACTTTTCCACCGCACGGCTTTTGCCCCTAATACTTCGATCCATGACTTCCGACCTCCTCCGCGCCCAGTCACTTCCGCACCGAGAAACACATTTTGCAAATTACACACAATTTGATGGACTAGCAAATCAGGTAAAATGTTACAAATTCCCCGAATCAGTACAAAACTACGTAATAAAGCCACAACACTCCACTCATGTCCATGAATTACACATATCCCTCATTCGATATCATAAAACCGAAAGGAAAACTCATCCAAATGAGCCCGGCCGCATAACGAAGTGCCCCATAAAAGCTCCAAAGCCACAACCAGGAAGGCAGTTACACAAAAAAACAAAATTCCCGTCACGTCCCCTCGTACGCCTGTGTGCATCGCTGTGATGTATTGAATATGGATGAAGTCGCTCCTTATATCGGCCACAGGAAGGACATTCAAATTGAGGCATTCGCAAATAAAAATAAAATTATAGGCAGCGCATACATCAGGCTGTCGGATTTTTTTGCGCCACACAAAAAAACCCTCACTCACACTTTAGAACGCTGACGGAATTCGTGTCACACTCATGTGTGGTGAAGAGGTGTGGGGGGGGCATGGGGGTGAGAGGTACTCCAGAGGGCACCTGTAAATTTCAAGACCATTAAATAAAACCTACCCATGCATTAAACCCCCATTTTCCAAGTGTCCGTTCACAGGATCAGGATCACAGCAAAAGCGTACACAGAAAACAAGCAACAGCACAACGGGGAGCTGGTAAAACACAAGCAGAAGGCACGAGGTGGTCGCCTGAAGGCACATAAAACGCATCAAGATGGGGGTGAATAACAATTTTCTTCACCCCATTACATCTAACGAAAGGATTATTCCATTTAAGTCTCCTTGGGAAAATTTTCCATCTCCCCTCACACAGCTTGCCCAGAATGCGTGAATGTCCTCAATTCACAAAGTTTGGGCTACAGATAAAAGCATGCATATTTCATCATCCTTACAGTTATTATATGCTCTCATACACACGCACACGACAAAAAAGGACATCAGCCCGGCACTAAACTAATACCCACTGCCGGAGCAGTGAGAGCCGGGATAAACACCACTGCCACTGGCAGGCACAGAATTTTCTGTACAAAGAGAGATGAAACAACACACAAGGAAAGCACTCATGCCATTAACCAGCAACGAACAACACCTTGTCCATTATATTAAGCCGAGAGGATGACAAGGATGGCGGCGGTGACGACGACTTCGAAGAAGATACACACGCCCTCGCACACACGACGACAACGTGAAACATCTCTGTCTAAGGCTCCCTCAAGCATTCACCTTATTTTCATAAGCAACCACCATCCGACCATCCGTTTTGCCCCCGGTCGTCCAGGATCCTTTAATTTTCCTACAAAGGTGTGATCTGTGCTGAGGACGAAGCATACATTTCATTCCCCTGTCCATTCCCCCTACCGCACAGATACAGAGATAAAACGGCTATGTTTATGCACGCAGCCGTATGAAGAATTTAGGTTATGTCATCAGACCATTTCAGGTGGATGGATGTTATCCTGTTTTATTTGTTTTGTACGTGTTTGATAATAAGTGTTGCACGACCTGAATAAATATCCCCGGCGCTTTCTTTTTCGCACGGCACGTAGTAAAAATAACAAATATCACACAATCCCTCCGTCGCTCGGAGCTCGATGCTCGGTGCACGGTGCTCGGTCGCTTGGGCCATATGTAATATGGGCAGAGGACAATAATATTGTAATATCCTGCTGGTTCGTGTTTCTTAGTGTGTTCGTCATCATCGCTGTCACATCGGCGGCGCAACGATACTATTCAACCGTGTGCCACCGCGATACGGTGTTGCTATTTACATTCTATTTTATATTCAGTTTTTCCGCCCCCGCCGCTCCGCCTCTCACCCCTCCAGCCCAAGGACACATTGACGACGACGATCTGCAGAGTAGCACCGCCATTCAATTTGTGTCTATTTCGTGTGTATTTGCATAGTTTTCCTCGGAATCTCCGCACACATGTCAGTCAGCCCACCGGCCGGGGTGACGCGTGATGGAAAAGGATCCATCCCACACCCTCCCCAGCTCCCTTTAAACGTGCGATTCTTTTTTCATATTTTTTTCATTTTTTTCCTGCGTCCCAAAAAAACACAGACCACGCGGCAATGAAAAGCTGCAAAAAAAAGGGGTGCCGCTACGGAGCATAGAGAAGGACGCGAGCGGAATTTCATCATTCACTCGTCCCTCAGCACAAACACACACCCACACACAAGCAGCTGAATAACATTGAAACATCAACAATATGACAAAATTGAAGTGAAGGCTTAAGGATTCAAAATTCAATTTCCTCACAAGATGACGACGCACTGTGGCGGTGGTGGCGCGGCCGCCTCTCGATGATGATGACGTTATTGTTGTTGTTGTTGTACTGTTTTTTTTTTCTCTATTCTCATCTGAAAAACAGTGGAAATCGAGCAAAATTGTCAATTGAGAAATGTTGGCACGCATACAAAGCGGGTGGCGATGATAGAGGGAGGGTTGCAAACGCCTGAAATTATGACTTCGCCCTGACTCACTGACGGAGCGGGGGATTCATACAGCGCGTGGAATTTGTTTGAATTTAATTTAACATCGATCAGCGGTACACGGACGGAGGTTCTTAAGGAAGCCTCCCCCCCCCCCGACACGTGCATAACTCAAGTTCCAATTCGACTTTAACGGGGTGGGGAGTTGGTTTGGGGGATTAGTTAAATAGTTGCCTTGCGGGAAACGATGACAAATATGTACACGGATTATAATTTGCAGTGCGGAAACTAATTACCCTCATGCCGGCGCAAGTCAAATGAAGACGTTGATTTGAGATGAGAACTTCAAAATAATCGCGTTATTTATTGACGGGTGATGGGGTGGTGCTTGAAAGCCAACATCATTATCCGGATCTGTGAATGAAGGCGAAGATTGAGGGAAAGGGAGGGGCTGAGAAGCCAGTTTGAAGTAATTTACGAGAAAATCCTTGGAAATTAAGTCATTCACGGTGAGGTACATTTTTAATGGAAGGTGGTTGGGGAATGCTGATAGTTGGTGATGGCGTCGTGGAGCTCTTATCACGTCTTTAAAGGTGATGGTGCGATTGCCCCAGAAGGGAGAACAAACAGCAATTAAATTGGGACCAGACGCGACGGAGGCAAACATGATAAGGGAGCCATCAAATGCTGCGAATGGGACTTAAATCTCTCTGGAACTTGTAGCTAGCAATCGAACAAACGGTATGAAACATGCTTTTAAGCAACAGACAGGGTCAGTACTCTGCATAAAATCTTTTAAAAATAAGTTCGTGAATAAATATGAGCAAAACTGCTGTGGGAGGTTCCATCACAAGGATTGATAGTCACTTCAAAGAGCGATGACAGAATGCCCAAATCAATTTTGATTGATTGTCTTTGTGCCGAGTTCCAAAGTTTCCAAAAATTAAGGAGAGACAAAGTTGTGAAATATCTTAAAACAAACGAAGCTAAGTTCCTAAAATACCAAAAATTCCAAAAAACCGAAGTACCAAAATGCATGCGCTGCAGTCCGGGGTGAATGGCTTAGATTTGAGGACTTTTGTGACCGGAGCATTTGGGTCCATACGCTCTACATGGCCTAACCATTTCGCTGTATGCCCGCGATGCAGTCTGGGCCTCAATAAACATGCCTCTCCAGTCAGCACGATCTTCTGCTGGTTGCCTAGAGTTGCGCACTCGGAATTCTCTGAAGTCGTTCTTCACTTGTGTGCGCCACCTTTGCCTTGGCCGTCCTCTGTGGGTTGTCCCAAAGACTCAGTTTCGAGGACTTTTGTGACCGGAGCAGAGGGGTCCATACGCTCTGCATGGCCCTACAATTCCGACGCATGCCCATGTACAAACTATAAAGTTCCTCGTTGAAGCTTATCCTCCAAATGTTATCAACGCAAACAGGATAACAAATCGCTCGCTTTTTTTTTCGAAAAGATTTAGGGCTTCCTCTTCCTCTTAAGTACCTTTCAGATTCCCGCGCCATTTGGTAGGACTGGGATGATCAAGCTGTTATGTAAAGCGAGCTTTGTCCTTCGAGAGATGACTTTATCACTCAATTGCGTCCTGAAACCAAAGCAACAGCGATTGGCAAGAGTTATTCTGCGTTTGATTTTGGTACTGATGTTGTTGTCCCTATTTACCGCGGAGCCGAGGTAGACGAAGTCCTTGACCACCTCGAAGTTTCTGCTGCCTATTGCGACGCTCTGTCCGAGACGTAGATGTTGTGTGTTCTTCCGCGATGATAGCATGTACTTAGTTTTGCCCTCATTTTGTACATAGCCGAAAATTCAACAGAAAAAAGGCGGAAGGGATATTCTGCAACCTTATATTTCCAATTCAATGCTTCATGAAAATGTTATGGTGATCGGACTTAGTTCAAAAATGCGCCGTTTTGTTTGATAATCTGTTTCCATCGGCAACTTCAAAACGCCCCCTCGTACAAGCCACCCTCCTTATTTGCGAAAACTCGGACAGCCACTTTTCACAAGCCTCTTTTGAGTTCAACTTCGAACCAAGGGCGTTCGCCATGGACTGGAATAGGTGGTAATCACTTGGAGCTATGTCCGGGCTATATGGTGGATGCGATAAAACCTCTCATCCAAGCTCCCGTAGCTTCCGACGGGACATCAATGAAGCGTGTGGTCTGGCGTTGTGCTGGTGGAACACTTCACTCTTCCTGTTGGCCAATTCTGGACGTTTCTGGTCGATCGCCTGCTTCAAGCGGTCCAGCTGTTCGCAGTAGATGGCAGAATTGAGCGTCTGGCCATATGGGAGCAGCTCATAGTAGATGATTCCCTTCCAATCACACCAAACACACAGCAAAACCTTCGTGGCCGTCAATCCCGGTTTGGCCACTGTTTTGGACGATTCGCCGGCCTTCACCCACGACCGCTTCTGCTTGCTATTGTCGTATGTGACCCATTTTTCGCCACCAGTCACCATCTGCTTCAAAAATGGGTGAAATTCGTTCCGTTTCATTCGGTCTATCATTCATCATGCGTCAAATCATGTGGCACTCAAACATCAAGTTTTTGTTTTTGTATCCAGCCTTCTGCAAATGGTTTGAAATAGATTGGTGACTAACTCCCGTCTCCGGAGTGATGTCACGAGATGCCACATGCCGGTCCAACTCGATGATTTCGACCGGTATTCGTCGTCACAGGTCTTCCGCCGGCTGGCTTATCCATGGTGTCGTTTTCACCGGCTCTGAGTCGTCGAAACCAATCCTCCGCGGTTCGAAGTGATAGTGTACCATCCCCCAAAACACTATTAATCTCTAATCTAATCATGCAAAATGTCGTTGTGTAGGTTATGTCAAGGCCTTTCAAATTATGCCTTGTATTGCAAAATACGAGCTCTGTAGCACGATCTTCCGCCAACTGTCTCCAGTTGTGCACTCTAAGTTGGTTGAGGTCCTCCTCCACTTGTGTGCGCCACATTAGTCTAGGTCGTCCTCTGTTGTGTTCTCCCAATGGCACGTATTCAAAGACTTTTGGCCCAGAGCAGAAGTGTCCATACGCTCTATATTCCCTAGGATATTTTGCAACCTTATATCTCCACTTTCACAGATACTTATTCATTCAGTTCAGCGCAGCAAACGAGCCGTGTGTAAAGAGGCCCGGTGTAAGGGGTGTCAACTTTCTAGAGCTGAGGACCGTTCTACAGCTGAGGACACCCCTCTTATAGCCTGCAGAACCTACTGTATCATGCGTCATGTTTCGAGATGAAGTTACTATTCTGGAAGCAAACTTAAGGCTACATCGTGGTCGTCAGTATATTTAGGATCGATTGTCCGAAAGCCATCGCAAGTCAGAACATTCTTTACATACCAACTTCCTTCAGACTATGTGCCACGTAAAGGGTAACGCACTGTCAAGAATCGCAGTCATTCGGCTGAAGGCGTTGTTCTTGCACACGCCCACCCCATCATTCGACTGCTCGAGTACCAACTTTTAACTTCTTACTCTGTCATTCAACGGACAGTAACTTTAGTTCCATGCCCCTCCCCACCCTGATTCGCCACCACAATCGCCGGGATTGAAGCAAGCAACAGCAGACTGAAATAGAAAATCTTGCCTTTGTCGTCGTGAAGTAATTCGATGACTGCACAGTGCACGATGCCAAGCAGTCTGCAGAGCTCCACATTCTCCACGAAACGCCACCAACCTTAGACTTTTCTCGTCAACTCTGCTCGTCTTCGTTCGAAAAAGAATGGCCGCCCGCACGCCAGCACGACAGTCCCCAAGAGTTACGAGTCCTCAATAAATTTCGTCCCCAATGGCCTGAATAAGCAAATTAATGTGTAATAAAGTCCCTGGCCTACAGTGCGTATACGTAACATTTTCTCCGTTCATTCGCTCCGAAATTTATGCCCGATCTTTCGGATTTCATATCGTCACAGGAGTGTGGCGCGAGGACAAGGACACGGCGGCGAGGACATAAATAATGTGTTCGCCCTTGTAGGTGTGTATCTCGGCATCCAATGATTGTCTCGCAACAAATCATTTTCTAGCGAGAGACGGGGCGACAGCAATGGCGACGGCGAGCCTGCATCTTCCGGATGCGGGTGTCTCATAATGTCGTCGTGTATTTGTCCCGCCGTGACAGGTGGGCTCCAGTAGCGTTGAAGCACTCCAACTGCACCCCGGTGGCCCGTGGGGATGAGACTGGAAAATTACATAAACACTGCTTGACTACGAGCAGTTTTAATAAAGGAAAATTTATGAATAGCGTGGTCGTATCTAACGGCGACACCGCGCACTACCTGCCCATGGAGCACACCATGCCGGCACAGCGTGGCATAATGCGAGAAATGAAAACGGGCCACGAAGCGTCACCAGCTCCTGCTCGGGAGTGCTCTCTGCCTTGTTACTCCGTTCTGGGTGCTGCTCCACTGCCGACCATTGTCGTCATCAGACGGATGGTGGGTGAGGGTGGAAAGGGATGTGACCTGCTAAACATCACACACAGCCGCCGTGCAACGAAGGCAGCTGCGGAAGGTCGCAGCTCGGCTCACACGCACACTCGATCCAGAAATTGGTTAATAATAAAGTGGCTCGCCGGTGAGTGATGCACGCGCAACTGGAGGCACTGTTACTTCGGGAACTCCTATCCGCCGTCGGCCACACACCAGACGTATTCAAACGAGCGCCCCCTCCGGATACAGGGCACCCCTTTGGCCCACGCAACTGTCGCCGTTACCGCCGCACCACTGTGAACTTCAGGATATGACCCAGTTTGACTATTTTTATCCGAAGCCACCTTTGTGTGCTGTTGCCGAGAGTGTTGGGGATCCTTGAATTGTCCATTAAATGACGTCAATGACGAACGAGGCCATGGGATGTATGCTGTGCCGGAACAGCCCCAGTACGAGCATACAACATTTTTCCAGAAAGATTAATGGGATGCCTCAAGATGTGTTGCAACGCTTTAGTTTCGTTGCTCTGTCTGTGCTCCGCAGGGGTTGGGGTGGAGACAAGAGTGCCGAGACAGGACGCGAGAGGACGTGCTACGGCAATGAAGTGAAACTTATTATGCAGTCTTTTCACTGCTCTATGGCGTAATGCGGAAGTTTAGATGAAAAGAATGGCGCTTAGGGATTTCGTCGTAGCTCCCGCCAACCCTCCTCCCCGACTGCGCCCGGCTGTAGGTGGAAGTAGGTCAAATTTATTTCTAATTTATGTATGAGGTGGATTTATTTAGTAGCTGGGTGTTTAAACTTTCTTTCAGCACCTTCCCGCTCGACGTTGTTGAGAGTTTTTCGTTTTTGTTGCCTGCTTTGTGTTTTCTTTACTGCTGGGTGGTGAAAAGTTTTGCGGGTCTGCGAACGGGGTGGAGGGGGTGTTCGGAGCCAATTCGGCCATTGTCGAGGAGTGGTGATTTATTTGAATTGTTGGCAAGTAGATGTTGGCGTTGGAGTTGGCGTCGTCATTGCTGCAATACCTTTTTCCGAAACGTAAGACTCTCGGGGGATGGTAATTACTCCTTAAGCTGGGCAACTGCTTTTTCCGTGTCGAATTAAAGGAGGGGTCTGCCTTAAATACCTGCTCGGGGGATTAAACAAGAGACTGGGGATTACACTCGGCTGATTATAGGGCAAGTTGAAGCTGGAAGAGATGCTTTGGGTGCCAAGTGGCGGGAGACGGGTAGACTTGACTTCGAAGGAAAATTCGCGGATTTCGTTCGGCTTGGGCATTTAACTTCCAATTCTATTTTAAGTTGCAAATTGTAATCGGGTAAGCAATCAATGGCAATTGAAATGAAGTTTTCAAGAGTGTGTCTTCCTTGATCCTGCTTCGGCCAAAGACACAAAAATGTGTCATTACCTACATAGCATTGTTTTCAAGTTTTTCTTTGCGTGTGGTAATTTTCTTTCTTCCAGCAATTGAATCGAATTACCCTCAAATACCTTCAGTGGGAACTGTTTTAAGAAGGAGATAATATGCCTCCTGGACCCTCTCTCTAACTATGTAGCACTTTGATCAGAAAGACAGACGATTTCACTAAGAATTAAAAATGTCAAAATGGAGAAAGAAGACCCAGCCAAATGTGTCCATAATTGAGGAACTAGTTGTGTACTGGAACCTTCAGTGGAGGAAATCGAATCTCTCAGTGTGAAAAGTCTTCCTTTTCTGTGGAAATTCAAGAGTGCTATAGGTTCTTACACTGCTGTAGGCCCAAAAAAGGTGCAAGAAGTACAAATCGACATTTCCCGTTTACAACTTCATATGACAGCTCTTTCTCACAAACCCCTAAAATACTTTTTTGGCAACCTTAGGATTAGGTCAAAGCACAAGCGGAAGGCACAGAAGAAGAGAGAAAGACACAGTATCTTAGATTCTGATTGATTTTTATAACCAAGGCTTTATTAGAAAGGGAGGGGCGTAACTCCAGAAACGAATAATTGAAACTGAAGGCACTGTGATCAGCGAAGATGTGGACTGTGTTAAAAGTGATAGATAAGAGCTCATTTATGAAAATGAGGAAGAGTGTCGGATATAAAATGGAACCCTGAGGAACACCAACCTTAAAATTGTAAAAAAGCTTCCAGGATTCAAGACATTTGTTAAGCTAACGGCCGATCAGCGTTTCCATAACCTTGAAATAAGGGTCGGACATGCTAGATGTCGATAGGAAGTAAATGATAACGATGCACCCCTGTTAAGAGACAGGCTGGACAAATAGTATTTTTTTCTCAATCGGGAAGGGCCTTAAAGATTACCTCAACACGGGCTAGATAATTTTTGTAGATTTTCGAAAATCATTGCAAATGAACAAGTCTTCAATGAGGTGTTGACATTGAAGCTGACAGTGTAGCGGAAACGGCTAAAATGGGTCTGGTGGTTAATGAAGGCAAAATAATGTACATGCTGTCAACAAGAATGGACACTCAACATGGCAAAACTAAGTACATGCTGTCATCACGGAAGAACACACAACATCGACGTCTCGGACAGAACATCACACTAGGCAGCAGAAACTTCGAGGTAGTCAAGGACTTCAAGGACTTCGTCTACCTCGGCTCCGCGGTAAAGAGGGACAACAACGCCAGTACCGAAATCAAGCACAGAATCAGCCTTGCCGATCGCCGAAGCTCTGACCACAAGATCCAAATATGTAATGAAGCCCGCTCTCGAAGGACAAATCTCACTTTATATAAGCATTATTTTCTCAGTCCTACTTTATGGTGTGGAAACATGGACGTTACTAAAAGCGTATGAGGAAGCTTTTAGTCTTTTAGAGAGAAAAGTTCTCCGTGCGATTTTTAGTTCTATTTGCCGTGATGACATCTAGAGGAGAAGATATAATGACGAACTGGGCTGTACAGGGACATGCGTCTGATCCAGCGTCTTTAGATACAACGCTGCGAATGGCTAGACCATACTGAGTGTAGGCCTAAAACGTCTTCGGATAAGAGCTATTGGGAGAAGGCAACAGAGGACGGCCTAGGCTAAGGTGGCGCACACACATGGAAAAGGACCTCAACAAAATTGAAGTGCGGAACTGGAGATAGCTGGTGTGAGAACGTTCTGCCTGAAGAGGCATATTTGTTGAGGCCCACGTTCATTATAGAATGTAAGATCACAGGCAGAAGGGGCCTACTAGCCCGTTAAACTGGAGTTTAATATGCATCAAATGAGGTGGAGGCAGGCATTCTAGAGTAGATATGCCAATGACAAATGTCCCTTCACAAAGCTTAACTCATTACTTTACAGGGCTTGAATCTTAAAAGTTTCTTATTTTGCTTCAAAAGTAAGTAGAAACAAGTATGCCGGCAGAGGAATCATTGTTAGGCTTCAGCAATTCTAGGAGAGGAGAGATATGCAATTCTGCCAGCAACAGTGCCACTATCCTTCACAATAGAAATTTCTTGAATAGTTGGTAGCATCATTCACGAGCTTCTTGAAGCAGAAGGAAGAAGCTAGCTATAAAAGTGAGTAAGTCTGAACTAAGGGCACTTCTTACTGAAGCATTGAGGATAAGAAAATGTGGAACGCCTGCCAATCGAGGGTAGAAGAGACTATAGGCGTTTTCTACTTCCTACTTACCTCCTAGGCCACGTCAAAATTTGTGCAGACAGGCATGAAACTGATCACTGATCTTCATAATCTGATGATGTCCAAAGAGGATCAACGTTTCGATATAGACCATTGTCAGTTTGCACAGCTTTCGATTAAATTTTTTAATCGCTCTCAGCTAGAGAAGATGCCTGAAAGATCCAAATGGCATGACGTATGGTATTCCTGACAGAATGATCAGTTAGAGGAGGTAACATTTTTGACAATTCCGCTGAGTATGACTGTGGTCTGGCACCCACATGGGATAATCACTGAATCAGGTAGCCAAATGGCTAAGAGATTGGTGATCACGCAAAATTAGAGTATTTAGAATACCCGTCATTTATTGAGTTCACAAAAGAAAAGTCTAAGAGATTGTGGGAACTTTGAATTCAAAAGGAGTTCAGTTTGAGTTACACCGTTTGTGTCCCAGAAGAGAGCGCTTCGGGCTCAAGGGTGCGATCTTCTATTTCGTTTGTTCGTTTCCCCCTTCGTAGTTATCTTTATAGCTGCGACGCAAATGATAGAAAGTGTGTGTCAAAACGCGATGACAAGCAACAAAATTGATTTCACTTGAAATCTGAGAAGTCCTATCTGCGGAAAGCTGCAGGATCTGCTTTAAACCCACAACGAGAAGCGCTATTTCCAAAAAATCCGCTTAGCTCACACCCACATTGTAGAGATTAACTTTCAAGGCACACAGCAAAGGACGACCTCTCACCTCATGAAATCCCCTCATCAAAGGTCAACCACTTCAGGGATTATCACGAGGTCAGAAATCAAATCTCCATCATGACGACGACGTGTCGCAAACACCCCCAAAGACTCAATCGCAGATTGTATTCCAGACATCGCTTCTTTGTCGAATCAATCATGCCGGTAAGTCGCTGACAATGGATACGAAATAAAACCGTTAGGTAAACAAGAAAATAAATCGCATTGCTTGTGTGCAAAGGACGACAGCGACGATGACGACTCCCCGCAAAATCCAAACTACAGGAGCATCCATAAATTCATTTTCCAAATGGCTACATCAATCAAACAATGTTGTTGACAATATTGTAACCGAAGGCAAGTCTGTCCCGTTCTCGCCGCCCCGTGGGCCCATCGTGAATCTAGACAAATCTCAGTGCAAACACAGTCATCAATCTTCATACCGACGATGTTGCGACAAAAGTTATAGCCGCCACCCCCCTCAGAGGCCGCAATCAAACCGAGACTCTTGCAGCGCCTCCTGCCACCCAACACGGAGTGTAGCGGTTATCAAATCGCAGTCACGGGAGCGTGAAAAAAAGAATGCTTCACTTCATTTGCCACCCGAATCGTTAATGCAAGATTGTGTGGTCCTGGATCATTTCCGAGTCCTTGCCTTTATCTTCGTTTCCGAATGGGAGACGGGGGGGTTGGTGATATCGATGAAATCTCCAGTGTAATCGTCAAATCAAATGTGGGCATGTGAAAGCCCTCATGCAGCAGGACCAAGGAGAAACTCACCCACACACAGGAGCAGCTGTGAACGACGTTGACAAAAGACATTCATTCCCCTTTCAATTCGACATCTGAGTCTCGTCTAACAACAAAGGTCTACAAGACCTCACCTCTGAAGGAGTCACAGCACACTCACACTCAGCCATACACAAAACATACATAAAAGGAAAATAGCCAAAATTGAACATTTTGAAAGGATTTCCCTGAATTGGAAACCTCTTTGGCGACAATCCTGACGAATGTTCATCTTCACGACAACAACGACGACAACAACACACGACACAACCTTAACAGCGATGCACACCACACTGCACTGCGCTCCACAAAGAACCACTTCCACAGCAATGGTGCTTAAACATTGAAATAAACAACACTTGTGTGTGCACTCCTCCCGCAGCGTTACCTTGCAGCCCTTGGGCTGTGCCTGGGCGAGGAGGGGAGGGGTTGGAGGACAGAGAAGGCTCCAACGGAATAGTTGCAGAGAAATTTTTCGAGTCTTGACGGAGTCTAAGGACCCTTGCGAGGGGGGCGAGGCGGCTGCAGCACCAAGAGACGTCGTTAAATAAATTGACTTTTGTTTGTGCAACACAAATTCTGTGTGTCCTCAGACTGAGGACAGGATTTAAGTGCCATGCCACTGCAGGCGGTTGAGGCTATAAAGGGAAATCGCTTACACGAGAGGATCTGCCTGCCAACAGGTGCTGCAGCGGTTTTTGGGGAATTCTGCGGAATGAGACACTTTTTCAAGGAGGACACGAGTGCGGCTCGAAATTCGGTGTCAGTTTCAGCAAATGTTTACTTTTGGGATTCATTTTCGAGAAGAAGGTGCCTTTGGCATGACCGCTTCTTACTCTCTCTCCCTCTCTTTCTCTCTCTCCACTCCCCCTCCGCATCATTACTGCTCGCCCAGAGCGTCACGTATTCTAATCTGTGTACCAATAAAATCCTTACATCACGTCGCACACTCACAAAGACCCACCTTAGCAGGATCTTCATACATCCGACCTGTCTCCCGTCCCCCGCGTTGTGTTTCTTTCCGTTTGGTTAACCGTATCAATTAGATTTGCTCGTGTCGTGTGTGACACACGTTGAATTATTTTAATTGCACACATGTTCTACGAATGTAGCTCTGACAGGCGCCACACGGCTGCACACACACACGCAAACACACTGCCACATCGCTCGCATTGAGGACAGGTGCTAAAAGGGATGCCGAGGAAGGGGACTCGTCCTCGATAGTGACAAGGATTCGGATGAAGTTTCATATGGATAATGGTTGATCCGAAACAGGACCGACGATGTCGACGTTGTCGTCATGCGGTGCTTAATTTCGTTCATTTGGTATTTTAGTTTGTGTGGTTTATGGAAGATTTGCAGATAAGACTGATTGCTTGCACACTTGGGGATCCTGGCGTTCAATTAGCTAATCAACCGCTGAGAGTTATTTTTGAGTGATTGTTTGGTGAGATACGGGAATGGCAGTTTGTGGGGGGATTTGGTTTGGTTCTGTGTTTTGAATAAATGTTGTGCGGGGCTGTCGGTGCAGTGGACTCATGTTGGTAAGTGACGAAGTGATAACAGACCACATTTGCCCAAGATCTAGATGATCTTTGAACCATCGACTGAATAGCACTCCTCCCCTCAGTTAAGATTTGTGAAAGATTTCTTAGATTCGAATTGAACAGAAGGCATGCGGGACTGTGGAACATCACCATCCCTCCTTGAGCTCATACTGAACCTGATCCGGGCTGCCTCTTAAATGGTGCTTTTCATTCACAAGGACTGCACCTAGTTCATCAGCAGAAGTCAGTCCACTCTGTTATTCTTCAATGCACAGGAAACATAACTCCCAAAGGAATCCTTTTATGTCTGATAAAGAAATTTGGGCCGCCGTGGCGTAGTGGGTAGAGTGCGACGCTCACACGCCGAAGGTTGTAGGTTCGATTCCCAGCTCAACACCAATTTTTCGAATTTTTCACGGCACCACCTCTTTCGAGCTGCTAAACACTCAAAGAGTAATAACTGTCTAAGAAAGCTTCTCAAAAATTCGCCGTTCGGAGTCGGCAAAAAACTGTAGGTCCCTTCTACTCGTGAGAGAACAGTAGCGCGCACAACACGAGCAGTTGATGAGCAAGCTAGGCCCTGGTCCCCCATCGGACTGTAGCGCCAACAATTATTATTATTATTATTAAAAAAATGTGGGCAATATCGAGGACTTTTGTCACTAAATAGGTCTCTTGCCGACTTTCAGATCTACACACTCGAAAAGAAGGAACTTGTCTGTAAGCGGTCCATGACCATGCTTTAAAGGCGCCTCTTCTGGTAGGTGCCTAGAATGACTCTAGGGAGGAAGCTCGTCTGTAAGCGGTCCATGACCCTGCTTTAAAGGCGCCTCTTCTGGTAGATGCACAGTATGACTCTAGGGAGGTAGCTTGTCTGTAAGCGGTCCATCACCCTGCTTTAAAGGCGCCTCTTCTGGTAGGTGCCTAGTATGACTCTAGGAAGGTAGCTTGTCTTTAAGCGGTCCATGAGCTTGCTTTAAAGGCGCCACTTTTGGTAGGTGCCTAGTATGACTCTAGGAAGGTAGCTTGTCTGTAAGCGGTCCATGAGCTTGCTTTAAAGGCGCCACTTCTGGTAGGTGCACAGTATGACTCTAGCGAGGTAGCTTGTCTGTAAGCGGTCCATAACCCTGCTTTAAAAGCGCCTCTTCTGGTAGTATCACAGTATGACTCTAGGAAGGTAGCTTGTCTTTAAGCGGTCCATGAGCTTGCTTTAAAGGCGCCACTTCTGGTAGGTGCCCAGTATGACTCTGAGGAGGTAGCTTGTCTGTAAGCGGTCCATGAGCCTGCTTTAAAGGCGCCTCTTCTGGTAGGTGCACAGTATGACTCTAGGGAGGAAGCTTGTCTGTAAGCGGTCCATGAGCCTGCTTTAAAGGCGCCTCTTCTGGTAGGTGCACAGTATGACTCTAGCGAGGTAGCTTGTCTGTAAGCGGTCCATGAGCTTGCTTTAAAGGCGCCACTTCTGGTAGGTGCACAGTATGACTCTAGCGAGGTAGCTTGTCTGTAAGCGGTCCATAACCCTGCTTTAAAAGCGCCTCTTCTGGTAAGTGTCTAGTATGACTCTAGCGAGGGAGCTTGTCTGTAAGCGGTGTTTAGTAGGCTAATTCCTCGATAGTGTGCCCAGTCGTACGGATCTTGTAGGCGGTGTTAAGGAGGCTAATCCCTCGATATTGTGCCCAGTCGTAGGGATCTTGTGTGCGGCGTTAAGGAGGCTAATCCTTCGATAGTGTGCCCAGTCGTAGGGATCTTGTAGGCGGTGGTAAGGAGGCTAATCCCACGATAGTGTGCCCAGTCAGAAGATGCTCCATTTAAGTGGTGCAGACAAACGTAAATGCAATTTCCCCTAAAGAGTTTGCTTTCTTCCAACCCGATCTTATAGATGAGCTGGTGCGTGCGCCTAACCAGATCATCTCCAAACGATGTATACAATTCAGCGGAGAGCCTTTTCGCTTCATCATCTCCGTTCGACGTTTGTACCAAAACTGCTTTCATGGCCTCATTAAGTCGGGGCTAGATTCTTATCCTTCTGGGTAACAGTGGTAAAAGTACAGTCATCGACATCGTTGTCTTTCGATTAGACGATTTTTCCAATCTCTTCTTAGTTTAAAAATCCTGTTCCACACGTCCAACCTTTCAAAGCAAAACTTCTTTCACCTTTCCCCATTTCATTTGTGTCAGAAAATCTGCATCTCTTCAGAAATAATCGAATTTCGAAGTTATTACAAGTCTGCACATCTTGCACAACAATTCCAGGCAATGTTCGTATTCCACAAAACCAGGACCAACTCCAAATTGGTTTCAGAAAAACATAAGGATTCCATTTCAAAAATCCAACATGACACAAAAGAAATTCTCATCATATACGAGAATGTGGGACAAAGGACACAGCCACATGGGAATTCGTTTATTTTTGCATCCCCGCACGACAAGGCCATCAAATAGTTCAGATTCGGGGAAGTCGCAGTGTGAAAAACTATTCCTGCGGAAGGATATGAAGGAAGCCATAACCCACAGGAACGAGGCGAACTCTAGTTCCTTCCTTCGTTGCCGACTTCAAAGCGCATCCACTGTCGCATAACAAATTTCAGCCACGACAACACATTGCATCACGGAGTCCCCGGAAAACACATCGAATACGAAATGCAAGTCAATCGAAGCCCCAGCATCACACTCTTTCTCTGGTCCCATTTTTTCGACTCCGACAACCAAGTCATGCATACTTCAGTGCACGGCAAAAGGAGGTCGACACATTCGGTGTACCGCAAACAATTCCAACCTCTTTCTGACAATCATTAGATGTCTATTCACCGATCAATGGCACAAGTTCAGAGGACGCCAGAGTCACTGGAGAAATGTTATTTCACACGACGGTAACGCCATTGGCACCTCGATGTTGTTCTCGTGCATTATACACTTCAGCGAGGACGGGGTGTGTGTACACGTTGGCAGGTTCACTCAAAAAATAAACCACGTCATTCTTTCCCGGCATATCTTGGGGGACGTGTACTGTGCCATGCTTCTGTCGTTCTTCTGTTGTTATTGGTCCTCACGGTCGCCATGTTTCTCGTGCTCCTTCACTTGACCTGGCTTTTCTTTGTCAGATGGGTGCCAGGGAGGCAGCAGGGGCGGCAGTCAGGTACCGGAAGTATTGTCGGGCCGGAGGATATTTGGTGTCAGTGGTGCAGGAAGAAGTCGAGCTTCCCTTTGCGGCAAGGGCACTCAACTCGCAGCCACCGTTGCCTAGTCAATGAAGCCGCCGCGACAGCAAAAATGACACGGACGCAGGATATCCCCCAGCCAGACGGAGTGGCATCAGCCGCCCATTAAAACGATCTTAAGTCGGCAGTTTTTCTGCCTCAGCCACCCCTAATGAGCGCGCGTCCATCAACCCGGCGCACTGTTCAGCGATGACTATGACGAACTGCTTACCGCAGATTCGGATACAATGCATCGCTCCGTCTTAACTCAAATGCGGTTAATTGGAAAAAAAAACTGCACCCAGACGGGCGCCGGAATGTTCTCGGTGCGCTCTCAGAAACTGCTCCGGGTTGCATAACATCCAGCAATTAAATTCAATTTAAGGATGAAATGTAGGTTTAATGGCGTAATTGCGAAATAATTAAAATTTTGAACTTTCTCCTCACCCCACGAGGTTGCGGTGCGGCAGATAGCCGTAAGGACGCTGCATCCCGTATCTCTGGGATTGCAGATTGAATCTCGCATGCAGACGTGGAGGACACGGACGCGGATTCATTTGAAATGAGTCGAGAGGTGCAGTTCGTTTCCGTGAATTTGAAGAAAATCGTATTCACGGAGCAGCTTTTTTTTTGCTTCTTCTGCCGTCTAAGTGCTGAGATACCTAATTATTTTCGGCTTAACAATGCGCTCCGGGTTCTGCTACGGCATAGTTCGCTAATGATATCTTGAACAGGACGGGGATGACGACGACGGTCTTGTGTTGAAGATTTACTGCAGGACGGGCACTTTAGTTAATTGGAATGCCGCCAGGATGTTATGCTGAGATATGATTCCGGAAAATTCATCGAGAACGCACTGCAATCCAAAGAGTTGTGTTCTTTTGCCATTTGGATGGGGTCGGCATCTCAATTCGAGTTCCTCATAATTAGCAGAAGAAACTCAAGAGAAGTTCGGAGGACATGCAGTTCAACGTCCGTTTGTCTCACTTTTAGTTTCGTTTTCATTTTCGTTTTCATTTTCGATTTCGGTTTCAGTTTCAGTTTCAGTTTCAGTTTCAGTTTCAGTTTCAGTTTCAGTTTTAGTTTCAGTTTCAGTTTCAGTTTCAGTTTCAGTTTCAGTTTCAGTTTCAGTTTCAGTTTCAGTTTCAGTTTCAGTTTCAGTTTCAATTTCAGTTTCAGTTTCAGTTTCAGTTTCAGTTTCAGTTTCAGTTTCAGTTTCAGTTTCAGTTTCAGTTTCAGTTTCAGTTTCAGTTTCAGTTTCAGTTTCAGTTTCAGTTTCAGTTTCAGTTTCAGTTTCAGTTTCAGTTTCAGTTTCAGTTTCAGTTTCAGTTTCAGTTTCAGTTTCAGTTTCAGTTTCAGTTTCAGTTTCAGTTTCAGTTTCAGTTTCAGTTTCAGTTTCAGTTTCAGTTTCAATTTCAGTTTCAGTTTCAGTTTCAGTTTCAATTTCAGTTTCAGTTTCAGTTTCACTTTCAGTTTCAGTTTCAGTTTCAGTTTCAGTTTCAGTTTCAGTTTCAGTTTCAGTTTCAGTTTCAGTTTCAGTTTCAGTTTCAGTTTCAGTTTCAGTTTCAGTTTCAGTTTCAGTTTCAGTTTCAGTTTCAGTTTCAGTTTCAGTTTCAGTTTCAGTTTCAGTTTCAGTTTCAGTTTCAGTTTCAGTTTCAGTTTCAGTTTCAGTTTCAGTTTCAGTTTCAGTTTCAGTTTCAGTTTCAGTTTCTATTTTCTATTTTGGATTCATTGCCTTTTTGAGCTTTAGAACTCCAAAAATGGGCCTCGTGGTGAACTTTCCCGCAACAAGGACCACGTTCCCATTAAAAAATTCCGCAAAATCATCTATAATGCCGGCCATGTAACGGAGGAACGCTTAACATAAAAACTTTTCCAATTACCCTCTTCCGAAAAGAAAACGAATCGAAAGAGCAGAAACCCCTCCGCGAGTCCCTTCAATCACATCGCGAACCTCGACGTGAAGTAAATTCAAATCAAATGAACCGGCGCACCATCCACGATACATTCGGAATCACGAAATACATCAAAAACCAAAAAAATCCGATTCCATACTGATTGCAGGGAGACCGCAGAAAGCCATAAACAATCTCCACAGTCGCCGCCCGCACACGTCCCCCCACGTTCTCAGTCTCCTTGCAGACAAAAGCCAAATTGAAGAAAAGTAATTTTCAACTTGCAATTCACTGTAAGTGGTTAGTCAAGGACACTCGTCCGACCCCTCCGCCCCCACTTCGGCCGCCCACTCGCAAGCCAACATAATTTGTCTACCCAAAAAGGGCCATTAAATTTTCAGAATACGGTTTAATTAGCCTTCTGGCATTTGGGATCAGCTCGACTGAGAGCCAGAGCGACTCCCTGGAAACAACTAAAAAAAGAAACAATTCTCACAGAGCACGACCGAGGATGTATCCACAATGTTTTATCCTGCCTACATGTCGAAGTACACATTGAAGGGGACCGGGCCTGCAGTAGTCGAAAATGGAAACTTCCCTGGTGAAGTTCTTATCTGAGGGCGTACACATATTCGTACGTTTCGGAGAGCGGTTCGGCTGTACCCGCACACCTAACCGTATCGCCCAGTAAAAGTGATTTTCTTTTTTGGCCCCGCCGGTGAGCGGGGGCTGAGAGGGTCACAGCAAACGGGATGCTTATTACGAGGATCGGCATCCTCCGGTTTGTGGAGCGACGCGGCATTGGTTGTCGTCGGGCAACTTTGTTGCGGTGGGCGGTGCAAGTAATAAAACAAACTTTTCCACTCACCGGAGATGAGCAGTTCTGCGGTAAATCTTTTATTTGTATCCTCGTCCTTGAAGCGAAAAGTTGTGGATACCGAATGCATACACCAGATACTCTATCGACCTTGAGGCGTTCGGCGGGTGAGGATGTGCTGAGTGGATGTGTGTTCTGTTGATGGATTTATAAGCTGAATGGAATACGAAGCAGGCTTGGCGTGACGTTGGCTGCTTGGTCGGTTGCTGAATTTATGCATGCAATTTTGACGATTTCTGGTTTCGGAATTGTGAGTGATTCCTTGGGAATTGAGTTCGGTGAATATGAATGGGCAGTAATGTGGAGGGATGTTGGCGGGAGTCACTGGCTTTAGACATTTTAGTGTGAAGAGGAGCTTTGTGTGGGTACGCAATCTTTGCATTTTCTCAACTGGGATAGAAGTGGCTCGATATGGTTATGTGGCAGACGGGAAGGAAGGTTTGATAGCACGACTCTTCTACAGGGTCACTAAAGTTGTCTATGGAAAATCTAAGAGCTATTGAAGCTGGAGTGCGACACTCACTCGCTTAAGATTCAGGTTCCATTTCCGGCTGAGCACTTAATCTTTCGAGCTTCTAACAAGACTCAAAGAGTTTTAACTATTTGGAGTTCCCCAAATAAATGTAAGAGGGGCGTTCAATATATTCTCGGTATCGATGTGAAAGAATATGAGAGTTCAATTTAAATTGTGTTCATTTTTCAACACGAGGGTTGCCTTTTGTATTTCGGGATTAGAGTACAAAAGCAAATATTAATCATCGAAAATAGCTTTATTGCTCTTCAAAATATTCCCCATTACGGTCTATACACTTTTGCATGCGTTTGAACCAATTGTCGAAGAACTTTTGCCGCTCTGATTGAGGTATCTCCAAAACATGCATTCTGAAAGCATCAACCGCTTCTTCAGGTGTCGGAAAACGTTGACCTCTCATTTTATTTCTTCCGTGTGGGAATAAAAAGAAGTTTCAAGTCAGGACCATATGGCGGATGACTCATCAACTCGATGTTTTGAGTGCTCAAAAATGCAGTTGTTTGACCCAATGTGTGAGAGCTCGCATTGTCGTGGTGAAGAGTGATTCGTCTTCGGCGGTTGGTTTTTCTGTTTTCTTGGTAGACAACCGACTGGCAGCATGGTTGTGTACCACTCAGAATTGACTGTTCTGCGTTGTTCTAATGATACGGTTGCGAAATGTCCAGTTTTCCCGAAAAAAAACGACCATTTGGTTGGAAGTGCTTCGTGCGCGAGGAACTTTGGTTGGATTTGGCTCAATTTGAAACACCCATACAGTCGACTGCTTTTTACTTTCGGGCTCGCACGCGTAAATCCACGATTTATCACCTGTCACAATGTCATAGACGTGTTTCGAAGCACCGCGATCGTATTTTTGGAGCATTTCTTTCGACCAATCGACACTAGCCTTTTTTTGAGCGATTGACAAACCATGTGGGCTCCAACGCGAACAAATTTCTTTGACGGTTGAATGTGCATGCAATACTGAATGTATGCTGATCCCACTAATGCCTAAGGTTGTCTCAATCTCACGATAGGTCACATGACGATCTTGAAATATCAGTTGGCGCACAGCATCAATGGTTTCCGGAACAACAACTGATATTGGGCGACCTTCACGAAATTCGTCTTGTAGTGAACTACGACCTCGGTTGAATTCACTACACCATTGAAAAACCCTGGTCATTGATGGCGCTTCATCGCCAAAAATTTAATTTAGTTCATCGATGCACCGTTGTTGGGTTTATCCACGTTGAAGTTGTAAAAAATAATTGCACGAAAATTTTCACGATTTAATTCTACTTTTTTGGGCGAGATGAATCTTTCAAGTTACTGTAAACAACACAAATAGCACTCGTATGTCGAAATGTTCTGAGTACGTATAACCTCAAAAATGTCAAACCTCACGATAGAGCTAACAGCTACCAGATTGCAACATTGGGGGTTGCCCAATTCCAAAATATAAAAGGCAACCTTCGTATAATCTCCCCTAACATCAATGCATTTGTTATATCTTGAGATAAGCTTTCTTAAACCTTCAAAAATATCTGCAAAATAACCATTTATTGCCGACTTGAATTCTTCATCAGCCGAAAATCTTTTGCCACGAAGACATTTTTTTCAAATCCGGAAACTGGAAATAGTCACTAGGGGCAAGGTCTGGACTATTGGGTGGCTGTTAGAATTCTTCGAAACCACAATCTCGCTCAGCAGCCTTGAAAACTCGCGCCGTGTCAACAGGAACGTTGTCATGAAGAAGCAACACACCCGCTGCGAGTTTACCCTGTCTTTTCTTTTTAATTTCCTCCCGCAAATTATGCAAAGTGGAAGCGTAGGATGTGGCGTTGATGGTTTCACCTTTATTTTGTACTCAATGAGCAAGATTTTCTTTGTGTCCCAAAAAACTGTGAGCATGAGCTTCCCGGTAGACATAGTGACTTTGAACATCTTCGGGAGGTCTGTTCCTTTTTTATGCTACTGCATGGACTCTTGTTTGCTTTCAGGGTCATAGTGGTGAACCCATGTTTCATCCCCAATAACAATTCGATCCATAACACCGTCCGCGTTCTCACAGCACATCTCAAAAATCTCTCTAAAGCATACGATTCTCACTGTTTCCTGTGATTATTCGTAGCACCCACCCTGCACTGATCTTTGAAAAGTTAAGACGGTCATGAAGAATGGTGGGAATGGTACCAGTTGAAAGCTTGGTGATATCTGTCATCATTTTCACCTTTATTCGGGCATCGTCAAGAATAAGTTTTTCGACTTGTTTAATGTTTTCTCTCGTACAAGCAGTAACCGGATCGCCGAAGCTGGGGTCGTGTTAAATGCTCTCTCTGCCTCTCTTGAACTCACTTGACCATATTTTCACAGTTGATAATGAAGGTGCGGAACCCTGGTAAACAGCCACCATCTATGGTTTTCTGACATTTTCTTTGCTTAGTGAGAAATTTAATTACAGCGAGATGCGCAATTTTTACCATCGTTGTCTCAGTTGTCATTATGATTTTGTTTAACTAGAAATAAAACTCGAATGAATAATCGCATTTATATAAAATTTTATTTAAATACACAAAAATAATAGTATTACTTGATAAATAAGTAAATTTATATTGTATTTAGCCACAGCTTCACCCCGATACCGAAAATATTGTGAAGGCCCCTCGTAGGTCCCTTCCACTCGTGAGAAGACAGTGGCGCGCACAACATAAGTAGTTGATGAGCGAGCTAGGTCTTGGTCCTCCTGTGGACTACTTGGCCATCCAATTATTATTATTTATCGAATGCTACGTTTGTGTATAAATTTTTCATTGGCACTGGCTGACTTCCGATTTAACTGTGGGCTACCGAAGCAAAAGTTCTTGTTCATTTTGGCCACCTGTAAGTTGTCTATTCTTGGAAGTGATAACTTCATTGAAGAGGTGTGAAAAATAAAGAGTCTGTAGTCTTATTGTGAGCAGCATTTTGCGGAAAATTTTAATTTTCTTTTTAATTTGGGGGCAAATTGCAGCTGTTCTCTCACGAGTAGAAGGGACCTACCGACTCCGAACGGCGAAGTTTTAGAAGCTTTCTTAGGCAGTTTATTACTCTTTGGTGTTGTCAGCAACATGAAAGAGATGGTGCTGTGAAAAATTCGGGGTGTTCAGCCAGGAATCGAACCTAGACCCTTCGGCGTGTGAGCGTAGCACTCTACCCACTACGCCACGGCGACCACGATCCCTCTCTATCTGCCTTTAATTGTGCTCTCGAAGTTGGTTAAGGTCCTTCTCCACTTGTGTGCGCCATCTTAGCTCTCTTTGCTGAGCTTGCACGGTATTTTTTCCCACCATAAAAGGCGAAATTTAATTTTTCCCATTGATTTGAAAATCGCAAAAGTAGCGTCACTTTAAGCACTGTCAGTTATAACGTAATAATTAGATCATCATGAAGATTTGGCAGATGTCATGTGACTGTTAGTAGCTCCTAAAAAATATATGAATTTTCGTAAGTGGCGCCCCCTATATGTCAGTGCCAAACATATTGTGTGAAGCGTGATGTCGACTTAGGAAATGTCTATAAAATCGTTCCAGGTTGCACTGCCCAAAGGGATTTAACGTGACTTGGTTATAACCACAGCGTATTTGAACATTTCGAAAAGGACGCTAGGAAATTCAACAAACGTGTAGTAGTGTCGAGTAGTATGACGTTACTACCCTCCCTTAGCTCTAAGTTAATCGATGTAATAGAGAACGACAGCAACAAACTCTCTTATATGTTTTTGTCGGCCTCTCATAATATGATACATGTACATAATAGTGAAAATAAAGGATCATTCTGTTGGTGACAAGCAAAGCAGGCGGACGTGTTTTTATTACAAACGGAACCTAAGAATAATGAAGGCGTGTCTCTTCCCCCTTAATCGGTGAATCAACACGAATTGCAGAGATTCGTAACATGTTCAGTTGACTGGTAACAGCGAGCTCACACTAAATTTAAATTTATGATTCATTTGATTTATATGGCAGCAAAGCTATGGACCATGGACCAGATCCTTACATTACGGCAGATCCTGGAAAAGACCCAAGAAATGCAAATTGACACTCACCACCTATTCGTCGATTTCAAGGCTGCATATGACAGTGTGCATAGAGACGAGCTATACAGTGCCATGTCTAGTTTTGGCTTTCCTACCAAACTCGTCAGATTATGTAGGATGGCGATGGAGAACTCTCCTTGCTCCGTCAAGGTCGGTACCAAACTCACCGATACCTTCAATGTCAAAAAAGGTTTTAGACAAGGCGACGCACTGTCATGTGACTTCTTCAACATCAACTTCGAGAAGATCGTGCGGAACTCATAAGTCAACACCAGAGGCACGATCTTCCAGAAGTCAGTTCAGTTGCTATCATCCGCTGATGATATTGACGTAATTGACGAACACAGCGAGTCGACAATGAGGCGTTTGCTGGCATTGAAGCGGAAGCGGCTAAAATGGGTCTGGCGGTAAATGAGGGCAAACGAAGTACATGCTGTCATCAAGGAAGGACACACAACATTGACGTCTCGGACGGATCGTCACACTAGGCAGCAGAAACTTCGAGGTAGTCAAGGACTTCGTCAACCTCGGCTCCGCGGTAAACAGGGACAACAACATCAGTACCGAAATCAGACGCAGAATCACTCTTGCCAATCGCTGTTTCTTTGGGCTCAAGAGGCAATTGAGTAGTAAAGCCCTCTCTCGAAAGAAGAAGCTCGCTTTATATAACAGCTTGATCATCCCCGTCCTACTTTATGGCGCGGAATCTTGGACGTTAGCAAAGGCGGATGAGGAAGCCCTTAGTCTTTTCGAGAGAAAAGTTCTGCGTGCGATTTTTGGTCCTGTTTTCGTTGATGGCATCTGGAGGAGAAGATTTAATGACGAAATCTATAGGCTGTACAGCGAAATGCGCCTGGTCTAGCGTCTACGGATACAACCCTTAAGATGGCTAGGCCATGTAGAGCGTATGGACACCACTGCTCCGGCCCGAAAAGTCTTTGAATCCGAGCCATTGGGACAACGCAACAGAGGACGACCTAGACTAAAGTGGCGCAGTGGAGAAGGACCTCAACCAACTTGGAGTGCGCAACTGGAGACAGAAAGATCGTGTTGGCTGGAGAGGCATGTTGGTTGAGGCCCAGATCCACCCCGGACTGTAGCGCCACAAGAAGAAGAAAAAAGCCATGGAAAAGTTTTTCTTATTGAATGTTAGTTAGAAAATCGTACAAGGAGCAGCGGCACCCCCACTGCTTAAGCATATAGAACTTGTAAATTAAACAACACGATGTCACACAAGCAGTCTGTAATAGCCAACCTCGCAGAATAACAAATAACTTAAGCAGTGACTTAAGACGAAGGACACTTGCCGGTTGAAAATAAAACGGCAATAATGGGTGTGATTAGATTTGTCGAATGGCTTTCAAGGACACTGTAGAACATATCCTCAGACACAGTCCTACCTTAATGTAATTAAATTCAATTCTGCAGTAGCGCAGCACATTTCTACCAGCGGCATTCTTCGTGGACACCTGAAACACGTAACAGTTTGAAAGCAAATTCATGTTCATCCCCAGGATCGGGTCCTTTAGCAGATGTCACCTCAAATTTCCTACTTTCCCCACCGAGTCTACACCTTGAAGTGCCTCCAATGTACTCAGAAAATACAACACAAAACTTTCAAAATTCAAATATTGGGTTAGCTTAACCCGTAAAGAGTCCTAAACTTTGGTTAATAATGAAGATGCCAGTCCCCAGGCCGACAGCGATGCCGCTGAACAAACACCACTCTTCGGCCCCGACCAGCCCGGCACCTTAATAAAACGTGTCAAAAACTCTACGACAAGAACCTTCAAGTTAATTTACACTCCTTTCGCCCTAATTACGACCCATACAGGAGACGTAACTTTCCTTTTAACGTCCAACTTCCCCTCCCACATCTTGGAAAAATCCCAAGCACCTTTGCGGAGCGAGCTGCGCGTCGAAAACAAAACTACTTCTACGGCCAGGACACGCTTGGAACAGCTTAAAAGTTATCAAACTTAGATGAATTCCAAATTTCTTCCCCTCTCCGCTGTCGTCCTGTTTAATTATGAAAACAGGCATACCTTCCTGGATGCCACCACCGTCGCCGTGGCGCGCATAAAAGCAGATCCTTTACAATCCCCTATCTGTGACGTCTAGTTCACAAAGGAAGCTCATTACATTGTTGACAGGGCGAGCACCCACACCTCCACCCAGATACCGGTGTCACCGGTATCTTGGCAAATTCAAGTCCATTTGGAAGGAGACATTTATTTGTCCACATTACTGGCTGTCCCTCCCGAAATTACGGAAGCGCTGGTGCTCGTATGTGCATATGAGAGCGCTCTCCCACGGGTCTTTTGTGTCCTCATTCCAAACGATGCTGCGCCGTTCAATTATTGCCTCCGTCGCCACTTTGTTCTCTTCTTCAGCGAGGCGTTATAAGTTGCCCAGGCATTCGTGTGCGCCGTTGTTTCGATTGTATTATAGATGCAAGCGACAGGACAGATCCTTCGCCTGGGAGCAGCTGGTCCTGATTTCACGGAACCGCTGCTGCTCAGGAGTGGATGGAAGGGACTCCAACGATGGAAGAGACTCCGCCGACGAAGGTTATACGGCGAAACAACACGATGCAGTTGTACTCACAGACTGCAGCCCGGATAAACACGAATTGACAGGACGCCAGACGGGAGCTTAAGGTGGCCGGTGAACTGTGAGCCAGGGCGGGCGTTTCAGTGAAATCAATTCCAGCGCAGGAGGCTGCAGTTCGGTCCGAGATTTAATTTCAACGAAGAAAATGTTATTTCGACGGACATCGATTATTTGCCGGGAACCCAGTAAATATTCCTCGCTGCCAGCAGCACGAACACGGACGCCCCCAGTGTATGGCGGACGGACATCCAAGAAACACAGTATGTAGCTGCTTGTGGCCATTGAGCACATATTGCTTGCGAAAAACTGATTGGGAGAAAATTGCTTGCGGTCGACGGCAGAAAAAGAAAAAGGATCACTTTGCAGTTGCGAAATATTCCGGGCCTGGCGAACCGCACAGTGCCCGACGACGGGGGAATATGGCAGTCCTTGCACAGGCGATGCAATGAAGAGGAACGAATTTATTAGATTATTTGACAAGGAAGCAGCAGAAAGCCAACGGGAATGTGGATGTGATTTGATTAGGAGTTCCAAGGAGCACAGATTTTTCCTTTCAATTTGGCGATGGGATGATTGGAATTTCAATTGTGGATGGCAACGGAACTCCATGAATGCTGATGGCAATGAACCAAATGTAGCGAGCCACAATGAAATTTGTCGAATTTATATCTATCTGCCGACTGCTGATGACCTAGGAACATTGGTCACAAATCTGAAGAAGATTGGAGGACTTTTCTGGGATTGTTTTGACTCAACCTCCTTACTGCCAACTTTCAGCCAATTCGGCCTACGGATGGATGAAAGGTGTTCAAATTGTACTCAAATTTATGTTGCGGCCAGTTCTCCCAGCATTATTCAGTCTTGGTAGTCATTCGTTCCACCCACAAGGACCCTAACCTCAAATCCCTTTCAATAAGCTGATCATGCAGAATCCCGCGACCGCCATAAGACCAAAATATCCTCCCATTTATCCCGGTTTCTAGCGCCCGTTTGCGTTACTCACCATTTCCATCCTAATCGGGGTAACTTAAGGGTCTTAAAGGACTCTCCCCCCCTCCACCCTCTCTCGATAATCCACTCATCCTCGACCACGGTTGGTTGGTGCCCGCCTTGTCATTCATTCGAAAGGTCATCTCACTCAAAGAAAAACTCCTATTAGGGTTTGGAAGAAGAAAAAAGAAACGCGCTCGCCCACCGCAGCACCAGGGCCAGGAAATAAATTCAATTTAATCTTTACGGTATTAAAATCAATACAACTAAACAAATCCCTTCCAATAAACGATTCTTTACAAATCTCCAAACATTTTATGTGCTGCCTTATATCCTTGGAAAACCTCAAAACATCAAATATCCTCTGCATCCCTCCTGCTCGCGCCAAACGAACCGTGGGCGGATGCCTGGAATGAGTTTAGCGGGTGCGGTAATGGCCATAAGCCTGCAGCATCTTATTTCATCCCAAGCCATGTACCTTCATCCTTTCAAATATCCTTTGGTCGTTGATGTAACTTTCAGGATCCACAAAATTCTTCAAATTTTCCTCGCACACACATAAACTCAGGCCCACTCAGAAAGCAGGACGAAGAGGATTGAAGAAGGAGAAAAAAAGGAACCCTCACGCAACGACAGCCGAACAATGACTTCAAACGACCGTCAATGGATGGCAGATAGGCAAAGGTTGCGGCATCGTCGACGGTACGGTGCGGATGATGAAAGGACGGAGCAACGAGAGAAAATGTGCCGAAAAAAGAAGAAGTAGGTCCAGGCGGGCTGGCAAGCCTCTCTGCATTATTTGAAAGCAATGAAGCGTCGAGGGCTTTTCGCTCCTTAGTCGAGTGAGTTTAGGGGCAGTGACGGTGGCGATGAAAAGCTCCCTTATCGGCAGGCCGCCCTCTATTGTTCGTCAAATTCTTCTTCTTCTCCTGCTCTTTTCCCTCGTCTCCGCGGCCCACTCCCCTTGGTGGTGTCTTAGAGGGACCCAAAAAAGGAATTCCATTCTAACCAAACAGGTTACACATTGTAACGACCAGCGAAAGGGAGTGGCGGCATTCACCGCCTACTGCCGCGCCGCCGCCTCGCAGGACTACGAGACGAGACGACGACTCGTAGCGCAAATGGGTTTTACATGTTATCGGGAACATCAGAAAGGCATTACACGCAAGCACAGTGTGCTTTCCCGTATTTTTTCAGATTTTTTTTTTTTTTGCTTTTTTTGCCCTCAACTCGCATCCTCGTCAAGGATAATGGCGGGGAGCTATGTTACTTACGGTACAGCACCGCGCGATATTGAATGGTTCCTTTATTTTCTTTCTCTGATTTTCCTGCGCCTTGTGGCGGTTTTTCTTTGAGAGCGACACGGTGTTGGACTTTTGAAACTTTCCGAAAAAAATATGTTTGCTTGAGCACATTTGCGTTTGACAGCTGTGACAGTAGGAAGGCTGGGGGAGAGCTCGACTTCTCTTTGTCTGTTTGAAATGCATTTTGGTTTTTTGCATTTTAGTGATGAACTCTTGTCTGATGCTTGGGTGGATCTAAGGAGGTTACCCGTACCGACGCACAAAGAAGTTCAAGTCCTCAGAAGAACTTCGCACTTTTGTAATTTTCTTGCACGTGTGAACGTGAGGCACAATGCAATTCTCACAGGATAGCCGCGGTAAACTCTTTGAAATGAGTTTTATTTGTAGACGAAACTTTGTCGAGAGGACTAAGTTTTGTCATTTGATTCGCGTCATCAGCGCAATGGGGATACGTATGTGCATGTGATTCTTCAATTTAGTTTTGAAACTGAAACTGCCCTATAACTGAAACTGCGCTATAACTGAAACTGATACTGATACTGAAACTGAAACTGAAACTGAAACTGAAACTGAAACTGAAACTGAAACTGAAACTGAAACTGAAACTGAAACTGAAACTGAAACTGAAACTGAAACTGAAACTGAAACTGAAACTGAAACTGAAACTGAAACTGAAACTGAAACTGAAACTGAAACTGAAACTGAAACTGAAACTGAAACTGAAACTGAAACTGAAACTGAAACTGAAACTGAAACTGAAACTGAAACTGAAACTGAAACTGAAACTGAAACTGAAACTGAAACTGAAACTGAAACTGAAACTGAAACTGAAACTGACACTAAAACTGAAACTGAAACTGAAACTGAAACTGAAAGTGAAACTGAAACTGAAACTGAAACTGAAACTGAAACTGAAACTGAAACTGAAACTGAAACTGAAACTGAAACTGAAACTGAAACTGAAACTGAAACTGAAACTGAAACTGAAACTGAAACTGAAACTGAAACTGAAACTGAAACTGAAACTGAAACTGAAACTGAAACTGAAACTGAAACTGAAACTGAAACTGAAACTGAAACTGAAACTGAAACTGAAACTGAAACTGAAACTGAAACTGAAACTGAAACTGAAACTGAAACTGAAACTGAAACTGAAACTGAAACTGAAACTGAAACTGAAACTGAAACTGAAACTGAAACTGAAACTGAAACTGAAACTGAAACTGAAACTGAAACTGAAACTGAAACTGAAACTGAAACTGAAACTGAAACTGAAACTGAAACTGAAACTGAAACTGAAACTGAAACTGAAACTGAAACTGAAACTGAAACTGAAACTGAAACTGAAACTGAAACTGAAACTGAAACTGAAACTGAAACTGAAACTGAAACTGAAACTGAAACTGAAACTGAAACTGAAACTGAAACTGAAACTGAAACTCAAAAACTGAAACTGAAACTAATATTGATACTGAAACAAAAAACTCTAACTTTAGCTGAAATCCTAAGTGTCGGTGAACCATTACTTCTGTCCTTGGCAGGGAAGGCTTCCCGCGCTAACGACCGTTAATTACTTTAAATCTCTTCCCATAAATGCACATGACGCCTCCAATGCCTTCCACAATGCCACCGAGTGCACTGCATGCAAAGCAATTTCATGCCACGCAATAACGTTAATTGCAATGAGTGCACAAAGTCCCGTCTGAGGCATTCACAAATTACATCGGATATCCACAGGAGCACGGAGCATTCTCACGTCAACCCGAATGACTGCCAAGCCCTCAGCATTGAGTAATCCACTAGGCGCCTCAATTAGTATCGTCAAGACGTACAACACCCCTCGTCCCCAATCCCACGCGACCAAGGAACTCATTTAAGTTAAATGAATAACTCCCAGGGCATGTAACAATCTGGAAGACCTTCCACTTCCTGTCACAACTGTGCACGGTTTCAAATTAAAGCCACACATGCAAAACGTTTCTCTGTTAATTCCCCTAATAAAAACGTCACTTCTTGACACTCGTTCGCCCGCCCTTGGTCGCGTCGCACAAGTTGTCCCCCCACAGTCGCTGCCACCATCTCCTCGCGCCGTCTGATAATTGCTTTACATGAATGTGCAACGACAACAATTTAATTTCGTCTGTCAACCCGCATTTGCAGCGTGTGTGCATTCCGGGGAGCGAACGAATACGTCATCCTTATCCGCATCGCGCAATATTAATGTCCTTTCGCTCGCTTAGCGGTTCCCCGCTTATGTCTAACGTGTGTGCTCCCCAAGTCGCATGTCCTTACCCTCTAATTATGTGCACACACACAGACGCATGCATTCGCCCTGACACTTGTGCTGCCACATGCTACAATTACTGCTTCCTTAATTATGCAAATTTCTACAACAGTGCACACGGCAATGGCGCGCTGCGTTGCACACAAACAAAACGGTTGTCGCACAATCGCCAACCTTCAGGCCGTCGCCACCGCGCCGTTGCTGCCGCGCCAGTCCCATCACGCTGATCCTTCAAATTGCCGCAACAAATGGCAAAACATGTCAAACTAAAAACGAAGCCCCATAAAGCAAAATGACAGCTTTGCACCGTAATAACAGCACAGCAGACAACACCCCGTCGTTCGGGGGTCAAAGGTATGCTGCATGACGTGTTCGCCGGGGGCTGTGTGCCAGCTCTGGATAGCCTCAAAGAGGACTCTTGCTCATTTGTTAAACGCTGAGCCGAAAAGTGTCTGCCTATCATGCTGCGGATCGGGATTGCGGTTGCAGCCCGCGACGCCGAGGTCGCCATATATTACATCCGGCTCGAAGGACCACCACATCGCACCAATGCTGCCTCCGCCAAACCAGCCAGATGTGTGTGTGCCTGTGTGTGAATGGGAAAGTGAGGATAAGGGGTTGAAATTAATTTTTTTTTCTTTTCGTTCCTCCTCGGTATCTTCCGGTGGCAGCGGGTGACGTGTGCGGATTGCGGGTGTGGATTATGGGCGCTTTGCTGATTGATATGTCTAGACGTGAATTCATTTTGAGGTTAAGTTTCCTTTTTTTTGCAGAACTTTCGCGACCGCATGCAAATTAAAAACTATCAACCCCGAGAGGGTGCACAGAACCGGGTGTGCTTTTGTATGCGGTGAGTAGGGCGTGTTAAGATGGGCGGGGGACTTTTCATTTTTTTGGCTCTGCAGCGAGTATGAATATGCTTTCGAAAGCTACCGCGGACGGTTGAAATGAAGTGTTGTACAACGAGGTTATGAGGATTCTTGTGTTTCGACTGAGGGGGAGCGGTGGTTGGAGAAGGGGTTGATGGATGATGTTGCGGATGTTTTCTGGAAAATTTTAACACGACACGGGAACGAAATGTTGGCCGAGATGAGTTCTGGAGGAAGCAGGACATGTGGTTTTACTTGAAGTGGGGATGGTCGTAACAGAAAATAGATGCCATGGTTGTGGCGTCTATTGGCCGATGTATGAGACTTACAGAACTCAGAGCCATCAAATAATTCGGCATAGTTCTGATCTTAGGGCTTTCTGAAGGATGCCCGGCTTTCTGAAGGATGCCAGGCTTTCTGAAGGATGCCAGGCTTTCTGAAGGATGCCAGGCTTTCTGAAGGATGCCAGGCTTTCTGAAGGATGCCAGGCTTTCTGAAGGATTGACCAGTCGGTAGTATGTGAAAGTGGCACTATAGTGTTAGATTTGAGCATTCAAATAAAAAAATTCAATTCAGGCTTGAATTCGAGGCTTGAGGATCACACCACAGCTATTTGCGTGAAGGAGCTTTGGAGAAGACAAAGAATACTAGAACATGGCTCTAGAGTTCCCTGGTGATTGACATGAGGGGCTGTGTGGATGGATACATCCTAGCCCCAGAGGACCTTGTGCATATATTTGGCGAACTGCCCACTTAAGGCCAGAAAAGGCAATAGGAGGTTGTGCCTTTTGGTATAGAATTGAATCATATGGTGGTCTAACGTACCCAGTGCTTGGCTTCAACACATTGCATTCTGTTGAAATGCGTGGCCATCGTGATATTGTAGGTACGTGCTTCACCATCACGCAAGGGAACCCTGTTTGGTTTTTACGGCAGCGCCTTTTTTCAATGCTAGCAACGTCCAAGAAGATGAAGCCGTACTGGTTGCCGGACCATGCGTCGCGTCCGTTTGTGCAATCAGGCAGGCGGCCCTTGACATGATCGATGACTGGAGTAATAGGAATAGTCTATCAGGCAATCCTCTTACACCCGGGGTTGTTCACTTTTTGAGAAGGAGGATTGTGAGTGGTCTGACGCAACTATTATTTAAAGGCAAAAAACTGTAGGTTCCTTCTACTCGTGAGAGAACAGTAGCGCGCACAACACGAGTAGTTGTTGAGCAAACTAGGTCCTGGTTGCCCTGTGGACTGTCGCGTCATACAATTAATTAACCTTTCAATTTGATCTCAAGTCCCTCAACACTTTAATGCGCATAGTATCTATTGTACTGTGTTCGAAAGGCATAAGCTTGACAGTTCATAAAGTCTTAAGAAAGGTGAACAAGTAGCCACCCACACACATTGGTGTTCCCTAGCAGGTTGGCTTTGCTCTTGGTCCCCCTGCGATCCACATCATGGAAAGCACAACCGAGGCCATCGCTTGTCTAAAAAGGAATGCTCTTTGGTTCAAATCGCACTGGAGCTTCGATGTCGTCGCGCAGCTCATCTTCTATGACACTGGTCCTATGGACATGTCATCCAATGCAGGGACACCAACAATCAAGTTGCGTCGTTCAATAAAGACGACTTTCACTGTGTCTAGGACCGGCTCTGACCAGAAACTGAAGTGCAATGGAAATTAAATCGGATTTTAGAGGATGGCTTTAAGATGTGGGAGGGATCGTTAGCTGTTGCCTCCGTGGAAAGCGACTACATTAGACTTCACACTTCTATAGGTAATTTGGCGTCGGTTTTCCTAGCGGAGACGTTTGCGATTCTAATGGCCACTAACTATATTTTCTCTGTAGTGGCAGCTAAGTTCTGCTTAAAGCCTTACTCAGCCCTTTTGCCACTTCCAAGATAGTCCAAGAACGCAAGTCTTTCCTCTATTTGGTCTGCAAACTTAATGCGCTAAGGCTTGTCTGGGTTCCGGGACATCACGGGATTATCGGAAACGAGATTTCAGATGAATTGTCTAGGCAAGGTTAAAAAAAAGGCATCTTTAGGCCCCTATCTCACCCTTGGTCGACCCGCATCCTTAATAAGGGCTTCCATCCACAATTGGGTCTTTCGACAGAACAACCAGATGACTGATTCCCCAAAACGTTGGCAGACCAAGTGCATGCTCCCGAACTTCAGCAAGAAATCCGCGGCTTCTCTACAAAGGAAAGACTGCAGATAGCTTGTTGACATACAAAAAGGACGCTTCACCTCTTTACTAAGTACTTAAGTGTGCTCGGGGTTAGTAATGGCACCCTTTGCGACGCCTGTGGAGAAGGTGAAGACAATTAAGAGCACTTTCTCTGTCAATGTCCCGCCTTTGCTCACATCAGATGGTTGTTTGTTGCAGACGTGTTGCGAGCTGAAAACCGAAGCTCTTTACCACAGAACGGCCTTCAGGTTTTTCTTCAGAATATCAACAAACCACATGAAATGAAAGTTATTGCCTGGTAGTACAATGGTTTTTGAGCCTGAGCGCCCTAGATCCAGGGCAGTACATCCCGACCTCAAACAAACAATAAAAGAAAAAATAAAAAAACCTCCAAGAAAACGAACGGGATTATCAAATTGTCCCGTTCGGAGTCAGCAAAAACTGTTTTTGTTTTTCTACTCGTGAGAGAACAGTAGCGCGCACAGAACGAGCAGGCTATGACCAAGCTTGGCCATGGCCCCCCTGTGGACTGTAGCGCCACCCAATTATTATTCCTTTTGGTCGTTTATGGTCGTTTTTCATACAATGAACGGCTCAAATGCCTTAGTTGCAGTCGAAGGCTTTCCCATCAGTGGTTTCGTCTGGTTCTAGCCGCCCATATTATAAATCAGCCAACTGGTCACACCATGTTCAAAGCAAAGCCTCTAAACCGTTGATGTTCTTCTTTGGAAACGATGTAGGCGATGATGGAGTGGGCTCACCAGGCTTTGCAAAGTGTTTTTGGTTCTTGAGGTTATTGTAGTTCCTGACCTTTTCATTTCCAATGACGAAACGGCGCCCCCTATATATCCGAGGAGTTTTTTAGTTATGTGTTACACCGAAAATATGCCCATTTCGTTGACATGCGGGTGTTAAAAAACCGACAACAAAATTTCTTACACAGAAACAATGACTCTCCATCAGAGCCCTTAGTGAATCCAACAAATTGAATGCCTCTTATTTGCGTTGGAATACTTTGAAATACGAACTTTTGGACACACGCCTAATGCTGATAAACGGTCAACAAAGAAAACAAAACTCATTCATTTCGCGTCGGAAAATTTTATCTCGCAATATGTTCCACCGCCGCCCGCTTTCTCCATTCATCACACCAACACGCCAACCCTCCCCTCCATTTCTCTCTCAAAAAACCATCCGAAACTATGCAATTTACAATTCTTTGATGTAATTTCTTTCAAGGTACCCAGCCAAATGGAATTTCCGAAGGACCCATCAAGACGAACGGAGACGCAAAGCGACGACCATTACGAGCCGGCTATCACTATCTAGAACAGATGACACATCGTCCATCACGACAAAGGTAATTCCGCAGCGCAGGAATGATAATGTCCCACCGTGACCCCCACCACCTTCCAACCTCCGCGGGCAGCAGCGCGAACGACACCAGGACGAAAGTGAAATATAACAATAACTCATTTTCCTGGTTGCATTTGAATTTTAACCATTGCCCGGAGATAAGAGCCACCACCGCTGCGCAACGAAGAATGAAAAGAAGTCGAGAGGAAGAGCAGAATCACAGACTCTCAGTTCAACAATAAACACAATCAGAGTGTGACAAGTAGTGAGAGAGTGAGAGAGACACCGAGGGGGAGAGGGACACAATTCGCACGAAGACAATATCGTGCTAATGGTAGCCAAGAACCATATCGAATGCCCGTGACAATCGTTAAACGCTTCTGCACCCCACCACCTTCGCCTGGAGTCGGGGTTCTTCAAAGTAAGGACCATATCGGAGTCTCCGGAGCACAGCACAGATCGCTCCGCACTCATAATGACGCTCCATCATACCTCGAAATGGAACAGAGGGAAAAAATTAGAAAAAGAAGAATCAGATCCTGAACCAGAACCAGCAGAGGAAGACCACAGCCAGGGCGGGAGCAGGAGCGTTGTCCGTGCCGTGCCACGATGGGAGAACTTGCGGTGCCATCGTCGTCGTCGTCGTCGTTGTGTACGACACACGGACATGTCGTTGAGATAAATGAAGGAAATTGCGTTGATAATTTCAGAGATCTCCTTTGACTGGTTTTTCTTCTCTCCGTCATGCCCGCCATGCTCACAATTAAATCTGCCAAGAGGAGACAAAAAAAAACACAAACATACAAGGCGACTGCTCCCCACCCCTCCTGGAACAATAACCGGCGACAGTCCAAAATCTTGGTGAGCACCAGACGACAATGATGCTGCTGCGGCTGATGGTGACGGAGATGGTGATGAGAAGAGAAAACCCATCAAGGAGCCAAACAAAAATCGATGCCTGCCACTGATGGCTGCAAATGGTTTTCTAGTGCTTTTGCGGTTATTGCCATATCGGCGATTTTCCATTAGAAGCGGAAGTCCCCATGAAGGGAATCCTTACAACAACACACAGCACCGTAGCCGCCCGTCGAACCCGAAGACAAGGTACATTTGCGGCTTGGTGAATACACTCTCAAGTGAGGGAAAGGAACGCTTTAGTGGTCTGAAGGTTCCTTTCGTAACAATAGGCAAACCCAAGCGCCGCCACCCTCTTCAAGGTTCGTCCTCAAGTGGGCAGCGGTAGGCGCACAATGTGGGCAATTAAAAAACACAACTCCCCCCCACTCGCCGCCGAGAATTTAATTGCACTCCCTCGTCGGCCGAGCATTAATTAAGTAATCTCCGGCATTTAGGCAGCGTAATTTGATGGCCGATTATTTGAGACGCAGGCTCCTCAGATCCGGCAGTGTGGGCGGCAGGTTGCGCGGTAAGAGGCCAACAATGGGATTATATTAATGATGACCGAGGGTTGTCGACCGCTTAAAATTAAACCGCTGCAAACTGTCCGAGATGCAATTCCACCCGGGGGTGGAAGCTGCACCGTGGCCGCCCCCGCCATTGAATAGCTGACAAGCAGATAATGTGCAGACGCTACTCTCGCCGACTCAACACATGCAAACCCGATTACGTTAAGCCGATTCGGACTTCACTTAATCCCATTTACCCCGGAATGCTGTAGGGCCTTCTGCGGACGCGGTTCGGATGGGGAGTGATGTGTAAGAGGCCCGGGGCCTTAATTTGGGGAAGTGCTATACATGTGAGGTACGTGAGGAGCCTTAAAGGGGCATGAAACAGTGAAAAGAAATCCTTTCAATCAATTACCTGTGCGGTTACTGCTTTGGGGCAACGAAGCACAGTGGGGCAGCTGCATAGGGATCACTGCGCAAAAGGAAAGTAAACAAGTAAACAAACTTTGCTTTTGACAAAGTCTACGTTATTTGTGATACGAAAAATGCACTTGCCTTTTCTTCTGAAGCCTAAAACACGAAATATCACTTTACAGTTTTGAATTTCGCAAAACTAATCAAATATCAGCAAACAACAAACTGTAGGTCCCTTCCACTCGTGAGACAACAGCAGCACGCACAACACGAGTAATTGATGAGCAAGCTAGCCCTTGGTCCCCTATGGACTGTCGCACCATCCAACTTTGCTCAACTTTGCGTCAATGCTTTGATTCGACGATTTTGACGACCAAAGCGCTGTTCATTTCTGAGCGAAAAATCACCAGCACGCAACACAGGACGTGGCATATACGTAAGGTGGAGCACACAAGGGGAGAAGTACCTCAACTAATTTTCAGTCGGCAACTGGAGGCAGATGTGGGATTTGGTTTTACGTGATCACCTGGCTGTTGTAAAACAGTCTCTTTGCAAGGGCAAAGGCGCCTTGAGCCCTGGTCAGAGCAGCATCTATATGTTTGTTAAAATACAAAAACTAACCAGATCCCGGTGTATCTGACTACCGTTCTCTGCGCCAGCGGTTGCCCGTGTTGTCCAATGATTACGAGCTTACGCCAATTCTTTTTTGTCCGCCGAAGCCTTATGAAATGGCGTCGTGAACAGTTGTGGGATTTCGTTTTACGTGACCTCCTGCCTTTACGGTTTATATCACGGGGTCCATTTTCCCAAGAGTCGTAGGTAACGCAAGACTAAACGACTTAGTTACCCAAGTACCAAACTGAGATCATGCTTGAGGGACAATCACCCCACCTTGGTTTGATGCGAAGCCTCTTCCGCTCTCTGGGTCGCAACGCCCGGTTGAGAATGCAACTTCACACTGAGAAGGGATAGTCCCCTGACCGCCTTGCCTACTTGTGGGTGAACAATCAACTAGACAAGTCAGCACAGTACACTATCCTCGACTCTACCCGCGATGTTAGGTGGTAAACCACAGCCACCACGATACTCCCACAATAGGGCCTATCGCCCGGTCAGGCTGAAACCGAAGTTCCAGGGGCTCCTGACCTCCCGTGGCACCAGAATATAGCCTGTGGTCAAGCTGTCACTACCAGTCAGGTTCCCTCAAAGCCTGGGTCTGTTAGCAGCCATCCCACCACAGATGGTATTTTCTCCATCAGTGTTTCCGTTGTCACTATAAATAGTGATACGGATGTGATTTTGAATCATGTGATTCATAAATCCAGTCACATCATCTTGAGGCAACTGCTCAGTCACATCATCTTGAGGCAACTGCAGCTGGCGAAGAATCGTGCTGCCTGGAGAGGCATGTTGGTTGAGACCCAGATCAATCCCGGACTGTAACGCCACAAGAAGAAGACAACCAACAAGTTAAAGTACAGGTCGTGTTACTTCTGGTTTATTGAATGAAACGTTTGGTAACCCTGTACTTTAACGTTACAGAATAGCGACTTTACCTCTTAAGCTGAAAATCGCTGGCCTACATCGAGCTTTAAACGATTGGACATGGAAGACAACCTACTGATGCCGCGCAGTTGTTTTTATACGACCACAAATTTTAGAAAAGTAATCGAAAATTAGTCCTCTAGACTCATCTACGTTCACGGCAGTCATGGCGGTCATATGCCTGAGGTGCTTTCTTACACAGAGCAAAGTATTTTACGTCAAGCAGTCTCTTAAGGCGTTTTAAGGCGAAATGCCGATAGATTCCACAAAACGTATAATTGAATTATTTCAGCTCCGAGAATGTAAAAAGAAAAACTATACATTAGAAACGGACTTAAAGTGAAGCCACACTATTTGATTGAAAAGGTATTTAGCTCTGAACTGAAATTCCAACCGTCATTGCTCCTTTCAAACAAAGGGTGCGCCAACCAGTCTCTTTGTCCGAACACCATCTGCGGTCATTTTGAACTGAACAAACCATTCTTGGAAAAGTTGACCAACAGGTTTTAATTTTTCGGGATGCTGAATTTTAAGGAGGATGTAGAATGCATCAAATGTTAGACGTGTAAGCATATATACATTAAAAAAGCTGCCGGAAGTATTTAAGATCTCCCACGTAAAAAAAATGCCAACGCCACGCATGCGGCGAATTAGGGAGTTGCTGTTCAGATGCCGCAGGAGATGGTCGGAAAATAAATTATAATGTGGCAAATTGTGTGTCATTTAAATAAGAAAATTTAAACCCTTATAGACGAGACATTCAGTTACTGCGTACAAAGTGACCTGCACCCGCAGCAGCAAGTGACTGGATATTATAGTACTGTACGACACCAATTGCTCGTATATTTCTGCAGCTGGTGCTCGACTTGTTAGTTGCGACATGTATAACCATCGCGTAATGCCCGAAAAATTTTTTTAATTAAAATCGACATCTTAATTAATAAATTATTAGCCACAGGGGGACCAGGGCCTAGCTTGCGCATCAACTTTCACGAGTGGAAGGGACCTACAGATTGTTGCCAACTCCGAACGGCGAAGTTTGAGAAGCTTTCTCAGACAGTTATTACTCTTTGAGTGTTGTTAGCAGCTCGAACGAGGTGGTGCCGTGAAAAATTCGAGGTGTTCAGCCGGGAATCGAACCTAGACCCTTCGGCGTGTGAGCGTCGCACTCTACCCACTACGCCACGGCGGCCACTAAAAAAATCGAATCTATGGTTGACAAATATCCCCCTCCGGTTATTTACTCTTCGTTCAATGCAGCATTATAAGTGCTACAGTTACAGCACTAATTTCACAGAACGATTCTCTAGCGGATTTAAAAATAGCGCGTATTTCGGCGTTAGTGAACTCCATGTTTACACGTCTATAACTGTTGAACGAAATATCCAAACTACTCATGCATAGCGTCGTTTTGTAGGTTATATCAAGTTCAAGTTCAAATAGTGTATAGTATTGCCAGATGCGGGGTCTGTAGCACTTTGTAAATAGGTGAAAATTTCAAAAGACAAAAAGGTAGATATTTGATAACCTTATATTATTACCCCACTGTGCTCCGTTAGCTCATTTGGAGATACACTGTCGCGTCGTGCATATTTTGGCGGTTGCGGTTTTGACCGATTTAATTGAATGATGCCACCAGTGCTATTTGTGCTCCTTACAGTTACGAAAACGATTAATCTTTCCCAAAGAATGGAATTAAATCGTGAAAATTTTCGTGGGATTATTTTTTACAACTTTCGACGTGGATTAACTCAACAACAGTTCATCGACGAACTTAATTCAATTCTTTGCGATGAAGCTCCATCAAGGATCAGTATTTATCGATGATATGGTGAATTCAACTGAGGTCGTTGTTCACTCCAAGACGAATTTCGTGAAGGTAGTGGAAACCAATGATGCTGTGCGCCAACTGATATTGTAAGATCGTCATGTGACCTATCCTAAGATTAAGACAACGTCAGGCATTAGTAGGACCAGCATACATTCAATATTGCATGAACATTTGACCGTCAAAAAATTAGTTCGCGTTGGATCTCACACAATTTGTCAGTCGCTCAAAAAAAGGCTCGTGCCGATTGGTCGAAAAAATACTCCAAAAATATGATCGCGGTGCTTCGAAATAAGCCCATGACTCGTGACAGGTGATGAATCGTGCATCTACGCGTATGAGGTCGAAAGTAAACAGCAGTCAACTGTATGGGTGTTTCGAATTTAGCCAAATCCAACAAAAGTTGCCTGCGCACGAAGCACTTCCAAGCAAATGGTGGCCTGTTTTTGTGGAGAAACTGGACATGTCGCAACCGTACCACTAGAACAAGGCAGAATCAGGAAAACCAACCGCCGAAGACGGATCAATTTTGACCACGACAGTACGAGCTCTCACACATTGGGTCAAACAACTGCATTTTTGAGCACTCACAACATCGATTTGACGAGTCATCCGCCGTAAAGTCCTGACTTGGCACCGAATGACTTCTTTTTATTCCAGTACATAAAAAATCAAATGAGAGGTCAACGTTTTCCGACACCTGAAGAAGCGGTTGATGCGTTCAGAATGCATGTTTTGGAGATGCCTCAATCAGAGCGGCAAAAGTGCTTCGACAATTGGTTCAAAGGCATGCAAAAGTGTATAGATCTTAATTCGGAATATATTGAAAAAGAATAAAGCTACATTGGATGACTAATATTTGTTTTTGTTCTCTAATCCAGAAGAATAAAAGGCAACCCTTGTACACCAAAATGGTTAGGCTATGTAGAGCGCATGGACACCACTGCTCCGGCCCGAAAAGTCTTTGAATCCGTGCCATTGGGACAACGCAAGAGGGGACGACCTAGATTAAAGTGGCGCAACTGGAGACATCTGGTGAAAGATCATGCTGGCTGTAGAGGCATTTTGGTTGAGGCCCAGCTCCACCACGGACTGGAGCGCCACAACAAGAAGAAGATGTCCACATGCTGCACAGGGCCTACTTGTTTTAAGCATCGTTTAAAGAAGGCTACACCAAGCATGTGTCGCCGTGCAGTATAGCGAAAGCTTCTTAAAACGATGTAAGAAATTTTTGATCACTTTTAATCTGCCTACAGTATTCAGGGCTTATATTTTTTCCAAGCTTGAGTATAACGATCCTCGCCAGGGGCTCCTGATGCCTTTCTGGATACCGATATTCGAAGTCATTCGACTTGTAGTGTCCCGACTTTCGCACCATTTCGTCACAAAATCAAAAAAAAAATTGTCAAATATATTAGAGAGCTGCACTCCATCCCATCCAGAATTCCCCCGAAATGCACGTTCAGGTGGAGTGGCATTCCGCGCACGGGTATTGCAGTCAAAGAACGAGTCACTACACTTGTCATTTAGTCCGTACGAGGGCGCATGGAATGTTCATCAGTGCGGCCTCGTATGGACTAAATGACAAGTGTAGTGACTCGTTCTTTGACTGCAATACCCGTGCGCGGGGTGCCATTCCACCTGAACGTTTGCCCCTCATTGCTATGCAGGCAATGTGCACCGGCATCTCCTCATCCGTTCTTCCTCATATACCTTCGTTCTGTGACTTATTTCCGATCACATAAGGGTTCGAAAAAATCCCTTTAACGCGCATAAATTTTGCGGAAACAATGCAACCACACTGGCAGGTTCCAGGGACGGTCTTAGCCAATGGGGCTTTCCGTCCTTGAAGGAGAGTGGAGGTGCTCTATAATTGGTGAACGTTTGTGAGATCTGTATTCTTATGCTTGGGGCATATGCAGCCTTTTCGCCAGTCTTTTGGTATTTCTTCTGACTGAATTTGTATCTCCCACAATAGACAACGGCTGACAGCAGTCAAGAAGCGCATATTGCCAGATTGGAGTTTGTCAATAGGCTGTCACAACACAGGCTGGGGGAGCTGATTCGCGATCCTAATGTATTACCAAAAGGAGAGCCCCTTGGACTCTCTTTTCCAAAAGACTCGTTCTATTTGAGTTTCATGGCGATTCCTTTGACACTAATTACCGGCACCGGCCTGGGACATCAGTCAGCCGATTGACTTCTCTCAAACGGCGGCCATTAAACTGTTGAAGTGTCAAAATAATTGCTAAGGCCTATGATTGATTGATGTGTTCGTCTAGGCGGGATGTCTCACGTGGGAAAGGAGGCAAAGTTTTTCTGATTTCGTGGTTTGGTACCTCAACTGGATTCAGCATACACCTTGATATGCTTCAGAGAGTGCTCCATTGGAGTCAGCTGGCCAGAGGTCGTGCTCTCTAGAGTTATACGCTGGTTGGGACCCAAGCCCACTCCGGTATCTAGAAACTTCACTGCACTTTCGGCGATATGCCATATTGCATAGAAAATATAAGTATAGCTTTTTCCCCGCTGGAAGCACCTCTCAATTGTGTCCCAGAATCCTCCCGCACCCCACAACAAGCACCAATAACCATTTCTCAAACTCAAATCGGCAACAGTCTCATGCGTACCGCATTCATTTGCACTTGAGACAACTCAGAGTTCACCTGGTACTCCCGCGAGAAGGTCTCACCTCGTCGCCGTGGCACATAATTCGTCTTCGCGTCATTAGACACACACACACACAGAGAGACAGTTGTTTACCTCAACCGCTGCCGAGGCTACTTAAGCCACCTCTGGGAATGTGAATCGAATTGATTCCGGCAATTGATCCATTTGACACAAGCAGATCGATGGCAGAACTTCCATCCGTGTCGCGTCACAGAAGACAGCCGATGCCCCACACCGAGCAAGTTCTCACGCTCAGGAGGCACGAATCTGCGCGTGGAAGACGACAATAAACAGTCCCAAAGCGGTGGTAATAAAATATGCAGGAGGAAGCAATCGCAATGCCATTCTCCGTGTCCCTTCAAGTGTAATGCGGACGGACGTGAGAATATTTCCCAGGCCGGGAGACGTGCATGGGAACGCCGTGCGCTCAACGCGAGCTTAATTTGCATGCCCGTGCAATAATACGATATGATTCCGAGGCCGTGCAGATAAAAATGCGGCCAGCACACGGCCGGTCCTTCCGAGGACGAGTGGCAGGCGACATTAAGGTATTACGTGATATCATTAAAATCGTATCTGGGGCAAATTGAATAATTATTTTCTGCCGCTCCCTGTGCGGTGGCGCGGGGTGTGCGGGCGATAAATGGCCGGCCAGGCGTGATTGAAGGGTCGCCCGGCCACAGGCATCGCACAAAGGATCACCGGACACATTGCTGAGTTATGAAGTGCATCAAATGGGGCGCATGTGCTCGCTGGGGTGAATCGAGGCGCGGCAAGTGGCTGTGCGGGCAGGTTTCGATTTAATTGCGGAGCTAATGAATTTATCGCGAATATTTGCGCGGATGCTTGCACCGAGAGGGGGCTTTGTGAGCGAGCAACCCCTGTGGTTGCGATAAATGATGTGCAGTCATGGGAGAGGGTGGTGGACAGAGTTGAAGTGAACGGATGGATGGTAGGCCGACGAAGATGTCATTGCCCTACTCTCTGACGGGGTGGATCCCCCCCTTCTCTATGTCTGGAGTATCTTAAAATCATGTTTGCTGCAGCACTACTGCTTGTACTGTACTTGTACCGTACGCGAACCATGGTTGACTAACCTTTAAAACATTGCCATGTTTCTCGAGAAAGCAAGTCATCCTCACAACAGCGGCAGGTGATGGTGATGCAGGACGTGCGGAGCACACATAATGAGTCCCAAGAAGAAACTGTCATTCCTCAGTCATTACTTACCACCTCCCTCTACCTTTCAAACCCGTACACACCATCCAACCGTCACCATGCCCTTAATACAAGTTTCCCGAGTCGAAATGTAGACATCTCCCGCTTAAGGAAATTTCAACTTTTTGCTGCTCACCAGTCAGCCACAAACCTGTCGCTGTCGCGTTATCGGTGTGCGGAGCGATGATAAACATCAACCAGCGAACGCGGGCAACTTACACCAAAGTTTTATCTTCGTTCTTCCTTCAGTCATCGTTGCTGTGTGCTACACAGCACCGCGCCTCCAGGAGGTGTTGCCATCATAATTAAAGTTTTCTCCCCACGCCCCCTCCACACACCCATGGGACCACAAAGCAATTTTTCATTTAAACTCTTCTCAACTCCCCGAGCAATCAAGCGCAAAAACAAAGCACTGCATGACGACAGCGTCATGACAGCCACCACCCCGTCGCCGTGTCGAAATGAATCTCCGGCAGGTTCACATACAGAAGCCGTCCGGTGTCGGTCGGACTTAGTCATAAATGAAAATTAATTTTCCCATTACGACCGCCGTGCCGAAGTCTTGTGTTATCCCTGCCGGCTTCACCTTGTGCATATTTCTTTTTGTGCCGTGTGCCGTGCCACAAATGGCCGCCATTATCGAGGTTGGAAAGACGGGCAGCCCAACAGCACTGTAATCATCGTGACTTCATTAAGAGCCCGGCTCCTGGGACGACGTCGAGTCGGCGTCTGTTTTTCGAGGAGATTCCATCTGAAGTTTACTTTTGTCCGCAAGACACTTTTCTGGTTGCTGCGTGGCTTATGCAAGCCAGATCATAACTTCTTGTTATGCAGGAACAAATGAGTCCTCTGGTGGGATAGTTTCCTTTCCTTTTGCGCGGACCTTCTGCCTGCCTGCGCTGCGTCAGTGGCCGACGTTCCCGGGGCACATCACGTCATGTAAACATGGCAGCCGGGCTTAATTGAAAAATATTGTGCGACAGATAATTGCTTGTTTTTTCCAGATGGCTGTTTTCGTTACTCGTCCAAGCAACTAGGAAGCTCTTGGGACGTTCATGTTGTCCTGTTTCCCTCGGTTGTACATTCAATGAAGAGAGAAGTGGGCGCCAGAGTATGGAACTATTCGTGTGTCTCCGTGCGGCGTGGAAAGCAGGCAAGGCTTGAAATCAGTGTTCGTTTGGAACCTTTCCTTAAAGACCTCGTATTTGGTGAGCCTCCTATAAGTGAGGGTCTGTCGATAGTAATAATAATAACAATAATTGTTGGCGCGACAGTCCGCAGGGGGACCAGGGCCTAGCTCACTCATCAACTACTCGCGCTATTATTCTGTCACCAGTGGAAGGGACCTACAGTTTATTACCAACTTCGAACGGCTAATTTTGAGAAGCTTTCTTTGACAGTTCTTACACATTGAGCGATGTCAGCAGCTCGAAAGAGGTTGTGCCCTGAAGAATTCGAGGTATTCAGCCGGGAATCGAACCTAAACCCTTCAGCGTGTGAGCATCGCACTCTACCCACTACGCCACGGCGACCACGATCTCTCTAGCTGCCTCTAATTGCGCTCTCGAACTTGGTTGAGGTCCTTCTCCACTTGGTCCTTCTCGCACTTTACCCACAACGCAACGGCGGCCACGGAGGGTCTGTCGATGCGGAGGGAAGAATGATAAAGGAATATGTCCGTAGTGCCTAAGAAATTAATCCTTTTGGAAGATTTTTTTTTTTCTTAAAAAAAGGCTCAATGAAATATATTGGAAAGCCTACAAGGATACAAGGGTACGACTTCTTCAGCAGCTTTTCGTCTTGAACGTGTTGTTCTTCTTTCATGAGTGGAAGAGACCTACAGTTCTCTGTCGACACCGAACTGTGTTCTTCAAGAAGATTTTTCATAGAAAGTTTCCACTATTTGATAGTTGTGAGCTGATAAGAGGTGGCGCCGTGAAAAAAAAAATGACGTGTTCAGCCCAAGAATTGAACTTGGGACCTTTGGCATATGGGTGGAGATATTTATCCACTTCGACACGGCCACTTTATAGAACTATACTTTTGCTTGATATGCACAGTGGGTGAGGGAATTGGACCTTGGAAGAACGCCATCACCTGGCTAAGCCACTCATACCATGGGCTTAATTTTTCCAAGAACCTCAAATAACGCAAGATTAGCTCTTTGATATTTTTCCTTTTCGTTTTGCGCTCGCCTTCCCCTCCTTCTCGCGTGACTGAACCGCAAATGGATATTCGCAGACGTGAGGTCTACGGGGGCTGGGCCGACTGGGGACTCTCGCCCGCCGCAGTGGAGGAATGGAAATATTTTAACGTGTCGTAACGTTGCTAATGGCTTCCATTTTGCCTCTGAAAGTCAGCCGCCCTCCCAAAGGAACGCGGGCGGACTGTAACTGTGGCCACAGAACATCCTGCTGTGAAATTAATAATTTAAGTTTTCAATCTTAGTGCTCCACTTAAGTTGGGCGACACATTCACAGCGGCAAAGGATTTCTGAGGAAATTCCTGGAACGTAGGTAACTCTGGAGTGGTTCACCGATGGCTGTGAAGCTGATGGCTTTCTGTGCATGTATCGACGGTGCTCTCTGAGAACTTACTTGGAATTGGAGTTTTAGTCGTTTCCGATTTTCCTGCTAGTTACGGAAACTTAAGCTTACCACTTAACTTAAGGTTTGGTAGTTACCCAACCGCAGTCGACCCCGGATATAGTCACATCGCTTATTACTAAAAGTCCGTTTCAGGCATACCATACTTTCATCCAGCGAGTTGCTTTTTAATCAGACAGATGGCAGAACGGATAATGTCACAAGCCGCTTAGTATCACATTAGTTTGGTGTCGACGTACCAAAATAAAAGCATGCTTAAGGGTCAGTTACACCTTAGCAGGGAGGGGGGCATTCTAGAAAACAATTCTGCAGTGCACTGTGTCCCACCATCTGGTTGAGTTTTGCAACTTCCAACTGGGTCAGGAAAGTACCCGAAGAGCTTGCTCCGAGTCAGTGGACATTAGCACATTACCTTAACCACTGCTCAGTCCACGATATTGAGTTTTTAGCCATAGCCATAGCCGTCACGATGCTTGGGTTCTAAGCGTGCGGTCAGCCTGGAACCGAAGATCCAGAGGCTGTGACGCTTTGAACAGTCAGATCATAACCGCAGTTCCAGAGGCTGAAAACATCCCGTGGCATGTAGATTCTGATCAAGCTGTGACTACCATCTGGCTCTCTCAACACTAGGGTCTGAAAGCCGCCGTCTTGACAAATGGCCACTGATTCCATTTGTCCATGTTTCCGTTGACTCTAATAAGAGTGTTTCGAGTGTGATTTGGAGTCATGTGCTTCATACATCCAGTCACATCATCGGTGGAACACAGATTACAGTGAAAGGGGCTCGCTTCCTGTTTATGTATTAAATCCATCTACAGCTGACAGTTTTAAGGGTCTACTGATCTACTGTACTATCAAAAGAGGTCAGTCGAAAGGTGAACAACTATGAAACAGGCAAACATAAATCTTGTAATATAGCGTTCACCTGATCTCTCGCCAGCTGCATCCAATTAAGAAATAATAATTGTTGGCGCGACAGTCCACGGGGGGACCAGGGCCTAGCTTGCTCATCAACTACTCGTGTTGTGCGCGCTACCGTTCTCTCACGTTTGGAAGAGACCTACATTTTTTTGCCGACTCCAAACGGTGAATTTTGAGAAGCTTTCTTAGACAGTTATTACTTATTGAGTGTTGTCAGCAGCTCGAAATAGGTGGTGCCGTGAAAAATTCGAGGTATTTAGCCGGGAATCGAACCTAGACCCTTCGGAGTGTGAGCGTCGCACTCTACCCACTACGTCACGGCGGCCAATTATGCATTTAGATAAGTTGAGATCCTTTTCCACTAATGCCCGCTATTTCTGCTTAGGCCCTCCTCTATTCGAAGACGTTTCATGCACGAGTCGTTGCACCAAGGCTCTTCATGGCCTAAACATCTTAAAAGTTGTATTCGAAGATGCTTGACTAGGCACATGCCGCCGAACAGCCTGTAAACTTCGTCGTTGAATATTCCCCCCCCCCCTGCCACCAGCACTTCTTCTTCGACGACAGACGAGCCATCTCTCCGGGAACAATCGAACAAACGGTATGAAACATGCTTTTAAGCAACAGACAGGGCCAGTACTCTGTATTAAATCTTTGAAAATAAGTTTGTTAATAAATATGAGCAAAACTGCAGTGAGAGGTTCCATCACAAGGATTGAAAGTTACTTGAAAGAGCGATGACTTAATAACCAAATCAATTTTGATTTATTGTCTTTGTGCCAAGTTCCAAAGTTTCCAAAAATTAAGAAAAGACAAAATTGTGAAATACCTAAAAACAAACAAAGCTTAGTTCCTAAAATTCAATAATTCAAAAAAACCGAAATACCAAATGCATTCTGGGGTGAATGGCTTAGATTTGAGGACCCAAAGGTGCTTGACCAGGCTCACGCAACTGTACAGCTTGTACACTTCGTAGTTGAATCTTCTCCTCAAGATGCTATCAACCCAAACAGGACTCCGCAAAATCGCACTCCGATTTTTTCTCTCAAAAAAAAAACGTAAGGCTTCCTCATCCGTTTTAAATAACGTCCAAGTTTTAGCTCCACGAAGAAGGACTGCAATGATCTAGTTCTTACCCAAAGCCAGCTGAGTCTATCGAAAGAGACATCTGTAATAGAGAATCTAAAAGTGACAGCTCGAAGAGCAGCAGCTAAACCAGAAAAAAGCCGCACAAAAGAAAAGAAACAAAAATTCCTTATGATTCAATTCGAACAAAACTCTTTATTTCTTATCGAGCGCACTCAATTAAAACCAGCTGACAACTCCCCAGATAAATGCTCACATTCTTCTATTTAAGCCCATACCTCGGATGATGAAGCGGTTGCACAGTGCAGGAGATTAGGAATTTCAAGGCCATCCACATGGACGTTTTGAATACCGGCGGGTCTGCGGCGCTTTTGATGAGGAGGGCGCTACACATCCGACTGCCTCTTGAGCCGAAAGGAGCAGTGATTGGCAAGAGCGATTCTAGGTTTGATTCCGCTGGTGGCGGTTTTGTCCCTATTAACCGCAAAGTCAAGATAAACGAAGTCCTCACTACCTCCAAGATTCTGCTTCCCAGTATGACTCTCTGTCCAAGACATTCGTGTTGTGTATTCTTCCCTGACGACATGTACACATTAACCGCCAGACCCATTTTAGCCGCTTCCGCTTCAGTGCCAGCTTCAACTTCAACGCCTCTTTAAAGAGTCGCTCTGTCCGTCCAAGCACGTCAATTACATCGGCGTAAGCTAGCAGTTAAACTGACTTTTGGAAGATCGTGCTTCTGCTGTTGACTTCTGAGTTACGCACAATCTTCTCGAGGATGATGTTGAAGAAGCCACATGACAGTGCGTCGCCTTGGCTAAAAACTTTCTTTGACATTGAAGGTCTCGGTGAGTTCGTTACCGACCTTGACGGAGCAACGAGAGTTCTCCATCGTCATCCTACACAAACTGACGAGTTTGGTAGGAATGCCAAAACTAGACATGGCACTGTACAGCTCGTCTCTATGCACACTGTCATATGCGGCCTTGAAATCGACGACACCACCTGGCGTGTGTCAATTTGCGCTTCTTGGGTCTTTGCCAGGATCTGCCGTAAAGTAATCTCGTCTATCGTGGACTTCCCTGATCTGAAACCACACTGATATGAACCCATCAGGTTGTGGACAAGCGGTTTAAGGTGCTCACACAATACGATCAGAGAGGGTCTTGAAGACGCTGTTGAGGAGGCTGATAACTTAATTGTTTGCCGCAGTCAGAGGGGTCTCTTTTTTGTAAATGCTGAGATTCCGCCCATCGGGCATGCTTTCCTTCGACCATACCTTACAGCACATCTGTAGCCATCTGCGCCCAGATGAAGTTCAGACACTCGCACAATACTGAGGGGGGATCTTGAAGGTGATGTTCAGAAGACTAATCCCTCAGCAATCGGCGCTGTCAAAGGGGTCTCCAATCTTGTGGACTGGGCAAACGACGCTGAGATTCCACTCATCGGACATGCTTTCCTCCGACCATATATTACAGATGAGCTGGTGCATGCGCCCAAACATGTCATCTCCAGCTGCTGTAAATTCCTTTCCAGGTAGTCCGTCCAGCTCGGCATCTCTGTTCTACTTCGATCCCGAAGTTGTTTTCATAACCTCGTCTTAGTCGGGAATCGAAATTCCTGTCCATCATCGTCAATCGTTGAGGAGACGATTCTGCCTAACAGTAGAGTCTGCGCTGTCATCGCCGTTAAGGAGTCTACATATATGATCTTCCCGGATTCTCAGCACCGAATGCGATTTTACTTCTAATTGTCAATTTTCTTCCCAGCAGCCTTCGGTCCGATCTTTGTTTCCACCAGGTAGCTCACGTAGAGCTTTTCAGGTCCTTTATTCCAACATTTCTATGGTCATGGGAAGTATGACGTACATAGGAGCTTAAATTTTTCAAAAATTACAGAACTGAATTGAAGCTTAAATACACCACGAATTTCAATATCCAATGCAACGGAGCAAGTGTATTCAATTTAATTCACTTTAATTCGCTGCTCCCTACGACACATGTCCCTCCATCTCGTCCTGACTTCCCTGCCTGAAAGCAACCGAAGAACGCTAACTCTAACGCGTTCACTCCGCAGTTAATTCATTCAGACCACAACCGCTACCACCACCATCAGAACACATTCAATCCGAAGACAGTCCCAAAATCACTGCAATTTCAAACTCAGCGACAGAAAAAAAGGACCAAGGCAGGTTTCTAGCTCCCGTGGAAGCACTTAATTTGGATTAATGTTTGACTGCCAACCCAGACCGCACCTAGCTCAGCAGTGCGGTGAGAAAGCCGCACACCACCGCCACACAAATCTCTCTCCCCCACCCGTCAGCACTTATTCAGCGGAACTCGCTCCCCGGCGAATGGCAGGAAACCAAACCGAGAATCCTTCAAATTATTCGCGAACTGTCGCTGCCGTGGATTCGATGGCAGCGGGAAATGGCAAAAACCAAATTGGTTTCACCTTTCCGTCTTGAAAATGGATTCGGGAAGCGAGCTCCGCACCGGTGAATGCTCCCAGCTCCCAGCTGATAATGACGACGATGTTGATAATCATTGTTGCGGGTGCATGTCAGCGAGTGCACACTAATTACTCTCTAAACGGCATATTTAAGGGGTCCTCCGGCCGCACATACGCGCGCCACGTCTACTACACGATGCAACTGCGACTCCTCCAGCCGCTGGAGCAAGGTAAACCGATCTCCTTCCGAGCGCTCATTTAAGATGCATTAGTCACATCCGCGTACACGGAGTCCTGCCGCCAAATTGAGTGAAATGACAATAATTTGAAGGCTCATTGAAAGCGCACTTATCGCATGCATTCGTCTGTCGGTTTCGTTTGAGTTTGGGCTGTGGAACGTGGTTTGGAGAAGAGTGGAGGGGTATGGGGGAATCTGGCTTGGATGCATTATCCATTAGTGCGATGAGTGTCGAATGTAAATTATTCGCGGAACTGAAATACGTCCTGACTGCGGAATGAGGACAAAGTACTTAGCTGCACCAGGAGCTGTGAGCCGTCTCGTCAGCGACTGCGGTCTGTTGCGGAGAGAATATGCATTTCAAGGATGGCGTCTTACCTGAAAAGAGAAAATTAAAATGAATTAGGACAAGTATCGAATGGAGGCAAACGGAGGCGGTTTACAGTTGGGCGCACTCAAATATGGTATTGGATGCGGTCATGAGTGCATCACGAGGTTGGGAGGGTGTTGGACAGGCGGCTTGATGGAGAATGTTGACATTTTTCATCAAAGTATTATCAAAGTGTTGAGAAAATAGGCGACAGAAAGTGAGCTTGACTCACCAGCTCAGAAGGGAACACGTTTAAATCGTAAAATTAAATACAGGGATTGAAAAGAACTAATTGCCTTTTTCTTCTACCCTGAATTATGGTCTCAGCAAAATGTTCCACATACGCCGTGGAATCTGCCGCTATTCCACCCACGGCGTTAAGGACTCTGTTCGACTGATTTGAATCTGGGTACAGCCGTTCTTCGGAACCCATTCTAATACGGTTGGCGATATTGAAGAAAACTGCCAAGCCTATCATCCTTAAAATTTAGATGCCTTTACCAGGGAAGGCATCTCCCAGTAACAGTTCCATAAGATAACCAAGGTAGAGACGGTGTGGTGCGTATGGAGAGACTTTCGGGCACTTTTGTCTATAATGTACCAGAAAAGTATAAATAATTAATTTGCTTGGACGGCGCTACAGTCCACGGGGAGACCAGTGCCTAACTTTTTGAACAGCTACTCGTATTGTGAACGCCACTGTTTTCATACGACTAGAAGGAACCAATGGTTTTTCGGCCGAATCCGAACGGAGAAGTTTGAGAAGCGTTTTCTTAGACACTTTTCGGGTGCTGTCAGCAGCTCGTAAGAGTAAGTGCCGTGAAAAAATTGTAAGTGTTCAGCGGGTTATCGAAACTGGACCTTCGGCGTGTGGATGTCGCAATCTACCACGCCACACCACGGCGCACTGTAGTGCCAGCAGAAAAATAAACGTAAAATTAAACATTTTTTTTCCGCCAAGTGGTATTAGTTTTTCGATTCTACACATTTGAGCACCTAGAAAGCCAACATTTTTGTGGACTTGTCATGAGCTGTTTCGTGTTTTGTGTGACTAGCTAAAATATGAGGTTGGAAGGCTAAACGGATCCCGATTTATATGAAATAAGGTACATTTAGCCTTTCAACTGCTTCACAAATATTTTTTTTTTACTTTGGTCACAAAAGACCAGGCTTAAAGTTAAGACCACCTTTTTTGGAAGTATTTCCATGTTTGGTGCACCATAATAAAAGGTACTCAACGAGAATCCAACGGGATAACATGTTTTCTTGAAGGCTGGAAATATACTTCATCGACGATGCGAAAACAAAAGATCAATCTTTGCAATTTGGGAGAAAGAGTCGTTTGTGATGAGCAACCTCAGGTATTTTCCAGCATTTTTGTTCAATTTACCCACGATTTCCCTTCTAATCGTTGAATTGCGGAAATACCTTGGACATGAACCACTAAGTAGTGAAGCGCACGCTTTAATACACTTAACCCAAATTCACAATTTCTTAACAACGAAAGTGTGTACGAAGATTGCCTTCTTTATTTCGGAATTGGGCAACCCTAGTGTTGCAATCTGGTAACTGCCAGCTCTACCGCAAAGTTTGACATTTTTAAGGTTATACGTACTCAGAACAACTTGACATGCGGGCGCTATTTGTGTTGTTTACAGTAACTTGAAAGATACATCTCGCCAAAAAAAATGGAATTAAATCGTGAAAATTTTCGTGCAATTATTTTTTACAACTTTCAACGTGGATTAACCCAACAACGGTGCATCGATGACCTCAATTCACTTTTTGGAGTTAAAGCTCCATCACGGACCAGTGTTTATCGATGACATGCTGAATTCAACCGAAGTCGTAGTTTACTACAAGACGAATTTCGTGAAGGTCGTCCAAAGTCAGTTTTTGTTCCGGAAACCATTGATGCTGTGCGCCAGCTGATATTGCAAGTTCGTCATGTGAGCTATCGTGAGATTGAGACAACCTAAGGTATTAGTGGTACCAGCATACATTCAATATTGCATGAACATTTGACCGTCAAAAAAAATTGTTCCCGTTGGATCCCACACAAACTTGTCAATCGCTCAAAAAAAGGCTCGCGTCGATTGGTCGAAAGAAATGCTCCAAAAATACGATCGCGGTGCTTCGAAACACGTCAATGACATCGTGACAGGTGATGAATCGTGGATCTACGCGAATGAGGCCGAAAGTAAACAGCAGTCGACTGTATGGGTGTTTCGAATTGAGCCAAATCCAACAAAAGTTGCCCGCGCACGAAGCACTTTTAGGCAAATGGTCGCCTGTTTTTTCGGAAAAACTGGACATGTCGCAACCGTGCCACTGGACCAACGCAGAACAGTCAATTCTGAGTGGTACGCAACAATTTGTTTACAGTTTTCTTTCAAGAAATCAGGAAAACCAACCACGGAAGACGAATCATTCTTCACCACGACAATGCGAGCTCTCGCACATCCGCTCAAAGAACTGCATTTTGAGCACTCAAAACATCGATTTGACGAGTCATCCGCCGTATACTCCCGACTTGGCACCGAATGACTTCTTATTCCCGTACGTAAAAAATAAAATGAGAGATCAACGTTTTTCGACACCTGAAGAAGCGGTTGATGCGTTAAGAATGCATGTTTTGGAGATACCTCAATCAGAGTGGCAAAACTGCTTCAACAATTGGTTCGAAAGCACGCAAAAGTGTAAAGATCTTGTTGAAGAATATTTTGAAAAACAATAGAGTTATTTTCAATGATTAATACTTGTTTTTGTTCTCCAATCCCAAAATACAAAAGGCGACTCTCGTAAGTAGACAGTATTAAATATAATTTTCCTGTAAAGGTATACAATCAGCTTTGTTTTAAGCCCTTTACTGCCTTTTATTATTACTAAATACTTTCTTTATGTAGTTGAAAAATAACTAGTGGTAGTAATTGTAGGTCCCTTTTACTCGAGAGAGAACAGTAGAGAACAGTAGACTGGTCCCGCTGTTAAATGTCGCGCCAACATTTATTATAATTATTTAGGTGGACCCTACGGCTCATATACCAAATTTTATCGATTGCATCAAGATCGGTCAACGACTTCAAATGATACGAAAAGATTGCCGCGTTCCCTATACAAATTTAACACTGATGTGGACACAAAAGCAAAACAAAAAGTGTCCCATACTTTGCTGTAAAGCTTCAACTGCATTCATTTTAAAACAAATTGGAGAAAGAAACAGCTGCGAGGGAGTTAAAAACAATTCAGAAAGGCAAGAACAACAGCACGATGTCTGTTTAAGAAATAAAGAACTTTCAATTTCCACGGGTTACGTACATTTAGTTATCGATGTTGCCCTGCAGACGTAGCAGACGTTGCCCAGCAGACGTTGCCCAGCGGACGTTGCCTAGCAGACGTTGCCCAGCAGACGTTGCCCAGCAGACGTTGCCCAGCAGACGTTGCCCAGCAGACGTTGCCCAGCAGACGTTTCCCAGCAGACGCTGCCCAGCAGACGTTGCTCAGCAGACGTTGCCCAGCAGACGCTGCCCAGCAGACGTTACCCAGTAGACGCTGCCCAGCAGACGTTGCTCAGCAGACGTTTCCCAGCAGACGCTGCCCAGTAGACGTTGCTCAGCAGACGTTGCCCAGCAGACGCTGCCCAGCAGACGTTTCCCAGCAGACGCTGCCCAGCAGACGTTGCTCAGCAGACGTTTCCCAGCAGACGCTGCCCAGCCGACGTTGCTCAGCAGACGTTGCCCAGCAGACGCTGCCCAGCAGACGTTGCTCAGCAGACGTTGCCCAGCAGACGTTGCTCAGCAGACGTTGCCCAGCAGACGTTGCCTAGCAGAAGCTACCCAGCAGACGTTGCTCAGCAGACGTTGTCCAGCAGATGCTGCCCAGCAGACGTTTCCCAGCAGACGTTGCCCAGCAGACGCTTCCCAGCAGACGCTGCCCAGCAGACGTTGACCAGCAGACGTTACCCAGCAGACGTTGACCAGTAGACGTTAACCAGCAGACGTTGCCCAGCAGACGTTGCCCAGCAGACGTTGCCTAGCAGACGTTGCTCAGCAGACGTTGCCCAGCAGACGTTGCCCAGCAGACGTTGCCCAGCAGACGTTGCTCAGCAAACGTTGCCCAGCAGACGCTGTCCAGCAGACGTTTCCCAGCAGACGTTGCCCAGCAGACGCTTCTCAGCAGACGCTGTCCAGCAGACGCTGCCCAGTAGACGCTGCCCAGCAGACGCTGCCCAGCAGACGTTGCCTAGCAGAAGCTATCAAGTAGACGTCGCCCAGCAGACGTTGCCCAGCAGACGTTGACCAGCAGACGTTGCCCAGCAGACGTTGCCTAGCAGACGTTGCTCAGCAGACGTTGCCCAGCAGACGTTGCCCAGCAGACGTTGCCCAGCAGACGTTGCCGAGCAGACGTTGCCCAGAAGACGTTGCCCAGCAGACGTTGCCCAGCAGACGCTGCCCAGCAGACGTTACCCAGCAGACGCTGCCCAGCAGACGTTGACCAGCAGACGTTGCCCAGCAGACGTTACCCAGCAGACGCTGCCCAGCAGACGTTGACCAGCAGACGTTGCCCAGCAGACGTTGCCCAGCAGACGTTACCCAGCAGACGCTGCCCAGCAGACGTTGACCAGCAGACGTTGCCCAGCAGACGTTGCCCAGCAGACGTTGCCCAGCAGACGATGCCCTGCAGACGTTATCCAGCAGACGTTACCCAGCAGACGCTGCCCAGCAGACGTTGCCCAGCAGACGATGCCCAGCAGACGTTGACCAGCAGACGTTGCCCAACAGACGTTGCCTAGCAGAAGCTATCAAGTAGACGTCGCCCAGCAGACGTTGCCCAGCAGACGTTGACCAGCAGACGTTACCCAGCAGACGTTACCCAGCAGACGCTGCCCAGCAGACGTTGACCAGCAGACGTTGCCCAACAGACGTTGCCTAGCAGAAGCTATCAAGTAGACGTCGCCCAGCAGACGTTGCCCATCAAACCTTACCAGCAGACGTTGCCCATCGGACGTTTTTTCAGCAGAAGTTGTCCAGCAGACGTGGTCAAGCCGATGTTACCCAGCACGCTGCTTGCAATAAAGGACCCTATCTGGAACTGCAACACCACACTCTATATTTGGAGTGCAGCCTCCAGTACTCAACGGATTGCTCTCTCCAAAAAAGTTAAGACCAAGTGGAGATCAACTTGACGTACGATTAATTTCTTGCAATCCTTGCCTTTAAGTTCCTCTGGCGCGAAAACGGTCTCTCTCAAAATCCATCTAAAGCCTTTAAGATCCACATCTCAGCACACCACCAACCACTGTTCCACGAAACAGCCTTCACCGTCAAAAAGTTAAGTAAGGACCGTGTTAAGCGAGAGAAAAATAAACTCGAGCCTTAAGCTGCCACAGGAACGGCGCTTGATTCCACACTGCGAGCAAATTACCCCAGAACTGTATTCACCGTCCACCCGCTCCATTGAAAGGAAAACTCGCACAGCACGACGATGGCCCCTGCGCTTTGTGCTCAAACCAAAACAATGCCAGTGCCCAGCTGGATCTTAAATCTCTTTCATCCCCACCGCTCACAGTCCACAGTTTTCACCTTAATGACACTGAAAGCCCAGTTTAACCGCACATTTCTGTTGTCGCAGCATGTCCCTCTCCCGCTCTTGTGAAAGGGACCATCCCCACCGGCATCAGCTCCGACCCCAGCCAGAACCCCCTTGAAGTCGACGCTTTTAAGTTTCTGTCATGCAGAAATGTGTGTGCGCGCTCTCAGCCACATTCAACTGAATACCGCCATCGAGCAGGACATACCCGCCATCACCTAGAGCTGCGCACCGTTTCCTGCATGCCATTACGTTACGTTGAGTCCCCGGGGGCTGGCCGAAGCCAAAGAGCTAACAACCGGCAATGGCGATGGCGCTGATGGTGGTGACGGTGCTGCTGGAGACGCTTGTGCTCCCTTTGCTACTGCCAGGCTTACAATTGTGCCAGAAGCACAAGCCATTGTGACTCTTTGACCTTTGGTCTACTTTCCGGTATCAAATGCAGAGGCGACAGGGTGGTCTCCGGGCAGCAGCACCATCACCACGGAGGAGGTAAATAAAAAAGTCAAAGAGGAGGAAAAATCCTCTTTTCACATTCATACACTTGGCAGGCCACATCGTTTTTGTGGACACACCAACGGCCTGCCCCGGCCGACCGCCACTCGCCCTGCCGAGTGTCTGTGCCCGCTCGTAATTTGGATGTTGCGCTGGGGTAGTGTTATTGAAGCACTGCTTCATGCCTCCGCATACCATTTACCACTTGAAAACATTTGAAAAATTTAAGAGGTTTTTGAGGTTTGCCCTGTGCTAACCGTGCTCTCCATCCCACTCGGCTCCCACTCCAGCCACATCGCGCCCTCTGCTCAGTGATTCTATCTTGAATGCTGAGTACACCATCCATCGACCGGCCCCTGCCTGCCGCACGTTGCCCGGCGTCCTGTCGTCCGGACGAATCTCATCATGATGGCAATGTAAACGCGGCAAGAGTCATCTCAAAAAATCCCGAGGGCAAGTGGATGTATCGTGGTGTTTTCATTTCGCTCCGGCTCGGCTTCCTTTTCCGTCGTTTTTGCGCCGCAGACTCCACATGCCCATTCGTTTCCCTAATGAGAAAGATGGGTTTCCCCGGCTCCTTCCACTTACTCATCACTTTTTTTTTTTCATTTTTTTTACCATTCCACCTCCACCCACGGGCCTCACTGTGTTGGCAACGAACGAAGGAGAGCGCGCCAAAGACAACGAGGGGTCGCTGTACCTCCTCTCCAGTGTCTGCAGCTGCGGCGGCGGCGGGAGGCATATGAACAGTGAAAAGACGACTGCTGAAAATTAATACTTGGAAATTTTAATTGCTTTGCAGTCGACTAGTGAGGGCTTTCGGAAGGGCTGCGAAACGGCATTTATCCGCGGTTTTTCTTTCTTCTGCTCGTCAGCGCCCCGTAGTCGTGGCGATGCACCCTCTGGAGAATTGAAATCCTCTGGGACAGGGATTGGTGCATTAATAGGCGCGATTTGGGCAGTGAGACGGCTAAAGGATTTGTGCAACAAAACCGGAGAGACTCAGTTTACAGGCTAACTTGGGTGAGGGTAAACCACCTGCAGGGCTGTGGCTCAGAGTTCTATTTGGCGTTTGGAAGTGATTCTAATTAAGGCAACTGCTATGGCAACAGTTTGTGGGATGCCGTGGCCTATAGAGAGACATTGTCTGTCACGGCTTGCTTGGGAGTATGGGCAGTGGTGTGTATTTTAGATCACGAGTTGTTAGATCACGCGTGTAAAAGACTCCTAAAAAACGACTTTAGGTTTGAATGCTTAAAAAAGCAGGAAGGAATGTGACGACTACTCCTAAGAAACGACTTTAGGGTTGAATGCTTAAGAAAGCAGGAAGGGATGTGACGTCTATTTAGTAAGAAATCGACAGAATACTCAGCATCTCCGCAGCTGAACCTTTTTGACATTAATGCTCTTTCGGGGTATACGCAGTGCAAAATGTTTGCCCTACCAACAGCCAGAATGTTGTGAAAATTGTCGTGAAAATTCAGCTCTGGCGAAATATATCGTTCTTCTGAATAGCATTTGATTGGACACGGAGTTACATGGCTCTGTTCTGAACTGATAGCAGTGGTAAGTAATGAGCACACGCCTTCTGATAAACTTTGTCCACCCGCGTCACCTTTCACTAGGCTAGACAGTCATGCTGTATTCGAAGCGAAGTGATGACTGGCAGACAGTCATATAGTCAATCAAACGACAGGCTTAAACCTTACCTTGTTAATTAATGTAGAGGGCGCCACAAACAAAAAAAGTGCTATTAAATTAAAATTTTTTGCTAGTGGCGTCCGCTATATGTCGAGGTACTTATTGAGTGATCTGTCCAAACAAGTCATGGACCGAGCCGCTCCTTCAGCTAGCTTCAAAGTTTCCATTTTCAAATAAATTCGACTCCTTTGTAACTCACTCCCAAAAGGGTTTATGAAAGGGAGCACTTGAGGTTCGAGTTCATGTAGGGAGAAGTAGGGAGAACCTCAAACTGTCTACTTGTCTGTCTTTACCGGCTCCTGAAAGGAAAATCATTTTCTGATCAGACTTCGATAGTCGAAGCCTTGGTTAAGAATTTTTCATCGATGTACAGGAAAACAGAAAAAGTGAAACATGAGCCATAGACTTGAAATTCATAACACGTCCTTTCAAGAAAAGGAACATCCTTCTGTGACGGAAAGTTTCAGTAGTGTCATCAAAATTTCTTCTTTTTCTTCCTTGTGTGTCACTACATTTCAGTTTCTATCTAGGTCTCAACCTGGACTGGCTACGTAGCCAGCCCTATCTGCATCCGATTGCGCATTCCAAGTTGATCGAGGTCCTTTCCCATTTCTGTGCCTCATCTCAGCCTTGGCCCTCCTCTATAGTTCAAATGGTTCGGATTCGAAGACGTCTCGAGCAAGATTTTTGGTGTCCATGGGCTCTACATTGCCTAACTAACCTCAGGGCTGTATTCGAAAACGTGTCACATGCTGCCGAACAGCCTGTAAACTTGTCGTTGAATATTCTCCTTCAAATGCCACCAGCATTTTTCTTCTTCTTGTGACGCTACAATCCGGGATAGACCTGGTCCTCAACCAACATGCCTCTCCTGCCAGAATGATCTTTCGCTAGCTGTCTCCAGTTGCTCACTCCAAGTTGGCTGAGGTCCTTCTCCACTTGTGTGCGTCTCCAAAGACAAGGCCGTCCTTTGTTGCGTTGTCCCAATGTCTTGGATTCTAAGACTTTTCGGGCCGGAGCAGTGCTGCCTAGCCAAGATGGCGTTGTATACGAAGCTGCTTGACTAGGCTCGTGACACTGTAAAGCTTGTAAGATTCGTCGTTGAATCTTATCTACTAAAATCTTAAGCGTTGTATACGAAGCTGCTTGACTAGGCTCGTGACAGTGTAAAGCTTGTAAGATTCGTCGTTGAATCTTATCTACTAAAATCTTAAGCGTTGTATACGAAGCTGCTTGACCAGGCTCGTGCCACTGTAAAGCTTGTAAGATTCGTCGTTGAATCTTATCTTCTAAAAGAAATCAACGCAAACAAGGCGAAGAATTGCACGCAGAAGGTTTCTCAAAAAACCTTAATCTTTTGAGACCAAAGCAGCAGCGATGGGCAAGAGTGATCCTTCGTTTCATTCTGGTTCTGAATTTGTTGTCTTACAGCGGATCCGAGGCAAATGAAGTCCATAACTTTTCCTTAGTTTCTGCTGTATCCCATCGATGTTGTGTGTCCTTCCTTGACGACAGCAAGTATACAAGTATGAGATGAGTTCAAGCAAAATGCTTATTATTAATGGAAAAGTAAAAGCATTTTATTCAAAGTATTGGTCATTGTTTTCAACACATTTTGAACACCTTTCTGGCAATTTGTGAATACCACGCCATTAAAAGTGTTCGTCTTTTAAAGCAAACCAATCAGACACCCAATTTTTGCCCTCCTCATAGGAATGAAAGTGCTGCTCAGGCAATGCGTGTCCCATCGAAGAAAACAATTGGTAGTCGGAAGGAGCCAAGTCTGCTGAATAAGGCGGGTGGGGTAGCTGCTCCCAACCAAGTGTTTTGATTGTATCCTGAACCGGTTTACTTTGTGTGCAGGTGCATTGTCATGGAGTAAAATTACCTTGCCGTGTCTTCTGGCCCATTCTGGTCGTTTCTCGATCAATGCATGGTTCAAATTGATCATTTGTTGTCGGTACCGATCAGTATTAACGATTTCACCAGGTCTTAGGAGCTCGTGGTAGAGCACACCTATCTGGTCCCACAAAACACACAGCATTGTCTCCTTGCCGAATCGATCTCGTTTTGCAGTCGATATTGATGGTTGTCCCAGATTTACCCATGATTTTTGCCGTTTAGGATTCTTAAAATAAATCCATTTTTCATTGCCAGTAACAATCCGATGCAAAACCGATTTTAAAATAAAGCTCGGCCGACGAGGGAGTGCAATTAAATTCTCGGCGGCGAGTGGGGAGGGAGTTGTGTTTTTTAATTGCCCACATTGTGCGCCTACCGTTGCCCACTTGAGGACGAACCTTGAAGAGGGTGGCGGCGCTTGGGTTTGCCTATTGTTACGAAAGGAACCTTCAGACCACTAAAGCGTTCCTTTCCCTCACTCGAGAGTGCATTCACCAAGCCGCAAATGTGCCTTGTCTTTGGGTTCGACGGCTACGGTGCTGTGTGTTGTTGTAAGGATTCCCTTCATGGGGACTTCCGCTTCTAATGGAAAATCGCCGATATGGCAATAACCGTAAAAGCACTAGAAAACCAAATAAATCCATTTTTCATCGCCAGTAACAATCCGATGCAAAACCAAATTTCTTTCATGTCTTTGAAGAAAAACTTCACACGTGTTTTTTCGGTTTTCCATTTGTTTTTCATTCAATTCATGTGGCACCCATTTACCACACTTTTGGATCTATCCCATAGCTTTTAAACGGTCAGAAATTGTTTGTTGTGCAGCATTTAACATTGGTGCCATTTGCTTTTGACTCAAAGTGTCATCTCCATCCAATACGTGTGCAATTCGGCATCTTCAAATTTATTTTTGGTGGTCTTTCACGTTCTTCATTTCCCACACCAAAATCATTTTTTCTGAACCGTTTAAATAATCTTCTGCATGTTGCTTCTGATAGAGCATGATCACCATATGCCTGATGAAAAAATATGATGCTGTCTTTTCAATGACTTGATGTATACTAAATATTTTTCACAGATGTCATAACAAACAGCCAAAAAAAATAAGGGCTCGTTTACAGAAAATGTTCCCTATCGAGACATTTGTATCTTGACGCTTACTTCATATGGGTATACCTGGTATTTTTCATTTCGCCGCCATTTACTGCTAGACCTCTTTTAGCTACTTCCGCTTCAGTGTCAGCGCCTCATAGAAGACTCACTCTGTTCATCCAATCACGTCAATGTCGTCCACGTAAGCAAGCAATTGAGCTGACTTTTAGAAGAAGACCTATTTGAGCCGCTTCTGCTTCATTATCATCTTCAATTTGCCTCTTTGAAGAAACGCTCTGTTCTCCCAAACACGTTAATGTCATCGGCGTACGCTAGCAATTAAACTGACTTTTGGAAGATCGTGCATCTGGTCATGACTTGTGAGCTACGCACGATCTTCTCGAGGATGATGTTGGAGAAGCCACATGACAGTGCGTCGCCTTGTCTAAAACCTTTTTTGACATCGAAGGTCTCGGTGAGTTCGTTACCGACCTTGACGGAGCAACGACAGTTCTCCTTCGTCATCCTACACAAACTGACGAGTTTGGTAGGAACGTCAAACCTAGACATGACACTGTATAGTTTTATGCACACTGTCATATGCGGCTTTAAGATTGACGAATAGGTAGTGAGTGTCGATTTGCAGTTCTTGGGTCTTTGCCAGGATCTGCCGTAAAGTAAAGATCTTCTCTATCATGGACTTCCCTGGTCTGAAACCGCACTGATAGGAACCCATCAAGTTGTGGACAAGCGGTCTCAGGCGCTCACATAATACGATCAGAGAGGGTCCTGAAGGCGCCGTTGAGGAGGCTGATCTCTCGATTGTTGATTGAGTCAGAAAGGTCACTTTTTTTGTTGACGCTGAGATTCCCATCGGCCATGCTTTCCTTCGACCATATCTTTCAATACATCTGTAACCATCTGCGTTCAAATGCAGTCCAGACACTCACACAATACGCAGAGAGGATCTTGTAAGCGATGTTCAGAAGACTAATCCCTCGGTAATCGGCGCTGTCAAAGGGGTCTCGTTTCTTGTGGAGCGGGAAAACGACCTTGAGATTCACTCGTCGGACATGCTTTCCTCCGATCATATCTTATAGATGAGCTGGTGCATAGGACCAGATCAAAGCTGCTGGAGAGGAAGGACTGCCCACAGAATTGCTTTAGGTACTGCTGGAGCGGAAAGACTGCCCACAGAACTGCTTTAGGTAGTTCTGTGGGCAGTCCTTCCGTTCCAGTAGCTTTGTTCAACTTCAGCTTCGATATTGATATCTTCACCTATTGTAAGTCACAGAATTCTCATTCATCATCATCCAAGTTGAGAAGAACATTATCCCCAACAGCGGAATTAGGCTCGTCATCGCCGTTTAAAGTCTGCAGATATGATCCTTCAAGATTCCCAGTATAGATTGCAGCTTTTGAGGTTACAGATGAACGGTTTCAGACAATCACACAATACGGCAATGAGTGAAACTACGCCAAGGACGACAAAAGAACCAAGCTTCTCGTAGCAGGTATTTAATTTTTTTTTAATTTAAAAATGCATTTTATTTTTCTTTTACTAAGGCTATCTTAAAACTCGGAACAAAATGCTTAACCTAGGCACGACTTATATGATTTCTAGAAACTACTTACTGCCCCTATGCGGACGCTCTAAGCTAGACTAATAATTTATTTTTTTTATTTGCCTTTCGGCGTCAATACTTTTTTTATTTTTGAATTAATAATATGAGTATCTATTTAAAATAAAGAAAATTGTTAAAAAACTTTGTTATCTAATTTTTTTTTTGTTTAATAAAAACTTAATCTAACTTAATGTAACCTATTATAACTTAGATACACTTTACTGACATTTTTAAATTTTAATTTTTTTTCGTCGTACATCTAATTTTAATTCGTAATCTTTCCTATTCATAATTCTAAATGCAAGTGGGCCGTGGGGAACCAACTTAAAACCTGTCTAGGTTGACCACAGCTGGGGCTCCTGGTGTGGCTATCGTAGCACGTAGTTTGCTTGCTTGATGAACTTGTCATTGCAGTTGATGCCGCCAGCCGACAGATATGACTTAAAGCAGGAGGCATTCATCTCTAACCAGATAACACTCCTCGTCCATAACAAGTCGAGCAAAAGGAACCTGTAACCGTGACACCGAGTTGGAGTCTTTTTAATTTACACAAGTATTCAAGAAATTTAAAAAAAAGGTGTAAATCTCGATTTGTTGCTACAAATGGAGGAAGACTCTGCAATGTCATCTCCTTCACACTCTGTTCATGAGGCCGGGATCATGTATGCAATAGATACGAGGGTTGCTTTTCATATTTCGGGATTAGGGAATAAAGACAAATATTAATCATCGAAAATTACTTTGCTGTTTTTCAAAATATTCCCTATTTCAATCTTTACACTTTTGCATGCGTTTGAACCAATAGTCGAAGCATTTTTGCCACTCTGATTGAGGTATCTCCAAAACATGCATTCTGAACGCATCAACCCCTCCTTCAGGTGTCGAAAAACGTTGACCTCACATTTTATTTTTTTGGTATGGGAATAAAAAGAAGTCATTCGGTAAAAAGTCAGGAATATACGGCGGATAACTCGTCAAATCGATGTTTTGAGTGCTCAAAATGCAGTTGTTTGAGCGGATGTGCGAGAGCCCGCATTGTCGTGGTGAAGAATGATTCGTCTTCGGCGGATGGTTTCCTGATTTCTTGGAAGACAACTGCCAAACAAATGGTTGTGTACCACTCAGAATTGATTGTTCTGCGTTAATCTAGTGGTACGGTTGCGACATGTCCAGTTTTTTCGAAAAACAGGCGACCATTTGCTTAGAAGTGCTTCGTGCTCGAGCAATTTTTGTTGGATTTGGCTCAATTTGAAACACCCATACAGTCGACTGCTGTTTACTTTCGGGGTCATACTCGTAAATATACGATTCATCACCTGCCGCGAATCATAGACGTGTTTCAAAGCACCGCGATCGTTCTTTTGGAGCATTTCTTTCGACCAATCGACACGAGCGATTGACAAATTGTGTGGGATTCAACGCGAACAAATTTGTTTGACGGTCAAATGTTCATGCAATATTGAATGTATGCTGGTCTCACTGATGCCTTAGGTTGTCTTAGTCTCACGACAAGTCACATGACGATCTTGCAATATCAGTTGGCGCACAGCATCAATGGTTTCCGGAACAAAAACTGACTTTGGACAACCTTCACGAAATTCTTCTTGGAGTGAACTACGACCTCGGTTGAATTCTCCATACCATCGATAAACACTGCTCCTTGATGGTCCTTGATGGTGCTTCATCGGCAAAAATTGAATTGAGTTCATCAATCGTTGTTGGGTTAGCTCGCGTCGAAAGTTGTAAAAAATAATCACACGAAAATTTTCGCGATTTAATTCCATTTTTTGGGCGAGATGAATCTTTCACGTTACTGTAAACAACACATATAGCGCTCGTGTGTCAAAACGTTCTGAGTACGTATAACCTCAAAAATGTCAAACTTTCCGATAGAGCCGGCAGTTGCCGGATTGCAATTCCGAAATATAAAAGGCAACCTTCGTAATATTCTATTCACCGACTTCGTGTAAGTTTGTCACCATTTCACGGATAAGTTACTCTCGAAGCTCCGATCATTTTAAACGGTTTTCTGCAAACCCCTTGTATCGAGTTAAGGATAAATGACTTCCGACGCAGTCTCACTCATGATTTAGTCATACCAACAAAGCACAAGCCTGCAGGGCACACACCACTGCCACAATTCCATCTCTCCATTCATTTGGAATTGATGTCCCTGTTTGCAAAGTCGAAGCCACTGCTACGATCGGCAACAAAGTGTCATCCAGCACACCCTCGATTTGACCCCGTCCCGAAAATAAAAACGAAACAATGTGCACACTTTATACCCAGCCATCAGTCTGTGAACAATGCCCAGCAGTACTTGGATCTGAATTGCACTTCCTTTTGTCCACTTGCCCATCGCATCGTCAACGTTTGAGTCGTTCTGCTGCTGCTGCTACCCCTGGCCCAATGCGAAAGGAGCGGCAAATAGAAGCCAGTCCATGGATGAGAAATGAGTTCTGCTGCTGTTGCTATTGCCCCGGAAAGGAATTGTGAAATTGTTGTGTTCCCTTATAAAATTCCAATCGAGGCCAAAACTATTGCCCAGCCTGCCGGGGGGCGAACAGGGGACAGCAAACATTTCCTACGCCTCCCCCCTCGCCCTCCATCAACCCATCGAATCTTTATGTTCTGCATTCTGGAAGGGATGCCCTTTGCATGCACCAGAACCAATTTAATGTTTACTACCATCTGCATTCCGATAGGAGAAGGAAACGACACCGAAGGAGCGCACACATCTCCTTTTAAATGAGAATCAATGCTTACAAGGATATGAGGAGGATATTTCACAGGATGCATGCAGGGAACAAGTGGAAATATTTTCCACTTCCATGGACCGCGTTATCCTTGCCCTTACTGGCTCGTAACACACCCAGGCACTAACTACTGTTTAGATAGTCTGTTAAACAAGTTGAATGTCCATTCTCCTGTGGGGATGGCTGTTTGGGAGGGAGCTTGGGGATGCTCGTTTTATTTTGACGCCAAACTTGTCTGACTCAGCAGCACTGGGTGGGGCTGTTCAATTCTCAAGAACGCACGCTCGTTGTTTACGGCGAGCCAGCGAATGCGTTCCGAAAGTGGTCAGACTGATGGTTGCTTCTCAGAACACAGTCGACTGTAAAGCTGCCGCACAGATCCGTCCTAATGGGAGGTGATTTCGAGCTAAGTAGAGTTTGCTGCTCTTCTGTGTATCATTCGGTCGATGAAGGGGAACAGCGGAGGGAGGAGGGGGAGAGTTCTACGGCTAGACTTCGAGTTAAGTCCTGTTCCGCAGTGTAGGTGGCCAGCCATTTGGAACTTTATTAGCAGCTCTAATTAAGACTGCCAGCATCTGTGAGCGGTGAGCGTGTGTGCGGTGACTGCGGAAGAAGCAGCCGCTCTCCGCGCCACATGCGTTGTTTTTGTCGGTGAGCCCCACTCTTTCTAACGTGTGCGGCGGTGGAGCATGAAATAATATCCCAAGGATTATGGTTGATGGGGTTTAAGGTGGATTTAGTTGTCGATTTTGTTCGGCTTGTTTAAGTTGTGATTAGTTCGAGTGTGTGCAGACAGCGGTGCATGTTGATAATAAGTTTAGTTATTTATTCGGAGTGACAGGGTGCGGACGGGGGGTGAAAAGGTTAATTGGTGTACACAGGATTCGTGCGGGGCCCGTGCACCGACTCGATGGTCCGATGGATAATTGATGAAGTTGATGCATAAGAGGATTACTCAGTCCATATGGATGTTTTGCGATGAAAGCTTGTTAGAAGGGGGGCGGTGAGTTTTGTGCACCTTTCTGTTCTCGGAAGTGGGAGGGCAATCGAGTAATGAACGACCATGTTTTACTTTCTGGGAACTTGTCAGGGGGGGGGGCAAACCTATGCATAATGGAGTTTTTACTGGAAACTAAATTCTATTCAATTAAAACGTGTAAAGTTCTGAAAGCTTCCAGCTACTAGAACATTTGTTGCATATTGCGGGAACAGTGCTCCATTCATTGCCTAAAGCACCAAGCTGCTGAAGACGTGAGTAACAAGATTGCTGAAAGAGCTTCTTGAAGAAACATCTCCACAGATTTCATACCTTCTGCTCAAGCTAGAGTATCGCCGCAGGCTTCCATGTTCATGCTCTAAAACCTGTCGTGCCTTGTTACATTTTCTATGGAAGAAAAGAGATATGTTTAAATCTCTTCCTCTCTTTGAATGTAAATGAACCCCACGGCGGAATGAGAAGCAAGGATGTCTAGCAACGAAATTAAGTTTAAGGCACTGCCTCTCAAACGAGGTGCAGATTGCCGGATGTAGTTTATGCTTCCATAAGCATACATCGCAGAAATATGCGACTACAGCGAAATTCCTAGAAAACTTAGAAAGTGATCGCCACACGGACTGCCTGGAGATCCTTGATATAAGGCGACAACTGCCCAGAACGAGATAGCGAGGGGGACTGTCTAGGGCTCCTTAAGATGAAGCGACAACTGCCCAAAATGAGGTTGCATAGACGCTGTCTGGGGCTTCTTGAGATGAAGCTACAACTGCCCCGAACAAAGTGGCGATAGGAACTGTAGGGAGTACCTTAACATGAAGCGACAACTGCCCAGAACGAGATGGCCAGGGGGACTGTCTGGAGCTCCTAAAGATTAAGCCACAAATGCTCAGAACGAGGTGGCCATAGAGGTTGGCTGGAGCTCCTTGAAATGGAGTGTCTGGAGCTCTTTGAGATGAAGCGACAGCTGCTCAGAACGAGATGGCCATAGGGACTGTCTGGAGATCCTCGAGATGAAGCGTCAACTGCCCAGAACGACATAGCCAGGGGGACTGTCTAGAGCTCCTTAAGATGAAGTGACAACTGCCAAAAATGAGGTGGCTATAGGGGTTGTCTGAAGCTCCTTGAAATGGAGCGACAGCTGCCCAGAACGAGGTGGCATAGGGACTGTCTGGAGCTCCTTGAGATGAAGCGACAGCTGCCCAGAACGAGGTGGCATAGGGACTGTCTGGAGCTTCTTGAGAAGAAGCGACAACTGCCCCGAACAAAGTGGCCATATGGACTGTAGGGAGTACCTTAAAATGAAGCCACAAATGCCCAGAACGAGGTGGCCATAGAGGTTATCTGAAGCTCCTTGAGATGAAGCGACAGCTGCCCAGAACGAGGCGGCATAGGAACTGTCTGGAGCTTCTAGAGAAGAAGCGACAACTGCCCCGAACAAAGTGGCCATATGGACTGTAGGGAGTACCTTAAAATGAAGCGACAACTGCCCAGAACGAGATGGCCAGGGGGACTGTCTGGAGCTCCTTAAAATGAAGCCACAAATGCCCAGAACGATTTGGCCATAGAGGTTATCTGAAGCTCCTTGAAATGGAGTGACAACTGCCCAGAACGAGAAGGCTATAGGGACTGTCTGGAGCTCCTTAAGATGAAGTGACAACTGCCCAGAGCTGGGTGACCAAAGGAACCTCGTTCTGGTCAGCTGTCGCTTCATCTGCTGTAAGTTCGCACGAAAATGTGACATGTTCCAAACCTGCGGAGTTGCCACTTTGTCGTCCTTATCACTATAATTGAACAAATGCGAAGGGTTGAAGAACTATTATCATTTTGAAAAGCTCGTGACTTATTTTTTTTCTGCTTTCGAACTATTCATTAAACAGCTACATCAGGACATGTAGCTTGACTCAGTTGCTCACTACTCCAAAGTGGCTCATTTTATTTGAAACATGTTCTTTTAAAAGCAAACTTTATTGAAGCAACATAAATGAGAACGAAACCCTTGGCGCGCAAAATCATATTACATTTGATACCTTTTCTATTGACGTTTCGTGTTAACTAAAGCTGTTTGTTGAACCGAATGAAATTTGGTTTCAAATTATTGCTATCTATGGGAAGAAAAGTTAACTAACAATCAGACATTATCTACGAAGCCTAGAAACAGACTTAGTGGCTGCAGCAACAAACGAACCATCGAAAGTTCCCTCCTTCTGTCCGAAAATACTCTTCATTCCTCAGCAAATTGATTTCGACTTCCGTCGCTCGCATTTCCCGCGGACTCCCAATCTCACCTCCTGCTGCGAAAACGAACAGAAGGTACCCCACCAAGCACTTAGCCACATCAAGCGTGTCGACCACAAAATGCGAAGCAAAAAATTCAAACAGCAGCCCTCCATCCGCTTTGACGAACTTATGCAGACGAGGTAATTGAAAATCACCGCTCCGTTGACCGTCAACAATTCGCTGCAGCCAATGACCTCGTCCGCCGCCGTGCCCATCCCGCATTGAAAGCTTATAATCCTCCGAATGGATAACAATTCTTATTTACACACAAAATATTTGGTCTGCGCCGGCGGCGGACCGCTCCCAGCTGCACTCTTAAGAGCTCACCGAAAGCCCCAGCTGAAGTGCGCTATTAGGATCAATTTACGCCGCCCACTCCCGCACTTTCGTTCGGTCCTACATCACCCCGGTGCCGGCCGACGGCGACGGTGCAATCCACCCCAAGTGCCGCTGCCGATGTAAACAAATCTTTTTTTCGGCAATAATTGCTGTTGAATTTTGAAGTTTTCGCAAATTTACTCGGAGCCTGCTGGCCCTGCTCGAATTAGGATGCAACAGTAATTGCGTGGCTCGAACGCAGTGTATGCTTCGAGGGCCGGAGTGTCCGGCTCTTGGCCACACTGGAGTCGTAAAGGCTGCTCACTCGCACATCCGCCGCCGTCGCCGCCAGTGGCGATGCTTTTAGCTTCATTGCAGCGAGTGAAATTAATTAAGTTTGCAAATTATTGCAGTGCGAGGTAATTGAAGATAAAGCGGGACAAAAACCCGGCGCACAAGCAACAGACGGGAACCAGGCCCAAATTAATAGAATTGCAGATGAGGCTGGAGTCGCCTAAGTGCGATAAACGCCCGGCCATGCATATGCGTAGTTTGTGCCAGAATTTATAGCGAATTGCCGCCCGCAGCTGTGTGTGCGTGGCTTCAGCTTCGGTCGGGCGATATGGCCGAGTAATGGGATGCGGCCTGCGTTGGAGCCTGTGAGAGCGTGAAAGAGATGTTTAAATTTGATTGGGAACAATGAAGCCGGCCGGGCGAGTGTGGGTCAATTGTACTTCAAGTTGCATCAGATACGTGCTGTGTGACAAGAGGATTAAGTGGGTGGTTGGTGGAGGTTTCAACAATTCATGGCCACTGATTCAGAGACTCGAAAGACTTTAATGGATGGTGGCCCAAGGACGCTGTTGAGTGTGGTTTAGTTTAAGAGCTTAGAGAGTAAATTGCACTCAGTTTTGATTGAGAGCGATCGTACTCTGCCGCTAAAATTTATTTCGATGCCTTTGCTTCCTCATTCGCGTTAGAGGAGGGGACAGACTTAATTTTTAAAAAAAATTCACAGCTTTCCTTGACCCGATGTTTGATTCCTGAACTGAACACTTTGCATTCTGCTCACTCACATGATGTAAAGTCTACTGCTCGTCACTGAAATGGCATAAATTGAACGCCATTCAGAATCGGCAATGAACTGTAGGCCTCTTCTACTCTTAAGTGTAGAATGGCATGCTCAATAAGAGTAGTGGCAGAAGAAGCTACACCCTGGTGGTCTGTTGCACTGTCCAACACATATATAAGATTGCCAAATATCTCCCTGCCGCCTTTTTGTCTTTTGAATTGTCTAGCTATGTAAACGGCGCTACAGAGCTTGTATCTGGTAATACTAGACGTCATTTAAAAGGCCTTAACATAACCTACAAAACGATGCTATGCATGAATAGTTCGAATATTGCGTTCAACAGTTATAGACATGTAAACATTCTTCTTCTGGAGTTCACTAACGCCGAAATTCGCGCTATTTTAAATTTTTCCTTCGTTAAAGAGCAAATCCGCTAGAGAAACATTCCGTGAGATTAATAGTGTTTGGGGGATGGTACTCTATCATTTCGAACCGCTGAGGAATAATTTCGACGATTCAGAGCCGGTGAAAACGACACCATGAATAAGCCAGCCGGCGGTATCCAAAATGTCGATATCAGAAATGATCCAGAAGTGGACTAAAACTATGGTTAAGAAGCTGAGACAAAAGGTCTTCCAAACCCTGCTCCGAAAGATCGTCAGAAAGTTTTACAAAAATCACACGATTGTCAATAAATTGCTCCAAATGTTGGCCTAAGGTGACTTAGTCGGTTAGTATAGAAGTTGCATCAGATTGAGTTCTGAATAAAAGATTAAGACATGCGCCATGATGACGCAATTGATGCTTCAGGAGGTGCTCCAAATCTTACTGTAGGAGATCCTCCAGAAGAAGAAGATCGTCCAGAAGATCCTCCAACGTATCTGCCAAATGATCTTCCAGAAAACCTTTTAGAAGGCCGGAGGCAGAAGATCCTTCAAAGCATTTTCTAAAAAAATCCTCCAGAAGACACTATAGATGGCCATCCAAAAGATCCTCCAAAAAAATCGTCAAGAAAGCCCTCTACAAGATCATTCATAAGAGCCTCTAAAGGATCCTTAAGAATAACCTCAAAAAATCCCTTCAGAAGATCCTCCAGAAGTTAATTTTAAGGATTGATCAAAATATGCTCCGGAACCCTCCAAAAGATCGTGCAGAATATGATTTACTAGATCCTTCAGAAGATCGTCCTGACCGACCTCTAGAAGATGATTTATGACATCCTGAAGAAGATCAAGATTTAAGAGGTCGTCCGGGAGATCCTTCAAAATAGCCCCAATAAGATTCTTCAGAAGACCCTTAAGAAGGCCGTCCAGAAGATTCTCCAAAGGACTTATAATCAGATCCTCCAGAAAATCGTCAAGGAAATTTTCCAAAAGATCTTTCAGAAGAGCCTCCAAAAGATTATTCAGAATAACCTCAAAAAAATTCTTTAGGAAACCCTCCAGAAATTGCTTCTAAAATTCGACCAGAAGATTCTCCGAAAACTCTACAAGCGATCGTGCAGAAAAAAATCTACAAGGTCCCCCGAAATATACTTCAGACGATCCTCCAGAAGTACCTCCAGAAAAACACCCTTTAAAAGGTTGTCCGGAACATCCTCCAAATGATATTCAAAAAGATCCTCCATAGGGCCGTCTAGAAGATTCTTCAAGGGATTTTCAATTAGACCCTCCACAGAATCCTTCAGAAGATCGTCAAAGAAAAATCTTCAAACGAGCCTTCAGAAGGACATCCAAAAGATCCTTTTAAATAACACCAAAAAACATCCTTCAGAAGATCCTCCAGAAGTTCCTTTTAAAGTTCGAACAGAAGATCGAAGAGAAAACCCTTCAGATGATCATGCAGAAGATCATCCAGGAGATCCCCGGAAAGATCATATAAACATCTGCCAGAAGATCTTTAAATAGTTCCTCCAAAAGATAGTCCAGAGGATCCTCCAGAAGATTCTCCAGAAGCTCCTTCAGAAGACCCCCCTGAAGATCTTCCAAAAACTTCTAAAGGAAGACTCTCCAGAATGATCCTATAAAAGATCAACCAGAAGTTCCTCCAGAAGATTCTAAAGAAGTACCTTTAGATTACCGTCCAGAAGATAATAATGAAGATATTCCAGATGCTTCCAAGAAGATCCTTCAGAAGATTCACCAGAAGATTGTCCAGGAAATCATATAAAAGATATTACACAAGATTCTCCTAAAAATCTTCCAGAGATTGTCTTGTGGATAGCTATCACAACACCCGTTGTGTGGTGAAACAATGTATGCAGCGAGCCCTTCTGCCCGAGAATTTAAATAATGGACCTGGCCTACCAGTCTGTGGGTTGCGCGTGAGAGTAACTTCCTCACCACGTAAAAATCATATAGTTCAGAAAAGCCGATATACATCGGATAAGGACGAATTAACTGTTGACGACCCCAGCAAACGTTTTAAGGACTACGACTTTCAATCTTGCACGTGGAATGTGAGGTCCCTTATAAGAACACGCGCAGCAGAACAACTTGCGGAGGCCCTTGACAGCTATAAAGCAGACATTACCGCCATCCAGGAATTGCAATGGGATGGGCCTGGCATAAAAACGATGAAGAACTGCGACTACAGCAATTGCAATAGAGAGAGAAGGCAACGCTTATTCAAATGCGGATTTGTTGTTCGAGGCAGACTCAGGCAAAAAGTTTTGAGCTACGACCCCGTCAGCGAACGCCTCATGACAATCCGCATCAAGGCTGAATTCGGGAACATCAGTCTAATATGCTCTCACGCCCCGACAGAGGAGAAGGACGACAACATCAAGGATGACTTCTATGATCTCCTAGAAAGAACATTCCATCGATACCCCAGCTACGACACCAAGATCGTTCTACAAGATTTCAACGCTCAGCTGGGAAAGGCGAACATTTTTGCTAGAGTCATCGGTTAACACAGCCTGCACGACAACACATCCGGAAACGGACTCATGCTGTTGGACTTCGCCTCGGGGCGGAAACTCTCTGTGACTAGCACGCGGTTCCCACACCTGGACATTCACAAAGGGACCTGGCGATCTCCTGATCAATCAACCGTCAACCAGATTGATCACGTTGCGATCGACGTCAGACACTCCTCCAGTATTCTCGATGTCCGAACCTTCCGTGGTGCAAGCATTGACTCGGATCATCACCTTGTTGTAGCCAAGGTAAGAACCCGGATATCGAGAGAGCAACGGAGTCGAGAAAGGCCAAAACGATTTGACGTCGAAAATCTACAATCGCAACCGATTGCTGAGAACTTTGTCGACCAAGTCTTATTGAAACTCGCTCAGAGTTCGACGCTTCCCGCACTAAGCATAGAAGAAGAATGGAAACGTTGTCAAGAAGCCATCAAAGAAGCTGCCACTGATGTCCTGGGCTTCACGTCACCACCCAGAAGGAACCCATGGTTTGACGACGAGTGCAGGCAAACGCACGCAGCTAAACAAGACGCCTAAAAGGCGACGCTGCATCGAACAACGCGAGCTGTTCGTGAACTCTACGAACAGAGAAGAAGGGAAGAGCACCGGCTTCTCAGAAGGAAAAAGAAGGAGCATGAGAAGCGCGCGGTCGAGGAAATGAAAAGGTGCTTTGGCAGGAATGAAGTCCGAAAGTTTTACCGAAAGGTAAAACAGCTATCCGGAGGATACAAGGTTCGGACCAATGCCTGTCCGGACCAAAATGGACAACTTGTGGAAGAGTCGCAGTCTGTGCTGAGAATCTGGAAGGATCATTTCTGCAGACTACTTAACGGCGATGACGGCCCAAATCCCGCTGTTAGGCAGGATGCTCTACACAATTTGGACGATGATAGACAAGCATTCCGTCCCTCCGACTTAGACGAGGTGAAGATAGCAATATCCAAGCTGAAGTCGAACAAAGCTGTTGGAACGCACGGACTGTCCGCAGAACTATTTAAAGCATGCACCAGCTCATCTGTAGGATATGGTCAGAGGAAAGCATGCCCGATGAGTGGAATCTCAGCGTCGTTTGCCCGGTTCACAAGGAAGGAGACCCCTTTGACTACGCCAACTACCGAGGGATAAGTCTAATGAACATCGCATGCAAGATCCTCTCTGTCGTATTGTGTGACCGTCTGAAACCGTTTGTCCATGACCTGATAGGTCCCTCTCAGTATGATTTCAGGCCAGGGGAGTCCACAGTAGACCAGATCTTCACATTACGGCAGATTCTGGAAAAGACCCAAGAAATGCAAATTGACACTCACCACCTATTCGTCGATTTCAAGGCTGCATATGACAGTGTGCATAGAGACGAGCTATACAGTGCCATGTCTAGTTTCGGCATTCCTACCAAACTCGTCAGATTGTGTAGGATGGCGATGGAGAACTCTCGGTGCTCCGTCAAGGTCGGTAACGAACTCAGCGAGACCTTCAATGTCAACAAAGGTTTTAAACAAGGCGAAGCACTGTCATGTGACTTCTTCAACATCAACCTCGAGAAGATTGTGCGTAACTCACAAGTCAACACCAGAGGCACGATCTTCCAGAAGTCAGTTCAATTGCTAGCATCCGCTGATGACATTGACGTGATTGGACGAACACAGCGAGCCGTCAATGAGGCGTTTGCTGGCATTGAAGCGGAAGCGGCTAGACTGGGTCTGGCGGTGAATGAGGGTAAGACTAAGTACATCAAGGAAGGACACACAACATCGACGTCTCAGACAGAGCGTTAAACAAGGCAGCAGAAACTTCGTATACCTTGACTCCGCGGTAAATAGGGACAACAACATCAGTACCGAAATCAAACGCAAAATTACTCTTGCCAATCTGTTTCTTTGGGCTCAAGTGGGAATTGAGTAATAAAGCCCTATCTCGAAAGACGAACCTCGCCTTATGTAACAGCTTGATCATCCCAGTCCTACTCTATGGCGTGGAAACCTGGACGTTACTAAAAGCGGATGAGGAAGCTGTCAGTCTTTTGAGGGAAACGTTTTCGTCTGCGATGTTTGGTCCTGTTTGCGTTGATGGCGTCTGGAGGAGAAGATTTAATGACGAACTCTATAGGCTGTACAGCGACATGCGCCTGGTCAAGCGTCTACGGATAAAACGCTTAAGATGGCTAGGCCATGTAGAGCGTATTGACAGCACTGCTCCGGCCCAAAAAGTCTTTAAGTCCAAGCCATTGAGGCAGCAGTAGATAGGCAGTGGCGCACACAAGTGGAGAAGGACCTCAACCAACTTGGAGTGCGCAACTGGAGACAGCTGGCGAACGATCTTGTTGCCTGGAGAGGCATATTGGTTGAGGCCCAGGTCCACCCCGGACTGTTGCGCCACAAAAAGATGAAGAAGATTGTTCGGTACGATGGTCTAGAATATGTGAAAAAATGTCTTTAGGAGCTTCTTGCCTTAAATAACGTTTTCAAAAGTGGTTGACTTGATAGCCACGGACGATTGCGGCCCTTTCTGTAGAAGGCGTTTCCAGTAGTGTTTCCGAAAATAGCCCAAGCAGTCCTCCATGAGATGCATCAAAATGTGCACTAAAAGATGATCTAAAAGGTTGCCCACAAATGGTTCGGAAAAATGCTTCAAAAGTAATTTGCACAAAGGACCATAATTTTAGAATTTTGTTTATTGCACTTTTCAGAATCGAGAGAAAAGCAGGTTGGTATCACAGAAGATTCAAGAAAAACCTTCTTGGTGTTGCAAGTGATGGAGGCCATTAATGTCTCTGACGAACTTATTCTTGTGAAAGTCGCATGAACTGGGCACGCGGAGATTGAATTCGTGCGTTGAATCTGTAGTGTGTCATCAGACAAGATGTACAACAGTAGATGCCACAGCTGTCGTACGTTCAAATTGTTCTTTCTTAGAAACTTGGTTTGAAGTGCTAAGCTGTCCCTCTTATATGTTTACTGCTCACTCTTCGTAAAGTAACAAGAAACCTTTCAAAAACTCTGTCACTTAGATTCTATGCGAAATTGTAGAGCTATGGAGAAGAGGACAATGACAAGAATTCGGTGCTACTAAACTTGGTCGTTTAACTTAAAAGATGACGCAACCAAATGGCGTCATCATCCTTTAATTCTTTTTTTTATGAATTCCTTCACTTGCAGCGGAACATGGAAACTCAAAGACGACACGCACAAGCATCGAGAACAATCCACAACATTCAGGCAGAAACCGAACACTTCCAGCAACTATCGAGCGCACACCGTAACAACTCCCGAGCTCCGCATTTAGCCCCACGAAAACGACAACGCGGTTAAAGCAACAACGCTGCACATCTACACATCAGTGCGGAATGAACAGCCCCAGACACCAGTCTAGCCACACGTTTCCGCTTCCATTGAAGATTAATTATACTAAAACCGAAATTCAAGTAGTTAATTAATTTGAAATTTGCCTGAGACACGACGCCTCCCAGCAACCGGCTGCTGGGTGCTGCCGCCATCTCGCCAGCCGTGTGTATACACTCCTTGATAAATTTATGAAACACCGAGGAAGGAGCTCCTTCCCGAGGATGTGCACATCCTCGTTGCGCTCGGCAAAGAGCAAACCGCAACCCCGTCATAGCTCAAGACATCCGTGATAGGAGTGGTTAGAGCCAACAGTGCCGCTTGATGGATCTTCCCGAAATTCCTGGGGTGCTCTACGGCGGTGGCGCTGCCGTTGGTGGTGTGGTTGAGCTTCGCAAATAGCGAATACCAAGGAGCACTTGTGCCATTGAAAAGCCACAACAGTGAGAGAGCACGGACGGACTGCGATTGTGTGTTGGAGTGAAGTATTATATCATTACTCAGGACGTTGTTCCGTTTAACTTACAATCTGAGGAATTTCAATTTATCGTAGCCGGGCGCGTAGACGAATGAATAAAATAACTGATAGAACGGAAGATGCTGCTGGCTGGTGAATGGAGGATGGAGGATGGTTGAGAGTGAATTTTCAAATGGAATGCACTTGAGTCAATATTGCAGTGCACTTCCGGAAAAGTCTGTCAAAACAAAACCCTCTCCCATCCAGTGGCTCGGGCGGCTGCATCGCGTGGCTTTTTATCTACGCTACAGCCTGCGCGAGGATACTGGGTTTTGGGAAAACGAAAAATTATGGACGACGGCAGTGAGGGATGAACGCCTGGAATCTGCTATGGACGAAGGAGTTCTTTATTTCGGCGCAATCCAAGGAATGCCGGATCTACTTAAGAAATGGTTTTGAATTCTTTCGATGAATTTCATTCGAAGATTGAGCAGAGGAATGGTGCTACTTGAATGCCAGCAAAGTGCTGATGCTCTGCAGGAAAGAACTTCTTCAGAGATCAGTTTCCTAGAATTTAAGAAATTTCAAATAGTTTTCGAAGATACTGATGGGCTTTCCAATGATGTTGTTTGGATAGGACCACTTTTGCCAATTTTGAAAAGGTAGTGTAAGACAATCAAAACTGTTTCCTAGACTCCAATTAAAAGTTTTACAGCAAATTCAAAAACTGGCGCCCAGCAAAAGACTCTCGACTCGGCGGATTAGTAATGGAACTTTGAACTAATTTTTGAAAGGGCGGAGGGGCCAGTGCGCACTTATTAAATTTAAATTTAAATTCGGTGTAAGACAATTAAAACTCTTTCCAAAGCTCCATTTCAAAATTTTGACACAGATTTGAAAAACTGGCGCACAACAAGAGGATCTCGACACGGCGGAAGGGAAATACGACTTCGAATTAAATATTAAACAGACGCACTTATCTTGGATATTCACCCACAGGCGTTAGTGAAGACTGAAACGGAGGCTTAAAAAATTCAAGAGGCTGTATCAAACTTACAGCACGAACCGCTGAAGGCAAGGATATGCACGGTGACGCGTGAAAAAGTGAGTTTCCTGAAGTTTCAATGATCAACCAGCTACTGAACGGCTAAGAGTTGATTGAGACCGGGGTCTATTTTCCTGAACTCGAGGGTTAAGGGAACCTTCACAGCATAACCTGATCTGTCTTAAGACACTTTCTGAGTTAACAACTCCATGTGGCATTCCAGGACCGCTGAAGGCAAAGATATGAACGGTGACGCGTGAAAAAGTGAGTTTCCTGAAGTTTCAATGATCAACCAGCTACTGAACGGCTAAGAGTTGTTTGAGCCCGGGGTCTATTTTCCTGAACTCGAGTGTTAAGGGAACCTTCACAGCATAACCTGATCTGTCTTAAGACACTTTCTGAGTTAATAACTTCATGTGGCAAGAGTCAGTTTTACGGCTTTAGAAAACCTTAGCTCTTTGAATCGGAGGCCCACAAACTTCCTCGTAGACTGTGGTCAGTAAAGGAAGCATTTAATTCTCCCCTAGACACTGGCCGTCTACGCTCCATGGCAAGGTAAAGTCGTTTCAAGAGAGAGATTATAAAATAGCGCCACACACCAACATGGCACAATGTGTAAAGAGTGATACTTACACTTTGAAGGAGAAACGTCCGGTTCAGGATTGAGCAGGTCAAATATTTTCACAGCACTATTTGACTGGAGTTGCTGTAAATGTCAAAACTAGCTACCAGTCACTATTTGAAGACTCAGCGGCTCCTCATATATCAGTTCTCTGAGCCCACTGAGTCAGAAATGTTCCTCATCACTTAAGAAAGTATTGTACCATACAACCGTGTTTTCTGTCTGCTGTTCCAACAGCTGGGAATCGTTTCAACGGCCTTAACTGTTGCGTAAGTGTAACTTAATTGGAAAAGACGTGCAAATTAGCGGAAATCGATGAACACGGATTATGCGCAAAATTTGAACCCATAGCAGTAAGTTTCTGGATTCGCCGGTAATGACTGTACGTAGGATGCCCTTTATATTTCGGGATTGGGCAACGCTAGTGTTGCAATCTGGCAACTGCCAGCTTCATCGTAAAGCTTGACATTCTTGAGGTTATACGTAATCAAAACGTTTTGACAAACGAGCACTATTTGTATTGTTTACAGTAACTTAAAAGATTCATCTCGCCCAAAAATGGAATTAAATCGCGAAAATTTTCGTGCGATTTTTTTTTCTTTTGCAACATTTGACGTGGATCAACTCAACAATAGTGCACAATAATAATACTTGTTGGCGTGACAGTTCACAGGGGGCACAGGGCCTAGCTTGCTCATCAACTTATCGTGTTGTGCGCGCTACTGTTCTGTCACGAGTGGAAGGATCCAACAGTTTTTCCGACAACGAACGGCGAAGTTTGAGAAGCTTTCTTAGACAGTTATTACTCTTTGAGTGTTGTCAGCAGCTCGAAAGAGGTGGTGCCGTGAAATATTAGAAAAATTGGTGTTGAACTGGGAGTCGAACCTAGACCCTTCGGCGTGTGAGCGTCGATTTGTCGATTGGTCAAAAGAAATGCCCCAAAAAACGATCGCGGTGCTTTGAAACACGTCTATGACTCGCGACAGGTGATGAATCGTGGATTTACGCGTGCGAGCCCGAAAGTAAACAGCAGTCGACTGTATGGGTGTTTCGAATTGAGTCAAATCCAACAGAAGTTGCTCGCGCACAAAGCACTTCCAAGCAAATGGTCGCCTGTTCTTCGGAAAAACTGGACATGTCACAACCGTGCCACTAGAACCACACAGAATAGTCAATTCTGAGTGGTACACAACCATGCTGCCATCCAGTTGTGTTCCAAGACATCAGAAAAACCAACCGCCGAAGACGAATCACTCTTCACCACGACAATGCGAGCGCTCACACATCGGCTCAAACAACTGCATTTTTGAGCACTCGAAACATCGATTTGATGAGTCATCCGCCGTATGGTCCTGACTTGAAACCGAATGACTTCATTTTATTCCCATAGGTGAAAAATAAAATGAGAGGTCAACATTTTTCGACACCTAAAGGAGCGGTTGATGCGTTCAGAATGCATGTTTTGGAGATACCTCAATCAGAGTGACAAAATTGCTTCGACAATTGGTTCAAACGCATGCAAATGTGTATAGATCTTAATGAGGAATATTTTGAAAAACAGCTAAGCTATTTTCGATGATGAATATTTGTCTTTATTCCCTAATCCCGAAATATGAAAGGCAAACCTCGTTCTAATTGCGTCACACCAGTCAGACTTCCTCTTTTTCTGAAGAGAACATTCTCGGTTTTAAGTGGATTGACTGACTCAAGTGGGCTGACTCATTCCTGATACTCGTTCATACAGTAGCTAAACATAGTCCGGTCATAAGTTGTATACATAGTAGCCAGACATAGTCCGAACTAGATCATCTGCATAAGCCTAGCTGGAAATATCTGATATCTTGATATTATATCATTTGATATCAAAAAAAAAAGAGACGGGACAATATGCCATCCTGCTGGCAGCCCCTGTCAACAAATTAAATGTATATCAAATTGAATGAAATCAGAACCCCTTAATTCTTCTTCTTCTTCTTCTTCTTCTTCTTCTTCTTCTTCTTCTTCTTCTTCTTCTTCTTCTTCTTCTTCTTCTTCTTCTTCTTCTTCTTCTTCTTCTTCTTCTTCTTCTTCTTCTTCTTCTTCTTCTTCTTCTTCTTCTTCTTCTTCTTCTTCTTCTTCTTCTTCTTCTTCTTCCTCTTCTTCCTGTGGCGCTACAGTCCGGGGTAGACCTGGGCCTCCACCAACACGCCTCTCCAGCCAGCACGATTCTTCACCAGCTGTCTCTAGTTGCGCACTCCAAGTTGGATGGGGTCCTTCTGCACTTGTGTGCGCCACTTTAGTCTAGGTCGTCCTCTGTTGCGTTGTCCCAATGGTTCGGATTCAAAAACTTTTTTTGTGTCTATCTCACTTCTCCGAATATGTTACAAAGCGGATTCAAAGACTTTTTGGGCCGGAGCAGTGGTGTCCATACGCTCTACATGGCCTAGCCATCTTAAGCGTTGTATCCGTAGACGCTTGACCAGACGCATGTCGCTGATCAGACTATAGATTTCATCATTTAATCTTCTCCTCCAGATGCCATCAACGCAAACAGGACCAAAAATCGCACGCTAAACTTTTCTCTCGAAAAGATTAAGAGCTTCCTCATCCGCCTTTGCTAACGTCCAAGATTCTGCGCCATATAGTAGGACGGAAATGATCAAGCTGTTACATAAAGCGAGCTCAGTCCTTCGAGAAAGGGCTTTATTACTCAATTGCCTCTTGAGCCCAAAGAAACAGCGATTGGCAAGAGTGATTCTGCGTTTGATTTCGGCACTGATGTTGTTGTTACCAAGGAGCCAAGGTATACGAAGTCCTTGACTACCTCGAAGTTTCTGCTGCCTAGTGTGACGCTCCGTCCGAGACGTCGATGTTGTGTGTCCTTCCTTGATGACAGCATGTACTTCGTTTTGCCCTCATTTACCACTAGACCCATTTTAGCCGCTTCCGCTTCAATGCCAGCAAACGCCTCATTGACGGCTCGCTGTGTTCGTCCAATCACGTCAATGTCATCAGTGGATGCTAGCAATTGAACTGACTTCTGGAAGATCGTGCCTCTGGTGTTGACTTGTGAGTGACGCCCGATCTTCTCGAAGTTGATGTTGAAGAAGTCACATGACAGTGCGTCGCCTTGTCTAAAACCTTTTTTGACATTGAAGGTCTCGGTGAGTTCGGTACCGACCTTGACGGAGCAGCGAGAGTTCTCCATCGTCATCCTACACAATCTGACAAGTTTGGTAGAAATGCCAAAAAATGCCAAAAAAAATTAATAATAATAATAATTGTTGGCGCTACAGTCCAAAGGGGGACCAGGGCCTAGCTTGCTCATCAACTACTCGTGTTGTGCGCACTACTGTTTTTCTCACGAGTAGAGGGACCTACAGTTTTTTGCCGACTCCGAACGGCGAAATTTGAGAAGCTTTCTTAGACAGTTATTACTCTTTGAGTGTTGTCAGCAGCTCGAAAGAGGTGGTGCCGTGAAATATTAGAAAAATTGATGTTGAACTGGGAGTCGAACCTAGACCCTTCGGCGTGTGAGCGTCGCACTCTACCCACTACGCCACGGCGACCACTCAAAAAAAATTACTTCCCGATAATTTGGGTTTGTTTCATGAATATTGGAAGCTAGCTTTGAATTGTCATTCCACACCACTTCCATTGTACTTTTTGATGAATTCACTTTCAAAAAAAGAATTGATGTCAAAAAACGTGCTCTTGGCGAATGGTTATTTGTCTGTTAGTATATCGTAAACTATAGTGTAATTTTTTCTTTTCCCTAGTTTTTGCTGTCCCTGTTTATCCCCCAACATTACATACAGGCCGCAATTCGTTCCCGCGATTTTATTCCTCTTCACCAGCAATGCCTTTATCCACAACACCAGCGATTCCTCTATTCCGTGTTCCCCGGCCGCGTTGCACTTGTCACCAAATGCCGCATTGTTCAAAGCGTCCTTCATATCGATGAATACACCCTGCGCGTATTCTTTCATCTCAAGTCCACATTCAATTTGGCCAATGAAATTTCAAGAGCACTCCGGAAAATTTTTCACGCTGATGTTGCATCGTAGACCTAGGAGGGTGTGTTCACGAAACATGTGCAGTTCAACCAGCTTCTCCTAGCTTTTCAACATAAAGGAAGTACGACTAAGGGCCTAATAGGTTTTCAGCAAGATAGTGGTCTCCCTAACCACTTTTTGGTATGAGACCTGAGTTAAGTCACGCTTCATTTTAAGGAACAACTAAAATTTGTTTTCATTCTTACTCCATTTGTCTTCTCAGCATGAAGGAAGTTAGACTTGTAGACCTGAAGTTTTAAGCAAGAGAAAAGTCTTCCCAGTAAATATCCCAACTTCCAACAAAAGTACACAACATGACTTGGTGACAAAACACCTCAACCAACAATATGTCCAGCAGACCCAACAGCATATGTGTGCAACCCTAAGGGACGGCATGAAAACCTAGATCTGCCTTATGAAGCTGTCTGTGAGGCAAGGTTGCTGATGCATGTAAAACCAAACATAAGCCCCCCAGTGCTCAATGAAGATGTCAGCGAAATTTTTATTTAAAATAACATTTCGATGGAAGTCTGTAGCAGTGCCATTTTATGAGCCCCCATGACCAACAATTTGTTATGTCCACAAGGCAGGTTCCTTTTGTGGCTTTCTGCCAAACACACTGAAAGCCAGCCAGACAAACCAAGCACTCTACATTCCCTGAGAAATCTGTTGTTGTTGGGAATGTCGGATTGTAATTTGCAGAAGTTTTGAAGAAACTTCTGCGAACTACGATCCGACGTTCCTAAAACTTTTGAGCTCATTAGACTAGTTACCGACCTAATGCATTCCACCATTGACATTCCTGAGACTCTTCCAGGTTCTTCGGCTCCCCAAAACAAAGCCAACAGCATGCATTGATTTAAAAACTGCTTTGAGACAAGAAGCTGAAAATTGAGTAATTTAATATTTCCCTCAACGACATGTCCTCTGCAACTTTTCTATGGAAACTGTCAAATGAATACTGCTTGCCAGTGGAATCCTAAAAGTCATACATTTCTTAATTCAATTCCTTCCTCTGTTTCTTGAGCCAAAATCCTTCAAAACAAAAGGAATCAGTTCCTTGCAACAGAATGAATGAAGGGCTCAAAAAAATAAGCAAAAGGAATTCATCTCTGTGGAGAGATGCACTGCATCCCCTAGCTTTTCAACATAACCTCCTAACCTTTATGAAATTGTCAAATAGTTTCAAGATGCCCTAGCAATGTCCCATCTTCCAACCCTCCTGATAATCCGTCTCGCCCAAAATTGTGGCATAGGTCAGCTTTGTAGCAATTCTCAGCCATCAGTAATCTCGTTTGAATGACTCGACAGCCACAGAGACTCTAACACATGCCCTCATCCCTTCAATCCCGTCATGCAAGCATGCGGCACGAGATTGAGAACGTCAAATGCAAATTTAAACTGCAGCACCCCTCCCTCGGATAATATTTAATTCACCTCTCCGCTGGCGATCATTTTCCATGCACGCCTCCCACGCCCCTGATGCAATTTGCAAATTGCCTTCAACGCCACCACCACACCCCACACACACTCGCACGCCAGCGCACATGGCACCCCCGAGATGGTGGCTGAACTCCGACCATAAAAACGAAGAAGTCATGCGAGGAAAATTTAATTCAAAACAACGTCTTAACGAAACCGCAAAACCCACCCACTCCCGGCCCAATGAACCCCTTTCGTTTGAGTCATTTATTTTTATTGCGATCATCCAATTTCGGGCGAATCGAGAACACCAGCAGAAGGAGAGAGGGGGCGACTATTCCAGCAATTGGATTCCGGTCCCAGTCCCAGCCGTTCAACGCCCCTTCGCACGCATAAGTCCTCTTGCGCTCTGTCTTGCGCTTCGCCTTAGAAGCTCGAGCTGCCAAAAATCATTCGCAATCATAACTTTGAAAGTTTTTCAACGGCGCCGCTGCCACTGGGAGGCAGAAGGCATCCCTGCCAGCTCTGACAGTTCCGTTGCCGGCGGCGGTGTCGGCACACATTCCGCAAATGGGTCTCTACACACCCCCAGTTCCAGAGCCTGAAGTGGCATCTTAACTCAGCTAAGAAGGCGCTTCGACGACGACGACCACCACCGACAGCAGTGCGGCACGAGGCAGAGGCTTTTGCAAATTTAAGGCTAATGCCACCCTGCGGGATTGGAGAGGAGCACGGCGGCTGTGTACACGGCCGCATGAATATTGAAAAGGCGCAGCTTTAAATTTCGGATTAGAGAACGAATGCCGGCGGTGTCGCACTCAGCAATGGTGGGCGGCGGGGGCTGCGAAAAAAATTACAAAGCCATCCACCTAATGAGGCATAAATTCGCCGGGCCCCAGTCGGCAAGTCCCCCTTCAAGGGTTGTCGGGGTCATAGATCGGGGGTGGAACTCTACCCCTACTGAGTTTAAACCTCAATTTGGCGGATTTGTATTGGGAACATTGTGTGGGTGAGTAAGACAGGGGGAGAGGAGGAATTTCGGGGTGTATGCCGCTCGTGCAGCGCCCATGTGGGGAAGTATCAATTTGCCCACGTTCCCTCGCCCGGCTGGGGGGTTAGTTCTGTTGCCGAGCGGAATTGAATCATAATTTGACTGCAGGAAGCACTGATTGCTGACGTCGGGGTGGGTTGTGGAGAAAGAGGGATCGCTTTGCATTAACGGGAGTTTCGAATATCCCGGTAAAGGGAAACTTCCTCGAACTTTTCCTTGGAAAGGATGCGTGATACGATAGCGAGAGGGAGGAAAGAAATATGGAGCCTGGAAGAGAAACACAGAATAGCAAAGAGCTGGAACAGATGATCAGGTTTCGAGATCAAATAGGGGAGGCCAGAAATAAAGGACGAAGACCTGATAAATTTTAGAAAGAAGGTGTCGTCAGATGCCTCCAAATAAAGGTTCCTCTAATTATCTGTGTGTTTGTTTGTTCTTCAACTTTGAACAAATTTGTAATGTATTCCTGGAAACCCGATGTGCAGTGGACACACTGCTAAAGCACTGATTTGCAATCTAATCAACGAAGATGAAGATGAAGATTTTTCACCACTTCAGTGCGTAGATAAAATTGGAGGCCTTGGGTGTGGTGCCGCAATCTAGCACTGAGAAATTTTAAACGGACGTTCTGTACCTGTTCCTTTATCACTGGGAGAGTAGAAAAGTGGAAGAGTGGAAGAGTGGAAGAGTGGAAGAGTGGAAGAGTGGAAGAGTGGAAGATTGGAAGAGTGGAAAACATGAAGACATGAAGACATGGAGACATAAAGACTTCGAGACTGGATGACCAGAAAATTGTAAAATTGGAAGACGAAAGACAACAAGATTGAAAGACTGGAAAGCTGAAAAAGTGTAAAACTAGAAGACTGGGAGAGTAGAATAGTGAGAGGTTGGAAGATAGGAAGACTAAAGAGTGGAAAGTGGACAAGCGGAAGAGGGGAAGAGTGGAAGAGTGGAAGACATGAAGACTGCAATTTGCTGCGTTTGAACTCTGTATGAGTTGTCATCTCCGTAATTTGCTAGCATTTCCAGATTGTGTATTTGTTGTATGTTGAGCAAACCTCTTGATTCGCTTGTATGTTGCTGTTCTTCTCTTCTATGCCCCGCCTTTAGTACCAATTTCTGCACTCTGCTGTGTACTTTTTTGAGTGGTTCCATCTGTGCTGCTCTTGCCCAAGCTAATATACCATATCTTAGATGGGACTCCACTAAGCCAAAGTAGCACTGCCTGAGGACAGCCGGTGTGCTATACTTACTTAGGTGAAAGAGTGCATACGAAGATTGGTAAAGTTTTTTCCTCATCGAGTCTATATGGTAGTTCCACTTAAAGTTGTAATCAACGATCAGCCCTAGGTACTTATACGTTGATACATTTTCCACAACATTGGTGCAGTCATCATTTTCACTGTACTGCAAGCATCCATTTCTATGCAAACACTGTAAATCGTGAATTTTTATTTTAAGTTGTGTTTTGGGAATATGCGGCGGACGTATATGCATAGCTTTTGTTTTTAGCGCATTTATAATTAGCCCATGATCATGGCACCAGGCTGCAACTCTGTTGAAGTCTATTTGCATCATCCGTATAGCGTCTTCAACCTGTTTATGGTTAACTACTATCGCTGTGTCATCTGCATATGCATATCCAGTACTGTACATTAACACAGACAATAGATCATTTACATATATAATGAACAAGAAGGGGCCCAGTTTTGATCCCTGTGGGACACCATACTCAATATTTTCTTTGTCACTCAAGTCTGCTCCAATCTTAACTCGGAATGATCTATTGCTTAGATAGTTTTCAAACCATGCTAATATGCGACCACGTATTCCAATTTTGTGCAGCTGTATCAATATTTGTTTATGATTAAGAGTGTCGAATGCCTTCTTAAAGTCTATAAAGACAACAATTGTGCTGTGGTTTTTGTCTAGGCTTTTATAGACTTTGTTAGCGAAGTTTCCGAGCAATCTATTTGCGGAAGCCAAATTGATTATTATTCATAATGTTGAACTTTTCAACATATTCATATAATCTTCTTGCCAATATTTCCTCTAAAACTTTATCGATAGCTGATAAAACTGAAATAGGTCTGTAGTTAAGAATTTCATTTTTTTTTCACCTTTGTGTATAGGTCTAACTATTGATGTTTTCAGCATGTTTGGAATTCTCGCTTGATCTAAGCTCATATTGATCATCTTTGTTATCACTGGAGAGACTGCTGCTGCGCTGTTTTTAAGGTCTTTCGGTCTTATACCATCTATTCGTACTCGTACTTCCTCGTCCAGATCTATGTACAAGCTTCTTAACCATACACTAGGACCCAGTAACTACTTTAAAACAGAACTCTCAAATAGACAAATTAGCACTATTTTTAGGGCTAGAACTGAACTGCTGAGTCTAAACTACATACCGCACCGGCAAGATGTTAATGCTACCTGCACACTTTGCAATCGCAATGAAGTTGAAAATATATACCATTTTATCGCGGTATGTCCTATATTACTAGAACTACGTTTATTTTATTTCTCAAAAGTATCTCTTACACTTGAAGAAACGAAGAATATACTGAACGGCGCGGATGGGTGGAACCTGCTCTATCGTTTTTGTACGCATGCCTTGAATTACCGTAATAGCTTCATCTAACAGTAAGGTATATCATTTGTATAACTTAAAGTATATTAATTTGGCTCATTGTATTACAAGTATCTTAGATAATGTCAATCTCCGACAGACGGCGTTTTGCCATGTTGACTAACATTTCTTTTTCTATTACTAATTGTTAAAATGACGACCAATAAAGAATGTTTATAATAATAATAATAATAATACCATCTATTCCCGCCGACTTATCTTCTTTTAGTGACCTTAGAGTGTTGTACACTTCTGCTACTGAGGCATGTTCTGCATAAAGTGAATTATGTACGCTATATGTTGTTCTGGGAACGTTTGCTGACTACAGTTATGAACAATGTTTTTCACCACTGATGCTAATGTTTTTGCAAATTTAATGGTCAATTCCTTCATGTTCACTACATTTACGAATTTTTTTGTCAAAACGTCGTCCAAGTTGCTTGAATTTTTTCCTAATATGGAGTTAACGATTTTCCATGTTTGTCTTGGGTCATTTTTACAATTTTGGAACTTCTGCTTGTAGAAGTTCGCTTTGGTCTTCGCTATTCTTTTATTAAGGTTATTTCTGAAAAGCTTATATTCTTTCTGGTAATCTTCGTTCTGTCTGTTGCTTTTGTATCGTCTATATAGCCTATCGCGCTCCTTGCAGTCATTTTTTAGCTCCGTCGTTATCCAGCAGTGCTCTGTGCTCCTTTTCTTTCTTGTCACCGTTAATGAATTGTATAGTGTATTCATTGTCTCTCTTATTTTGTCATAAAACTCCTCTACGTCAGTGTACATGTTGAGATTTTCCCAGTTGAAGTCTTGTATTTTTTGTGTCGTGAGGTTCGTCAGTATTATACTTTCGTTTTTTGTCTTTATTTGTCTTGAACAGTTTGTTTTTATCCCATGCCTTGAATTACCGTAATAGCTTCATCTAACAGTAAGGTATATCATTTGTATAACTTAAAGTATATTAATTTGGCTCATTGTATTACAAGTATCTTAGATAATGTCAATCTCCGACAGACGGCGTTTTGCCATGTTAAATAACATTTCTTTTTCTATTACTAATTGTTAAAATGAAGACCAATAAAGAATGTTTATAATAATAATAGTGAGATTCCAACTTTTACAGAAATCGTTAATTCTGTTTATCATCAATTGCATACCTTGGATAGTGTCGCACAGAAAGACGATATCATCAGCATACATCAGCGCGGGAATGGATACATCGTTGAATCCTATTCCATCTTGTAGCGAAATGTGGGTTCAAATATATTCACGGACCGTTGTATTGTTGATGTAGAAGGCAAATGAAGGCGTCAAAAATGATCTTTATGCAGTCAAAGCTGCTTTCAATGAAAGCGAGCTCGAAACAAACTCGAATAGCTGCCCAACGATATGGCGTTTTGAAAGAAAGTTTATATTGAAAAACCCCTGGATGATGTGAGCATATCGTTCACCCTCCTTAAATTGTAGACTTCCTTCTGGAGATTCCAAATTCGAAACCCTAAGCCTTGAACTTGATTATAAACAGGTCCGAAGAAATTTGAACTTTACTTCTCCTAATCCCACTAACCGCTCATCGCAATTTAACAACCCCCAAAATTCACCACAAAAATTCCTCCTTAAAGCAGCAGCATCTTGGTCTTCAGTTTCAACCTTCTAAGCTTCCTTCTGCCGAAGTGTATTGTTATTTATTTGCATTTATCTCCCTCGCGACTTCATTGCTGCATCCGCAGGATCCCTCTCGCAGATACTCATCTCCAAACAAGACACTGCCAAGTGAGTACAGCATAATTTAATATAAATACCATGCGCGTAAACTGCACAGATTAAGATGTCCTTACGGTGCAAGGAAGCGCTTCTCTGGTGTGGGATTTTTTTTTTTTTGCCGCACAATTTTTATTTCAAACAAGAGAATGTATCTTGCGGTTCAGCCGGCACGGAGTGCACTCGAAGATGTACCAAGAAGCTGCGCTACATACGTGAAGTGGTTTAAAGAGCGCTTAAGGCTGCATTGTGTGCGGCAGTGACTAGGACACGCTGTTGCCGTCATTGGTCGACGGGGGAACTTGTAAATATCTATTATCGCGCGCTGAGGACAGTAAGTGTCAGACGGCGGTGTGATAATACCGAAGACGACTTGAGCTTATACCCTGCATGGGTGTTTGTTTTATTAAGTTGCTGTTCCGTCTATCTTTTACCATGCTTTGGGGAATGGTGTAATTGGTTGCTTAGGGAATATAGCTGGCGAGATGAATTTTTTTTTATTTTTTAAAGTGATGCTTAAGTGGAAGAAGCAATGTATTGAGTGGAATTTTTAGGCATACTGTCTGAAACGCAAATGTGTGAAGATGCAACGTGCGTCAAAACGGCCGCCGATAAAAAATAATGCCTAAGGCTAACTGAAGTGGTCGCCGTGGCGTAGTGGGTACAGTGCGACGCACACACGCCGAAGGGTCTAGGTTCGATTCCCAGCACAACACTAATTTTTAGAATTTTTCACGGCACCACCTCTTTCGAGCTGCTGACAACACTCAAAGAGTAATAACTGTCTAAGAAAGCTTCGCAAATTTCGCCGTTCGGAGTCGGCAAAAAACTGTAGGTCCCTCTACTCGTGAGAAAAACAGTAGTGCGCACAACACGAGTAGTTGATGAGCAAGCTAGGCCCTGGTTCCCCTTTGGACTGTAGCGCCAACAATTATTATTAAGGCTAACCAGGGTTAACTGGGAGAAACAGTACTGAGTCTGTAGGTTTGAAGTGAAATCATCAAATTTGTTAACTAAGCTAGTTTTAATTTTTTTTTCAATTGATTGAAAGATGCACGATATAAAAACCAAGCGCCGAATTTATTCAAGCCTTCTGAACGTAGAAAAGGGGAAGAAAAACCTCAGCCCTTCTTCAAACGACATCGAACAAATCAGCTCGTACAAATACATAGGAGCACTCCTGGCTAGGCCATGTAGAGCGTGTGGACACCACTGCTCTGGCCCAAAGAGGTTTCTAATTTGAACAATTGGAACAACACAACAACAGACGGTGTAAGACTGAGGTGGCAGACACAAGTGGAAAAGGATCTCAACCAACTTGAAGTGCGCAACATGAGGCAGCTGGCGAAGAATTATGCTGCCTGCAGAGGCTTATTGGTTGAGACCCAGGCCCACCCTGGACTGTAGCGCGGTATGGAAACGAAGAAGAAGTCCTTTTTAAAAAGTTTACCTTCTAAAACCACATTAAATAACCAACCTCGTCCGCACCCCTGTTCTGAACTGCCTCTTCAAACAGCTCCAAGACGATAGGAAACATTAACACTAAGCTTCACGTCTTCTTACGTAACTTCGCCTCTGTTTTCAAAGCAGAAAGCTTTGCGATCTTAATGTCCACAAACTATATTCTAAAGAACAGGACGAAGGTTCTCATGGTCTTTTCAACCCTCTAACCACTTCCAAACTAGTCCAGGAATGCAAATCTTTCCTCAATTTGGGCCGCAGACTAAAGTCGTTCAGACTTATTCCGGGACACCACGAAATCATGGGCAATGGAGTTGCCAATGAACTTGGTAGGGAAGAATGAAAAGAGCCACTCGTCTGGCGCGAATTCACTTCTGAACTGCCCGCGACCTTGGTTAGAGCTAAAATGAAACGAGCCACTTGTCTGGCGAGAATTTACTTCTGAACTGCCCACGACCTTGGTTAGAGCTAAAATGAAACGAGCCACTTGTCTGGCGGGAATTCACTTCTGAACTGCCCGCGACCTTAGTTAGAGCTCCAATGGATAGTCCGCTCTCGTAAACACAAAGAGAGCTATCATGACTCTTCTGGATGCTGGATGACCAAGTGCATGCTCTCAAGCGTCAGTAAAATATTCGATTCAAACCTGTTGTCTCATAACGAAAAAAACTGCAGATAACTTGTTGGCGCACAAACGGGACATTGGAACTTCGCCAAGCACTTAGGTGTGATTGGGCTAAGTGATGGTATCTATGCGACATCTGTAAAGAAGGTGAAGTCGCTGTAGAGCGCTTTCTGTGTCATTGTCCTGCTCTTCGACGAAGCAGATGACAGCTGTTGTGGTCTAGATGCAAGAGCTGAAACTCTAGGCCTTTTATCACTAAAATACTTGCTGATATTCCATCAAATGACCAAGGAACTTCATTAAGTGTAGAAAAGAAAAAGAATGATGACGCTTTCTAGTACTACATGAGTCAAACCAGTCAGACTCCTCCTCCTCGAGAAAGGAAAAACCGGTGGTCTTCAGACGATTCACTGAAAGCCCATTTCTGGTACACCAGACATCGAACACGTGTGGAACCTGCTGCCCACTTGAGCATACAGCCGCTGGATATGTCTCGAGCACAAGTGCGGTAGGTATTTGATCTAATCAGGACGACAAGCAAAGAGTCAAGACAGGACGTCACAGCCGTTTACCCCCACTGTACATACATAAAGTTATCTTCATTAGAATTGTTTTTGGCCACAACACCACCAATTCGCTTTTGTCCTGTGTTCTCTGGCCCCGTTATATACACCATCAACAGTCGCGTTGTCCAGAGCATCCTCTATATCGCTGGATATATCCAGCTGGTACTTTTTTCTTCTCAAGTTCTGATTCAATTCAAACAACATAATTTTGAAGGGCAGCCTCTAAAGATTTTTTGCACTGATGTTGTTCATGCACCCTCCTCATACTTTGCAACATGAAGAAAGTTAGAAAAAAATTCCCCTCTAGATTAATGTCTGGTAGTAACACATAACTCAATAAGTCCCGGGACCCAAATATAGGGGGCGCCACTAACAAACCTGAAAATGTCAAAAAAGGACACAAAATCGTTTTAGAAAACCGCAAAGTGAAATTGCGTGACATAGCTGACATCGTAAAGATATCAGAAGGCAGTGAATACTATTTTGCACGAACATTTGTCCATAAGAAAGCTGTTTTCGAAATGGGTGCCGCGTTTGCTCACAATGGATCAACATAATAACGTGTTAATGCTTCTGAGAGTTGTTTGACGCTGTTTCGCCAGAATAAACAAAACTTTGAACTATGGATGAGACATGGTTCCACAACTACACTGCAGAGTCAAATGGGGCGGAGTGTACAGCAGCTGGTGAACCACGCCCAAAGCGTCCAATAGAACAAACGTCGGCGGGAAAGGTTATGGCATCCTTATTTTTGTATGCGCATTTCTTTCTACACGTGAGAGAACCATACAACTATTATTTTTATTATTTAAGGGAATTTTATGCCAATCGCATAATTTCATGTTGTAGGTTTCAGAATTGATAAAATCGTGCGAATTAACGTCGTTTTTCTGTGAAGAACGTAAAGTTCCTTAATAATTGTTGGCGCGACAGTCCACAGGGGGACCAGTGCCTCTTCTCGAGGATAACTTGACAGTGCATCGCCTTGTCTAAAACCTTTTTCGACATTGAAGGTCTCGCTGAGTTCGTTACCGACATTGACAGAGAAGCGAGAGTTCTCCATCGTCATTCTACACAATCTGACGAGCTTGGTAGGGATGTCAAAACTAGACATGGCACTGTACAGCTAGTCTCTATGCACATTGTCATATAATAAAAATAATAATAATAATTGTTGGCGCGACAGTCCACAGGGGGACCAGGGCCTAGCTTGCTCATCAACTAACTCGTGTTGTGCGCGCTACTGTTCTCTTACGAGTAGAAGGGACCTACAGTTTTTTACCAACTCCGAACGGCGAAATCTGAGAAGCTTTCTTAGACAGTTATTACTTTTTGAGTGTTGTCAGCATCTCGAAAGAGGTGGTGCCGTGAAAAATTCGAGGTGTTCAGTCGGGAATCGAACCTAGACCCTTCGGCGTGTGAGCGTCGCACTCTACCCACTACGCCACGGCGGCCACTTGAAGTTCCTTGCCTACGTCAATAAGCTTGAAACAATCTATCAAGTGGAAGACCAACTTCGTTACCTCAATGTACGCAACAAATGTTCGAAAAAGTCATCTCATCAGAATTTAGATGTCCAGATTAGACCTCATCATCCCTAGCTATGGCGGTCGAACCAAAAGATCATTTGCAAAATACATCGCCAGAAGATTTAAAGATTAAATTTAATGTCAATTTTAGAGAACTATTTTAGTTTTGTTTCATTTTAAGGCTATATACCTCACAAAATAACACCCTTTACTTCACAACGATTACCTGCAGAAGTGCCATCGTCTCAAAGGACACTATGAGTCGATTTATCAGGCTCATTTTACGCTGAGTTGCCTAAAATCTGGTAAAGAAAAAGGGGCTCATTCTTATCGCAATTTCTGCATTCCTCAGATATTCGCTTCTGTGATACTCATTCTGTTTGAAAAAATTTTGTCATTGGTTCTTACCGTTGTGCATCTGTTATGGTTCGAAGTAAAATTAGTTTCTTTTCATTACTGTTTCCGTTGCTCCAGTACGTAGCTTAAAAATAATTATTGGGGCTACAGTCCAAAGACGGACCAGGGCCTAGCTTGCTCATCAACTGCTCGTGTTGTGCGCACTACTGTTCTCTCACGAGTAGAAGGAACCTACAGTTTTTTTCCGACTCCGAACGGCGAAATCTGAGAAGCTTTCGTAGACAGTTATTACTCTTTGAGATTGTCAGCAGCTCGAAGAGGTGGTGCCGTGAAAAATTCTAAAACTTTGTGTTGAACTGGGAATCGAACCTTAACCCTTCGGCGTGTGAGCGTCACACTCTTCGCCACGGCTTATATGACATAATTTAATAGTAAATTTTTCGTTAGTGGCGTCCCCTATATGGCCCGGGACTTATTGAGTGATGTGTTGCTTGCTATCTTCATTGGACTGTAAGGTTTATCCTGCAGCATCAGGTCCTTCCATTTCATTATTCCTCTGTATTTAGCAAAGAGTCCGACTTTATGGAAAACTGCAATTCATATTGTGCTTTGGTGTTTTTTTTTCTCAATTCTGAATTAAATTACTGTGTCAATGTGTCAAATTTCTCATCTCCCACCGTCTTTGCCTCCTCTTTACACACTCTCCTTACGGGGGCATGAGGTCTTTTCGAATACAGTGTCAGGCAGAAGGAGTTACAGTGCCTAATTTTGGGCTTTTTACAGTGGCTGCAGCTTATGTCTAGAGCTGATATTGCATCGACTGACCTGGTGCTGATGCCGTTGAATGTCAGTTCGTTCTACTTGAACACAGAACGAGAGAGATGTTAGCGAGTTCTAAAGTCATCCTTTTCCCAAGAGGACTGAATGTCTCTTTAGCCTAGGTTCCACACATCGCATAACTTCAGACATCTAGTTTGTAGTAATTTTTGGTAAAAGGGCTCCTTGCAGGCCCGAAAAGCAGATGATCAGTTTTATTTGTGATTGCCAAGTCCGTGGTTTTCGCAGTTTCCTTCAGTCAAGAAGTATAAAATGTGAGGTTAAGACAAACTCGCGTCCCATCCGTCTAGCTTGTCTTACGCACGAATCCACTAAGGTTTTCCAAACTCACATTTAAAAAAAAAACTTTCATTCTCACTCCCTCAAATTGCTAGACGTTGAATATTCAAGCAAAGATACATAGAACGTAGGGTCACGCAATTTTGAAACTAAATGAAGAATGTCCTCACCAGAATGACAGAGAAGACATTCTGCGACATCTGTGACACAAGTCCATCGCAGCTTCTCCGAGAGTATTGCCGACACTTTGTCAGTTTCTGGCAGCTGTCCTTCAATTTGAGGAACTTCAATAAAAACTTGAGAATGCTCACCATCATCCGTCCTGCAGACCGAAGCCAACACCGGTTGTGAAGTATGACATCCCGATTTTAATAAATGCCCTCCAGCAGTGGTCTCATCGTAAAACAAAGTTCAACACTCAATAAGCGCCGTTGTTACAATTCGCCTTCATCCTCACAACCGAGAGGCAAACGTCTCTAATGACCCCTTCAGACCATCTGCCCTCCCCCCCACAAGCGAAACCCCGTCACTTTGCATAAGTTAATTCGTGCAACTTACTTTATTCCCCGAACACCCCATAAAGAGCTCCTTCGCCCGGTCTCCCGGCGAGGGACAACCTGAATATCTGAATTTATTAATAAATAATGTGAAATCATCAATCCGGCGAAGCGAAACACGTGGAAGCCATCGCACACAAAGGGACATTAAACATTTCACTTAATTTCAATATTCAAAAGTTAACGAATAATTTATTGTGGTGCCAGGACTACGGCCCTACGAGTAATCCTGGACGTCGGGCGACGGTTGTGCCGCTGTAGGCCTGGGGACTCCATGGCTGGTTAATTCCGTCGTCATTTGATGGTTCCATTTTGGGAGCTAGGGAGATGTGAAAAACGTTTCGTTTCGGAGTCTAAAATGGGACAACCTTATTCCCATTAGTAATCCCTTTTCGGTGGAGACGTCAAAGGGAGTGCCGCTTGCTGTCAGCATCGACTGGCAACGACGACTGCGAAAACGTCGACTGGGTAGAAAGCACATAGTCGTCACAGACTCATTGGCTGGGATTTATGTTTTGGCAACGGAAAGATGGCGTGTCCTTTTTTTGGAATTCTTTGTGTCGCAGATGATAGTTAATTAAACATGAATTCCAAAGAGAACTAACTGTGTTATTTGTGTGTTTTTGGAAGGGAAAGGAAATGATATTTTTGGAAAATCGTGCTACGAAATTTGGTTGAGGGGAGAAGGTGATTTTGTGAACACCGTGGAATGCCACAGAACTCACAATTTAGGCCATTAAGTTTTTTTGCTTAAAATGTGGAGAACTCCTATACATTCTGCGGTAGAGGATATTTATTAGGAACTTGTTAAAGTACAGCTTCCTTGAAAAATATTTCCCAACAAACTGAGTAGAGATACACATTCATCCCCAGCTTGGAGGGGCGAATGCCAGATGTGTAACTTTTTTGAAACGACTGTGCTTTATGATAGATTTCATTGGTTTTCAGAGATGGGTCGTAATGTAAGAAGGGCAAGTGGGAACCTTTTAGAACTATGGTATACTTGAAAAATCCACATCGAATAAGAGCACAACTAGAGCAATGTGCAAAATAATAGCACCATGTTTGACGGTGGCCGCCGTGGCGTAGTGGGTAGAGTGCGACACTCACACACCGAAGGGTCTAGGTTCGATTCCTAGCTCAACACCAATTTTTCGAATATTTTACGCCACCACCTCTTTCGAGCTGCTGACAACACTCAAAGGTAATAACTGTCTAAGAAAGCTTCTCCAATTTCGCTGTTCAGAGTCGGCAAAAAACTGTAGGACCCTTCTACTCGTGAGAGAACAGTAGCGCGCACAACACGAGCACTTGATGAGCAAGCTAGGCCCTGGTCCCCCTGTGGACTGTAGCGCCAACAATTATTATTATTATTGTTATATGACAATGTGCATAAAAACTAGCTATGCAGTGCCATGTCTAGTTTTGGCTTTCCTACCAAACTCGTCGGATTGTGTAGGATGACGATGGAGAACTCTCGCTGCTCCGTCAAGGTCGGTACCGAACTCACCGAGACCTTCAATGTCAAAAAAGGTTTTTAACAAGGCGACGCACTGTCATGTGACTTCTTCAACATCAACCTCGAGAAGATCGTGCGAAACTCACAAGTCAACACCAGAGGCACGATCTTCCAGAAGTCAGTTCATTTGCTAGCTAACGCTGATGACATTAACGTGATTGGACGAACACAGCGAGCCGTCAATGGGGCGTTTGCTGGCATTGAAGCGGAAGCGGCTAAAATGGGACTGGCGGTGAATGAGGGCAAAACTAAGCACATGCTGTCATCAAGCAAGGACACACGACATCGACGTCTCGGATGGAGCGTCACACTAGGCAGCAGAAACTTTGAGGTAGTCAAGGACTTCAAGGACTTCGTCTACCTTGGCTTCGCGGTAAACAGGAACAACAACATCAGTACCGACATCAAACGTAGAATCACTCATGTCAATCGCTGTTTCTTTGGGCTCAAGAGGCAATTGAATAATAAAGCCTCTTGAAGGACTAAGCTCGCTTTATATAATATCTTGATCATCTCAGTTCACTTTTATGGCACGGCAACCTGGACGTTACCTAAGGCGGATGAGGAAGCCCTTGCTCATTTCGAGAGAAAAGTTTTGCGTGCGATTTTTGGTCCTGTTTGCGTTGATGGCATCTGGAGGAGAAGATTTAACGACGAACTCTATGGGCTGTACAGCGACATGCTCCTGGTTAAGCGCCCACGGATAAAACGCTTAAGATGGCTAGACCATTGCATCTGGAGAAGAAGATTTAACGACGAACTCTATGGGCTGTACAGCAACATGCGCCTGGTCAAGCGTCTACGGATACAACGCTTAAGATGGCTAGGCCATGTTGAGCGTATGGACACCACTGCTCCGACCCGAAAAGTCTTTGAATCCGTGCCATTGGGACAACCCAACAGAGGACAACTTAGACTAAAAGTGGCGCACACAAGTGGAGAAGGACCTCAACCAACTTGGAGTGCGCAACTGGAGATAGCTGGCGAAAGATCGTGCTGGCTGGAGAGGCATGTTGGTTGAGGCCCAGATTCACCCCGGACTGTAGTGCAATAAGAAGAAGAAGTTATATTTGCAAAATATGGAAGCGTTTTGCAAAATTTATCTATTGATGTTTAATTGCAAAACCAAACTCAAAATATAGCTGCCAGTTCAAATAGTGTTTTCAACTAAAAGTTCTGTGCCTTTAGAAAGGACAAGCTTGCTGTTCGGACTGAGCCTACATGGCTCGCATCGCGTAGCAGCTACTATCCGAACTTGCCCACGCCTTTCAATCACGGGTGTTGTTTCCTTTTTCCGCGTTATCTTCCGCAGCAGTTGCTCTTTGAGCAGACCTGCATTAAATATTGACGTACGACAGCGGCGGAACTCATTTATTCAATTTTTGGCGACCGCAACGGCATACAGCATCCAAGCGTCCGTTTCTTTGAAATCCAAGAACCATATTTCCAAAAAGCATGTCATTCATAAAGATCTTAAATCGAAGCCACATTCTAGTTGACGATCTTAAAAGCCATTGGGCTTTGGTTTGCGCTTTCCTAAGAAAGATGTCCTTGGTGAACTTTAATTCTCAAAAACACTGTCTGAGTGAAAGACTTGCTTGATATGTCGTGTCTTAATTTGCGACTGATACCACCTTACGTCTCGTTGGAGATAGTTCAAGGTTAACGAAAGTAAATAAAGGCAGCTTATGGTGAGAGTTTTAATTAATAAATACAGCTGACACATCGTCAAGACTTGAGCTGACCCTCCTAAATGAATATGAGATCTGGAAGCATCCTGTTGGCGAGATAATGCAGAATCTGCAGAAACTTGTAAAAAAAACGAACATCTTCAAAACCACCACCCAACCAAGTTCTACTTATTTTTCCGTTTCTGTCTCGTTCCATTACGTTCCGCCTTCCGCCACATTCACCCTTAAAAAGAGCACATTTCACGATAATGCTCCCTTTAGCAGGAAACGAAATCCCCACAAAAACCACGAATTGAGCAGCAAATACCTGCTATCAGGTAACTCGTGGCGCGTAAACCTAGAAATCCGATGAAGGCACTCAGGGGATAATTATAGCACATAAACCAGAGCCGGGCTATGCACTCGAGCACCGCGTAACCGCCTCCATCTACCTCGGACGCGGTTATGTCAAGTCGTTGATTAAACGAGAGCTTCCAGCAATCCCGGCCATTGTCAGCATACGTGCACACGGACGTTGGGGCGATATCCTGGGCATATCCCACACGTCCGCCCTTATTTACAGCGTTTGTTTTTTAGGGCCACTCCGTGCGCCGGCATCGAAGCTGATCCGTCCGCGGCACGGCTTAACCACCTTTATCGTCTTAAAGTCATATTTATGGCATCCTTAAGGCACCGTCTCCATCAAGTTACGCCATTATCCTGAAAGCATTTTATCTCCTGCGAATGACTCCGCTAAACTATTACGTAAGACCGTGGCGGCCTCTGGCAGGGCAGTTGGCAAGCGTCAAGGCTAAGCCCCCGTCCCACTTCCGTCCGTTAGTCAAAGGCCCCCTGGGGCCACCACCTCATCAGAACTGATAATAATGGACAATCCAACTGAGAAAAGAAATCGATGTCCTTAAGATAGATATCTCACAGCCAATAAAGCCCCTACCCCGTACGTTTGGGGGTGATTCCTATCGAGCGTTGTAGTATTCTAAGCCGCCCCCTGGCGCACAGAGCGTCGCAGAAACTTTCTTATGACACTGTAATCATCTCTCGCCTAAAACCCGGAGAAGGCTCTCGAGCGAAGGTCCCCGTCCGTGCAAACGAACGACGTCGGCCGCAGAAGGGTGGATGGCGGATCCACGACGATGGCGTAGGATTGCTCGCAAACACTTTGATGGATTATTTTCCATATCTTTGAACAGGCCATCCTCATCGACTGACTGCGCCTCCGCCCTGCGTCTCCTGACTGCCGCCCTTTCAGCCCCCAAGTCCTCCTTAAAATAAATGTTTGAAACCGTTTAATCGGATGGTGTTATGTTTACTCGACCGAATACCGAAGCGGAAGTAAGTTCAGCTTTTCTTCGGGGTTTTTTTCGCCGCTCCTTGGGCGTCTTCTGCAGATGAGGTTGACTTTGTTTCATTCGCTCGATACAAATGTTTACACTGCTTCGTTAAATGGATGAGGGATGAGCCCTTTAAGTCTGTTTCTTGACGCTTGTGGAGGGATTTTTTTGTGACGGCGACAAAAGGATTTCGACATGGAGTCTGCAATTGAGGGCCAGAACTGGGGGTGCAGGGAAATGACAGAATATTTGACATTTGGGTGTATTTGATGTAAAATTCAAGAAGTATGAATTCGATGAGGAGAACGTGTTTGCAGTGGAAATGGACTTTGATTTTGAACTGTTCTTCTTTTGGGGAAGTTTCGTTGCCCAGGAAGCCAGCTCACTTTTAAAGGGATATACGATATTTGAGACATTAGCAATGCCATTTCCAGAACTTTGGCTGTGTAGCACGATAGGTCTACCGTCTATCGTGCTGGCAGAAAGCTAGTCACCGCGTGAATTGCCTTCATTTCTGCCTGGATGGTCGGAAAGGTGGGCAGGAAGGGATGTACTGCGTGAGATGGCAGTCTTTGGAATCTGTCTCCTTAGATTTGAGTCCCACAGTTCTCTGCTTTTGGCCGCCGTGGCGTTGTGGGTAGAGTGCGACGCTCACACGCCGAAGGTCCTAGGTTCGATTCCCGGCTGAACACCTCGCTCCAGCTCTTTCGAGCTGCTGACAACACTCAAAGAGTAATAACTGTCTAAAAAAGCTTCTCAAACTTCGCCGTTCGGAGTCGGCAAGAAATTGTAGGCCCTTCTACTGGTGAGAGAACAGGAGCACGCACAACACGAGCAGTTGATGATCAAGCTAGGCCCTGGTCACCCTTTGGACTGTAGCGCCAACAATTATTATTAGTTGAACTCCGATGATATGTGGTACAAAACAAAAATGGAAAATGTAACACTGCTCATGCTACAATTCATTTCTTGAAGGAAACATTGTTTCACGTCACGGACGGATGCCCATGATCAACGTGCGTTATAACGCTGTTTGACTATTTTCTATGAGGATATGTGAAGTCGCTACTTTACGCCGCTAAGCCCGAAATGATTAACTAATGGGAAGGCAACATTTACCACTCTTCATGGAAAAATCTTATATAAGGCCTCCAGACTAAACTAGGTCAGCGCCAGTCATGAAGATAAAAAACAAAAAAACAAATCAGTGTCCTTTCAAGATTATAATGCCAAAATATTGTGCTTCGAAAAAAGTTAGTTCTATGCCAATTTAAGGAACTTATTGATACTTTATTCAATTTTAAAGTTGTATACCTCCAAAAGCAACATCCCATTTGGGTATTGTAGTAGTGTCGAGTAGTATGACGTTACTACCCTCCCTTAGCTCTAAGTTAATCGATGTAATAGAGAACGACAGCAACAAACTCTCTTATACGTTGTTGTCGGCCTCTCATAATATGATACATGTACGTGATAGTGAAAATAAAGGATCACTCTTTTTGTGACAAGCAAAGCAGGCGGACGTGTTTTTATTACAGTATTTATTTGAGACTGATAACTTGACTTAGATAAGATTTGGTTTGAATCTCCTCTAATTTCCCGAAATTTCCCTAACGAAAATCAAAAACGTCGCCTTAGCTGATGGTCTACATGAGGAAGTCTCCAAAGTGGCAGGCAACGACTTGAACCACTAATCTGTTCAGGGAAAAGCATTTTCAAAGAACTATTCCTTAACCGTGAGTCGGATATACGACAAAAGGAGATCATTTGTAGGTCATCAGTTTCTGAAAATTCATTCAAAGTTTTTATTTTCTGTTCGGAGTGAATTTTTTTAGCCGATGAGGTGGAGCAATGCTGGTGTGACCTAATGGCAAAGGCTGTGTCTTTTGATGTCAAAAAAGAATTCAAAAAAGGCGATTCTTGTAACATGCGTCGCAAAGAATGACATCACTCAGCCCAAGCCGACTAAGGCGCACAGTAAAGGTAAAATATCCCGTTAATACGCCGACTAGTTGTCTGCACTCGTTTCTGTCTAGAAATAGCAGAAAAGCCGCTGATTTTTGGCTAACATACAGCATACTCTTGATCATCCTGCATCCGGGAGAATCACACCATCTCTGATTGTGCTGTAGGGAGGAGTCCCGGGGTTCGGGCCCGGATGCCTCTTTTGAACCCTGCTTAGCTAGTTCATCATCAATTTCGTTTCTAGCTATCCCGTGAAGTCCTGTTAAGTCCCGAGATCCAGAAACTCTTAGCGAATTCAGTCTGCGACCAAATTTAGGGAAGACTTGCATTCTTGGAGTATTGGAAGTGGTTAAGGGTTGAGTAGAGCCTTGAGCACAGGTTGACAAACACAGATACTTCGTCCATTCCTCTATTCTTCACAATATAGTTGGTAGCCATTAGGATCGCGAAGGCTTCCGCCTGGAAGACGAAATTACCTAAGGAAGCGTGAAGTCTGATGTTGTCGTTTTCCACGAATGCCCCCACTCCAGAACCCTCCCTCATCTTGGAGCCGTCCGTGAAAATCCGAGTACATTCCTTTCCCGGTTCAGTTTCTGGTCAAAGCCACTCTAGGGCACGGGGAAAGTCGACTTTGTATAAGCATCGCAACTGTATTATTGGCGACCTCGCATCAGACGTCCATGAGAGTAGTATCATAGCAGATGCGGTGTGCGAGTTCACCAAAGCTCCAGTACGAGTGGAACCAAAGACCATTCCGTTTTAGTCGAGAGATGGCCTTGAGTGTACATCCCATGATCACGAAGGAGGGGGGGGGGTGGAGATTAATCAGAGCATCAAGAGCAGAGCCAAGCGTGCTGGGGAAAGCCCCTGTGCAGCCGAGACAAATTGTTCTTTGAAGCTTGCTGAAAGCAACCGTCACGTATTTGCGCGAAAGCTTGTTCCACGAAACTTGTCAAGCTTGTTCCACGTCTTGTCATTGCCCTGTAGATCCAAACGGTTTTGCCGAAAGCTCCCTTACACTGCCAGAAGACTGACAGCGCCTCAGGGGTTTTTGTCTCATTGTATTTTTTCCAAAGAAGTTTTTTATACAAGATAACACCTTGATATTTGGCTTCATAAAAAAGGGAATAGTGACAACTTAAAGTTCTACTTTAGTCAGACCAGTCAGATTCCTCCATCTCGTGAAGAGAACAACAGTTTTAAAAGGGTTGACTGAATGCCCATTCCTAGTACACCTGTCATCGATCATGTCAAGGGCCGAATGCCCGCTTGCGCAAACGGCCTCAAAACATGGTCGGGTAACCTGTACAACTACAGCATCAGCATAAGCCTGATGTACGTAGGTGATAGATATATTCAAGGCGGAAAGCAGAGAATCGAGGAGCATGACAAGAAGACGAGAAGAGAAGACGTGACAGGGGGGCAGACCCTGTTTACCCCCGACATTACAAACTGATGACGAAATTTTACAATGGGCGCATATTACTTTCAGGTTATCAAAACCTTCACGTGTCTAGGAATAATCTCAATAAACGTTTTCGGGGTAAAAGTCAAATTTTGGTCTACAGTAGCAACTTTCAAGCAAAGCCGTCTCTCAAACATTCAAAGCAAATCTATTTAAGACCGTTATCATCCCGATCCTGCGTTGAGGCGCAGAGAAATGGACAGTTTAAAAAGTGAACAAAGCTGCTTTTGGCAGTTTACGGGGTAAAACCATTCAACTGAACTTCCGACTCATGTTCATGGGATTAGACTTTTAACTGTACCACAAGACAAACGGTCGAACGAATTAGATGGTTGGTTATCTCTAGAGAACACAGAAACTATTGAAATTTTCTTAGGTAACACACACAAGTGAAAAGTGACCTGAATTAAATATGCGCCGTAAATAAGAGTTTAAAGCAAAGTACTGGCCCTGGGGACCATCCTTGACACAGACTGAGATCAATATGGACCGCTGCGACCGCAACCATAGTTAACGTCCAATCTGCTTGGAAAAGCAGTGAACTTAATTCAGAATTTAGAGAAAGAAAAAAAGAAATCGATGAAAGGCAGAAGACAGAAGAAACTGGAGACCGTTTGCGTGCTAGCAAATTTGAAAACTTATCGAAGACTAGTGTGAGATTTCTTCTACGAGTACAAGTTCAACGAGAACACCGAAAAATATCAAAAGAACTTACGCACACTGGTTACTGCAAAATGACAGCCAACCAGGAAAATGCAAAATGACAGCCAACCATGGAAATAGCCTTTTGTCCCAAGACCAACACACCAAAGGTATCACCCTTTGCCAAGTTCGGACAAGGAGTTGATCCAATACAAACCGACTAAATTTTTAAGAAGCACTTGATGCGACGTTTTGAAATCCAATCCTTTGCCCGGTTTGCACTGAAGAAGAAGAAGATTCAATCTTCTATTGCCTTTGCAGGGACGTAAGCTTCTCCAGCTCAAAAATTGTTCAACTGCAAAGCAGTGACACAACGCATAAAGCGCAGAAAAGACCCAAATGAATCTGGCGTGAAAAATTCGAGGCGAGAAGTCCAAGCCTAGACAGCAATTCAATTCAGAATGAGTTTGATGCGCTGCCTCATTGCATTACAAGAATTGCATCCCTGTAAGCCCGACTTCGGCCTGACTTTGACTAAATTACGGTCACATAAGCGTACAAAAAATCCCTTAAGCGCACACGAATTATAAAAAAAAAAGTCAAAAAGTCTTATTAAAGACCGTGCTACCTGGAGGAGATCGTTAGTTGAGCCGCATGTCCTGCTGAAGGAGGTTGTTGGTTGAGGTCCACGTCCAGGTTAAGGAAACCAAATGTACTGGATCATCCTCCTCAATCCCCAGACTTTAGCCAAATCCAGCACTTGGAGGTCCAAATAAAACAAAACTGCCACACCAGTCGACATTTCTGAAAGCGTAGCTGACTTTGCCATCTGAATACACAATCAATTTGACAAGATGTCCTTTCTTAAGCAAATGATGATGTCAACGTCCAACTCTCTTCTTCTTCTTGTGGCGCTACAGTCCGGTGTGGACCTAGTCCGGTGTGGACCTAGCCCCAACCAACATGCCTCTCCAGCCAGCACGATCTTTCGCCAGCTGTCTCCAGTTGCGCACTCCAAGTTGGTTGAGGTCCTTCTCCACTTATGTGCGCCACTTTAGTCTAGGTCGTTCTCTGTTGCGTTGTCCCAATGGCTCGGATTCAAAGACTTTTCGGGTAGGAGCAGTGGTATCCATATGCTCTACATGGCCCTGCCATCTTAAGCGTTGTATCCGTAAACGCTTGACCAGGCGCATGTTGCTGTACAGCCCATAGAGTTCGTCATTAAATCTTCTTTTCCAGATGCCACCAACGCAAACAGGACCAAAAATCGCACGCAAAACTTTTTTCTCGAAGACGCCAAAAGCTTCCTCATCCGCCTTTGCTAACGTCCAAGATTCTGCGCCATGTAGTAGGACGGGGATGATCAAGGTGTTATATAAAGCGAGCTTAGTCCTTCAAGAGAGGGCTTTATTACTCAATTCCCACTTGAGCCCAAAGAAACAGCGATTGGCAAGAGTGATTCTGCGTTTGATTTCGGTACTGATGTTGTTGTCCCTATTTACCGTGGAGCCAGGGTATACGAAGTCCTTGACTACCTCGAAGTTTCTGCTGCCTAGTGTGACGCTCTGTCCGAGACTTCGATGTTGTGTGTCCTTCCTTGATGAAAGCATGTACTTAGTCTTACACTCATTCACCGCCAGACCCATTTTAGCCGCTTCCGCATCAATGCCAGCAAACGCCTCATTGACGGCTCGCTGTGTTCGTCCAATCACGTCAATGTCATCAGCGTAAGCTAGCAATTGAACTGACTTCTGGAAGATCGTGCCTCAGGTGTTGACTTGTGGGTTACGCACGATCTTCTCGAGGATGATGTTAAAGAAGTCACATGACAGTGCGTCGCCTTGTCTAAAACCTTTTTTGGCATTGAAGGTCTCGATGAGTTCGGTATCGACCTTGACGGAGCAGCGAGAATTCTCCATCGCCATGCTACACAATCTGACGAGTTTGGTAGGAATGCCAAAACTGGACATGGCACTGTATAGCTCGTCTCTATGCACACTATCATATGCAGCCTTGAAATCGACGAATAGGTGGTGAGTGTCAATTGGCATTTCTTGAGTCTTTTCCAGGATCTGCCGTAATGTGAAGATCTGGTCTATAGTGGACTTCCCTGGCATGAAACCACACTGATAGAAACCTATCAGGTCATGGACAAACGGCTTCAGACGCTCACACAATACGGCAGAGAGGATCTTGTATGCGATGTTCAGGAGACTTATCCCTCGGTAGTTGGCGCAGTCAAAGGGGTCTCCTTTCTTGTGAACCGGGCAGACGACGCTGAGATTCCACTCAACGGGCATGCTTTCCTCCGATCGTTTCTTACAGATGAGCTGGTGCATGCGCCCAACCAGGTCATCTCCAGCTGCTTTAAATAGTTCTGCGGACAGTCCGTCCGCTCCAGCAGCTTTGTTCGCCTGCAGCGGGGATATTGCTATCTTCAGCTCGTTTAAGTCGGGGGACAGAATGCTTGACCATATTGAGTGGAACATTCTGCCTAACGGTGGAATTGGGGCCGTCTTTGACGTTAAGGAGACTGCAGAAATGATCCTTCCATATTCTCAGCACAGACTGCGACTCTACTACGAGTTGTCCATTTTGGTCCCGGCAGGCCTTGGTCCGAATCTTGTATCCTCCGGATAGCTGTTTAACCTTTCGGTAAAACTTTCGAACTTCATTCCTGCTATATCACCTTTCCATTTCCACCACCGCGCGCTTTTCATGTTCTTTCTTTTTCATTCTGAGAAGCCGGTGCTCTTCCCTTCTTCTCTGTTCGTAGAGCTCACGAACAGCCCTCGTTGTTCGATGCAGCGTCGCCTTATAGGCGTCTTGTTTAGCTGCGTGCGCTTGCCGGCACTCGTCGTCAAACCATGAGTTCCTTCTGGGTGGTGACGTGAAACCCAGCACATCAGTTGCAGCTTCTTTGATGGCTTCTTGACAACGTTTCCATTCTTCTTCTATACTTAGTGCAGGAAGCGTCGAACTCTGAGCGAGTTTCAGGAAGACTCGGTCGGCAAAGTTCCCAGCAATCGGCTGCGATTTTAGCTTTTCGACGTCAAACCGATTTGGCCTTTCTCGACTCCGTTGCTCTCTCGATATCCGGGTTCTTACCTTGGCTACAACAAGGTGATGATCAGAGTCAATGTTTGCACCTCGGATGGTTCGGACATCGAGAATACTGGAGGAGTGTCTGACGTCGATCGCAAGGTGATCAATCTGGTTGACGGTTGATTGACCAGGAGATCGCCAGGTCCCTTTGTGAATGTCTAGGTGTGGGAACTGCGTGCTAGCTACAGAGAGGTTCCGCCCCGAGGCGAACTCCAACAGCCTGAGCCCGTTTCCGGATGTGTTGTCGTGCAGGCTGTGTTTACCGATGAGTCTAGCAAAGATGTCCTCCTTTCCCAGTTGAGCGTTGAAAGCTTGTAGAACGATCTTGGTGTCGCAGCTGGGGCATCGATTGTACGTTCTTTCTAGGAGATCATAGAAGTCATCCTTGATGTTGTCATCCTTTTCCTCTGTCGGGGCGTGAGCGCATATTCCCGATGCGCAGATGTTCCCGAATTTCGACTTGATACGGATTGCCATGAGGCGTTCGCTGACGGGGTCGTAGCTCAAAACTTTTTGCCTTAGTCGGCCTCGAACAAATAATCCGCATCCGAATAAGCGCTGTCTTTTCTCTCTATAGCGATCGCGGTAGTAGATATCGCAGTTCTTTTTCGTTTGTATGCCAGGCCCATCCCATCGCATATCCTGGATTGCGGTAATATCTGCTTTGTAGCAATTAAGGGCCTCCGTAAGTTGTTCTGCTGCGCGTGATCTATTAAGTGACCTCACATACCACGTGCAGAACCGAAAATCGTCACTCACTGTAAAATTGCATTCAAAATCCGCTTTTGCCAAGTCTTACTCTCTCCTTCTCAGAAAAAGGAAAACACCGGAGAACTTCTCAGAAAGAATTGAAATGAAGCTTATCACCGACGTGCCACAACTGTTACGTAATTTAAGGGATCAGCAGAAACAGCTTACAAGATTTGAATCCTTCTACAAGTTCTGCATTCCAAAAAGAAGACTCCCCCAAGTGGGAATTCATGCAAAACACGAGCATTTAAATCGATTATCCCTTAAAACGTTCCGACCAGTTTTTCTGGCCGACTTAGATAAAAACTTACACACGCGTTAAGCCCAACAAATTAAAAACCCAACAGAAAGCTGACACGCCAAAAAAAAGCACGTCAACACTCTCCGTAACACCAAGAGAGGGCGAAACCAAGCCGAATTGCACCAATGCCAACCATTGGCGTCCTCCAACAAAAGAAAGTCCTCGAAACTTCTTTCAAATTTACATGCTCTCAGCCAGATAGTTGGAAGAAGAAACGAGGAGAAAGTGGCAAACATACATGGACGTGTACAAGTTTTTCCTTTTTTGTCCAGTCACACTGCGGTTAAGTCCGTTTCAGTTACATTGTCAACCCTTTTGGGGCGGAGGGTGCTGTGGATTCCACTTAAGGCAATGGTTTTGGACAGCTTCCCCATTTTTTTCTGCCAGGATAGCAGAAAACGGTGTCCCTGCGGAGTGGCGATAAAAATAAATACACAACCAGACCATCAAGAACGTGGCAGAGAGAGAGAAGAAAAAATTCAAATTCAACTTGTGCATAATTTCTCAGCCCTTAAAACACCTCTCCTGATCAATCAGAGGAAGGGCGAAGGGGAAGGAAGGACACTGCAATTAATATCCCCCCGGGGCAGGGGAGAGTGCCGCAAATCAAACTGAATTAAGGTGCAGAGCACTTAATCTCATTAGGGGCGCTGTTTTTTCGTTGTCGTTGGGAAAACTTCCTTATGAGCCTTAATTGACGACGACGAAGGCGACCGAGCAAGCAGGGCGCTGAGTCAAAATCATATCGACTGGTGCTGCAGGCGATAGCCTGAAAGTTCAATACTCCCCGTCAAGGCGTGTGGTGTTGCTCAAAGATACGGCGACACGGCGAAGGTAAGACCCCCACAGACAGGTAAAGCCCCAGACGTGATTTTCTTGCACACACAACCTTCCTTCCATCAATACTTCGTTTGAGGGTCGAGGGAATCGCTTGAAAGAGAATCGCAGGGTGTGGGAGGAGGTGTAATGTCAACTGGGATTATGATGGTTCAACTTTGTTAAATCCCAGAGAGCACACAAAAAAAAAAAACGGAACACAGCACACACACTTATGCCCTTCGCTCTGGAAAATGTCCTTTCCGTTCGTGCAATTTAAATCGTTCAGCGGACGAGGACGACGATGCCGACGAAGGACTGAGGGACTCCGGCTGAGAAGGCAGCAGGCGTAAAAGAAAAAACGAGTTGAGCTGCAAATACACTCGTATTTTGTAAAATTCATGTTTTGCACATTTAATGAGATCTGGTCCCTTTTCCTGCCGTGCCACCGCTGGTCTTCTTGACGACGTTCGTGTCCTGGTGGCGAGGAACTTTCGAAAACTTTCTCCTATTGATTGGTGCCATTTTGAGGAGCAGAGTGTGACGGGACGAGGTTAGGGACGAGTTTAAGTGGGTGTCGAAACCTCAATACCTTTTTAAGTGCTCTTTTCAAGAATGGTGATGTTGAAAATACCCCGCCAGGAAAAACTGAAATGGTTCTTGGACGGAGAACTGCTCCAACAGTGTGCGCTTCGTGCAGAGGTGCCAGGTTGGAAGTTTGCTAATTTGAAAGTTATTCAGAACATTTCTGCTCACACCTCTTTTGAATATTAGTTATCTTAATTAGGGGACTAAGGCGGACGTCTTCGGTCACCGGTGGTGGTTTGGAATAAGGCAGGCGAAGCTTTTTAAGATGCCAATGGGTTAAATATCTGCTCTGGAGTACACTGGAACTGGATGAAGTTTTGGTGAAAGTTTTGCGGCGTCGTTCGATCGAAATCTTCAAGAATTGCGTTTTTGTTGAACAAGCCGCTGAACTCACAAGTTGTGCAAATGCTGGAGACTTGAATGATGAACCCACCTGGAAAGAAAAGAAAAAATCTCAATTATGTATAGGAAACTTCAAAGAAAAGTAACAACCCGAAGCAAAATAAAAAGACACGTCCACTCTGTACTAGCTCTTCTTAAATAATGAATAATCGCATGACTTATATTGGTAACATTTCTTTGTCATAAATTGGAGACATTTCGGATAGATCATACGATCGGATGACGATACATCTACATTCAGAACATTTACGAAAAGTACGTTATATGACAGACGTGGCAAAAAGTTTTCCGCCACTATGCAGTTAATTTACCTACAATTATTAGGTGGAGATTTGTTTGAGAGTAGGGATTGATATGGGCGGGTTTTAAATCGACCCCAAAACTCTGTTTGAAGCATGCTTCTGTAAATTGTGTAACAGATTGGCAACGCTGTCGCAGAGTGACGGATCGTGCGAGGGTAGACATCACTCACTCCATTAAGCGATGGAGACGAAGACGCTTGTTCGAGAGCGAGAGAATCAATGTTAAAGGGTAAAATAAAGTTAAGAAATTTTGAAGAATTTATTTTATGTATTATTTGTTATAATTGTGAACCTAAAGTGCTAGTTTTGTTTCCATTTCCAGCTTACGGAGAACTCGAACCGTCTGTACCAGGAAATCGGAAACAAGGAGAATTCATCAAACGGTCCTCCCTCTTCACACATCAAAAAGCGCACTTCGAGCACATGCTGGATTGAAATCGACTTGGATTCCATGGTCAGTGTGGACCGCACTGTGAACGACACTCCCAAACTCTCGACCCCTCTGTACGTCGACACCAGCTCGGCCAACTCCAGTGCAAACCTGTTGAACTTCTCAGGGTCCAGCAATCTCAGTGACTTCGACGATGTTAGCACAACTGTTCAATCAAAGGGTGCAGGAACGACGAATGCTGCAGGAGGAGCAGAAGCAGTGGGATCAATCACACAGAGTTGTAGTCCAAGGTCAAGCAGTTGTACCAGCTGGATCAGCTGCTGCAGGAGGAGTCCGGCACCTTGCAGAACTTGCAACGCGACAAGGAGGACTTGGAACGTGCACTGGGTGGGCTTCGGGCCAGAATTCATGACCGCAACGGCACCCCAATGGCACTGGAAGTGGCCAAGAAACAATAGCACGTGCTGGAGAGAGAACTCTCTCGCGTGCACCAGCTGCTGGCTGAAAATTCTAAGAAACTGGAGCAGACAGTGGCCGGCAACGCTCGGCTAGAGCCGGAGTTGCTCGTCCTTCGGCAGAAGTTGCAAGCGTCGCGAGGGTCGCAGAACGCCCTCAATCCAATGCGCAGCGAGAGCATGCAGTACGCCAGTTCAACGACAGCTCTCCTTGAGCCGGAGCTGAAGCGCGTCCAGCAGTTGGTGGGCGATATGCAGCGGCAGCGTCAGGAGCTAAGCCAGGCCGTGCGACAGCGTGGTTTTAAGAGGCGTTCTTGAGCTTCTTGTAGGCTTAGGAGGTCTTCCTTCACTAGAAAAAGTTCCCAAAAACCTGCCTACCACTCTACTGAGGGTTAAAAAGACATCCCAGTGGTTTATCACTTACAGCGTGCAGTCCACCTCAAGTTTCAAAAAACTACCATATTCGTGAAAGACCTTTTGAAGAAAGTAATCAATCTGGCAGGCGCTCTTGACATGATCGATAACTGGTGTACTAGGAATGGGCTTTTAGTCAACCCTCTTAAAACTGAGGTTGTTCTCTTTACGATAAGGAGGAATATGACAGGTTTGACTAAACTGGACCTTAAAGGCGTCAATATCCCACTTTCAAGGGGCTAAAGGCCAAACGGACACCGATTTATATGAAAGAAGGTACACTAAGCCTCTCACCTGCTTTACAAATATTTTTTTCATTTTAGCCACCAGAGATCAGACTTTAGGTTAAGGCCACCTTTTTTCGGAAGTGCTTCCATGTTTGGTGGACCATAACAAAAGTGCTCCAAGAGAATTCAACGGGATACTGGAGCATGCCTTGCGGCCATCAGTGTAAGTGGTCAGGGGGCTCCTGACATGATCCATAACTCGAGTACTAGGAATGAGCTTTCAGTCAACCCTCTTAAAACTGAGGTTGCTTTCTTTACGAGAAGAAGGAATATGACTGGTTTGACTCAACTGGAACTTACAGGCGTCAATATCCCACTTTCCAATGAGCCAAATATCTAGGTATTATCCTGGACAAGAAACTTCTCTGGAAAAGACACATTGAGACCAAAAACCTCAAAGATGCTGTCAGTCTTCTGGCAATGCAAGGGAGTTTTTAGCAAAACCTGGGGTCTGTCACCCAAATGATCCGTTTGGATATACACGGCAATGAGAGGACCACTTCTCTCTTATGCATCAGTCGTTTGGTGCAAATAGGTGACTGCTGCTTTCACCAAGCTTCAAAGAAAAGCTTGTCTCGGCTGCGTAGGGGCCTTCCCCAGCACGCCGGGCTCTGCTCTTGATGTTCTGATTAATCTCCACCCCGCCCTCCCCCTTGATCATGGGATTTATACTCAAAGCTATCTCTCGATTAAAAAGGAATGGTCTTTGGTTCCACTCGTACTGGAGCTTTGATGAACTCGCACACCGCATCTCTTATAATACTACTCTCATGGACATGTCGTCTGATGCGAGGTCACCAATAATACAGTTGCAATGCTTATACAAAGTCGACTTTCCCCTTGTTCTGGACTGGCTCTGACCAGAAACTGAAACGGGAAAGGAATGTACTCGGATTTTCACGGACTGCTCCAAGACGATGGAGTGTTCTGGAGCTGGGACCTTCATGGAAAACGACAACATCAGATTTCACGCCTCCTTAGGTAATTTCGCGTCGGTCTTCCAGGCGGAAGCCTTCGCGATCCTAATGGCCACCCACAATATTGTGAAGAATAGCAGAAGGGACGAAGTATCTGTGTTTGTCAAGCTGTGCTCAAGACCTTACTCAACCCTTTAACCACTTCCAAGACAGTTCAAGAATGCAAGTCTTCCCTTCAATTGGTCGGCAGGCTGAATTCGCTAAGACTTCTCTGGGTCCCGGGTCATCACGGGATCCTGGGTAACGAGAATGCCGATGAATTAGCTAGGCTAGGTTCAACAGAGGCATTCATAGTGCCCGAATCCATCTTGGGACTACCCACGTCCTTGGTTAGAGCCTCCGTCGATGGTTAAGTCTCCCAACAGCACAACCAGAGATGGCGTGACTCTTCAGGATGCGGGGTCACCAAGAGTATGCTCCCAAACGTCACCAAGAAATCCGCGTCTTTTTTGCTATCTCTAGACAGAAACGAGTGCAGACGACTTGTCGGCGTAGTAACGGAACAGTTTACATTCGCTATGCACCTGAGTCGGCTTGAGCTTAGTAATGTCACACTCTGCGACGCCTGTGGAGAAGGTGAAGACACTTCAGAGCACTTTCTCTGTTAGTGTCCTGCTTTCGCTCGTATCAGGTGGCGGTTATTTGGCGCTGTTGTGATGGGAACCGATAACCTAAGCTCTATATCACAAAAGCGCATCTTGGTTTTTCTTCGGAAAACCAAGAAAGTACATTAAATGATGGTTACTGCCTAGTAGTACAATGGACCAGTATTTGAGTCTGAGCGCTCCAGTATAGTTTACCCCAACCGCCAACAAAAAAAAAATTAGAATCCCAATCTGCCGCAGGTTTACCTTATTAAGGCTCTAACCGTGGCTTCAAGGCTTTTTGGCTTCTGTCTGTTGTGTTGAATTTTCAGTCCATTTCATTTTGAACTCAACTGCTACCCAGCTCCGTAACCTACATTCAAAAGGAACCTGCACGTTTTCGACCTCTGAACCAAGGAAACTGTGGCTCACCCCTTTAGACGTCAATTAATTCTACCACCTCGACAGCTTTTAATGCAAAAAATGATGTGCTATTCGCACAGTCCCTTGTCTCGGATAAGCCAAGACGGCAACCCTTTCTTCTTTGCGGCATTTGGAGATCAACCCAGCCCATCGCTGCACTTAAGTTTAGGCTATTCAATTCCAACAGACAGACTTATGGACATGATGTCTGTTACTGGGACACCAACAAACCAGTGGTGTCGTTCATACAGAGTCGATGTTGCCTGTATCCAGGACTGGCTCTGTGCAAAAACTGAGCCGGGAATGGGAATGTACTCGGATTTTTACAGACAGCTCCAGGATGATGGAGGGGTCTGAGCCTGGAACCTTCGTGGAAAACGACAACATGAGATTTCACATATCTTTAAGACATTACGCGTCGGTCTTCCAGGCGGAAAGAACTTAATTGCGAAGAATAGGTGGAAGGAGCAAAGTATATGGTACGCGTCTGTAGCAAGCTGTGCTTAAGGCCTTTCTCAACTCACTAACCACTTCCAAGATAGTCGAGGAATACAAGTCTTCTCTTAGTTTGGTCAGCAGACTAAATTCGTTAAGATTTGTTCCTTGTTTAATTTGGTTGCCAGACTGAATTCATAAAGATGAATTCCATTACACCACGAGCCCAGGAGATTGCCGATGAACTTGCCAGGTAGGGATGAAGAGATGCATTCATAAAGACTAAACCCACCTTGGTATCGCCCGCGTTCAAACGGGTTGAACGGCTGCATTTGCCTGGTAAAGTGCCTGGAGACGAGCTACAAAGCGCTATGTCTTGTTTTGGAATTCCTACCAAACTCGGTATCGAATTGTGAAACTGTTATAAAAATTTGACGGATATCATTTGAATACTTGTACTTCCTAAAAATAATGTAAATTTTTGTTCGTGGAGCTCCCTATATGTCAATCCCGGGACACGTTGGGTGATGTGTTAACTTGCAAGTCCATCTCATGAAGGATGTCTTATTAAACTCACTCGATGTGCGCAAACAGAAGCACCACCGTGTGTTAGTGTTTTCAAACTGTCTTAAGTCATTTCTTTAACAAATAGGACTTTAACTTAAACAAATTACTTAAAATAATATCTTACGTACAATCTTCGAAAATCCCAAGCACGATTCAGCAAATGAACTTCTTGCCTTCGACATAAATCGACATAAAGCTAAATAGCCCTGTTTCCCGGAAGAGACACACAACAGGCAAAGAGTAGCTTCTGATGAAGCTAGGGCCTGGCCCCCTTGTGGACTGTTGCATCATCCGACTTTAAATACATCCAATAATAGTAATTGTATGGAGCGACAGTCCACAGGGGACCAGGGCCTAGCTTGCTCATCAACCACTCGTGTTGTGCACGCTACTGTTCTCTCACGAGTGGAAGGGACCTACAGTTTTTTGGCGACTCCGAACGGCGAAGTTTGAGAAGCTTTCTTAGACAGTTATTACTCTTTGAGTGTTGTCAGCAGCTCGAAAGGGATGGTGCCGTTCAAAATTGGAGGTGTTCAGCCAGGAATCGAACCTAGACCATTCGGCGTGTGATAGTCGCACTCCACCCACTATGCCACAACGGCCCCTAAATACATCTACTTGTTTAGATTTCAGCTAAAATTGAAATGGCCAGGTTCCTGTTTCCCGTTTCCTGCCAATTTTCCTCGCAGCCTGTGGGCATCATACCTGTACCTGCAGACCAAATGCGACCAAATATTTCAACAAGTTGCACTCATGTCTTACCTTAGTTTGCATAGTGCAAACCAAATGCCAAATGCATCGCAAACGACCATAAAGGCATCCACTCCCATCGCGCGCACCCATCAATCTGCACCGAAACACTTCACTTCTCAAACACTCCTCAACAGTAGCACCTAAGCAATCCAATTAATTTCATCCGACACCCGCCCCCACTCCTTCTCACAGACAAAATACACCCCACAGCTGCGTTTAGTCCTTCGCAGGAGATGCAATCAAAGCCGGAGACACTGAGTTCAGTTTGCTCTGCAAGCGCAACTCAGCTTACTCCTTTTATTAAGTTCCAAGATAAAATATCAAAGAGCCATTTGTACACACAGGAGTTCGAGCACCTTAAGTGGATTCCTTTTCCTCCGTACCGTCTGAGTCTGAGAAAAATAATTCATCTCTGTTCTTTCCATTCGAATCCCGTCGCCCATTCCGGCAGCAAAACTTATGCCACCCCGAATCGAAATTAGAATCCCAATCTGCCGCAGGTTAACCTTATTAAGGCTCTAACCGTGGATTCAAGGCTTTTTGGCTTCTGTCTGTTGGGTTGAATTTTCAGTCCATTTCATTTTGAACTCAACTGCTACCCAGCTCCGTAACCTACATTCAAAAGGAACCTGCACGTTTTCGACCTCTGAACCAAGGAAACTGTGGCTCACCCCTTTAGACGTCAATTAATTCTACCACCTCGACAGCTTTTAATGCAAAAAATGATGTGCTATTCGCACAGTCCCTTGTCTCGGATAAGCCAAGACGGCAACCCTTTCTTCTTTGCGGCATTTGGAGATCAACCCAGCCCATCGCTGCACTTAAGTTTAGGCTATTCAATTCCAACAGACAGACTTATGGACATGATGTCTGTTACTGGGACACCAACAAACCAGTGGTGTCGTTCATACAGAGTCGATTTTGCCTGTATCCAGGACTGGCTCTGGGCAAAAACTGAGCCGGGAACGGGAATGTACTCGGATTTTTACAGACAGCTCCAGGATGATGGAGGGGTCTGAGGCTGGAACCTTCGTGGAAAACGACAACATGAGATTTCACATATCTTTAAGACATTACGCGTCGGTCTTCCAGGCGGAAAAGAACTTAATTGCGAAGAATAGGTGGAAGGAGCAAAGTATATGGTACGCGTCTGTAGCAAGCTGTGCTTAAGGCCTTTCTCAACTCACTAACCACTTCCAAGATAGTCGAGGAATACAAGTCTTCTCTTAGTTTGGTCAGCAGACTAAATTCGTTAAGATTTGTTCCTTGTTTAATTTGGTTGCCAGACTGAATTCATAAAGATGAATTCCATTACACCACGAGCCCAGGAGATTGCCGATGAACTTGCCAGGTAGGGATGAAGAGATGCATTCATAAAGACTAAACCCACCTTGGTATCGCCCGCGTTCAAACGGGTTGAACGGCTGCATTTGCCTGGTAAAGTGCCTGGAGACGAGCTACAAAGCGCTATGTCTTGTTTTGGAATTCCTACCAAACTCGGTATCGAATTGTGAAACTGTTATAAAAATTTGACGGATATCATTTGAATACTTGTACTTCCTAAAAATAATGTAAATTTTTGTTCGTGGAGCTCCCTATATGTCAATCCCGGGACACGTTGGGTGATGTGTTAACTTGCAAGTCCATCTCATGAAGGATGTCTTATTAAACTCACTCGATGTGCGCAAACAGAAGCACCACCGTGTGTTAGTGTTTTCAAACTGTCTTAAGTCATTTCTTTAACAAATAGGACTTTAACTTAAACAAATTACTTAAAATAATATCTTACGTACAATCTTCGAAAATCCCAAGCACGATTCAGCAAATGAACTTCTTGCCTTCGACATAAATCGACATAAAGCTAAATAGCCCTGTTTCCCGGAAGAGACACACAACAGGCAAAGAGTAGCTTCTGATGAAGCTAGGGCCTGGCCCCCTTGTGGACTGTTGCATCATCCGACTTTAAATACATCCAATAATAGTAATTGTATGGAGCGACAGTCCACAGGGGACCAGGGCCTAGCTTGCTCATCAACCACTCGTGTTGTGCACGCTACTGTTCTCTCACGAGTGGAAGGGACCTACAGTTTTTTGGCGACTCCGAACGGCGAAGTTTGAGAAGCTTTCTTAGACAGTTATTACTCTTTGAGTGTTGTCAGCAGCTCGAAAGGGATGGTGCCGTTCAAAATTGGAGGTGTTCAGCCAGGAATCGAACCTAGACCATTCGGCGTGTGATAGTCGCACTCCACCCACTATGCCACAACGGCCCCTAAATACATCTACTTGTTTAGATTTCAGCTAAAATTGAAATGGCCAGGTTCCTGTTTCCCGTTTCCTGCCAATTTTCCTCGCAGCCTGTGGGCATCATACCTGTACCTGCAGACCAAATGCGACCAAATATTTCAACAAGTTGCACTCATGTCTTACCTTAGTTTGCATAGTGCAAACCAAATGCCAAATGCATCGCAAACGACCATAAAGGCATCCACTCCCATCGCGCGCACCCATCAATCTGCACCGAAACACTTCACTTCTCAAACACTCCTCAACAGTAGCACCTAAGCAATCCAATTAATTTCATCCGACACCCGCCCCCACTCCTTCTCACAGACAAAATACACCCCACAGCTGCGTTTAGTCCTTCGCAGGAGATGCAATCAAAGCCGGAGACACTGAGTTCAGTTTGCTCTGCAAGCGCAACTCAGCTTACTCCTTTTATTAAGTTCCAAGATAAAATATCAAAGAGCCATTTGTACACACAGGAGTTCGAGCACCTTAAGTGGATTCCTTTTCCTCCGTACCGTCTGAGTCTGAGAAAAATAATTCATCTCTGTTCTTTCCATTCGAATCCCGTCGCCCATTCCGGCAGCAAAACTTATGCCACCCCGAATCGAAACTGTTTTCGAAACTTTTGCGCTCGGCTGCGGCGTCGTCTGGGGAAAAGGGTCTTTTTTGCGAAACAAACAAAAATTTAATTGAGTCAAAGCGCGCCAACTGCTTGGCATTCTTTTGTGCAACCAAATGGCCAATGGGTTGCGGCCGTTCCGCGCCACCGACAAGCAAAAGCCGCCAAAACAAAAAAAAACCCAAAACATTGACCAAAACCGAATTAATAGACAACTAATGAGTTGTGAGCGTGTTTTGCTTTGGCGGACGTTTAGTTGGAGTCAATTATGCGGAAAAATGTGGAGTGCCTTTTTCACCGTGTTTTGTGGAAGTTTTGGGTGGGATGCGGTTGCCCGGGGGATGTCTAATTATTTGGTGAATTTCGCACTGCCCCCATTACGAATGTGTTGACTTTAGTTTATGCATGTGGCGAAATTGCGCTGTTCTGTGTGTGTTTGGACGGCAGGGAAAAAACCGGTTTCTTCACACATCGCTTGCCACAAAGGGGACGAGCGGTCCCTTCGACTGCAAAACATTTTGTGTTGTTCGATGGTGACCACAACAAGCTTGTTCCTGGCGCAAAAAAAGAAATAACACTACATGCTGTGTTCGTTAGTGGGACGAAATCAATCAAAATTGCATCAACATCCATGTGAAGCGCACAGGGAGTCAATATTTGCCATCCTCGTGTCATGGTTGTGTCCTTTCCGCTCGATTCGACCCGATTGTGAAATGAAATCCGAAACAAAAACCAGTCAGTGGAAGGGACTAGCTTTGGCATGAAAAAAAAAACGACAACCATGACAGTCCCCTATGTCCCCCACCTGCACCCACATCTTTCACTCGTTTAGCTGTCTTACAGCGCGTGGGAGTGTTCAGTCATCGTCGACAGCAAGTGTGCTTCTCAAACGAATGACACGAAAATGTATGCAAATCCAATCCAAGGCAGGTACGCATGCGCGAGTGGCGGGGAGAATATGCAAATAACGGAACTGTAACGATCTGTCCTTGCTGATGTGCCCATGGTTGTGAAGTTGCGTCACACTTTCTGTGGGTTGATGATTTAGGCCTGTGCTGGGTGCGGTTGTTCGCCGACTGACTTTTGGTTTCAAATGAGTGCCTGTCATGCGCTTGTGACAGGTCCTACAAAGAGAAAATTGATTTGTGATGCCAGGGAATCAACAGGTTTGACATTCGTCACAGGCAGATAGTTTCTTTTGGAGGAGGAATCAATCAATCCCGCTTTAAGGATTGTTGTTTTATTCCAAAAGTAAACCATAAGACTTTGGCGAATTGTGAAACTCTCAAAGAATGGCGCATGGAATGAATTTCTCTAGATATTTTAAAGAGTTTCCAAAAAGGACTTTACAGGTTTTTTTTTTTAAATAAAAAAATGGGTAGAGTGCGACGGTCACACGCCAAAGGGTCGGAACACATCGAATTTTTCACGCCACCATCTGTTTCGAACTGCTGGCAACACTCAAAGAGTAATAACTGCCCAAAGCTTCTCAAACTTCGCCGTTCGGACTCGGCAAAAAACTGTAGATCCCTTCTACTCGTGAGAGAACAGTAACGCGCACAATACGAGTAGTTGATGAGGAAGTTAGGCCCTGCGCCCCCCCCTGCGAACTGACGTGCCATGCAATTAATTAATTAAGAAATCGCACACAACTTAAAATATTCTTATTACAGGCTTAATGTCAAAACATTGCATCTACGAATGGAACTCAGCGTGGTTCATATGGCAACCGCAGGCACTTATTCAGCGGTTGATTCATAGGGCCTTATTTTCAATGACTAGGCGGCATATTTTTTCATGAAACGAGTCTATTTTCGCACCCGTGCAGTTGTACTTAGGTAGGTAGGTAGGTTAAGGTGGCTGATGAATACACTTGGTCCCATACAGGACCATTGTGCTACCACACCATGTGGGAAGAACCCAAAACCAGGTGGAGCCGATAATAAAGTTTAAAATGTCGGCGGGAGGGGTTTCATTGAGGTCATGTAGGCCGTTGAGGAAATAGCTTCCAATGTGCTTGTGTCTGAAGTGCGAGAGCGCCGGGCAGGTGCATAACAGGTGTAGGAGAGTTTCTGATTCTTCTTCATCCCTGCAGCAGGTGCATAACAGGTGTAGGAGAGTTTCTGATTCTTTATCATCTCTGCAGCTTCTGCAAAAATCGTTTGAGGGAGCCCCTAGCCTGCTAGCATGCTCACCGATTAGACAGTGCCCGGTTATGGCCCCCATGACCAGCCTTATGTTTGATCTTTTGAGCGATAGTAGCAGTCTGGAGCGTTTGGGTTCAAGAGAGAGCCACACCTCCTGGGAGACGCGCCAAAGGTTATGGTTAGACCACCTTTGATTAGTCTGATGGATCGCGTTCAAGTGCATTTCTGACTTGCATGTGGCGAGAGGGATACCGAGGTGTTTGTGTTCCTGGAGTAGTGATTGCGTTGTGGCAAGCCTGGCCAATTCGTCTGCTTGACAGTTACCCGGAATGTCTCTGTGACCTGGCACCCAGCACAGGCATATATTGAACTGCTCAGTCATCTCATTTAAGGATGTGCGGCAGTTCATGACCGTCCTAGAGTTTCTTGAGACAGATTCCAGGGCCTTGAGTTCTACTTGACTATCCATAAGAATAAAGATATCAGCTGAGGACATTCTATTATTCTTCAGCCAAGACAGTGCAAATGGCCATTACTTCAGCTTGGAACACGCTACAGTGATTGGAAAGTCTGAATTTTTAACTAAGGTTAAGATCCTCAGAGTAGACTCCGCAACCAACGCCTTCGTTTGCTTTTGATCCAGCAGTGGTACTTAAATATCTAATAATTAATAATTGTTGGGGCGACAGTCCACAGAGAGACCCGGGCCTAGCCTGCTCATCAACTACTCGTGTTGTTCGCACTACTGTTCTCACGAGTAGAAGAGACCTACAGATTTTTGGCGCCTCCGAACGGCGGAGTAGGAGAAGCTTTCTTAGACAGTTGAGTGTTGTCAGCAGCTCGAAAGGGGTGGTGCCATTCAAAATTCGAGGTGTTCAGCCGGGAATCGAACCTAGACCCTTCGGCGTGTGAGCGGCGCACTCTACCCACTTCGCCACGGCGGTCACCACTTAAATATTTGAACGCGCACAAATCCGCTGCCCCGGTTGGTATCCCCACCCTTTCTTCTAAAGAGATGTTCTTCTACGCTTTCAAAACCACTGCGTAAGCTTTTCCATCTGCCCTACTCTTTAGAGCTCTTACGAGTAAGTGGAAAACAGCATTTACCCACCTTCTACCGACCCATAGCATTTACGTCTCCACTTTCTTAGGTCATGGAAACGCTGATAAATCGTCAGCTTATGAAATACCTTAAAACCCGGAAGCTTCTTAATGATCAACAACATGGCTTCCGTAGCAACACGCCCACTAGGGATTTGATGCCAAACTAGGGATTTGATGCCAAACTAGGGATTTGATGCCGCATTTCACCGAAAAATAGAACCAATCACAAGAGCTGAACAACTTGTGCTCCTAGTCATTTGTCAACGCAGACAACGTATGGCCATTTAGAATCGATGGACAACACAAGCTTTAGCGTCCTTAAATCCCATCTTCTTCTAAGATATCACCCACCAGGGGGGAACGCCCTCAAACCACTGAAATAAGAGACAGCTGTCGATAAACGTGTCTGCTGGATGGCCATGTTGGTTGTTATCCATCCTCTAGAATCCAAAGCTCAAATACACCAACAAAGTATCGATCTTCTGAAAGAACTAAAGACATATGCATTCCTCCCCTTCAATAATTCAACCGCAATACCCACTTCGGACGTACAGTTCAGTTTAGATACTCGTTCATCAGCCGCACCACACGAATATATCCCAGCGCAATTCCCCCCCCCCCCCCCTCCCTTTTCAATCCACACGCATTTAAAGCCAATGTGCATCGGTACCTCCTTTCCCTCTCTTCCTCTATACCTTCGGCCCATGTTGTAACCTAATTCCAGTCATTTAACGGTATAAACAATCCCTTTAGTGCGCGCCAGTTATAACAAAAAAAACCCAAAACCAGATCCATTTGGCTGATGATCTGATGACCTGAAGATGAGACTCTTAATTCCATACCAAGTAAAGAATAGAGACGACTTGCCTGCCCCACATGATGTAATAATTTTCTTTGACGTGACCACAAATCTGGTTGGCGCCCATCTTAACTCAGAGTCAGTTAGTTATTTCGTTCCCTTTAAGCTTTTGTTTACCTACTTGCCCATTGAATGAATTTCGACACCAATCAACCTCTCCCACCCAAACTTCGTCTATTCAACCCACATTCCATCGCAAGTGCCACCAGTCACCTCAATCCACACGAAAAAGTGAAAATTAAGCCCCGGGCTTCAAGCCCACACCGACATCGCCACACTCAGCCAGCTGATTGCGATCTCCAACTTTATCTGCCATTACGTGCGAATGCCTGCCCGCAGCAAACTGTGTCAGCCGCATCTTTGAAAAGTCAATAAACCCCCTGTTTGTCGTCTCGCAAACACAGGCCCGCATCGAAACACTTGCACGTAGGCGGCGCGGCGCGTCATCGGCCAAAGAGCCGTTTGGTTGATGGCACGACTGAGAACGGCACATCGCATAGCACGGCAGAGCATTGGCGTGTAATCGCTTAGAACACCTAGTTCACTTCCGTCGAATGGCCCAAATGCGTTCCGCTTCAATTTGTCCCGATACCTCCGGACAAAGGCGCACATCACAGACGCTCAACATAGACGCACAACACAAACGCCTGTCACAAACCGGCAGAGCTCCTCGCTCCAAATCCCCGCAATCGCACTCGACACATTGTGCGTGACACAAAAGACGGTGGCGACGGTTACATTTTCAGTGCGCACGAATTCAGAGACACGGGCCCTGGGGCTGGCACCGTGCTGTTGCAGCGGCAACTCCCCATTGTTTTGGTTCGCATTCAAGGATCACGGGGACTGCGAGAATCTGTCTGAAACTCCAGAATGAAAAGAAAACATTCGTGTGGAATTCTACGGGTGGTCTCGTTGTTGTGGTCCTCATGCATGCGTGCGCCATGCTCAATGACACGGTTAGATGTGCAATATGGTGGGTATGGAGTGGGTTCTTGTCATGCGATGGGATTTAGGGAAAGGTTATTATATGATTGGGTGCAGAGAAATTGTTTGTTTTCGAGAGACTCGCAATCTTTTGATTTTTTCGTTTAAAAGAGGTCAAATTTTGCATTCATGGATATAGAGACAGAGGTTTGGAACATCATCAGTGTTACGATGTCTGTCCCACAGACTTAAATTACTTTTAAACAAATTAAACGCTCTTTTGGCGTCAGACTTTAGAAAATTGTGTGGTTTCTTTTTCTTCGATCGGAAGTTTCAGCTCGGCCCTCATGGTGGTGCTTTCGTCACGAGCGAGCAAGCGATCTCCAGCAAAAATTAAGATAATTTAAAAAAGGAAAACTAAGAATTTTAATAATCAGGAATCAGGACATCTTCTGCAGGGCAACATTCTCAGTTTTATGCATTACCTCGGACTATATACTACAGTGTGTGGCCGCCATGGCATAGTGGGTAGAGTGTGACATTCACGAGGATTCAAGGGTCCAAGGTTCGACTCCTGGTCTGACCACCTCGTATTTTTCACGATTTCACCTTCCAATCATAGTGTACGTTTGCCCAGTGTGGTTCAATCTGAGTCCTTCCCAGATGGAAAAGATGAGGGTGATTGAAAAGCAATGTCTCCGGGCCTGCCTTCGGTTGTATCGAACACCTGAATCCGATTACAAGAAATTCTATCAGTCGTTCACAGACTTCCAAGTGATACGGACGTGTTTCGGCTTCATAGCAGAGCATTACTTGTGTGAAAAAAAAACATCTAAACATAAGCGGAGCAGTAGCCTAGTGTTAAACGACAGTAGTGGTGACTCGGAGATTCCGGGTTCGATTCCCGAAAAAATATTCAATTCTGTTTTTTTTTTTTTTTTCATTTGTGAAAATAATAAACATTAAGTGTGAGTGGGCAAGGCAACCATGGAAAGTGACGAGCGGCCTGAGCTCAGCAAATCGGGTGATTTCCGAACACCGGTGGCTGAGGCATCAGGCCACCAAACGAGCGATGGTAGTGTTCGAGTGGCGAGTCCAACTAGCCGTTCAACTACGGAAGCGGTAAAGAGAAGAAGGAGGGGGCAACCGCAGCCAAGCCTAGTCAAGCGAAAAACAAAAATGACAGCGACGACTGATGAAGAAGCAGCGACTGCGAGGAAGCCAAAAACAAAGCCCAGCAAACCTGCAGCAGCAACAACAAAAGCAACTACCACAGCCGCAGTCATAGCATTAGAAGCCCTCCAATGTGAATCGGAGGGCAACGAATGCCGATATTCGTACAAAGGGAGCGACAACTCCTTCCAAGTACTAGCCACCTCAGATGCCGATGACGAGGCTGAGGAAATCAAAGAGGAGGAGAAGAAACTGGAGAAGCTCGATGAGGAGAGGGCGAAACTCGACGCACACATAAAACTTCTCTACGAACAATCTTCTAAGAGAAAAGCTGCCGAAAAAGAAACAAAAATAAAACAGCAACAGCGAGAACTTCTGGAGCTGAAACAAAATCAGATCCTGCAGAAGCAAAGGCAAAAACAGACACCAGCTGAAGAGGAGCGTCCCTCAACTTCGAAGGCAGCGCAAAGGTTGCAACAAATGCAACAAACTCGGTCTACGACGATGAAAACAGGCCGGCAGCAACTCCCGAACCAACAACAGCAGCAAAAACAACACAAGCAGCAGATCCAACAGAAGACGAGGCAACAACAACAGCAGAAGCAGCCGCAAGAGGGACAGGAAAAGCAGAGAGTAAGATGTCCACCCATCAATGTCTTCGGTGTGGAGACGGAACAACTCCAAAAACTATGTGAGTTGGCCCTTCATAAAAATATGTACTATCTAAAATATAAGTCTCCCGGACGTCACACAGTCCATTGCTTAACAATGGGCGGGTTTAGAACCCTAAAGGAGAAGTTAGCGGCATCGAACGCTGACTTCTATACTTATACCCCCAAAGGAGAAAGGCCACAGACTTTGCTCCTCAAAGGTATAAATCCATCTGCTGACCCGAAGGTCATCCTCGACAAGCTGCGCCAAGTTGAGAGCGACGAGGTCCAGTTTGTAGGGGTTAAGCCCTTCACCACTGCGGCAGCGAAAATGAAGAAGAAGGCACTTCCTTTCTTCTTAGTACAGGTATCCCACAATACCAAAATTGACAGCCTACGAAAAATCCGTTTCGTAGGCGGTCTGAGTATAAAGTGGGAGAAACTAAACAAATCTGACCACGTACTTCAATGTGCGAAATGCAGAAGGCTGGGGCACGTCGCGGAGAACTGCAATATGGAGTTCCGCTGCGCACGTTGCACATTCTGCCACAACAAAGGGGAATGTCCGCTAGGTACGGATAAAGTCGAGGATAGGACGCTCCTCAAATGCGTACTCTGCGGAGGTAATGGACACCCCGCAACCTATTTGGGGTGTCCACGAATCAAAGAACTCCGCCAGAGAGTAAAGGAAATAAGGAACGTAAAAAAGGTAGCAGCTAGGCCAGTGGCCAGTACTGTAGCTACTACCGTTACGCCAGCCATCTCCTACGCCCAAATGGTGTCAGGTAGAGAACCGGCACAACGGACAGTGCCAAAGGTTACCCCGGCTCCAATGGTCAGGCACTCCGAGGCAGAACCCTCAATAAGGGATGTAATGTCTTCCATCCAATCGATGCAAGCGCAGATGATTGCCTTGCAGAAACAGATGGTCGAACTACAGACCAGTTTCCTTACACAGACGGCTAGAGTTGATTTCCTCTTCTCTCAGCTGCCTGCAAACAAGCGCGTTCAGATATAATGGGCTCACGCGAGGTAAGAACCCTGAAGATCCTAGCGGTGAATGTAAATTCGCTGATAAGGATCGAACGAAAACTATCGCTCGCTAACTTATTGCAAACCCACAACCCTGATGTGCTGATGGCTAGCGAAACTAAGCTTAACCAGAAGCGCAATCTCAGGTACAAAAATTACCATATAATTAGAAGAGACCGACCCCAATCCACTAGAGGTGGCGGGGTTGCCCTTTTGATCAAAAATAACATTTCTCATAAGGTCATATATAGCAACAATGTACGTAGATTTAGTGTGCTAGAAGCAGCGATCGCACGCATCTCTCTCCAAGGTGGAAAGAAGTTATTTGTGATCGCTGCCTACGCATCAGAACCTCGAAACCCTAACTTTCTCTCTGAGCTCGAGGCTCTTTTCACCAGCCTCTGCTTAAACTCGGAAGAAAACTTCTTTATAGTAGCCGGCGATTTGAACGCCAAGCACGGTGAATGGGGTAACGCTGTTCCAAATGAGCGGGGAAACGCTCTCTTTGAGTGGATGGAACAAAACAATATTGAGTTCAGGTTAGATTTGCTGACAACCGATAGACCATCATTTCCCAGAAGCGGGTCCTATCTGGATGTGATGCTAATAGACAGACGACTTACAATACTTAACGTGGAACGACATACGAGGAACTGTTTAACTACGGTCGAGTATGACAGTGATCACTGTGGTCTCGCCGCGGTAATACAGCTCCCGAATAAGCTGGAGGAACTGGAGGAATATGTCCAAAAGCATCCTTATAATTACAATAAGGCGCGCTGGTCACGTTTCTCTAGAACCTTAGCCAGAGAAATAAGTTCGAATGTGATAAATCCTCCTACGAACAGAAACCTAACAAACGAAGAGGTCGATGGGTACCTCATACAAATGGACGATGTTATTAAACGTACAATGGACAAAACTATTCCGAAGGTAGCACATACCGATGATGGCGACATTTATCGGAATGCTACCATCGATGCACTTCACGTGCAAAAAAGTAGACTCTTGTCAAGGCTTAAACTCTTGTACAGGAGATTTACAGATCCACAGAATGCGGAGATTCGCTATCTGAAGTCACAGATCAAAGTACTCCAACAGTTAATTCAACACAATTACAGTCTATCTGTAAGCTTGCATTGGGGCAATAAGATTCGGGCTATAAGATCCAACAACCCGAGCATGTTCCCGCAAGTAAATAAAATCTTTCGGAGGAAAGATCATAACGACATTCAGAGCGTTCGACTTGACAGAACAACAGACAACGCGAACCTACTGACTTCAGTTGGCATCGATCCTGATAGGGCAGTGCTTGATAACGACTACTTCATAGTTGAGGATCCCCAGGAGAAGGTGAAAGCAATTGGTGCTGTTTTCCAAAGAGTGTATACGGTGAACGAGACTCGTAGATCGAATCACAATTTGGAAAACAGAGCCTTGCTAAACCATGTCTCTCTTCGCAATGAAATAAGTCAATGGCGATCCGAGAACCCTGGCTTCACCAGGTTCAGTGACGATCTTCCGGCAAATAATGTCGTCGCCGATGATGGAAACAACTCCATCCTTATTTCTAAAGACGAACTCCAAGGTATCCTCAACTCACTGAAGAAGAAGAAGTCAGTGGGAATAGATGGGATACCAAATATTGTTCTGCGTCATCTACCCTTGGAGGCGGTGGACGTATACACAACTTTGTTCAACAATGCGCTGAGTAATGCATATTACCCGGCGCATTGGAAAACAGCTGTGGTACAGCCAATTCCGAAACGGGGCAAAGATACCTCCATTCCGACGAATCTCCGTTCTATAAGTCTTCTTCCGTGTATAAGCAAGGTATTTGAGAAGATAGTTATTAAAGCACTAAAAGAATGGGTTGAGGAAAAACAATTAATACCGGAAAACCAATTTGGCTTCAGGGCGGGGCACGACACCATTCATGCCGCGTCTAAATTGGTTTCCGACATTCAGTGGAATAGAAACAAAACACAGTGCACAGGCGCCTGCCTGATTGACATGGAAAAAGCATTCGACACCGTATGGTTAGAAGGTCTTTTCCTTAAGTTAGTCAGGCTCGGCATTCATAAAACATTGCTATATATGATCTACGACATGGTAACAGGTAGGAAGTTCGTTGTGAAAAATGGCAACGAAATTTCCACTACAATATTCCATATAAAAAATGGGTTGCAACAAGGGGCGGTGGGTTCGCCGATCTTGTTCACTATATTTACTAGCGATCTTATAGGTTCTATGCCTAGCATAATAGCGTTTGCCGATGATCTAATCGCGTACAGATCAGGTCCGAAGGTAGAAGATATAAACGGTTTGTTGCAGAGTGACTTCGATACAATTCAACGATTTTGCGACGACTGGAAGTTGAAAATCAACTACCAGAAGTGTGAAACTATTCTTTTCAGAACCCCGCTGTCTAGAGCCTCAAGGGATACGAAAATGAACTGGCGAAAGTTCGGCATAGTTGACCCACTGGGACAGCCATTGACCGTGAAAAATGTAGTCAGATATCTTGGCATCTGGTTGGACCAGTTCCTGTATGGTGGTATCCATATAGACACAGCTCTGACCAAGGCTAAGAGTGCCTTCGCTATGGCAAGGGGGCTGTTTTACAGCAGTCAACTTGACACCAGAGTGAAGCTAATCTGCTACATGGCCCTTATCCGGCCAATCATGGTATATGGTTGTCCTGTGTGGTTCAACGTGAGTCCTTCCCAGATGGAAAAGATGAGGGTGTTCGAGAGGCGATGCCTTCGAGCCTGTCTTCGTTTATATCGAACACCAGAATCTCAGTACAAGAAGTTCTACCCCAACGAGGTTCTGTACAACGAGGCAAACCTTATAAGAATAGATAGTTTTACTATTAAGTTGATTCGGAGGCACACTGTTCGAGCCATGGCTTCAACCAACAGTCTGATCTTTGGGGCATACTACCCAAATGAAATGTACCATGAGAGGGTACGTCTTAACGGCTTCATTCCGCCTGAAGCTTTCCTTTACCTGGATGCGAAAGGCCTGATACAAGATAGGGAAGGCTGCCCTATCATCTTCCACGTCGCACGCCGAACAGTAGAAAGGCAACTCCATTACGAGCCGGACGTCGCTCGCAGTCACGAGGACCTCCTACGGTTCAGCAGAGCGATTTCTGCCCGCGACAGAGCAGCCTCTGCAAAAGAACGGCATTTTTACTGGTGGTTGCACCAGAATCAGCTTTCGATGCCGCTAAGATCTTAAAGAAAATGACAGGATAGTTGAATCAAAAGGGTCAACTCACGTAGGATAAGGTAGTTTTAAGACATTTTACAAAAAAAAAAAAAAAAAAAAATTAAAATCAAAAAAAGGTCCACCACGGCGTATTGCATGTATATGTTTAGCATATAAGTAGCATATATGCCCTTGTGGACGCGTCCGTATAGCTTTACGGTCATAGTTATATATGCTTGATACATAGGGTTAACTAGAGTTAAGTTTTAGGTTTATTGTTTGTTAAGTTTAAGTTTACTTTTAGTTACTGTAGTTATGTAAGTTAGTTATGTAAGTTAGTTTAAGAACAACAATCAGACATCCAAGTTTTTCTTATTTTCTTGGAGGAAATTGAGAAAAAAATTACATAGATTTAAACAATGAATTAAAAAATACAAGAAGCCGAAAGGCATAGAAAAAAAAAACACTGTATTAGCTTAGAGTACTCGTGAAGAGTCAGTAAGTTAGAATTAAGATCAGAAGATTATGTTGGTAAGCTAGCTTTAAGTATTTTTGTCTAGCATGTAAGAAAATGAATTAATACAAATAAAAATGCATTTAAAAAAAAAAAAAAAAAAAAAAAAAAAAAACAAGAAATTCTATCCCAACGAGGTTTTGTATAACGAGGCGAATCTAATTAGGATAGATAATTTCATTATTAAGCTGACTCGAAGGCACATTGCACGCGCGATGACTTCTTCCAACAGTCTGATCTTTGGGGCGTATTACCCCAACTTCATGTACCATGAAAAGGTGCGCCTGAACGGATTCATACCTCCTGAAGCGTTTCTCTACTTAGACTCGATAGGGCTGATTCAGAACACGGAAGGATGTCCTATCATCTTCTATGTCGTACGCCGAACAGTGGATAGGCGGCTCCAATACGAACCGGACGTCGCTCGTAGCCACGAGGAACTTCTTCGGTTCAGTAGGGCGATCTCCGCCCGAGATAGGGCTCAGTCCGCCAGAGAACGAAACTTCTACTGGTGGTTCCACCAAAACCAGCTCCCGCCAACGCGCGAAAGTAGACTATATTAAATTTACAGTTCTCCTTGTGGCCAACTTCCATTGTTTTTAAGGTAGTGCGTAAAGTAATAAAATAGTATAAAAAAAATAATAAAAGTAAAAAAAATAATAAAAATAAAAAAAAAATAAAAAAAAGGTGCACTATGGAGTGTTAGCTATATATGTCAAGCATAAAAATTCTACATACGTCATGGTACACGCGTCCGTATTTTGATACGATCATAGTCAAATAAGGTTTTTATTAAGTTTAAATTTAAGATAAGTTAGGTTAGGCTTACTCTCAGATCCAAGTTTTATAACTTTTCTTGGGGAAAAACAAAAAATAAATTATCATAAACAAAATTTCATTAACAAACTATGCCCAAAGGCAATTTTTTAAATATATCGAGAATAGCTTAGAGCACCTGCTAATGGTCAGTAAGTTAGATTTAAGAACCACTGTTAAGATAAATGTAAGCTAGTTTTAAGTATTTTTCTAGAACCAAATTAAGATAACATTAGATATTTAATAAAATATGCCAAAAAACAAAACAAACGATTTCACCTTCCTTCGTACTTTCCAAAGTACGAATACAACATTTGGCAATACTCGTAACAGAAGAATGGCATGCCCGATTCGAGGAGTAAATGAAGAAGCTTGGTCCTGGTTTCTATGTTGACTGTCGTGTCAAAGAACTACAGTCAGTCTATTTCAAAAAACATCAGAATGAAGGAGATAGTCAACTAAACAGCTGATCAAACAGCTGATTTCCCCGTTGCCTATCGTCCGTTTGACTGTTATTTTTCTTTTTTTTTATAATTGACGCGTGCAAAAGGGGTTGCGAGTACCCTTAAGTGATCGGATCAAGTCACAGCACGGGCCGAAGGTATAGAGGAAGAGAGGGAGAGGAGGTACCGATGCACATTGGTTTTAAATGCCTGTGGATTGTAATGAGGAGGAAAAACTGATCAGGTAAGAGCATTCCAGATTCGTGTAGTGTTGCTGAAGAACGAGTCTCTAAATTTGACTGTACATTGGCAAGAAGGCTTGAGGGTGATTTGGTGGGCATTCCTAGCGAGGCGTGTATTGCGGGTGAATTCTTGAAGGGGAGGAATGCAACTGGCTAATTCATCTGAGCATTTCTAGTTGAAATAGCGGTAAAAAAGTGACAACGACGCGACATTACGTCGGTGTTCTAACGATTCAATCGACTTCGCAATATTACTGTCACCTATAAGTTTTATCGCTCGCTTTTGAATTCTATCCAGCAGGTGCAGGGAGGTCTTAGAAGCACCTGACCAGATAGGAGCGTTATACTCAAGTTTTGGGCGTATGTATGCCTTGTATATTGTAGCCAGATCAGAGGGGGTGAAGTACTTCTTGCATCGTCTAAGGAAACCTAGACATTTCGCAGCATTTTTGGCGACCTCAACTAATTGGTTGGGTTGGTTGGGTTGATACACATACCGAGGATGGAAAGTCTTTCGGTTTCAACAACGCAAATGCCGTTCATGGACAACGGCTGATAATTTTGTGATCGCTTTAACGACAGTAGACAGCACTGGGTTTTGGAAGCATTAAATTCCACTCTATTCTTATTTCCCCAATCGATTATGCTGTCAAGTTCGGAATTTAATGTGCTTAACATACGCTGCCGTTCCGAGTCTAAGGCCGAAGTGAAGGGACGTGAGCCAAGGAACGAATATGAAAAGCTGAGGGCACTGTAATCAGCGAAGGAATGACTAGGATTAGAAGTAGCAGACAAGAGATCATTTAGAAAAATGAGAAAGAGTGTCGGAGACAAAACAAAGCCCTGGGGAACACCAGCATTAATATAGTGGATATCGGACTTGCATCCATCCAAAACGACTTGTATTGAACGATTCGAAAGGTAATTTCTAATCCATTGAAGAAGAGACTCATCGATCCCAAAAGCACGCATTTTCGACAAAAGAGCCTGATGCCAGACCCTGTCAAATGCCTTTGAAATATCAAGCGCAACAATCTTGCTTTTTCCTAAATTGTGCAAAGATTGGTTCCACTTTTCAGTGAGATATGCCATCAGATCACCAGTGGAAATTTACGCGTTCTTGTAGAAAAAAACCCCAATTTCTGAAACTTATTAACGTAACATCGAACATTGTTTCATTTTACCCACACATCGTTACATTTAATAATAATAATTGTTGGCGCTACAGTCCAAAGGGGGACCAGGGCCAAGCTTGCTCATCAACTACTCGTGTTGTGCGCGCTACTGTTCTCTCACGAGTAGAAGGGACCTACAGTTTTTTGCCAACTCCCAACGGCGAAATTTGAGAAGCTTTCTTAGACAGTTATTACTCTTTGAGTGTTGTCAGTAGCTCGAAAGAGGTGGTGCCGTGAAATATTAGAAAAATTGGTGTTGAACTGGGAGTCGAACCTAGACCCTTCGGCGTATAAGCGTCGCACTCTACCGACTACGCCACGGCGACCATTTACATTTCCTTTCCAAAATTTGCAAGATGACGGCTAAATCGTCAATTTTTGTCCTCAATAGTGTCAAACACTAGTAAGTTGCCCACTTTTCGTGAATTTGTCAACCATTTTGGGTACATTCAACACAACGCGTTCAGAAAATCTACTTCAAATTGTTTACGCAAATTAGTGTAATCGAAACATTGTATAGGATTTATTTCTAAGAAATGGATAACTTGATAGCATTTATATACAAAGGGTGTCCCAACAGGAACTTCTTCTTCTTCTTCGGATGGCGCTACATTCCGGGGTGGACCTGGGCCTCAACCAACATGCCTCTCCAGCCAGCACGATCTTTCGCCAGCTGCCCCCAGTTACGCACTCCATGTTGGTTGAGGTCCTTTTCCACTTGTGTGCGCCATCTCAGTCTAGGACTTTCTCTCTTGCGTTGTCCCTGTGGTTCCGACTCGAAGACTCTTCGGGCCGGAGCAGTGTTGTAGATACGCTCTAGATGGCCTAGCGTAGTCACTTGACTAGGCTCATGCCGCCGTACAGCCCATACAGTTCGTGGTTGAATCTTCTATCCAGATGCCATCAACGCAAACAGGACCAAAAATCGCAACTGGACATGTCGCAACCGTACCACTAGAACAACGCAGAACAGTCAATTCTGAGTGGTACGCAATCATTTGTTGGCAGTTGTCTTTCAAGAAATCAGGAAAACAAACCACGGAAGACGAATCATTCTTCATCACGACAAGGTGAGCTTTCACACATCGACTCAAACAAATGCATTTCTGTGCCCTCAAAACATCGATTTGATAAGTCATCCGCCGTATAGTCCTGACTTGGCACCGAATGACTTCTTTTTATTCCCTTACCAAAAAAATAAAATGTGAGGTCAACGTTTTTCGACACTTGAAGAAGCGGTTGATGCGTTCAGAATGCATGTGTTGGAGATACCTCAATCAGAGTGGCAAAAGTGCTTCGACAATTGGTTTAAACACATGCAGAAGTGTATAGATCTTAATCGGGAATATTTTGAAAAACAGCTAGGCTATTTTCGATGATTAATATTCGTTTTTATTCTCTACTCCCGAAATATACAAAAACACGTATTCTCATTTAAAAAACAAAATAAATCCCGTCTGTGAATCAGCTGTTAAAGGTGGGGAAATGTTATAAAAAACGCTGTCAAAATGAATTCAAAGGCTGGACACGAGGGAAATGACTGTCTGCCTATTGGGCTCTGGTCTATTTGTGGTGAAATGCCACACCAAACTCAAAACAAATCATGCGACAGTTGATAAAATGCCCGCCATTTGAAATAGTGCTGCCACCTCATAGTTCCATATTCCTAAAAAAAAAAACATCTCATCACAGCGCAGGCAGTGATATGTGGTCTACCGCATTGTGAACATTTGATCTGCACTGTGCATCCTCCCTGAAATCACACTGATAAGAACCTATCACCGTCACTGGCACAACTAATAAAAATCGACAGGCCATTAGCATCGGAGTTAAACCACGCAAAACCCTAAACACGAAAAAACAACGCAAGTGTCGTAATTCCATTACAAATTAACTACACGGAGCAGCACGTTTTCAAAATATATCAATTTCAGTCAATTAGCACGTAATCGATTCCGAAACAGGGACTAACATTATTTTCAATTAACCACCTAAAATTAATTAAAACAGAAAACTTCGCGCTTCGCACACACTGCAAAACAATTCCCAAATTCGCTTCCCAATTGAATTAAAAATCCATCAATCGATGCCAGCGCCACCGACGATGCAAAAAAAAATGACTCGCAGCCCAATACTGTATTTATCCCCACCATTCAGTTGGCATTCGGCCTTTCAGCTATTCAGCCCTTTCCTAAGGCCAATTAATTTATTCAAAATTAATTAGATGGATGACCGAGGGAGCCATGCCCCCCTCCTGGCTTCAGCAGGGCCCCGTGGCGACGATAACTGCTAGCGAAGCGCGTTAATAATTCACACATCAAATACAATTTATTAATTAATAAATTGTTAATTGCGCGCTCAGCGTGGCATGCGGGTGGGCGGATGTAAGTCCTGCCTGCGTTCAAATAATTAGCTTGGAAGGGCATTTATACATTCATACATTCGTTTACCGCAGAGGAATGCGCCGAATTGGAACGAACGAGGAGACAGTTGCTCGGGTGACTGCGTTTTGTTTGCAATTTTTTGAGGTTTTCAGGTTTTCGAGTGAGTGGATAGTAACCACAGGACTCTTTTTTTCCTGCTTTCTGTTTCGCTTGTCGCAAAATTTGGTCAGTCATCGAAATTGCACTCAATTCAGTCAAAACTAAATCTGTCTGCAGGAAACTGTCAAGCAGGGCGTTAGTCTTGTTCTTCACTTTCAAAATCTTTAACGAAAAATGTTTGTCCACTCCGGATATTGACAAGCGGCAATAGTGAGATAGTTCGGTGGTTGTTAGCATGTTTTTAGCGGCCACCACATCCATCAATATAACAATTCCCCTTTCACCGATCAATTCTAACATCAGGAGCCATCAGGCAGAATGGAGACCACCAAAAACACCTTCTAGCCAGGTGGTTGATTTCTGATGCCTTCTTCTCGTTCTCTCCCTCTCAGTCTTTGATAGAATTTTTGCATGTTACTGGGAGAACTCTACTTATTCCCGATAATATAGATTTAACTTTATATCAAATGCACACAAACAAACGACACACAGGGAACAACTGTGTGAAAAGAAAAACCAAATCGATGAAATCAACATTCTTTGCGGTCTTTGCTGTTTTTGTGGCCTAATGGCTTAAGGTCTTGCCTTAAAGTCCATCTTAGGGGCTTCGTAGTTCAGCTGCGACTCAGGAGTTTCCACCGAGGACTACATTGTCTACTTTGTCCAAATAATTTTAACCTTCAGTGCAGTCCCTTTGTCACAGAAAATTTGGCGGGAAAAAGCATATGTCACCCTCAAAGCTAGCCATGCTTGGGTAAGATGGACTTTTGCTTGGGACTTGGGGTTGAAACAACTGGCTGGACTGAAGGCAGTTATCCAACACAAGCTAATTCGAGAACGCATCAAACCCCCAAAACTTCGCAGATGAAGCATAAGAAGACGTTATAAAAAGAAGAAGTTGTCCTACAAAAGTATTAACAAGTTTTTATTTATTGTTCATTGTTCCTTGTTCCTTGTTCCTTGTTCCTTGTTCCTTGTTCCTTGTTCCTTGTTCCTTGTTCCTTGTTCCTTGTTCCTTGTTCCTTGTTCCTTGTTCCTTGTTCCTTGTTCCTTGTTCCTTGTTCCTTGTTCCTTGTTCCTTGTTCCTTGTTCCTTGTTCCTTGTTCCCTGTTCCTTGTTCCTTGTTCCTTGTTCCTTGTTCCTTGTTCCTTGTTCATTGTTCCTTGTTCCTTGTTCCTTGTTCCTTGTTCCTTGTTCCTTGTTCCTTGTTCCTTGTTCCTTGTTCCTTGTTCCTTGTTCCTTGTTCCTTGTTCCTTGTTCCTTGTTCCTTGTTCCTTGTTCCTTGTTCCTTGTTCCTTGTTCCTTGTTCCTTGTTCCTTGTTCCTTGTTCCTTGTTCCTTGTTCCTTGTTCCTTGTTCCTTGTTCCTTGTTCCTTGTTCCTTGTTCCTTGTTCCTTGTTCCTTGTTCCTTGTTCCTTGTTCCTTGTTCCTTGTTCCTTGTTCCTTGTTCCTTGTTCCTTGTTCCTTGTTCCTTGTTCCTTGTTCCTTGTTCCTTGTTCCTTGTTCCTTGTTCCTTGTTCCTTGTTCCTTGTTCCTTGTTCCTTGTTCCTTGTTCCTTGTTCCTTGTTCCTTGTTCCTTGTTCCTTGTTCCTTGTTCCTTGTTCCTTGTTCCTTGTTCCTTGTTCCTTGTTCCTTGTTCCTTGTTCCTTACAACAATGGACTTATTGAACAGCCATGTTTTTGGAAAAATTTCCTTGTGGGCGCCGCTAAAGCAACTAAGCCAATGAATTGAAAAGCGCTTGGTCAAACCTCTACAGCAACTACGCCTCCTGCGTCCCACAACGGCCGGGTTACCCCCCAAAGGTAAGATTTAAGAGATCTTCTCTACAACTCAATAAATTGTTGATACTTATGCTTCGCAGGACACTCCATATCGTAACTTCCCGCACCAAAATATATCGTGTGGCCAACAATGCAGAATTCTCCTCCAAATCCCTACATGTGTATATTCCCACAACTCAACCCCAGACCACAAGCACTGTTCCATTCCACAGATGCTAGACAAGCCCCTCGCACATCCAAACCACCTCAAACCGATGGCGGTTCACTTCGATTCACAGAAATAAGCTCAATTCAATTTATCTTCCTCCGCAGACCTCCGTCGATAGCAGCAAATGCGAAGCGATCAGCACTCATAAACATCGTGCACAGATGCCCCGCTTGCTGGTCCATGTGCAGCCAGGTAAGCGAATCCAATTAAAGGCATGCATGCGTGCTCCTGAAGACCTGCTCCAGCACCTGTTGTCAGACAGATCGCAACCAAGATACGCTTTGTTCACTCTGGAGAATGTGCATTCTTCCGCAACCTCCTCGCACTGGTCGGAGAGGCCGACTAAAGCAAACAAAGCACATGTCCTTTGGTTGCCCCCATCGCCCAGTGGTGTGTTTGCTGCCGACCAGCGTGCGCAGCAAAAACTAAGAAACTCTGCGAAACATTAATTAAAACTGACGTCGCATTCACCACATGCGGAATCCACTTAAAATGCTAATTGCATTTGCGCTGCGACAAAAAGTTGGGGGAAACAATTTTCACACGTAATAGGCAGCCGAACGTCGGAAGGACATGCAAAAACCACCAAAGTTGATGCGTTTCAGTGCTGAGCTGCGTGTTGCAATTTATGGCTTAGATTCCGTCAGGATAACAAGTGGACTTTTGTTTTGCGGCGCGACTGCGACCGACGTTAAAGCGGTCAGACCTTGTAAGCGCCACAAAAACTGGAGTGTGTGCGAGTTTCATAGGAAAGCGCTTGTTACGTGGCTGGTTTGGCGGTTTTTGCACGGCCACTGACGTCTAGGAAGTAAATTTGCGACTATTACACTGCAGCTACCGTTCCAACTTATGGAGATTAGGGTGCATGGGGCCGACAGCTGTGAAGTGTTGCTTTCAGCTGATGAGCTGACACTAACGCCCGATAAATGTTAGGGACTTCCGTTTGTTGGAAGGCGGCACAAGGTTTGCGTCAAATCTGCTTCATTTGGCCTTTCTTGAATTTAAGCCACGATCGAGAGAAAGGACATTATTTGTCGAATGGGCTTCGGCAACGAAGGTTTTCCAAGACTGAAAAAAGGGATCCTACGTGAAAGTCAGAAGCGATTTGACGGTTAACTGAAGACAGAATGTCCTCTTCTGGTAAGGGGGAAACGTACCTTTATACATTTCCCCGAAATTTGACATTCAAATGTTGGAAAGCGAAAGCGAAGATAAAAACGACGTGTATAAATGCATTTCAAAAGATTACCCGATTTTGTAGCTCTCATCGAATGCGCGCAGGGCTTCAGTCACGAATAGTGTGAGGTATGAAGGGTCAACATGCCTCTAAAGAAACTGTAGTAGGAACGAAAACAGTGTTAGGAGAGACTTCCTAAGCTTAGGGATCAAGTACTCGAAATTTGAAAAAAGAGAATGAAGTGTTTGTTAAATAAACTCTTTGCCGACATCACGTGGCATCTTTAAATTGATAAACTGAGTGTGCTTAAATCCGATACACATAGTTGACCTTAAAACCACTTTTGACAACACCATTCGGAAAAAGGCCACAAGCCGAATGTAGGGGGGGACTATTGCAGTTGGAGGTGGTGTATCAACTTGCTCTCGTTCCAAGGCTTCCTGTGATGACTTGGCGCAGTTAAGGAAGGATAAAGCAGAAGGTGGTCTAGCGTCCAGGAGGAACGCTGGGTTAAAGGATGAAGGCAGTGGAGCATAAATTTCCAGTAGTGCAAGCCTTTAGTCTAGCGTGCAGGAGGAACGCTGGGTTAAAGGATTAAGGCAGTGGAGCACGAATTTCCAGTAGTGCAAGCCCTTAGTCTTGCGTGCAGGAGGAACGCTTGGTTGAAGGATTAAGGTAGTGGAGCACGAATTTCCAGTATTGCAAGCCTTTAGTCTAGCCTGCAGGAGGAACGCTTGGTTAAAAGATTAGGGCAGTGGAGCACGAATTTCCAGTAGTGCAAGCCCTTAGTCTAGCGTGCAGGAGGAACGCCTGGTTAAAGGATTAAGGCAGTGGAGTACGAATTTCCAGTATTGCAAGCCTTTAGTCTAGCCTGCAGGAGGAACGCTTGGTTAAAAGATTAGGGCAGTGGAGCACGAATTTCCAGTAGTGCAAGCCTTTAGTCTAGCGTGCAGGAGGAACGCCTGGTTAAAGGATTAAGACAATGGAGCACGAATTTCCAGTAGTGCAGTTGGTTAAAGGATTAAGGCAGTGGAGCACGAATTTCCAGTAGTGCAGTTGGTTAAAGGATTAAGGCAGTGGAGCACGAATTTCCAGTAGTGCAAGCCTTTAGTCTAGCGTGCAGGAGGAACGCCTGGTTAAAGGATTAAGACAATGGAGCACGAATTTCCAGTAGTGCAGTTGGTTAAAGGATTAAGGCAGTGGAGCACGAATTTCCAGTAGTGCAGTTGGTTAAAGGATTAAGGCAGTGGAGCACGAATTTCCAGTAGTGCAAGCCTTTAGTCTAGCCTGCAGGAGGAGCGCTTGGTTAAAGGATTAAGGCAGTGGAGCACGAATTTCCAGTAGTGCAAGCCTTTAATCGTTCCTGCAGGAAGAAAGCTTGGTTAAAGGATTAAGGTAGTGGAGTACGAATTTCTAGTAGTGCAAGCCTTTAGTCTAGCGTGCAGGAGGAACGCTTGGTTAAAGGATTAAGGCAGTGGAGCACGAATTTCCAGTAGTGCAAGCCTTTAGTCTAGCGTGCAGGAGGAACGCTTGGTTAAAGGATTAAGACAATGGAGCACGAATTTCCAGTAGTGCAAGCCTTTGATCTAGCGTGCAGAAGGAACGCTTGGTTAAAGGATTAAGGCAGTGGGGCACGAATTTCCAGTAGTGCAAGCCTTTAGTCTAGCCTGCAGGAGGAGCGCTTGGTTAAAGGATTAAGGCAGTGGAGCACGAATTTTCAGTAGTGCAAGCCTTTAGTCTAGCGTGCAGGAGGAACGCTTGGTTAAAGGATTAAGGCAGTGGGGCACGAATTTCCAGTAGTGCAAGCCTTTAGACAGTTTGCGATAGTAGTTGCAACCGATAACAATATGAACGAGGAAATGTGCCGGCGGCTACTCCAATCCAAGAACGCCTACTCTTCTAATCAAGAAATCGCACCGCAAAAGCGGAAACTGCTATTCTGCAGGCTGATGGTCTTACCAGTTCTCACATACGGATCCGAAACCTGGGTGCTTAGTAAAACGCACTCTGACAAGCTTTACGGGGCCCAGTTGACAAAAAGGACATTCCGAAGAGCGTCCTCATTCAAAAACTAATGCAACAAAAATTACATTGAACAGACTTCTATAAGCAGGAGCGAACCACATTTTTTTTTTTCTGGATCTTTTTGTTTGGAAGGTTGTGGCTGCCATGACGCAGTGTGTAGGGTGTGACACTTACGTGCCAAAGGTCCGAGACCCAAAATTTTTTACGGCAACAACTTTTTTCGAGCTGCTGACACCTGTCAATGAAATCCGTCCGTCTGGGAAGTGTTGCGCCATCCACTAATTATTTTGGCAGTTGCGAAAACCATGCAAAGACTCCTAAAGAATTGCTGGATTGCATCGGCCTTTGACAGAGAGGGATGGATAGACATGGACCTGGCATTCAACATAATGTATCATCGCTCCTTCTGGTCGCGCATCTGCATGGAAGCGATGAAGACCACGCGAAGCATCTCGATGGCGTTGATACTCGACAATAAAACTGTTTGTTAGAAGCCAGAACCGTCTTCCACACATTTAAAGTTTCCAGACCATACTGAACGTAACAAACAAAGCAGTTTAACTGGAGTCATCCGTGAACTGCGTCACGGTCAAGTCTTTTGGAAATAAAACTTCCCGATGATTACGAGAAGACCTTTTTTTCTCTTCTAAGTAAAAGTATGGAATCCTTAGGAAAGCACGTTGGCTGAGCTTAAAGACTCCGATCTGCTTTGAACGAGTTGTAACACACCACTCAGTAAGTCCCGAAACAGACATATGAGGGACGCCACTATGGAAACAAGTTACAGTGATTAAAGTGATGCTCCTTTTGTGATTTTTAAAACAATGGAAAAAATAGAATTTCGTGTGTTGATTAAACACTGCTTTTTGTTGGGAATAAATATCGTGGAAGCTCACCAATGGCTTGAAGTACCACTCTTCTATCTTCTAGTTCACTTCTCTAGGAACTCTATTCAAACAAAAAGAACTACGTAGACTGCCTTTTATATTTTGGGATTGGGCAACCCTAGTGTTGCAATCTGGCAACTGCCAGCTCTACCGCATAGTTTAACATTTTTAAGCTTATACGCACTCAGAACATTTCTATATACGAGCGCTATTTGTGTTGTTTACAGAAACTTAAAAGATTCATCTCGCCCAAAAAATGGAATTAGATCGTGAAAATGTTTGTGCGATTATTTCTTACAACTTTCGACGTGGATTAACTCAACAACAGTGCATCGATGAACTTAGTTCAATTTTTGGCAATGAAGCTCCATCAAGGACCAGTGTTTATCGAAGGTATGGAGAAGTCAACCAAGGTCGTAGTTCACTCCAAGACGAATTTCGTTAAGGTCGCCCAATATCAGTTGTTGTTCCGGAAACCATTGATGCTGTGCGCCAACTGATATTGCAAGATCGTCATGTAACCTATCTTGAGATTGAGGCAACCTTAGACTTTAGTGGAATCAGCATACATTCCTAAGCATGAACATTTGACCGTCAAAAAAATTTGTTCACGTTGGATCCCACATAATTTTTCAATCGCTCAAAACAAGTCTCGTGTCGATTGATCGAAAGAAATGCTCCAAAAATACGATCGCGGTGTTTTGAAATACTTCATAGACGTGGCAGGTGATGAATCGTGGATATACGCGTATGAGCCCAAAAGTAAACAGCAGTCGACTGTATGGATGGTTCAAATTGAGCCAAATCTGACAATTGTTGCTCGCGCACGAAGAACTTCCAAGCAAATGGTCGCCTGTTTTTTCAGAAAAATTGAACATGTCGCAACCGCACCACTAGAACAACGCAGAACAGTCAGTTCTGAGTGGTACACAACCATGTTGCCAGCCAGTTTTCTTCCAAGAAATAAGTCTTCACCATGACAATGCGAGCTCTCACACAGCGGCTCAAACAACTGCATTTTTGAGCACTCAAAACATCGACTTGATGAGTCATCCGCCGTATAGTCCTGACTTGGCACCGAATGATTTCTTTTTATTCCCTTACCAAAAAAATAAAATGTGTCCGCCGTGGCATAGTGGGTAGAGTGCGACGCTCACAAGCCGAAGGGTCTAGGTTCGATCCACAGCTTAACACCAATTTTTTGAATATTTCACGGCACCACCTCTTTCAAGCTGCTGACAACACTCAAAGAGTAATAACTGTCTAAGAAAGCTTCTCAAATTTCGCCGTTTGGAGTCGGCAAAAAACTGTAGGTCCCTTCTACTCATGAGAGAACAGTAGCGCGCAAGACAAGAGTAGTTGATGAGCAAGCTAGGCCCTGGTCCCCCTGTGGACTGTAGCGCCAACAATTATTATTATTATTATTGCTCACAATGGACCAACAACTACAACGTATCGATGATTCTGATAGTTGTTTGAAGCTGTTTCACCGGAACAGAAAGTACTTTTGGCATCGGTATGTTACAACGGGTGAAATATGGATCCAAAACTACACTCCAGAGTCAAATCGGCAGTCAGCGGAGTAGACAGCAGCCGGTGAACCACGCCAAAAACGTGCGAAAACACAAAGGTCGACTGGCAAGAAATCTTGGCACGGAATCCTATTCATCGACTAATTGGGCCTTGAATTGCTTTCGCACTCACCCTATTCTCCAGATTTAGCGCTCACTGACTTCTACCTCAGTTCAAACCTCAAAAGGATGGAAAAAAATATGGCTCTAATGAATGAGTAATCGCCGAAACTGAAGCCTATTTTAAGACCAAGGATAAATCGTTCTATTAAAAGGTGTTAAAATGTTAGAGCGGCATTGGACTGATTGTATCGCTCTTTAAGGAAACTATGTTCTTGAACAAAGTCGAATTTTGTCTTGGAAATGTTTTCTATTGCTCAGTCTCAGGTCTTGTGGCCGCCGTGGCGTAGTGGGTAGAGTGCGACGCTCACACGCCGAAGGGCCTAGGTTCGATTCCCGGCTGAACACTTCGAATTTTTCACTGCACTACCTCTTTCGAGCTGCTGACAACACTCAAAGACTAATAACTGTCTCAGAAAGCTTCTCAAGATTCGCCGTTCAGAGTCGGCAAAAAACTGTAGGTCCCTTGTACTCGTGGGAGAACAGTTGCGCGCACAACACTAGTAGTTGGTGAGCAAGCTAGGCCCTGGTCCCCCTGTGGACTGTGATTATTATTATTTGTCTCGGGTCTTATAGAGTGATGTCTTAGAGCCTTCTTTGTGAATTTTTTGATATGTTGAACGTTCGTGTACGTGATCTATGGGCTGTACAGCGGCATGCGCCTGGTCAAGCGTCTTCGGACGAGACGCTGAACATGGCTAGGTCATGTAGAGCGTGTGGGCAGCACTACTCCGGCCCAAAAAGTCTTCGCATTCGACCCATTGGGCCAGCGCAACAGAGAACGGCTTGTGCAGAGGTGGTGCACCCAAGTGGAGAACGCCTGTTAATTGAAGTTTAAGTCCACTGTGCACTGCAGCGCCGCACGAAGAAGAAGAACAAAATCGCATGTTCGGAACACAAATGTATAAAGAGGGCGTCACTAAAACAAACAAAAATAAATAGTTAATAATTTTTGTTAGTATAGGGTGCGTATATATGTCCCGGGACTTCTTGAGTGATCTGTTTTGTGGAATTTAAAGCAATTCCTGTTTCGTTTCCAGAAGTTGGTAGCCGAAATCTACATTCTATCTAGGCAGCTCGCCTTCCCCTTAATTGAAACTGAATATAGTGGGTTCTTTTCACAGGAACAATCCATGTGAAAGGGCCTGGAGTACGGCCAACAGTTTCGGTCAGTTGTTTCGCACCTTTTCGAGAAGGTGGTCAAGAAGGTCAGTTGTTTCGCACCTTTTCGAGAACGATTTCTCTTGAGGCTTTTTACTTTAACTTCCGTTCATCCTGCCTGGAAGCAATTCGAAGTACACGCAGTCTCTACCTTAAATGCGCATTCATCAACGTCGCACCCAGCTCTCAAACCGTTCTCGTGGCCGCCTGATTTCTGAACGACTTGTAGACCGAGTCAATTCCACCGCTCACGTGGCCGGGTGATCTGTGACCAACTTGTTGGCCGAATCGATTCCTCCACAGCTTTACACAACAAATACATCAGAGTCCTCGAAGCATTTGCACACTCTGTTTTCTGAGCTCAACAAAATCGCGTTCAATCCATTCTATCAAGAAGCCCACAGTTCACAAGAAAATGAATAAAGAAAAATAAAATGCACTCATATCTGAAATCTGAGAAGCCCACTGTCTCTCTCACTGCAACTATTCGAAGAGCTTTATGTTCCATTCGCCGTCGAATTTGAATAAACAACGAAAACACAGGCAAGAGTGGTGTAAGAATGAATGACTCGCGAAGCAACATAATTGCCCTCACCCACGCCCGTTTGTTCTCACCTTGAAAGCACCCCTCCCCTATCCCCCACCCCTCTCGACTGTGACGCCCCTTGACAGGGGACAGCCTCGGCTTAAAACAAAAATCCGCAGAAGTAATTTATCTCCATTGTCGGGTGTATGGTAAACTAATGCTACTCCCATTTGTTTGCCCAACCTCATTAAACTGTCATCGCTAAGTCGTCAAGCCGTGGCCGTCGTCGTCAGGGAACAATGCTCGTCTTAACTGTAATCGCCATTATCCACGACAACGACACACACAGCATCTTCGACATTTTTCATTATTCTCTGGATTTGTGGTCACTTTGAGCGCTCACACATACACACACACTGGTGCCTGTTTCAATTGGCGGGTGGGGAGAGGGAGGAATAAAGAAAAACTCCAACTACACGTTGTGTACATGTCCACCTCTACCCACCGATGCGCAGAGGAAAAACCGGCTCATGCCATGGGAACCGAAGGAAGTTCTTTGTGTTCCCCTGACGGGGGGAGGTGGAATGATGAACGATCTGGCGGAACCAAGTGAAAGTCGTTAGGCAAACAATTATAGGTCATGTCAATTTCCGCCTAAAACCTAATCCCACTCGACACCCACGGAGCTGAACTGCGGTTCATTCATCATGCAGCTCCAAGCTCCCACCGAAAACTGGTTCTTGGCCTCACGGTTGTAAACAAAACCGCTTATGTTCGGGATACATTTTGTACACATTCTGGAAAGCCGCGTTTCCACCGCTTGCTTGAGAGGGCGCACCGTCGCAAAAACTCTGACGCAGTGGGCACACTCAAAGTCAGGGTCATAAAAGCAACACGTCGAGCCGAATTGATGTTGTAACCGAAACAAGAAAGCCTTTCACTCGCTGCACGCAGACTCTCCGGGAGGTGCTACACGGCTTCCTGTCACTCAGTGTGCCCCGGCCGGCCAGTATTCTCGTGAGTCCGTGAGTTGAATGAACTTCAGAGCTCGGGTGACTTGAATTTAAGAGGGCCCCTGGCCAAGCTGGATATTACAAACGAGATTCTCGGCAGTGTAACAAGTTTTCCGTTTTTTTGTTTTTTCTATTTTCTTGTTGCTTCTCGTTTCTCTTGCTTCTTTTGTTGTTGTGCCTCGCTTACACCATCGTCTCGGAGGCGCACGCTTGACTCGGACTTTGTTTAGAGTTATGTAACGCTGAGGTGCCACTGGCGACTGCGATGACGGTGGTGTTACAGAAAATTGCTGGCTCGGAATGATGGTTTCACTTTTCCATGCGGCTAATTGCGAGCACTTTGATTTGTTGTTGGCCGGGGAAGTGAACTGCGGAGAAGAGATTAGTGGTTTCAGAATCGATTTGATTCCAAGATTGATGTGATCGGTTTGATGGACTGTTTAAAGGTGCTGGGGATGACGGTAATTAAGCAGGACGGGGAGATTGACTTCATTTAGGACGTGCTTCACACTTGATCTGAACTTCACTGTTAGACGAGGCTGAACTGTTTGAAAGGAGGGCTTAAATTATTTTGAGTGGGCATTGTCGCATTTTGGTGAAAATGTGATGTACGCTTCGAAAAGAAATACGGACAACGACTGAACCAGTAGGAGGAAAGTGAAACTTGTCAGATTTCTAAAGCTACGTCTTGAGTATGGCACCAAGGCCTGAGATTGATTGCGAAGACTGTTATTTATTCAAATATCTTCTGGTCATTTCCATAAAGGGACCATACGGTATCCGGAACCGGAGACCATCCCTTTAAGCAAATAAGGGAACATCAAGAAAACTACAGAGGGGCTACACTTTGAGTCTGAGTCCACCAGGCTGAGTTCAGTGCATAGCGTTTTCCCTTACGGTACACTGCTGCTGCCATTCTAATTTACCCAGAACTGCAATCAAGTCTTCCAGAACTATATTTGATTTGTAGCTTGGACATTGAGTTATAGAGCTGTTCTCCTCGCGTCGTCCTCGCCTCGTCCCCACTAGAGCTAGATCGTGGCCGTGGACCACTGGCATTGACGGCTTTGACGCATATTTTCAGTGTGAAGTGAGTGAAGCTACTGTCACAGTGTTGAAACACCGAATTAGGGCGCATTGACTGCTTGCGGTTATCGAGGCGAAAAGCGGCTTCAAGCTCTCATACTCAGCGAAATGCGTCTCGATATCCTTACCTTAAAATTCTACAGAATTCAATGGAAACCCAAAACCCATGCAGTGGGTTGTCTGCTTACAGATGTGGCTTGACAGGGAAAGTCCCGACAGTCAAAAAAGAGGCGAATGACATGTTAGAAATACGACAAGTCGATATTACTAATCAGACCAGAACACTGGGACAATACTTGAATGACAGTTCACAAGGAACCAGGGTCAACCTTCTACACTAATTATTCGTGATGTGCGCGAATTTCAAAGGCCTTCCGCAGTTTGCTGCTGACTACGAACAGAAAGACTTTTTAAAACTTTTCGATGGATAAAAGAGTATTGTCAGCAGCTCAAAACTTTCTTAGGTCCTCGCATCTTATGAGTGCAGCGGTTATCCACTGCAAAAAAAAAAAGTTTACGAACCTCCTGCATGGATAACCAGTAGTGCCTGATTGTTGTCAGCCACTCGCAAGTTACTTAGAGTCTCTCAGAAGAGAGAAGAAGAATCTCAGATGTTCAGGGGTCCCACAGTTTGCTGTCGTCTACGAAGAAACAAATTTTAAGAACTTCGCGGTAGATAACCAGTAGAACCTAAGTTCTGCCAGAAACTCGTTAGTTACTTAGGTTCTCGCGTCCCAGAAGTGCATGGGACCCGCAGTTTGCTGTCGATTACGAAGTAAAAAATTTTTCAAAGCTTCTCGATACATAACCAGTAGAACCTCAGTTGTGCCTGCATCTCAGAAATTCAGGAATCCCGCAGTTTTCTGGTGACTACGAATTGAACACATTTTAAAAGTAAAACCTAAGTTCTTCCAGCACCTCAAAAGTTTCATAAGTCCTCGCATCTCAAAAGTGCAGAGGTCCCGCAGTTTGCTGCCGACTCCAACCAGAAAACTTTTTCCAAGCTCGACCACGGATAACCTGTAGTGCTTGAGTGTTGTCACTTCTGACACTCACAAGTTACTTAGGTCCTCGCATCTCAGAAGTTCAGGTGTCCTGCAGTTTGCTGTCGACTACGAAAAGAAACATTTTCGAAGCTTCTCGAAAGATAACCAGTAGAGCCTAAGTTCTGTCAGCAACTCAAAAGTTTTTTAAGTCCTCGCAACTCAAAAGTGCAGGGGTCCCACAGTTTGCTGCCGACTCCAAGCAGAAAACTTTTTCCAAGCTCCTTCACGGATAACCAGTAGTGTCTGAGTGTCATTAGACACTCACAAGTTACTCAGGTCGCCAGACACTCACAAGTTGCTCAGGTCCTCACATCCCAGAAGTGCAGGGGTCTCACAGTTATCTGGCGACTCCAAGCAGAAACCTTTTTCCAAGCTCCTTCACGGATAACCAGTAGTGCCTGAGTGTCATTAGACACTGAAAGTTACTTAGGTCCTCGCATCCCAGATGTGCAGGTGTCCTGCAGTTTGCTGTCGACTACGAAAAGAAACATTTTCGGAGCTTCTCGAAAGATAACCAGTAGAATCTAAGTTCTGCCAGAAACTCAAAAGTTTCGTAAGTCCTCGCAACTCAAAAGTGCAGGGGTCCCGCAGTTTGCTATCGACTCCAAGCAGAAAACTTTTTCGAAGCTCCTCCATGAATACCATAAGCAGTAGTGCCTGGGTGTTGTAAGCCACTAGCAAGTTACTTAGGTCATTGCGTCTCATAAATGCAATGGTCCCGCAGTCTGCTGTCGACTACGAAAAGAAACATTTTCGAAGCTTCTCGAAAGATAACCAGTAGAACCAAAGTTCTGCCAGCAACTCTTGAGTTACTTAGGTCCTTATCTCATACTTAGAAATGTAGGAATCTCGCAGTTTTATAAATATTAATAATTTTTGGCCAGGGCCAGTGGACCAGGGCCTAGTTTGCTCATCAACTACTCGTGTTGTGCTCGCTACTGTTTTCCCACGAGTAGAAGGGACCGACAGTTGTTTGCCAACTCCGAACGGCGAAGTTTGAAAGCTTTCTAAGACAATTATTACTCTTTGAGTGTTGTCAGCAGCTCCAAAGAGGTGGTGCCGTGAAAAATTCGAAAAATTGGTGTTGAGCTGGAAGTCCAACCTTGACCTTTCGGCGTGTGAGCGTCGCACTCAACCCACTACGCCACGGAGACCGCAGTTTTATGCCATTGATAAAAATTAGTACTTGAGTGCAACTCGCAAATTTCTAAGACCCTTGCATCGAATCTTAAGCGCCACGGCGACGACCAAAAATGGGAATTAAGGCAAGCTTCTTGGCTACTTTCAAGATGTCACAAAGATTTAGAGGTTCTTAAGTTTCGGACACAGGGACTGGAGGCCCTTACTCATAGAAAAGATTATATCGACCCAACGCTGAAGATCCAATCACTTACGATCAAATGGAAGTTGGGAAGCTTGATCTAGGTCCATAGCAGGCTTAGAAAGCTCGTTTTGCCTTTCTGCCAAACAAAGCTTTTTAGCAACTCACTCCCTCTTGGAGCTTTCAATGAAAAGCAAAAAAACCGCACTCTGCTTCGTCCCTCCTCTCTTGTTTCAACACTTCCCCCACCCCATAAAATAATACAACGTCCGGAAACCGAAAATGATTCCCCTGGATCTGGCATCTCCCTTGACGGCAAAAGAAACACAACTGCGTTGGAAAACATTTTCGCATGTTCGCTCCCCTCACTAAATGGTGCATAGATAAGCAATTAGCCGCCTCACAGCAGCAGCAATTCCTCCACAGAACCAACAAGTCCTGCTCAACTGTCCGGAAGAAGAGGTATAATTTCCAGTCCGCTGTTCTCATGCAACGTTGTGCGTGGGAAACTCGCAGTCTTCGAGCGAACCGACCAAACAACAACATAATCCTTGTTATTGTTTACACAAACCGCTGTTTAGGGTCCATTTAGACGCACGCTATTCAGCCGAGGTGAGCTGAGCTGAGTTTACCGCTGCCATGTGCCCCTAGAACAGCGTGTGTCTGTGGGAACGAGTTCCGTTCATTGTCTCGAAAATACTTTCTACCCACTGCAATTAGCCTAACAGCGCTTAACGCCATAAAGAGCGGACTCTAAACTTCCATGCCGAAGAAAGTGAAAGAAAAAGTGACCTAATTTCGGCAAATGAGCGAATGATGATAATGCGCTGCTTAAATTCTAAATCCGACGCGCTCAACCGACTCTTTTCAACGTCAGTCTACCGCCACCTTTCCACCTTTCCCACTCTCCACCGCCACCATCGCGAAAGCCAACGCCAACGCCTACGCTCCGTACAGCCGCAGAGTAAAATGTTAAGGTTCTAATTATGTATTCATAATTTGCATTTTTCTTCCTCCTGCTCGCAAGCGTGGCTTTTCCTACATCGCGTTGTGCTCCTTTTTAACATTTAATTACGAGTGTATATGTATGGGGGCAGGGGGAATGCGCAAAAAATGCTGAGCTTCTGACTCGCATGAGAGGGCGTCGAGGGTCTCGTTACAGCGAGAATGACGAAAGAAATGTTCAACTCGGCTTAGGGCGGCGGGAAAAGGGGTTAATTTATGGTTTGTATTTCTCAAACCTAAACTTTTACGGACTTGGACGGTGAAGGAAGAAGCACATACCCAAAGCACTGGCTTTGTGCTTGGGTTCTGTGTTTCGCAGGACGGGTGCTGGGTCATGTTGTTTCGATTGCGCAGACAACAATTGAAGATGTGGTTAGATTGTCATCGTTGTCCTGAAAATTTGAAGAATGAGTGTAGACTTCGTGTAGTGCAATGTACAACTAGCAAGAAGCAGTTGACCTTGAGCGAGATTCAGGCGGGGACACATTAAGAAAGTGAAATTTTAGGTCCAACCAAGGGACCCTGTCAATCGACGGAAATCTTATATTTTAGAGGAAAGTGTAAAGAACTCAATTTGACAGGCAGGTGAATTAAAAAACGACTTGCCGACCCGCGATTGTTTATTGTTTCTGCAGTTAAGGATTAATTCTCACTATTAGTGTCAAGCTTAGCATTTAGTCAGCCAGACCAATACATCCTGATCCCGCAGGATGTCTATGATTTCCGTAGCAACCAGCTTTCTACCGGAATCAGGCTCTTCTGTCCATCCTGAACTTAAGGTTCTGGAACGCAGTTTTGCAGTTATGTAGCTCAAAACGCAAGGTCTGCGTAGCTAACTGGATTGGACTGACGACCTCATTCACATTGTCATTCATCAGGAAGAGTCCGTTTTATTCCGTCTTCTACTTACTTACTTAATTATCAAGCCTAAGACCCATAATAGGTTTGAGCTATCGCTGCCTTCCATTCTTGACGCTCCCGGGCACGCTGCTTCCAGTTGTCAAGACCAAGCTCTGTAGCGTTCGCAATCACATAGTCTCTTTACCGGAGGTACGGCCTTCCTCTCCTTCTCAAAGGCCCTCTTAGCTGGAGCATTGTTGTCCAGTCGCTCGATATGACCAAGCCACTGTTCTGGACATACGGATAAGATTTCCGTCTTGTAGAGCATTATCTTAGTAATTCGAGTCAGGACTCCCGGGCACGCTGCTTCCAGTGGTCAAGGCCAAAGTCTTAGTGTCCGCAATCACTTAGTCCCTTTACCGGAAATACGGCCTTCCTCTGCTTCTCGAAGGCCCTCTTTCAGCCACTGCTCTGGACGTACGGATTAGATTTGCGTCCTGTAGAGAATTATCTTAGTCCCTCGAGTCAGGACTCTCGAGCACGCTGCTTCCAGTTGTCAAGACCAAGCTCCGTAGCGTCCGCAATCATTTAGTCTTTTTACCGGAGGTACGGCCTCTCTCCTCTCCTCTCCTCTCCTCCTCTCCTCTCCTTCTCGAAGGCCCTTAGCTGGAGCATTGTTGTCTATTCGCTCGATATGACCAAGCCACTGTTCTGGACGTACGGATTAGATTTGCGTCCTGTAGAGCATTATCTTAGTATTTCGAGTCAGGAATTTCGACCCTAACAACGGCTAAAGGCATTTCTGCACCGAATCTCCACTAAGGTGTCGTTTGTGGAGGTCACGTTTGCTCTGAGGTAGACAAACTCCTGAACTACCTCAAAGTTGTAGCTGTCAATTGTCACATTCCGACCGAGCCGTTGTTCGACGGGTCGATTCTTTGTTCACTTTCTTTCGTTTTATCCTCGTTCACTCTAAGACCAGCAAAGTCACACGGCAGTGACTCCTTGCCGAAATCCGGTCCAGGTTTGGAATGGTTTAGAGGTTTTTGAACCAAACTGCGGATCAACTGTTGACGACCCCAGCAAACGTTTTAGGGACAACGATTTTCAGTTTTGCACGTGGAATGAGAAGTCCTTTAACATAACACGTACAGCCAATCAACTTGCGGAGGCCCTGGACTGCTACAAAGCAGACATTACCGTCATCCAGGAGAAGCGATCTGACGGGCTCGGCAAAAAACAATGAAATACTGCGATATCTATTACAGCGATTGCTACAGAGAGAGAAGGTAGCGCTTATTCGGATGCGGATTTGTTGTTTCGGCTTAGGGCGAAAGTCTTCAGCTGCGACCCCGTCAGCAAACGCCTCATGACAATCCGCCTCAAGGCTAAATTCGGGAACATTAGCCTAATTTGCACTCAAGCCCCGACAGAGGAGAAGGACGACAACATTAAGATGTGATCTCATAGAAAGAACATACGATCGATAACCCAGCTGCGACACCAGAATCGTTCTAGGAGACTTCAACGCTTAGCTGGGAAAGAGGGACATTTTGCTGGAATTATCGGAAAACTCAGCCCGCGCGACAACACATCCGGAAACGGACTCAAGTTGTTGGACTTTGCATCGAAACGGAATCTTTCTGTGACTCAAACGCGGTTCCCAAACCTGAACATTTACAAAGGATTGGCAATCTCCTAATCAATTCACCAGTCAATCAAATTGATCACATTGCAATCGTCGTCAGACACTGCTCCAGTATTCTCGATGTCCGAACCTTCTGAGGTGCAAACATTGACTCGGATCATCACCTTGTTGTAGCCAAGGTAAGAACCCGGATATCGAGAGAGCAACGGAGTCGAGAAAGACCAAAACAGTTTGACGTCGAAAAGCTACAATCGCAACCGATTGCTGGGAACTTCGCCCACCGAGTCTCTCTGAAACTCGCTCAGAGTCCGACGCTGTCTGCACTAACTATAGAAGAAGACTGGAAACGTTGTCGAGAAACCATCAAGGAAACTGTCAGTGATGTGTTGAACTTCACGTCACCACCCAGAAGGAGTCCAGTTTTTGATAACGGGTGGCCTAGATGGCTAGGCCATGTTGAGCACCACTGCCACGGCCCTGAAAAGTTTTGGAATCTGAGCCATTAGGACAACGCAACCGACGACGGCCTAGGCTAATATGGCGCACACAAATGGAGAAGGACCTCAACCAACTTGCAGTGCGCAACTCGAGTCAGCTGGCGAAAGATCGTCGCATGTTGGTTGAGGCCCAGGCTTACCTCGGACTGTAGCTCCAAAAGAAGAAGAAGAAATGAAGCATTACATATTGCCGTGTAAGTCGATGCTCGTTCTCCTGATAGGATAAGGAACAATCCGCGATCTTACAGAGGTATAAGTCTACTATCCTCTCTGGGTAAGATACTTGAAAGAGATTGGCAGCCAAAACAGGTGAGAACACCACTTCTCAGTTTGGCTTCATGCGTGGGTGCACATGAAAAGGCGCGTCAAGGAGACACAAGCCAAGTACGATCTTGGGATCTTCCTTGACTTCAAGGGCGCATTTGATTACCTCTGTTGAAAGAGTATCATCGACCGCCTCAGAAATGTTGGCTCTGGCGAAATCGATCTCTGAAAGAGTTACTTCTAATGCAGGAGTGCGAGAGTCTCAGGACCATCAGGACTTAACGTCCGAACAGATGTATTTCGTGGGTGCCCACAAAGGTCCATCTGTGGATCATCTATATGGAATCTTAAAGCACTTTGCATTTGGCGATGACCTGGTCATTTTAGTCGAAGGTCAATCCCACTCTGAATTATAGTGGCTCTTCGTTGATGCAATGGGCCTTGTTCACGGATGGAGTAACGTTGGATAAGACCTGCATGATGATGCTCAAGAGAAAGCTGTCCGCAAACCGTGACCCGTCCCTACCAGGTTTACCGGTTAGAAATGAGCAGAGAGGACCTATTTTTTGAGTTAGTATTCGAAATTCCAAGGCATGGGAAAAACTAGTCACTATCTCTTCTGAGTGTGGAGTTGCATTCTCAACCGGGCGTTGCGACCCAGAGAGCGGAAGAGGCTTCGCATCAAACCAAAGTGGGGTGATTGCCCCTCAAGCATGATCTCAGTTTGGTACTTAGGTAACTAAGGCGTTTAGTCTTGCGATACTTACTACTCTTTTGCACGCCATTGCATAAGGCTTCGGCGGATACAAAAAGAATTGGCGTAAGCTCGTAATCAGTGGACAACGCGGGCAAGCACTGGCGCAGAGGACGGTATTCAGATAACTCGGGATCTGGTTAGATCAGTGTTTGTATTTTAACAAGCATATAGATGCTGCTCTGACCAGGGTTTGAAGCGCCTTTGCCCTTGCAAAGAGACTGTTTTACAACAGCCAACTCGATGCGAGGGTTTAGGTAATCTGCTACACGGCCGTAATCAGGCCAATGCTTACCTATGGCTGTCCCGCGTGATTCAATGTGGGAGCTAGTCTAATGGAAAGGATGCGGTTGTTCGCGAGGGCATGCCTTCGGGCCTGTCTTCAACTTTACCGAACTCCTTGGACCGAGTACAAGAAATTATACTCTAATGAAGTCTTATACAACAGGGCTAAACTGATCAGAGTGGATAATTTCATCCTGAAGCTGATTCGGAGACAGACTGCTGGAGCAATGGACTCCGATAAAAATTTTATTTTGGGAGCTAACTATCCCGAAGCATTCCTCTATTTGCATCTCAACGGACTACTTCAGTGGTGATGTTGGCTGGAGCGAAGACAACAACGCAACCTGGTTTCAAGACACCAGTTTCAACACGACCGACTGGTACTGTGCCAATACCACCGATTTTGTACACATCCTGAAGTGGCAGGCGAAGAGCCTTGTCGGTTGTTACAAGACAAAAAAGCGGTACCGCTCATCTTTCATTTGGCCCGTTCTGCTGTGGATGGGCGGCTCAACTACGACCGTTCCGTTGCACGACGAGCTGAGGACAATTTTCTTCGCTTCAGTACAGCGGTATCAAGGTGGGATGTGCGGGATATTGCGAAGCACCATAAATGATTCTGGTGGGTACGAGGCGAATCAAACTCCCTCGAAGAACCTCCAAACACTGGATAGCTAATCCATCTGGGGCGGTCGGCTATTGTTTTGCAACGGACCTAATACCAGCTGCAATCTTTGGCCGACTTACATACCTTAGATTTGGATTTTAGATTTTAGGTTAGAGTTAGATTTTGGGATAGCAAAAATAAAAGAAAAAAAAAATAAAGAAAAAAAACAGAGAAATATCCAGATATACCCGTATGAAGTGAGCGTCAAGATACAAATGTCTCGATTGGGAACATTTGTTGTGAACGGGCCCTTGTTTTTTTGTTTGTTATGTGGCCCCCGTGGCGTAGTGGGTAGAGTGCGACGCTCACACGCCGAATGGTCTAGGTTCGATTCCCAGCTCAACACCAATTTTTCGAATATTTCACGGCACCACCTCTTTCGAGCTGGTGACAACACTCAAAGAGTAATAACTGTCTAAGCTTCTTAAATTTCGCCGTTCGGAGTCGGCAAAAAACTGTAGGTCTCTCACCTTCTACTCGTGAGAGAACAGTAGCGCGCACAACACGAGTAGTTGATGAGCAAGCTAGGCCCTGGTCCCCCTTTGGACTGTAGCGCCAACAATTATTATTATTATTATTGATCGAGAAACGACAAGAACGGGCCAGACGACACGGCAAGGTAATTTTGCTCCATGACAATGCACCTTCACACAAAGCAAAACCGGTTCGGGATACAATCAAAACACTTGGCTGGAAGCAGCTACCCCACCCGACGTATTCACCAGACTTGGCTTCTTCCGACTACCATTTGTTTTCATCGATGGGATACGCATTGCCTGAGCAGCACTTTGATTCCTACGAGGAGGTCGAAAATTGGGTGTCTGATTGGTTTGCTTTAAAAGACGAACAATTTTATTGACGTGGTATTCACAAATTGCCAGAAAGGTGGTCAAAATGTGTAGAAAATAATGGCCAATACTTTGAACAAAATGGTTTTACTTTCCCATTAATAATTAGTGTTTTATTTTCAAAAAGAAAACGCGTTTCGTACCGGTATACTTGCACATGTGCGTACGTAGTTGAAGTTAGTAATACAATAGTCTTAACCTTAGTTTTATTTTTAGTTCTAGTTCTTAGTTTTTGTTGTAGTCGTAGCTTTAGACATAAGTTCTGTTTGAGTAAAATGGTTAAGCGTTTTTTCCTTGCTCCATTTCTTAATAAATAGTACATCTTTATATGAATAAATGTTCTTACAGCAAGTAACAAAGTCGTTGAAAAACAAATAAAATTATGTTATTGTTAGAGAGCCTGCGAAGGGCCAGTAAGATTATGATTACACAATGTTACGTAAACTCGCTTTAAGCATTTTTGTCTAGAATGTAAGTGTCCTTTTATAAGTTAACAAAATACAAAAACAAAAACAAACATGCTATATGATCGGATGAGGTCATATGGTTATGGGAATATACTTCTGATTCGATGTGGAGTAGCAGTCAACCGGGTGCTGTGACCCACAGAGCAGCAGAGGTGTTGGGAAGGCCTCGCTTCTTACCAAGCAGGAGTGACTGTCCCGTAAGACATGAACTCAGATTGGACGTTTGAATAGCTCCTAAACCATTAGTCAGTGTCCTCCTGACTATGGGTGTATGGAGCCCGCTGAAGAAAGCTTTCTTCTTGTCAACGAGCTGTCAAAGTTCCTCACAATCCACTTCAAACTGAATGTTTAACGATCCCGTAACTCACTCCGCACATCAATTAGAAATTTTCTCACCAGAAGTCGTGAATCAATCACGTTGTCGACAAGCCCAGCAACACGCCGATAAGTCTCATGGCAGGAAAAAAAGACAACCACATTGCCTTGCATAATCACCTCCCAAAGATGATATCACACATGATCGAGCGAATCTGGGAAGAATTCATTTCGCTCATCCCAGCCATCGTCATAAATTCCACGTCTTTTGACAAGCCGCTCGCTGAGTGTGGCTTGGTACACACGTTTGATCGCAGATTTGAATACAATTAATTAAGATTCGAATATGAGATCGATTCTTGAAGCGTAGTCAGTGAAATGAATGAATTTGAAGTTGGAACCCACTTCTCCACCATAAGGCCACACCCTCGTGGAGCTGTAAATTCATTCCGAAACAAGATTCACTCACACAGGGAATAAATTGGGCGCCGTTGAGACTGTGTGGCAAAGGTTGTACAGTCCACATCAGAATTAAGAAATTCCATGTTTTCGCAATTTTCCTGATTGCCACAACTCGCACAGAGGCTGCTGCGACAACTATGAATTCCCGATGGCGACGCAGCGTTCCATAAATCTTTCCAGCAACCGCCAGTCACACGCGTCAAAGGACTTTATTCCATTGAGGAGCACACGTCATTGCACAGTGCGAATTTCATTCATTTTTGTATCTGTCAGCCAATCTCATTACTCCTCACTTTGCCCACACACGTAATAAATTAAACAAAAAACGCGCGGAACTCACTCGACACACAGCATCCACTTGTCGCGAAGTGTGCGGATGCGTGTGTGGCGAAATGAAATTAAGAAATTGAAACTCTGGACGGCAAGGCGATTGGAGTGGCAATCGCCACCACCACTCAGTAACCGTCCAATTTATTATTCACATTCTGATGGACACAGAGAGGCGCTACAGAGTGCTCTGATGATGAGCCGGCGGTAAGAGAAGGAGGAACGAAACAAAAATAAGGCAAAAAATCACTTGCATCGTCAAGAGATTAATGGTTCAAAATGAAATGAATGAAGTAGCAGCGCCGCCGCTCACAACAATGCGTCATGATGGACGACGAGCAAATTTGCTGTCTTCCGCTTCTGGCCACAGCAACCGCGGCGGCCAGCGCGCCCCTTGCGATCTGTGTTCCGTGGGATTTTTCAAGATTAAATCACGTTAATCTACACAGTTGTTTGCGGACATTAAAGAGGAATGATATAAATGTCTCAGAGAGTGCGTTTTAATTGCGTGTAAAAGAATGGAGATAGCCGATCTAATCTGGACTTTGGTTGTGAGACAATGTTTTGTGGGGACGGAACCCGACGTGGGTTGGAGCGGAGTGTACTCGGCAAATGATGAATTGTAGGAACTGTTTTTTTTTTCTGCGGGCAGGGTTCAGACAAATTGGGAGAACTATTTTTGAAGCGCTTTAATAGATTGACCTTCAGTTCAATAATAATTCTAATTGGCTACAAACCACACAGGGACCAAGGCCTAGATTGCTCATCAACTACTCGTGTTGTGCGTCCCACTGTTCTCTCATGATAAGAAGGGACCTATATTTTTTCCCGACTCCGAACGGCATGTTTGAGAAGCTTTCTCCTAGACGGTTTTGACTCTCTGTGTGTTGTCAGCAGCTTGACAGAAGTAGTGCCGTGAAAAATTCGAGGTGTTCAGAAGGGAATCGAACTTGAACCTTCAGCGTGTGAATGGCGCACTTTACCCACTTAGCCACGGCAGTCATCAGTTTGCTTGGTTTTAAAAGAACCTTCTCCTCTCTGAAGGAGTGAAGTTGAGGGGTGTAAGTTTTCCCTCGGGCTTTCACGCGAATTATGAAGAATAGGTGGATGGGGCGAACTTTCTGCGTCTGCAGCAACAGCCGAGCTGAGCTCAGGGCTTCTCTCATCCCCCTAGCCACTTCAGAGATAGAGCAAGAATGCAAGTATTCCCATAATTTGTCAAAATCTAGCAAACGGTAAACACACCAGTATTTGGAAACACTGCACATAATCAAAGTTGTGGGTAGAGTGCTTACACGCCAAAGGTTCGATTTACGGCTGAACACTTCGAACTTTTCACGACACCACCTCTTTCGAGATACTGACAACACTCAAAGAGTAAGAACTGCCTAAGAAAGATTCTCAAACTTCGCCGTTGGGAGTCTGCACAAACTGTAGGTCCCTTCTACTCGTGAGAGAACAGCATCGCGCACAACACGAGTTGTTGATGAGCAAGCTAGGGCCTGGTCCCCCTGTGGACTGTCGCGCCAAACAATTATTATTATTACTATATAAAAAGCTTTGGTTATATCTATGAATAAACCTGCTGTATTTTTCTTCGTATCGAGATTATGGAACACTTGTGAACAAAGACGTGGAAGTGTTTCTTCTGTAGATTAACCTTTCATGAATCCAAATTGGGGCGAACTGAAAAAATGCATCTTGCTCAGAAAACTCATCATTCTGTTTTTTATGAGTTTTTCAAAGACTTTGGATATTGTAGGCAAAAGAGAAACAGACCGATAATTATATAATTCTTTAAACGAACCTCTCTTTAACAATGGTATAACATCAGCGCATTTAAGTGAGTTTGGAAAAAAATTTTCTGAGATTATCCTTTCTGATTTTATAGATGAATATGTATTAACCTCTCTACCAGGGGCTGATAGTGTGTTAGAAGTGTTTTAAAAATAAAATTCGGTCCATTGTCAAAAGATGGCACCACCTGCAACTGGTGGCTAATCTTGGAAGCAATTATCTGCTTCATTGGAAAGATGTGACATTGGTCAGCAATAATAACTGTATATCAACGTCTGTTTTACCCAAGCCATTTTGTTGCATTTTCGAAATAATCCGGATTCGTCCTAAAAAACAGCATTTGGGGAAAGGTTTGACTTTCGTTTACATTTAAACCACAGCCGAAACCCATTGAATGATTGTAAGAGTTCTTGGAAAATCGGCTCCGACCGATAAAATTTGCCCGGAGTGTTGTAGACACTTTAAAAATGGTGATTATAGCGTCGAAGATACAGTCCATCTTAAACTGAACTAAAAAGGTTTAAGGATGAGACATTTTAGGCTGTCCTAGATCAAGAGCAGTGCTGAAAACAAAGTTAACTTCCAGAATCGTTGGAAGCGACTCAACAAACAATTTCATTTTGGTTAAGGAAAAAAATTTGATTTATTGAAAAGCAAGGAAGATGTCAAATGGCAAAGATTTTGAAAGGCGAGTTTCCACCCTCGTTCAGCTTCTTGAAGGATGTTATAGGAGAGGATTTTTGTGACGTATTCTAACTGGCCGCCATAGCGTAGTGGGTAGAGTGCGACGCTCACACGCCCAAGGACTAGGTTCGATTTCCAGCTCAACACGGATTTTAAGCATTTTTCATGGCACCATCTCTTTCGAGCTGCTGACAACACTCAATACTAACTGTCTAAGAAAGCTTCTCTAGCCTCGTCGTTCGGAGTCGACAAAAACCTTAGGACCCTTCTACTCTTGAGAGAACAGTAGCGCGCATAACATGAGTAGTTGATGAGCAAGGTAGGCCCTGGCCCCCCTGCGAACTGTCGCACCAACAATTATCAATTATTATGAAAAATAATGACATGATTAGCAGGTTCAGTAGATTCTAGTGAGAAGCGAATATTCATAATAGGGGTTCAGTTCGCAGCCCAAACTGCCCTCAATCGATAGAACCTGGAACCTTCGGCAGTTGAGTGTCGCACAAATTTGTTATGTCAAATCCGAGCTTATTCCCCAGGGTATCTGTCTGAGGTTCTACTAAGCACAGACGTTTAACAGCATGTGTACTGCACAGCACTGTCCTCTCCATTAAACGTTTTAAGAAATCACAATTATCGTTCCTAATACCTTCTACGGGACTCTTATAGTTGCAACATCCTTGAATCAAGCTAATCTTAGCGAATGGCATCTAAGCTTGTGTGCTGAGAAACACCGGGAAAATTTTTTTCATGGATGCCGTCGTGTTTCATGTCTACCATCGTATCGTATCCCATGGTTTCTGTGATAATTTTTGCTGTTTTCTTCTCCTTCGTGTGGTGCTACAGTCGAGAGTGAACCTGGGCCTCAATCATCATGCCTCCTTAGCCAGCACGACTTTTCGCCAGCTGCCTTCCAATTACACACTCCTTGTAGGGGTAAGGTTCTTCTTCCCATCCGAGTCTAGGCCATCCTCGGTTGCGTTGTCCCAACGGTTCGGCTTTAAAGACTTTGTGGGACGGTGTCCACATACCTTACAAGGCCTAGCAATCTTAAGCGATGTAGTCGATGACACTTGACCACGAACATGCCGCAGTGCTACACAAAGGGTTCGTTGTTGAATCTTCTTCCCCAGATGACATCAACGCACATAGAAAAAAATATCGAATGCTGAACCTTTCTTTCAAAAAGACTAAGGGCTTCCCCATCCGTTTTAAGTTACGTCCCGTTTTGCACGCCATAAAGTAGGACTGGAAAGATCAAGCCGTTGTACAAAGCTCTTAGCCTTGCGAGAGGGGGCTCGAATTGATTCTTTAACCGAAAGACGCAGTGATTGGCAAGAGCTGTGCCTATTAACCTTGGAGCCGAGGATGTACGTTGATTGGAAAAAGGAAATTAAGGACACTTATCGACTGACAGAAGGGGCATATGAATTCCTATCGGTTACCCTCCGGTGGTCGCCGTGGCGTAGTGGGTAAAGTGCGACGCTCACACGCCGAAGGGTCGACTCCGAGCTCAACACCAATTTTTCGAATTTTTCACGTCACCACCTCTTTCGAGCTGCTGACAGAACTCAAAGAGTAATAACTGTCCAAGACAGCTTCTCAAATTTCGCCGTTCGGAGTCTTCAAAAAACTGTATGTCACTTCTACTCGTGAGAGAACAGTGGCGCGCAGAACAGGAGTAGTTGATGAGCAAGGTAGGCCTTGGTCCCCCTATAGACTGTTGCGCCAACACTTATTATTATTATTATTCCGACTGGAAATGAAAAGTTGATATACCACCAGCAAAAATATCATGTTAAGGCCTGATGCGCACGTTCCATCATTGTCTGAATCAACGCTGAAGATAAACATCCACGTTTCAAAGGTCCTGGACCAAAGGGATGTGGAGTGCTTCTTTTTCTTTTTGTGGCGCTACAGTCCGGGGAGTACCTAGGCCTCAACTAACATGCCCCTCGAGCCAGCACGATCCATTGCTAGCTGCCTCCAACTGCGCACTCCAAGTTAGTTGAGGTCCTTCTCCACTTTTGTGCGCCATCTTAGCCTAGGTCTTCTTCTGTTGCGTTGTCCCTATGGCTCTGATTTGAAAACCTATAGAAACCATTGATGGAGAGCTTTATCAACTACAACAGATGTGCTTGAGGCCTGCATTGCATTAAAAACGTGGCCATCGTGGCGTAGTGGGAAAAGTGAGACACTCACATGCCGAGGGTACGAGTTTCGACTCCTGCTCTGAACACCTTTTCATAGCACCAACTTCTCCGTGCTTTTAACTACCACACACTCATAGAGTAATAACTGCCTTAGAAAAAGCTTCCCGAAATTTCGACGCCCGGGGTCGGCAAAATAGTGCGGGTCGCCCCAACTTGTCAGTGAACTGTAGCGCACACAAAACGAGGAGTTTATGTGCAACCTATGCCCTGGTCTCCTTGTGGATTGTGTTTGTGCAAAATTCCTATATGTATATTGCGCTAAAAATGGCAAAAAATAATCGAAAGAAATAACAAGACAATCTGGCGACCTGACAACACTTGGCTCCACATTGTTTGTAGCGGTCAAGAACTACTTGCGATGTTTTACTCCAACCGCCGAATTCTCCAACTCTTGCTCCTTCCGACCTCCGGTGTTTTACATGGGTGCAGTCTGGGATGCAGTTCGGATCTTTGGAAGACATCGAAGAATTCTTCAATAACTAAATCCATGCCAGAGAGGACCTATTTTTCAGAGATACCAGGTATTTCTTTTGAAAATAAAACACTAATTATTAATGGGAAAGTAAAAACATTTTATTCATAGTATTGGCCATTGTTTTCTACACATTTTGACCACCTTTCTGGCAATTTGTGAATACCACGCCAATAAAATTGTTCGTCTTTTAAAGCAAACCAATCAGACAACCAATTTTCGACTCGTAGGAATCAAAGTGCTGCTTAGTCAATGCGTGTCCCATCGATGAAAACAAATGGTAGTCGGGAGGAGCCAAGTCTGGTGAATACGGCGGATGGGGCAGCTACTCCCAGCCAAGTGTTTTGATTATATCCTGAACCGGTTTTGCTTTGTGTGCAGGTGCATTGTCATGGAGTAAAATTACCTTGACGTGTCTTCTGGCCCATTCTGGTCGTTTCTCGATCAATGCATGGTTCAAATTGTCATTTGTTATCGGTAGCGATCAGTATTAACGGTTTCTCCAGGTTTTAAGAGCTCGTGGTAGAGCACACCTTTCTGGTCTCACCAAACACACAGCTTGTCTCCTTGCCGAATCGATCTCGTTTTGCAGTCGATGTTGATGGTTGTCCCAGACTAACCCATGATTTTTGCCGTTTAGGATTCTTAAAATAAATCCATTTTTCATCGCCAGTAACAATCCGATGCAAAACCGATTTTCTTTCGTTTCTTTGAAGCAAAATTTCACAAGTACTTTTTTTGTTTTTCATTCAATTCGTGTGGCACCCATTTTTACACTTTTGGATCTTTCCCACAGTCTTTAAACGGCCAGAATTTATATGTTGTGCAACATTTAACATTCCTGCCATTTGCTTTTGACTCAAGGTGTCATCTCCATCCAATATCGTTTGCAATTCGGCGTCTTTACACTTTTTTGGTGGTTTTCCACGTTCTTCATTTCTCACATCAAAATCATTATTTCTGAACCGTTGAAACCATCTTTTGCATGTTGCTTCTGATAGAGCACGATCACCCTATGCCTCGACAAGCATTCGATGCGACTCTGCAGCACTTTTCTTCAAATGAAAACAAAAAATCAATGCTTACAGCAAATCATCACTTTCTGGTCCGAAATTCGACATTTTAACACGATGAAAAAATATGATGTTATCTGTTCAATGACTTGATGTATACTAAATGTTTTTCACAGATGTCATAGCAAACAAAAAAATAAGGGCTCGTTCACAACAAATGTTCCCAATCGAGACATTTGTATCTTGGCGCTCATACCAGTATACCTGATAGTATTCGAAATTCGAAGGCATGGGAAAAACAAGTCACTTTGGACGTAAGCTCCGCTCTGTCGTATAGTGTAAGCGCCTGAAAAATTTAGTCCACAACCTGATAGGTTCCTTTTAGTGTGGTTACAGACCATGGAAGTCCACGATTGGTCACATTACGGCAGATCCTGGCAAAGACCCAAGAAGTGCGAATCAACCCTCACCACCTATTCGTCGATTTCAAGGCCGCATATGGCTTTTCAACATAAAAAGCGGTCCGATGTCATTGGTCAAACCGAGACCCTCCGCACACCGGTTCACATAAAGTTTCTTTCAGTTACTTTCAGTCCATTACGTCATTCGAAGGCATTGAAGTCTGTAAAACCTCCCTGGAGCCTGCCCTGAACCATGCTGCCCCTCTTGAAACTCATTTATTAATCCCGGCATGCTGTCACAAAATTCAAAACAAACAAATTTGAAATGGCATCTCCAAGACAGTCCCCAAGTTCCCAGCAGAATCAAGGGCAACTACCACCAATAAATTTCTCAGATTCTCAATTTGCACGCGTCTCCAAGTTGCCGCTGTTACAAAATTAAATCTCCCCCCCTAAGTGAACCTAAAATAAGTGACCAAATGATAAAAGCGTCCCCCTCCCTCCTCCCAGCACTCGAAAACTTTTCCGGCTTTTTATCAGTTTACTTTCACAAGCCCCCAGGACGTATGTAAATTCCGGTGTCCCTTTGAAAAGGGAAATTAGCAAAGTTGTACTTCAATAAACCATTTCGAAAATACTCACTAACAAATCAAATCACACATTTCGCTTTCCGAATTCGATTCCCTTTAAATGCAAATTTACCAAACTGTACTCCAATTTGAAAACTCCCTTCCGGTGTGGACCACGATGAATGTGCCGGAGAATGGGAGTGCAAAGACACAAAAAACGCCACACAGCGAGAGACAAAGCAAAACAAGCCGACTACATAATTTTCCTAAAACCCATTAGACTGCCAATACTTGTTAGGACAGAGGTCCAATTCGATCCATGTCCAGCCCATAACAATTACAATACACTTATTTCTGTGCAGCCCGGCTCCAGGCAACCGCCTCGAACAGCACACGTCTCAAAGGAAGCATCCCCCCGATGTGTACGTCCACATCTGATTGTTGGAGGCAGATGACGACGTCGCCCCGAGCGAAATCGGCAGACACCCGCAAACGGAAGAACTGAATACGGAATACCATTGAACCAGAAACAAGTGTAGTAATGTTCGAGTAAAAATCAATTATATACGTGTATACATAGCACACCCCTTGCCGACGGACACGGGGACGGCCTAGGTCTTTATTGTGTTTCGCCGACGACGAGACGACCGACCCCTCATGCCCAACCAATCGTGGCCTCACCCAAGCAAAACAGAATTCAACTTGAATTAGGCCGTAATGGAATATTTGATTTCGAGGAATTGATATCGGCACAAACGGAAAAAAATAACAGGGACCGGACACTGCACGGGGAGGGAATGAAGTGAAGTGGAGGGGTCAAAGCACGGAGGAGCTTCTTTTAAGTCGTTAGGACCGAAAGGAAAACCAGCCCTCCCCGGAGAAGTGAAGTAAAGCACGCGAGTGTTTTAGGATGTGGGTCAGTTTTTGTTAATTATTCAGATCACATCTGCCGGACGAACTTCTGTAACGCCTCGGTCCACGAACACGGGGCGAATACTTAATATTTTCTGTTCCTTTTGTTTTTCTTTCCCCCAAACCTCCGATTCGACGCTCGCCCTTTTGTTTAATTTTTATGCGAGTTTACAGTCGAATTGTGAATGCCCAAGTGGAATCCAGTTCATTGGGGCGGAGGAAAAATCGAGTATGGAAGGAGCACTTATGCGTCTCCCTGTCTGGGAATGATGGGAATTTCATTCGAACATCGACAATGGAATCTGCAATTCCATTCAAAGGCAAGTTTGCCCGGGGATTAATTCTGCACACACACGCACAACCATTAAAGCTTTGTGGAAAAAAATATTTGTCGAAGCATTGTGCTGCGAAGTTGGTGTCCATCGTCGCCAGGAATGTTCAACACACTTATTGACATTTTAATAAATTCTCATCTCCCCAGGTGCATTTAATGCTCTCAATCAAAGACGAAAATCTGTTGCCTGGGGCAAAGTTCCACTTGCAAGCCACTATATCGTGTGTCAAATTTAAATAAAAACGGTCACTCTTCAAATGATTAACTTTGGCATCAGTTGTCAAACCTTCGACGGCAGGTATGTTAATGAGGGAGCACAATGATGGGGAACGAATGAAAAATGAAATGTGCCGAAATGTCTGTGTATAATTGCTCGAGAGGTAATGAATCTGACGAACTCATAAATAATGTTAACGGATTCCCGCAATATTAAAATTAATGCTGTCGAATTGTAGGCATTCGAAACTGATTGTATTTGGTCATTGTGTAATATATCCGGGAAATTAAATTCGAAATTGCTTTGTTTTTGAATTGAATAGCATTAATTCTATGATTAGAAAGCTGTTTAGGTAATCATGGGTACTTAAACAGCTCTTTCAGGCTGAGAGGCGATGGAATAACGCAAGCATTAGGCAATGATGCCAAGTGGAATGAAATTCTTATCTTTCCCAATGGCTGTTAAAGCTTTAAAAGTCAAAATATTTAACAAATTTAAAAGGACATTTTTGATGATATGTTGGGTTGTTTCATTCTTGTTGGCTAAAACTTACACTTTTGTGAAATAATTAAAATAAACTATAGTCAAGTATCACACACACACCTCATATGTGTTCGAAAAATAATTTTTGTAGCACCCATCCTTCTTAAAACGTTTGACTCTTGTTTTGTTTTTGTAAGCTGAATTGAATTATATAAATTACGTAAATAAACTGCTTGAATTTGCCAAACTTTTATACATTATTTAATTAATAGCATATTAAGAGAAATAATAATAATTGTTGGCGCTACAGTCCAGAGGGGGACCAGGGCCAAGCTTGCTCATCAACTACTCGTGTTGTGCGCGCTACTGTTCTCTCACGAGTAGAAGGGACCTACAGTTTTCTGCCGACTCCGAACGGCGAAATTAGAGAAGCTTTCTTAGACAGTTATTACTCTTTAAGTGTTGTCAGCAGCTCGAAGGAGGTGGTGCAGTGAAATATTCGAAAAATTGGTGTTGAGCTGGGAATATTAAGAGAAAACGATTTAAAAATGTCTTTGAATCCGAGCCATTGGGACAACGCAACAGAGGACGACCTAGACTAAAGTAGCGCACACAAGTGGAGAAGGACCTTAACCAACTGGGAGTGCGCAACTTGAGACAGCTAGCGAAAGATCGTGCTGGCTGGAGAGGCATGTTGGTTGAGGCCCAGATCCACCCCGGACTGTAGCGCCACAAGAAGAAGAAGAAGATTTTAAAATGTGCTACAGGAATGTACCGTGCTGCCTATTCATACGCATAATTGAATGTCATTGAAAAATAATAAAAAACCAAGTAAATGGAAAACTGAAGTTCCTACTAATAATAATAATTAAATGGTGCGGCAGTCCACAGGGGACTAGGGCCTAGCTTCCTTATCAACTACTCGCGTTGTGCGCGCTTCTGTTCTCTGACGAGTAGAAGGGGCCTTCAGTTTTTGCCGACTTCGAACGGCGAAGTTTGAGAAGCTTCTTCACAGATAGCTCGAAAGTTCTTACCACTAGAATTGTGCGTATAAAAGGGCACCACGATTTGCAGATCATTCGTAGTCTGACTGATTCGTAGGTCGTATGCACACAATTGATTTTGGAGTTACGCCTCTAGCAGAGTGTAACGAGAGGGCAGATCGAACGAGCAATCGGTCATTTGGACCTCCGTGCCTTTGAGGATTATTACGAATCTAATTTAAAACAAATTTGGTGTAAATAAAGCGTGTGTTCGTGGTCGCCGTGGCGTAGTGGATAGAGTGCGACGCTCACACGCCGAAGGTTCAGGTTCAATTCCCGGATATAACACCTTGCATCTTTCACGCCACCGCCTCATTTGAGTTGCTATAAAACTCAAGGAAGAAAACTTTTCAAACTTTGCCGTTTGGAGTCGATAGCCGAAATTGAAGGACCCATTTACTCGTGACAGAAAAATATCACTTAAAGGGTGATTTTTAAGAAGCTATAGGAAAGTTTTTCAAAGGAAAAATAAACACATAAAATTTAGAAGCATGAAATCTTTATTTGAATCGATAGTACGGTCCATATAATTTAATGTTTGAAGATTATTTCATGCAAATGTTGGCCTTGACTGCGCCTCAAATGGTTCATCCGCTTAGTCAAATTTTTGCATTCTCTTACCAACATTTCAACCGGTGTCTCACGAATAAATGCTTCAATGTTGTCTTCCAATGCGTCAATTGAAGCGGGCTTGTGTGTATAGACATGAACTTTAACAAAGCCCCACAAAAATAGTCTAAAGACGTTATATCGCACGATCTAGGCGGCCAAATGACCGGTCTCGAACGTGAAATAAAATGTTCACCGAACTCGCCTCTCAATAAGTTGCGCGCGCTGTGTGGCATGTGGCACCGTTTTGTTGAAACCACATGTCATGCAAGTCAATCTCTTGCATTTTGGGCAGAAAAAGTTGAATACCATCTCACGGTAGCGCTCATTATTCACAGTTACGTTACGATTCGCATCATCTTTAAAGAAGTACGGTCCAATGATGCCACCAGCCCATAAACCGTTAAAAACTGTGACTTTTTCTGGATGCATTGGTAGCTCTTGCCATGCTTCTGGGTGATATTCACTCCAAAATTGACAATTCTGCTTATTAACGTAGCCATTGAGCCAAAAATGAGCTTCGTTCATTTTTGACTATAAAATGAAAGAAGCGCGCGATGAAGTTTCCTAACAGAGCACGCTTTTTGATAATAAAATTCAATAATTTCCAAACTTTGTTCGTTTGTAAGACGATTTATGGTTAAATTAAAGACCAAACTGAAGATACTTGACACTGAAACAAAACACGAGTCGTGCGTCAGCTGCTTAAACCAGTGTTGCCAAAAAGATAATAGCTAAAAAACCCTTTAGAACACGAGTTGTTGCTGAGAAAACTGCGCTCTGGTCCCCTCATGGACTGTTGCGCCATTCAAAATATAAAAAAAATAATCTTGTGCCTTTTTCTAGGGCTATCAAAAATAATGGTGGCCGCCGTGGCATAGCGGGTAGAATGCGACGCTCATATGCCAAAGGGTCTAGGTTCGTTTCCAGGCTGAATTTTTCTCGGCACCACCGCTTTCGATCTGCTGACAACACCCAAAGCGTAATTACTGTCTAAGAACGCTTCTCAAAATCTTCTTTGCCGTTCGGAGTTGGCAAAAAACTGTGAGTCCCTTCTACTCGTGAGAAAACAGTAGCGTGCACAACACGAGTAGTTGAGCAAGCTAGGCCCTGGTCACCCTGTGGACTGTCGCTCCAACAATTATTAATTATTATCAAAAATAATGACAGCACTTTGGCAGGGGAAATCCATTCTCAAAGGACACATAGTTAGCTTATTGGTAGCATTTTAGCTTTCTTTTGACCGCAGATGGGAGCGGGTGTGTCCACAGGCAAAGCAAAAGCGGAAAAAGTGCTGTGCCGGCTGGTTTTCTGAAAGGGCATTTATCTTCGAAATCAATGATTATTGCAGTCGTTCACAGACCTCCGAGGAGTACGCACGTGTGTCGGCTTCGTAGCAAAAAACTTAGTGCTGAAGTAGTAGAAAAAACCAATTCGTTTAGGCGTGATCGGTAGCTCTGGTGGTAGAGGAGCAGTGCAGTGATAACTAAAAGACACACCCGGGTTCGAATCCCGTGGGTAAAGAAGAAAAAATATTTTTTTTTTTTTTTTATATTTATTATAATACAGACACAAAGTGTGAGTGAGAGAAAGGAGCATGGAGAGTGACGAGCGACCCGAGCTCAGCAAATCGGGTGATTTTAAAACACCGGTGGCTGGGACGTCAGGCCACCACACCAGTGATGGTAGCATCCGCGTGGCCAGCCCCGCAAGCCGGACTACCGACATAAAAAAAAGAAGAAAGAGGCTGCAGCCCCAGCCCACCCTCCCAAAGCGTCGTACGACAGCAGCAATGACGTCAGACGAGGAAGCGGTCGCACCGAGCAGAGGCGGATCGGTGGCGGCCAGTAATATACCGCCAAAAGCAACGACAACAACAACGAAATTACCATCAATCGACATTGATGCCCTCGAATGCCAGTCAGAGGGCAACGAATGCCGATTTTCATACAAGGGGAGCGATAACTCCTTTCAGGTTCTCGCAACATCAGATGCTGACGATGAGGCAGAGCACATAAGAGAGGAGGAGCAGAAACTTCAGAGGCTCGATGAAGAAAGGGCAAAGCTCGACGCCCATATACAGTTCCTCTACAACCAATCTACGGCGAGAAGAGCTGCCGAAAAACAAGCAAAGCAGGAGGAACAGCAGAAAGAGCTTCAGGAGCTGCAACAAAAAAGGCAGCAACTGAAACAGAAACAGCAGCCTCAAAAGAAACAACAACAGCCTGAACCGATGCCTTCCACGTCGAAAGCTGCACAACAATTACAAAAAGCTGAGCAACAAAGTAAACTGCGACAGCAACAACACCAAACGCGCTCTGCTACATCAAAAGCTGCTCAACAACAACATGAGCAGCAACGGGCGCAGAAGAAACAGCAGCAACAGCCGCAGAAACAGCAGCAACAGCCGCAGAAACAACAAAATCAGCAGAAACAGCAGGAGAAACACCAACAACAACAAAAACAACAGCAACAGCAGCAGAAGGTTCGCTGCCCACCAATCAACGTCTTCGGAATGGGAACTGACGAGCTGGAGACCTTATGTGAGTTGGCTCTAGGAAGTAAGAATTTTTATATTAAATATAAAACCCCCTCAATTCACACCGTCCACTGCCTTTCAATGGACGGTTTTAGATTTCTTAAAGAGAAGTTAGCGGCATCGAACGCTGACTTCTATACGTACACCCCTAGAGGGGAAAGACCACAGACCTTGCTCCTCAAAGGCATAAATCCCTCCACTGACCCGAAGGTCCTCCTCAACAAGCTGCGCCAAGTTGAGAGCGACGAGGTCCAGTTTGTAGGGGTTAAGCCCTTCATCACTGCGGCAGCGAGAGCGAAGAAGAAGGCACTTCCCTTCTTCTTGGTACAGGTATCCCACAGCACCAAAATTGACAGCCTACGTAAAATCCGTTACGTAGGCGGTTTGTGTGTAATGTGGGAAAAATTAAATAAAACTGACCACATACTTCAATGTGCGAAGTGCAGAAGGCTGGGACACGTCGCGGAGAACTGCAATATGGAGTTCCGCTGCGCACGATGCACGTTCAGCCACAACAGAGGGGAATGTCCTTTAGGTGTGGATGAAGTCGAGGATAAGGCGCTCCTCAAATGTGTACTCTGCGGAGGAAATGGACACCCCGCAACCTATTTGGGGTGTCCACGAATCAAAGAACTCCGCCAGAGAGTAAAGGTGATAAGGAATGAAAAAAAGGTAGCAGCCAGGCCAACAGCCCGTGCTGTAGCTACTACTGTTACGCCAGCCATCTCCTACGCCCAAATGGTGTTAGGCAGAGAGCCGGCACAACGGACAGCGCCAAAGAATGCCCCGGCTCTAATGGCCAGGCAACCCGAGGCAGAGCCCTCCATGAGGGATGTTATGTCTTCCATCCAGTCGATGCAAGCGCAGATGATTGCCTTGCAGAAACAGATGGTCGAACTACAGACCAGTTTCCTTACGCAGACAGCTAGAGTAGATTTCCTCTTCTCTCAGCTGCCAGCAAACAAACGCGCTCAGATATAATGGGCTCTCGCGAGGTAAGAACCCTTAAGATCCTAGCGGTAAATGTTAATTCGCTGATAAGGATCGAACGGAAACTAACGCTCTCCAACTTGTTGCAATCCCATAATCCTGATGTGCTGATGGCTAGCGAAACTAAGCTAAACCAGACGCGAAATCTCAGGTACAAAAATTACCATGTTATTAGAAGAGACCGACCCCAATCCAATCGAGGTGGCGGAGTCGCACTCTTAATTAACAAGAAAATTGGTCACAAGGTCATATATAGCAATGAAGTTAGAAGATCTGGTGTGCTAGAAGCGGTCATCGCACGCATCTCTCTTCAAGGTGGAAGGAAGTTGTTTGTGATCGCTGCTTACGCATCAGACGCTCAAAACCCCAATTTTCTTTCAGAGCTTGAGGCTCTTTTCACCAGCCTCTGCTTGAACTCGGAAGAAAACTTCTATATATTAGCCGGGGATTTGAACGCCAAACACGGTGAATGGGGTAATACTGTTCCAAACGAGAGGGGAAACGCTCTCTTAGAGTGGATGGAACAAAACAATATTGAATTCAGGCTGGATTTGCTAGCAACCGATAGACCATCATTTCCTAGAAGCGGATCTTATCTAGATGTGATGCTCATCGACAGACGACTAACAATACTAAACGTGGAGCGACATACGAGGAACTGTTTAACTACGGTCGAGTATGACAGTGATCACTGTGGTCTCGCCGCGGTAATACAGCTCCCGAACAAGCTGGAGGAACTGGAGGAATATGTCCAAACGCATCCTTATAATTACAATAAGGCGCGATGGCCACGTTTTTCTAGAACCTTAGCCAGAGAAATAAGTTCGAGTGCGATCAATCCTCCTACGAACAGAAACCTAACGAACGAAGAGGTTGATGGGTACCTCACAAAAATGGACGAAGTCATCAAACGAACAATGAACAAAACTATTCCGAAGGTAGCACAAACCGATGATGGCGACATTTATCGGAATGCTACCATCGATGCACTTCACGTGCAGAAAAGTAGACTCCTGTCAAGGCTTAAACTCCTGTACAGGAGATTTACAGATCCACAGAATGCTGAGATTCGCTGTCTGAAGTCAGAGATCAAAGTACTCCAACAGTTAATCAAACATAATTACAGACTAGCTGTAAGCTTGCACTGGGGCAACAAGATTCGGGCTGTAAAATCCAACAACCCGAGCATGTTCCCGCAAGTAAATAAAATCTTTCGGAGGAAAGACCATAACGACATTCAGAGCGTACGACTTGACAGAACAACAGACAACGCGAACCTACTTACGTCAGTTGGCATCGATCCAGATAGGGCTGTGCTTGACAACGACTATTTCATAGTTGAGGATCCCCAGGAGAAGGTGAGAGCAATTGGGGCTGTTTTCCAGAGAGTATATACGGTCAACGAAACTCGTAGTCCGAATCACGACCTGGAAAACAGAGCCTTGCTAAACCATGACTCTCTTCGCAATGAAATAAGTCAATGGCGATCCGAGAACCCTGGGTTCACCAGGTTCAGTGACGATCTTCCGGCAAATAATGTCGTCGCCGATGATGGAAACAACTCCATCCTTATTTCAAAAGACGAACTCCAAGGTATCCTCAACTCACTGAAAAAGAAGAAGTCAGTGGGAATAGATGGGATACCAAATATTGTTCTGCGCCATCTACCCTCTGAGGCGGTGGACGTATACACAACTCTGTTCAACAATGCACTGAGTAATGCATATTACCCGGCGCATTGGAAAACAGCTGTGGTACAGCCCATTTCGAAACGGGGCAAAGATACTTCCATCCCGACGAATCTCCGTTCTATAAGTCTTCTACCGTGCATAAGCAAGGTATTCGAGAAGATAGTCATTAGAACTCTGAAAGAATGGGTTGAGGAAAAACAATTAATACCGGAAAACCAATTTGGCTTCAGGGCGGGGCACGACACTATTCATGCCGCGTCTAAATTGGTTTCCGACATTCAGTGGAATAGAAATAAGATACAGTGCACAGGAGCCTGCTTGATCGACATGGAAAAGGCTTTCGACACCGTATGGTTAGAAGGGCTCTTCCTCAAGTTGGTCAGGCTTGGCATCCATAAAACATTGCTATATATGATCTACGACATGCTAACAGGTAGGAAGTTCGTTGTAAAAAACGGCAACGAAATTTCCACCACTGTGTTCCATATAAAAAATGGGTTGCAACAAGGGGCGGTGGGTTCGCCGATCTTGTTCACTATATTTACTAGCGATCTTATAGGTTCTATGCCTAACATAATAGCGTTTGCCGATGATCTTATCGCGTACAGATCAGGTCCGAAGGTAGAAGAAATAAACGGTTTGTTGCAGAGTGACTTCGATGCAATTCAACGATTTTGCGACGACTGGAAGTTGAAGATCAACTACCAGAAGTGTGAAACTATCCTTTTCAGAACCCCGCTGTCCAGAGCCTCAAGGGACACGAAAATGAACTGGCGCAAGTTCGGCATAGTTGATCCACTGGGACGGCCGTTGTCCGTGAAAAATGTGGTAAGATATCTAGGCATCTGGTTGGACCAGTATCTATATGGTGATATCCATGTAGATACAGCTCTTACCAGGGCTAAAAATGCCTTCGCTATGGCAAGAGGACTGTTTTATAGCAGTCAACTTGACACCAGAGTGAAGGTAATCTGCTACATGGCCCTCATCAGGCCAATCATGGTATATGGTTGTCCTGTGTGGTTCAACGTGAGTCCTTCCCAAATGGAAAAGATGAGGGTGTTCGAGAGGCGGTGCCTTCGAGCCTGTCTTCGTTTATATCGAACACCAGAATCTCAGTACAAGAAATTCTACCCCAACGAGGTTCTGTACAACGAGGCAAACCTTATAAGAATAGATAATTTTATTATTAAGTTGATTCGGAGTCACACTGCTCGAGCCATGGCTTCAACCAACAGTCTGATCTTTGGGGCTTACTACCCAAATGAAATGTACCATGAACGGGTGCGTCTTAACGGCTTCATTCCACCTGAAGCTTTTCTCTACTTGGACACTAAAGGCCTGATTCAAGATAGGGAAGGCTGCCCTATCATCTTCCATGTCGTACGCCGAACAGTGGAAAGGCGACTTCAATACGAGCCGGACGTCGCTCGCAGCCACGAGGAACTCCTACGGTTCAGTAGAGCGATTTCGGCCCGCGACAGAGCAATATCTGCAGAAGAACGGTTTTTTTATTGGTGGCTGCACCAGAACCAGCCTTCGGTGCCGCTAACTTCTTAAGGCATATGACGGGGTAGTTGTGTTAGTAAAGCCAACTCACGTAGGTTAAGGTAGTTTTAAGGCATTTTAAAGAAAATAATAATAATAAAAATAAAAAATGAAAAAAAATTAAAAAAAATAAAAAAAATAAAAAAAACAAAATAAAAAACAAAAAAACAACAAAAAACATAACATAAAAATAAAAAAAATAAAAAAAGGTGCACCACGGCGTATTGGATATATATGTTAAGCATATAAGTAACACATACGCCCTGATGCACGCGTCCGTATAGCTATACGGACATAGTTAAGAGCATTTATAGTAGCTAAGTAGAGTTAAGATTAAAGGTCTATATAATTGTATATAGACATAGTTTTAGTGTAAATACTTTTTTAGGTATGTAGTTAGGATAGATAGTTTAATAAGTTAGGTTAAGAATAAAAAATACAGAAATCCGAGTTTTTTACAATTTTCTTGGATGAAGTCATTAAATAAATATATATATGTGTATATTTAAGTACATATTTAAATAATAAAAGAATATATGAAGCCGAAAGGCAAAAACAAAAACCCAAGATTAGCTTAGAGTACTCATGAAGAGTCAGTAAGTTAGAATTAAGATCAGTAGATTACTTTGGTAAGCTAGTTTTAAGTATTTTTGTCTAGCATGTAAGAAACTGAATTGAGATAAATAAAAATGCATTATAAACTAAACTAAACTCAATGATTATTGTGCACGGTGCCTGCTTCATCGTCACAACTGCATAGAGTTTTCGAGCGACTTTACGTCCATTATGGGCCAAATACGTACAATAATGTAACGAAAATTTCCGGTCTCATATTGACGAACAGCCGCTTAAAGCCGCGCGAGAAAACTGAGACAAAAGACAGCTCACAAATCGACCCACTCTTATACTGCATGATATACCAGTATAAAATGAGCGTCACAATCGACCCAGTCTTATATTGCATGATGTATGGTATAATAATAATAATTGTTGGCGCGACAGTCCACAGGGGGTCCAGGGCCTAGCTTGCTCATCAACTGCTCGTGTTGTGCGCGCTACTGTTCTCTCACGAGTAGAAGGGACCTACAGTTTTTTGCCGACTCCGAACGGCGAAATTTGAGAAGCTTTCTTAGACAGTTACTACTCTTTGAGTGTTGTCAGCAGCTCGAAAGAGGTGGTGCCGTGAAAAATTCGAAAAATCGTTGTTGAGCTGGGACTCGAACCTACTTCCTTCGGCGTGTGAGTGTCGCACTCTACCCATTACGCCACGGCGGCCACATGATGTATGGTATAGGAAATAAAAAAATAACGGAAAAGAAGGGATGACGCATTGCTCATTCTCTAACAACTTAGAGCTAATTTCTCTGTCATTTCGTGACTAGTGCCACATGGCTCCACTAGTGCATTTCAAAACCGAGAGACCAATCAAAACAGAAGCCTTCACCCGGTGAATCAGCTGCGAAGAAAGATGATGAGAGCTATGTTGGGCTTCCAAGGTTATATGTACTTGTTCCTCAAATGTTTAGAAAGGTACAAGGCCGTCAACAGGCTCTAGTATCTCCAATATTGAACTAGTTTGATGATAATTGCAGATTTTTTAACTTAGTGTGACCTTGTACCCTACCAACACCATCGAATCAGGTCACGAACTGCTCTTCCATTCGCCAAATTCTCTAGATTTGGCATCAGAAGACTCCATTGAAGCCCAAGACCTAAAAAACTGTCTCACAAAACAGAAGACATAATTCTTAGATTTCAACAAGCTAAAAAAAAAGTGAAGCATTGCCGAGCATATTGATCTTAAAGAGGACGTTGTTCGTAAATATTTAATTTGCTTCCTTTTAAAAATTTCCCTGTTGCATAAGTAAAGTGAAGAACTCATCTGACCGCTTTTGTATTTTTCTATCACATCAATCAAGAAATGTCTGGTGAGACAATCATTTATTTCCAGTTTCCAAATATTACCCTTATGAACGCAAATTAAAAAAAAAATTGCAGGCAAATTTTAACCGTTCAATGTTTCAATTAAACGCCCCCAAACACGCCTTAATCGGCAGAACATATACAAATTCAGGCACCACCACAAAAAGTTCGTACACCTCTTCTTAACCTCAAAGTTGTGTATTTAAATTCATCTCAATTGCCCAGCGAAGCACCCATTTAATAATTCTGCATCCTGTTCCTCTCTGAGTGTATGCAACATAAGACTGAAAAACTAACCTCAATCTTCACTGCACGCTTTCACAAATCCAAGTGAAAAACATCAGAGGTACCCCAGCCACAAAATCTGCAGAAATGACATACCCCCCTCGAGTGTGCTCCCATTCAACTGCCGCCACTTAACTGAAAACTTATTTCCAATTAACTAAGAGCACTGTCTCTTGCTTCATTAGCTCTAAATTGCAACTGGGTCTGCGGTTAATCCAATTTAAGGACACGAACAGGGCGACGCCAGCACGCCCACCCCACAAACAAGCCAGCCAACACGTACCCCATTCCGTGTTACATTTTAATTTCTTCCTATACAAATCGAAATTAGGATCCTACAGAGAATCTCTGCCATTTACCGGAACTTCAGCCAGACAATCGGCCCTAATCTGCGAGGCGAAACGATGTAAGAAGAAACGTGGTTACCACTCACCTGATTAACACCGTTCCGCTGCGCACACGTCCTCGTTCCCAAGCGATGATCTTGATTCCGGCTAATGATGTCTGCTTCAAAAAAGGGTGGTGACGACGATGGTGGTGGATGTGCTTAGACTTGGTGACGTATGGTATATGGATACCCAACGCGATATCCCAGCTATCACACTGTTCACTCTCTTAATCCAATTTCACCCTTCTTCTCGTGCCTCCTTCGATTGGTCGGGAGTGCAGGCAGAGATGAGTGAGCACTTTTTTCACTCCTTCACTTGTGTGCAAGCTTAATTATTGAAGATTTTCTTTCACTGATTTTTTTTTCTTTTTCTCTCACCGAACACTTCGTATTCAATCGAACGTAATTATGAATGGGGAGCTCGACGTAGCTCGACGAAGCTCAACGAATCTCGACGGTGCCGGCAGGGAATCAATCGCGGATTATTTCTGAATTAGGTTGCGGACGTGAGATCGTGATTATTCGCGAATTTTTTCACACTAAACACTTCTTTTTTTTTTTTGATGCTGGTGTGGGGAGGTAACTCTTTTTTTTCAGAGAATTGATTGCATTCGATTTTTTAGTCGCGTCAATTTCACGTGGCCTCTGAAATGAGAAATAGATGAAAAATTAGAGATTTCAGAAAAAATGTTTTTCATGAAGAATTTTTTTGAGGCTTTAATTGAGTTTTATTTTATTAATTTGTACGGGGAAATATTTGGAAAACACCCACTGAGGGGAGGAATATTGCTTTTAGATTGCAACTTGCTTGGTAACTTGTTGCTACAGGATGAGTTATTTTTCAAAGTACAGTCAGCGTCAAAAGTGAGTGTACGGCCAAAGGGAGACAGTTCATCCACTAAAATAAAATAAAGCAGCAGGGACTACTGGTGGATAGGTGCAGATCAAACTAATGGTTTTAACTCATACTTCTATCGACTCCTTAACGGCAATAACGGCACCAATTACGCGGCTAGGCAGAATGTTCTACTCAGTTTGGATTATGATGGACAAAAATTCCGTCCCCCTGAGTTAGACGAGGTGAAGTTTGCAATATCCAAGCTGAAGTCTGAAGCGAAGCTGCTGGAGCGGATAGACTGCCCGTAGAACTATTTAAAACAGCTGGAGATGACCTGGTTGGGCGCATGCACCAGTTCATCTGCAAGATATGATCAGAGGAAAGCATCCTCAATGAGTAGAATCTGAGCGTGGTTTGCCCGGTCCACAAGAAAGGAGACCCCTTTGACTGCGAAATTTACCGAAGGATTAGGCTTCTTAACATCGCATGCAATATCGTCTCTGCCTGATTGTGTGAGAGTTTCAAACCTTTTGTTCACAATCTGATGGGTATTTATAAGTGTGGTTTCAGGCCAGAGAAGTTCATAGACAGACAGAACAAATCTTCACTTTGCGGTAGATCCTGGAAAGAACTAGAAAAGTACAAATCGACACTCACCACCTATTTCCCGACTTTAAGGCCGCATATGACAGTGTGCCTCAGACAAGCTGTACAGTGCTAAGTCTGGTTTTGGCATTCCTACCAAACTCATGAGATTGTATCGGATGACGTTGGAAAACTCTCGCTGCTCTTTCAATGTCAAGAAAAGTTTTAGACAAGGCGACGAACTGTGATGTGACTTTCTCAACATCATCCTTGAGAAGATCGTGCGTAAGTCACAAGTCAACACCAGAAGCACAATCTTCCAGAACTCAGTTTATATGCTAGCTTATGCTGATGGCATTGACGTGATTGGACGAACACAGCGAACCATCAATGGGGCGTCTGCTGGCATTGAAATGGGAGTTCAGTGAGTCGTTTGGAAACCGCAGTTTTCAGGTGTAACCACCTCACCTCAGTTTTCATGTGTAACCACCATGGCCACGTTTACATTCAGCGTACCACCGACAAATAACTGTGTTTAATGGAACAGAGTTCCCATAACATTTATGAAGCCATTGCTGATCTTGCGTGGTATTTTTGCGCATCAAAAAGCGGTGTTAAACCAATACAAGAAATTCAGATTTTTCCATTGTTTTGGAAAGTCGCAAAAGTAGCGCCACTTAAGACACTGTAACTTGTAACATAATAATCAGAAAATTCGACAGGCATCATTTGAATTTCCTAAACATGATACGGATTTTTTTTATTAGTGGCGCCCTCAATATGTCAGTCCCGGGGTTTATTGAGTGATGTGTTAAAATTTCGGAGGATACCAGGCTCGGACCAAGGCCTGCTGGGACCAGAATGGACAACTCGTAGTAGATTCGCACTCTGTGATGAGAATCTGGAAGGATCGGTCGCTTACCCGGTCTACAAAAATATAGACCCCTTTGACTGCGAAAATTACCGAAGGATTAGTATTGTGTGAGCATCTGAAACCGTTTGTCCATGACCTGATAGGCCCCTATCAGTGTGGTTTCAGGCCAGGTAAGTCCACAATGGACCAGATCTTTACAAAACGGCAGATCATAGAAAAGAGAAAGAAAGAAAATCTACACTCACCACCTATTCAACGACCTTAAGGCCGCATATGACAGTGTGCATAGAGACGAGTTGTACAGTGCCATGTCTACTTTTGGAATTTCTGCCAAACTCGTCGCTTTGTGTAGGATGACGATGGAGAACTCTCGCTGCTTCGTCAAGGTCGGTAACGAACTCAGCGAGACCTTCAATATCGAAAAAGGTTTTAGACAAGGCGACCCACTGTCAAGTCACTTCTTCAACATCATCCTCGAGAAGATCGTGCGTAACTCACAAGTCAACACCAGAGGAACGATCTTCCAGAAGCCAATTCAACTGCTAGTTTACGCTGATGACATTGACGAGCCGTCAATGAGGCGTTTGCTGGCACTGAAGTGGAAGCGGCTAAAATGGGACTGGTGGTGAATGAGGACAAAACTAAGTACATATTGTCATCAAGGAAGGAGACACAAAATAGACGTCTTGGACATTGCGCCACACTATGTAGCTGAAACTTCGAGGTAGTCAAGGACTTCGTCTGCCTCGACTCCGCGGTAAACACGGACAACAACATCAGTACCGAAATCAAGCTCAGAATCACTCTTGCCAGTCGTTTTTTCTTGGGCTCAAGAGGCAATTGAGTAATAAAGCCCTCTCTCGAAGGACTAAGCTCGCTTTTTATAACAGCTTGATCATCCCCGTCCTACTTTCTGGCGCGGAATCTTGGACGTTAGCGAAGGCGGATGAGGAAGCCCTTAGTCTTTTCGAAAGAAAAGTTTTCCGTGCGATTTTTGGTCCTGTTTGCGTTGATGGCATCTGGAGGAGAAGATTTAACGACGAACTCTATAGGCTGTACAGCGACATGCGCCTGGTCAAGCGTCTTCGGATACAACGCTTTAGATGGCTATGTAGAGTATGTAAACCGTATGGACACCACTGCTCCGGCCCGAAAAGTCTTTGAATCCGTGCCATTGGGACAACGCAACAGAGGACGACCTAGACTAAAGTGGCGCACACAAGTTGAGAAGCTGGCGAAAGATTGTGCTGGCTGGAGAGGCATGTTGGTTGAGGCCCAGTTCCATCCCGGACTGTATCGCCACAAGAAGAAGAAGATGTGGAAAACGAAGTGGCCGCCGTGGCGTATTGGGTAGAGCTACGAAGCTCACACGCCGAAGAGTCTAGGTTCGATTCCCGTTTGAACACCTCGAATTTTTCACGGCACCACCCCTTTCGAGCTTCTGACAACACTCAAAGGGTAATAACTGTCTAAGAAAGCTGATCAAATTTCGCCGTTCGGTGTCGGCAAAAAACTGTAGGTCCCTTCTACTCGTAGAGAACAGTAGCGCGCACAACACGAGTAGTTTATGAGCAAATTAGTCCCTGGTTCCCCTGTGGACTGTCGCCAACAGTTATTATTATTAAATCGAATCAACGTGCCCAGAAGCCATGAATAAAGGACCAACGGCTGCTCTGGGCCAAGAATATCAAAGATTGGTAATTGCGTGAATGAATATTGAAATGTAAAGTCTATTTCTCACTGCCTCGCTTATGGTATTCTAAAAACGATTTCTGTGTCTGGGAAAACAAAAATTTCATTGTACAAGGGGTTTGAATATATATAGTAACCCCCGTGGTGCAGTCGGTAAACGCAGTATTCTCACCCCATAGATTTCGGGTTCAATTTCTGGAGTCTTTCCTTCAAGTTCTTGACAACACTAAAAGGATACTAATTGCTTTTCAAAAAGTAAGTTCTTTCTTCTACTCATAAAAGAGCAATTGCACGTGCAACACGAGTTATTACTGAAGAAGCTTAACTGCTTATTTGTTTTATTTGTGGATTGCCTCATCCACAAATAAAACAACCTTTGCTGGCGGTCTTCAGCCGGCATTTAAAAGCATTTCTCCCAAAGCACACACTGCTCGTCAAATAAGCGACAGTGCAATCATCAAATAATTATTTACTCATTTAAGTCTGGCAGCACAAATGGACAACAAACGGTTGGCTGCTGTCATGCAGTCGGGGTATTACGTCGCTTGCGTCTTTCCACTTGTTTGTCATGCAAAAACCTTAAAGTGACACTAACGGTTGCGCGGAAGGCATAGGAGAAAGCGTGTGACGCTTTGAGAAAGTGTGACAGTAAATCATGGCGATCACAAATTAAGCTGAGTCATTACATTTTTTTTTTTTGAGTATACACAAGCAATTGAAATTTGATGCTTATTAGTGAACAAAGTCAAATGGCATTTCCACGGGTGCACAGAGAGTTCCCAGGTGGAGCATATTAGAAATGTTTGTTTCCAGCGAAGCCAATGGAGTGAGTATTTCCGATTTAATTTCAAGTCCAACGCAAGAAAATATTTTCTACCGCGGTGAGGTGCCAGACGACCACACATTGTATGGCTTTTGGTCATTCCCAACAAAAATTCTGTTAGATTCCTCTTTGCACTCCTATATGTGCGTATGTGCTTTGGAGAGCAGGGAAGAATTGGAACACCGCAAATCTATAAAAACTACTGTTAGACTTGGAAGAAGAAACCTTAGAAAAGGTCTGAGATTGAGGTTATGCTTTGCGCTGGCTGCGTTGGTGTTGAGTGGTCAAATGGTTTTAAATTTCATCTTGCTACGCTTCATTTTCTTTTATGGAAACCAATTGAAATCTTCAAGAATGAGAACAAGAACATGTATCAGAGTCCACAACGTAACTTTATTTAACAAAAAAAATACTCAAGTGGGTGATGTGTGCATATTTATACCATAAATATTTATAATTCTGACATCGATCCAGAAGCCGACCAGGACCTTGCTTTCTCATCGTTTTGGGCGTGCTACTTTTTGTCATGAGTAAAAGAGATCTACAATTTTTTTTGCCGACTCCGAAAATCGAAATTTGAGGGGTTTTTTGATGACAATTATTAGGAGTGTTCCAGTACTTTCTGTACCAAATTCTAAAGTCTGTCATTTATTACGGACTGGGGGTTGATCTCTCTCAGAAAGAGAAACGCAAAGTAAGCCAAATGTGTAAAGAATGTCATTAAGAAATGTCAAATTTACTTTTGCGATACAGAAAACAAAAACAACAACAAAATTTGACATTCACATATACAGAAATAAGGGGTCAATGCTCACGTATCTCTGTACGCACACCAATTTGACAGAAAACCACCAACCTATCCACAAACATTTTTTGTGATAAATTGTTTCTCTCGGGTACGGGAACACACCCATTGTCAGTAAAAAATTTGAGGGGGTCAGACAAGGAATAGAAACTGGACCTTCGGCGTGTGAGTGTCACACTCTTCTGACTACGCCACGGCGGCCACATATAGTTAATTTTACTGCAGGTTTTTCAACACTGACAGCTGTATGTCACTCGCAATCTCAAAACAGAAAGGCAATCTGTATGTTCCCGTACCCCAAAAAAAAAACAGCGAAAAATAGCAAATGAACAAAATTTGTTCCCGTACGCTAAAAATGAGGGCTCACGAGAGTGAGAAAAATATTTCCCCATCTTGCCCATTTTAACCCAAGAGATTTTTGTGAGAAGGTTGTCAGTTTTCCGTCAAATCATAAACCGTCAAGTCATAATTTTATGGGCATACGGGAACAAATTTAAGACGGTTTGCGTTATTTTGTACTGTTTTGTGTCGATTATTTCGGGTACGGGAACACGCCTTTTCAGATTTGGCATTTTATAAAATTTTATAAAAAAAATGTACACAATAGATTTAGCTGCGTTCCCAAACGTTTTCCAGAGTTTTCCCACCTCTGAGGTGGTGGATGACCTGTCTTCTCAAGCGTTTTCAGCTTTTCTTAAGATTGTAAGTCGACGTGGACCCTGTCAAGATCTATTCAGTGGTAATGCGATGGCATTTATTGGAGCAAGCCTACTGTTTAAAGATGACTTAAAAGCATGGAGTAGTGAACCAAATCGGAACTCCTTAGCTTATGTGGAAATATATTGGCACATTATTACCTTTGGCGCTCCACATCAAGGATCAAAGATTATGGGAAGCTGCGGTGAAGGCGAGAAAACGTCATCTGGTGCGTCTGGTTAAAGCCAGTCTGTGGTATAGTCAACTGCAAATATTATATCTCTCGTCCACTTGTGCCTTGTGCTAGTGCCTTCACATGATTACCCAGAGGACACCCTTGCTTTAAAACGAGGACAATCTTTGGTTGGAACCCCTCTCATAGCAATCCCACAACCAAGTCTAATTGATATTCCACGTAATCGACTCAACAGTTTGACATCAGAAAGCTAAAATCACAACTAAACGCTGGGAATTTTGCTGACCGAGTCTCCCTGAAATTCGCTCAGATTTCGACGTTGCCTGCACTAACTATAGAAGAAGACTGTAAACGTTTTCAAAAAGTCATCAAAGAAACTGACACTGATGTGCGGGGTTTCACGTCACCACCCAGTAGGAATCCATGGTTTGACAACGAATACAACGCTTAAGATGGCTATGCCATGTAGTGCGTATTGACACCGCTCTGGCCCAAAAAGTCTTTGAATCCGGGCCATTGGAATAGCGCAACAGAGGCCGGCCTAGGCTAAGGTGGCGCACACAAGTGGAGAAGGACCTCAACCAACTTGGAGTGCCAACTGGAGGTAGCTGGCGAAAGATCGTGCTGGCTGCAAAGGTATGTTGGTTGAGGCCCAGGTCCACACCGGACTGTTGCGCTACAAGAAGAAAAAAGAAGCTGAGACAGGAACACACGATTTTCCCTCGAAACGCAGCAATTGATAAGAACTATAAGGAACTCTGCATGAGTTCTACAAGCTCCTTTCCTTGAATCGAAAAAACACCAGGTTTTAGACAAGACGACGCACTGTGATGTGACTTTTTCAACATCATCCTCGAGAAGATCGTGCGTAACTCACAAGTCAACACCAGAGGCACGATCTTCCAGAAGTCAGTTCAATTGCTAGCTTACGCTGATGACATTGACGTGATTGGACGAACACAGCGAACCATCAATGGGGCGTCTGCTGGCATTGAAGTGGAAGCGGCTAAACTGGGTCTGGCTGTAAATGAGGGCAAGACTAAGTACATGCTCTCATCAAGGAAGGACACACAACATCGACGTCTCGGACAGAGCGTCACACTAGGCAGCAGAAACTTCGAGGTAGTCAAGGACTTCGTCTACCTCGGAGCCACAGTAAACGGGGACAACAACATCAGTACCGAAATCAAACGCAGAATCAGTCTTGCCAATCATTGTTTCTTTGGGCTCAAGAGGCAATTTAGTAATAATGCCCCCTCGCGATGGACTAAGCTCGCTTTATAGAACAGCCTGATCATCCCAGTCCTTCTTTATGCCACGAAAACTTGGGCGTTAGCAAAAGCGGATGAGGAATGCTTTAGTCTTGTCGAGAGAAAAACTTTGCGTGCGATTTTTGATCCTGTTTGCATTAATGACATCTGGAGGAGAAGATTTAACGACGAACTCTATGGGCTGTACAGCGACATGCGCCTGGTCAAGCGTCTACGGATACAACGCTTAAGATGGCTAAGCCATGTATATCGTTTGGACACCACTTCTCCGGTCTGAAAAGTCTTCGAATCTGAGCAATTGAGACAACGCAAGAGAGGGCAGCCTAGACTGAGGAGGCGCACACAAGTGGAGAAGGACCTCAACCAACTTTATGTGCGCAACTGGAGGCAACTGGCGAAAGATCGTGCTGGCTGGACGGGCATGTTGGCTGAGGCCCAGATCCACCCCAGACTTTAGCTCCACAAAAAGAAGAAGATCTAGCAAACTAATTAGAGATTATGGCAGCGATGCAGCGACGAATATTTACACACATTGCAAATCCAAGCAAAATGGTAACGCATGAACACCAATTGTTGATATCGTGGTCATTCGACATCAAAACTTACCTCCAACTCATTGGCGACTGGGTGAAGTAATGGAAGTGCACCCAAACAGCGACGGACTCATTCGCAACGGTACCGTAGAGGCGGCAAAGGAAGTTTTTGCCAGAGTAGCTTAAAAGTTTTGTCTCCTATTGGAGTCTCTCGAACCAAATACTTTGACCGTTCAGAATGATGAAGATTTGGCATCACCGCAACAGAAACTTTGAACCTAAGAGGCCACTTCAAGTATGTGCAATCGAACGAATAACTGAACACTTTTTTCTTAAGTTTTTCTCAGTCAATTCCCCTATACTTAATTCTCGCCTCTTGCCACAATAATTTACAGATGCACATATATGTCCATTAAAGAATCTTAATAAATGAAATCAGTTAATAATAAAGTTGGCATCAGTTTTATGCCTAACACAGGCTTTTGTCTTCACTCCCTAACAATTGACAGACTTAATTTGGCGCTAAAAGTTCTGGAACACATTTAATGTAAAAGCGCTACGGAACGAGAGCGGAAAGGGCAATATTGAAAAAATTAGTGTAACCTAAAGAGTGCGTTGAAGACCACTGTTCCAGCCCGAAGACTCTTCGAATCTGAGCCATTGAGATAACGCAACAAAGGATTGACTAGTCTGAGGACGGGCGCCCATGTGGAGAAGGACCGCGACCAACTTGGAGTGCGCAACTGGAGACAGCTGGCGAAAGATCGTGCTGGCTGGAGAGGCATGTTGGTTGGTCCACCCCGAACTGTAACTCCACACGAAGAAGATGAAAGAGCGCCTTTATTGAAAAGAAAATTGGTCGATATAAAGCATTGGCCACGATAGCTGCACACAAGTTTGTGCAAAAACAGTTCGTCACGGTCTTAGGAGAATTCTATACTTAGTCCCCTTTTGGACACAAAATCACCTTTAGGTAAAATTATCTCCTTAACCTGTCCACAGACCGGGCTATGTGACGCTGATAAAGTTAGCTACCACAGCCAGGAGGACAGATTTGATGACTTCAGAACCACCACGTGGTTTGACCGTTAGGTCCTGGTGACTTGTAAATTCTAAGACACAGTTTTCCGAGCTGCACTTTCTATCGCCTCCGTTGTCTCCATGTCGAACTGAGAAAGAAGTCGTATTCTGGTGATTAGCATTCAAGGTAAAACCTTTTCTACCACATTTTGAGCTCTCCTCTAAAAACACAGTCTTTTAGTAAATTTTCTTGAATTCACTGATATTGATCGAAAACTTCTTAAATTGAATCTATCATTTGAGGTTATGGTAGCCGCAGTGGCGTAGTAGGCAGAGTGTGACAGTAACATGCCGAAGGTCCCAGTTTCAGCTCCTAGACTGAGCACCTCGCGTTTTTTATGGCACCACCTCCTTTAATCTTCTGACAGCGCTCAAGGAGTGCTATCTAAAGCTTCTTGAACTTGGCCGTTCGGATTTGGCAAAAATTTGAAAGTCCTTTCTACTCATGAATGAAATGTGCCACGCCGAACACTAGAAGTTGCTGAAAAAGCTAGGCCCTGGTCCCCCTGTGGCCTGTATATACCAGGTATACCGCTATTAAGTGAGCGCCAAGACACAAATGTCTCGATAGGGAACATTTGTTGTGAACGTGCTCTTATTTTTTTGTTTGTTTGTTTGCTACGACATCTGTGAAAAATATTTAGTATGCATCAAGTCATTGAACAGACAACATCATATTATTTTCATCGTGTTAAAAATGTCGAATTTTGTGATGATTTGCGGAAAGCATTAATTTTTTGTTTTCATTTGAAGAAAAGTGCTGCAGAGTCGCATCGAATGCTTGTCGAGGCATAGGGTGATCGTGCTCTATCAGAAGCAACATGCAAAAGATGGTTTCAACGGTTCAGAAATAATGATTTTGATGTGAGAAATGAAGAACGTGGAAGACCACCAAAAAAGTTTGAAGACGCCGAATTGCAAACGATATTGGATGGAGATGACACTTTGAGTCAAAAGTAAATGGCAGCAATGTTAAATGTTGCACAACAAACAATTTCTGACCGTTTAAAAGCTGTGGGAAAGATCCAAAAGTGTGGAAAATGGGTGTCACATGAACTATATGAAAGACAGATGGAAAACCGAAAAAACACTTGTGAAATTTTGCTTCAAAGACACAAAAAAAAAATCGGTTTTGCATCGGATTGTTACTAGCGATTAAAAATGGATTTATTTTAAGAATCCTAAACGGAAAAAGTCATGGGATAATCTGGGACAACCATCAACATCGACTGCAAAACCAGATCGATTCGGAAAGAAGACAATGCTGTGTGTTTGGTGAGACCAAAGAGGGTGGTGTACCACGAGCTCTTAAAACTTGGTGAAACCGTTAATACTGATCGCTACTGATAACAAATAATCAATTTGAACTATGTATTGATCGAAAAACGACCAGAATGGGCCGAAAGACAAGGCAAGGTAATTTTGCTCCATGACAATGCACCTGCACACAAAGCAAAACCGGTTCAGGATGCAATCAAAACACTTGGCTGGGAGCAGCTACTACATCCGCCGTATTCACCAGACTTGGCTCCTTCCGACTACCATTTGTTTTCATCGATGGGACAAGCATTGACTGAGCAGCACTTTGATTCCTACAAGTCGAAAATTGGGTGTCTGATTGGTTTGCTTCAAAAGACGAACAATTTTATTGGCGTGGTATTCACAAATTGCCAGAAAGGTGGTCAAAATGTGTAGAAAACAATGACCAACACTTTGAATAAAATGTTTTTACTTTCCCATTAATAATTAGTGTTTTCATTTAATACCGGTATACCTGGTATTTGAGGTTATGGAACGTTTTACGGTGCAGGTATTCGTTCTATTCAGTGTTGTAACTTAAAGACATTTCTACGCACAGAGCGTCGAAAGTCTAAAGTAAAAACAACGGAGAGAGTTACAGATAAGCAAAAAATAAAGGACTCAATTCATGGTCCTTTATTTCTTGCTTATCTGTAACAACTGGACGAAGTACAACTGGACAAAGAACAACTGGACGAAGAACAAATGGGCGAAGAACAACTAGGTGAAGAACAACTGGGAAAAGCTGCAATTGAAGTCCTCAAGGACTCATTTTTTCAAATAAACATTCTTTGACACAATTTCTTAAGGCAAGAGACCTAATTAAAGGTGGAATTCAAATACTCTTAGCCTGTTGAGAGCATCCAAAAGACTGTTACATGTGGACGACATTCTTAGTTGAAACCCTCACTTCTTAGTTCAAACCCCCACATTCTTAAAACAATCCGAAAATTGAGAAAACGATCCCACAATCCAAGCACATTTCATTCAGTTAAAGCATTTACAGCACACAAAATCAAAATATCCCAAAATAACTCATTGACAACCGGCCCATTCCGTGCCCTTGAACAAGGACCGCACACAGGTTATTGCTGCCAGAATTCATAGGCCGATAAAGCAGAGCAGTAAATATGAAGACGCTTCATCAAAACCAAAGTCCTGACACCCATTCGCACTCGCCACCCACACCCGCCCGATTACTTTTTATTGCGGATTTTATTAAGCGTCTCGCATGCCAACAATAAGCCCCGACATCTCGACTCTGCTTCCCTGCGATTGATTTGATTGCGCCCTGCCCACAAAAGCCGAAGCCGACGTTCCAATAAAAATATCCACCGCAGACATTTATGAATTAGATGAAAACTCACTCACCACCTACTGGATTGCCGAAAACAAAGCACTACGTGTCTCCCAAAAAGGACACGACGATGATGACGATGATGATGACCCGAACAACAGCACCCTTGCGAGTGTGCAGCAATGAGAGCGACAGAGTGAGAGAGAGTTGTTCCGCATTCACAACAAACTATGTACACTCGCTCGACGAAACCCGATGCGGCCTTAACGTAACCGGATAAATTCAACTCTTGGCTTGTTTTTTTGGGCTAGCAAGAAGGAAGCCAAAGGGAAATAAAACCGAACACTAGCGCCCTCTCCTGCTGCGCTGTACCGTCCGCTGGGTGGTATGGTTTTGTTTGGTTTCGCTTGTATTTTCTTTTGTGATTTTTTTTTCCTTGTCTGGAGGAGCATATAATCCGTTTATTGTGCTCCACATTTACAGCATAACGCCCCTCGGACTTGGCAGTTGTCGACGTTCGCGTTGTCGTCCTTTCTTTACCCAGAGAGTGCTTTTCACGAAGGATTTCGGTTACGATTGTTGTACAAGCAGAGAGAGAGGGTGAAGACAAAGAGAGTGGGGCAAACAGGATGTTGACTTGTAACACAAAACCGATTGAGGACAATCAAGGGGACGCACTTTGTCGTCGCACTGAACCGCACAGAAAACAGACAAAAAACACGGCACGTACACACGCGTAAACAAATCTGGCGAACTGACGAGCAGCAGCCGAAGATGACTTGGTCGAGATGCCCACGAAAAAAAAAATAACAACAGCCTCTGCCACCAAGACGAATGAGAAACAAAACAAAACACAAGCACGCCACGGCAATGTGAAGAGAGCAAAAAATACGTTAAAAATCCAAATATCAAACAAGTTGGCCTACAGATTGGCCTTTTTGTACCACCACTAAACCGAGCCAAACCGCTGGAATGTGGATTGTAGCTACACACGCTTTCCAGCCGCCAGCCACAAGCTATGCTGTGTATCTAGTAAGAGAGAGGAGAGGAACTGAATTCACTGAATTCCCGCGCCGGGCGCCACTTTAAACCTTGAAACACGTTTTAGGGCAAGACACCGTTCGGCAACATCATCCTACGGACGCTGCTGACTGCTTTGTTTTTTGCGTTGATTATGAGTGGGATTGACACTCCGAAACGCGGCAGTTTCACAACATTGAGGGGGCTATCAACAATCATTGACATGACCAGTGCAAGCTTCTTGTTTACAAATCAAGCGTGACCCAGCTTCGCCTCCATCAGATACGCGGAGCGCGGAGTCTCAAGCAAGACGCACAGCTTCGTTTGTTGTTTATCTCACAAAATATTTCACACCGAATTCATGTTGGTTTGCACGGTTTGCAGCACGAGCAAGCACGGGGGCTGTTCGCTGGCACACATGGGGCACGCAGAGAGCAAGAGTGCCAATCGGTCAAAAGAGACACACTCACAAATGAATCTTACAAGAGAGGGAGAGCAAGAGCTGCCAGAGCAGACCCAGCACGTACGTATCTATCTACCTTCGAGATGATGCTTTTTTGTGCGCTTTTCTCCAGCGAGTCGCTGCATTATTTTCGGCGCGCTTTGAGTTACCCGCGAGGTATGGGGAAATAAACTTCAAAGATACTTGTTTGTGATTCGAAATTACGGATATAGTCGCAGATTCATGGATCCAACACGCGAGCGTAGCTGCGATCCAACGGGTTGAACAGTCACCGAACGTCTGTTTGAGTCTGGCCACGGCTGTTATTCGAACCCAACCGTCATCGTGTTCAAAGAGGCAGTCAGGTCGGCTCGAAAGCACTAACAACAGCGACAATGACGGCGACGGCAACGGCAACAAGCGGCGCAATCCACCACTGTGGCTGAGAGGGCTCTGAAGAAGGAATCTTCTATCTCTGTGTGGGGAGCTACGCTCTGCTTGCGAACCAGCCGAGGAGGAGGAAGAAAATTACTACAAATGCGAAGATGGCAAAGACGAACACGAGAGGAAAAAAACAAGAAAAAAACAAAAAACAAATTCGCTTTATTGGATTCCAGCACTGGATGCGGTTCAGCGAAGGGCACAAGGTGTGAGAGGTGCGCGGATGCTTGCATCCGCCAAAACTACTCAGGTTGCACGACCAGCGGAGGAGGCCCTTCTCCTAATTTTTTTTTTTGCAAGTTACTTCATTGCTTGGCCAAGAGAGTGTGTGTGTACATCCCCTTGTGGCTGTGTAAAGAATTCGCCAAGAATCACTTTGGCCAGGAACGGTGGGTTCAGCTTCTTTTTGCCTCGCATTCACTATTCCTGACCTGGCGTATGTAGCGAACGCTTTTTTTCGCCTCTTTTTGTTTGCGCGCAAACGAGTTGTGTACACAGTCATTTGGCCCGCAATGGAAGCACGAGTCGCATAAATTTCGCATTCCATCTGAGGTTCACATGGCACTATTATTTTTGTGTGCGGTTGGTGTTGTTTGATGCCTGCCGGCTCCGCTGGGTAGGAGATTGCTTCTCTCAGAACCGGATTTTCGTTTCGATTGTTTATCGAATGATAGCACGCTTGGTGCTGCTGGCTGCCATGGCCAAGTCGTGTTCTCTTTGATGCGATGTCTCGCGGGGGATTCGATGCGTGCGCGCAAAAGAGTGAATGACTATGCTTGGAAGCTGTGGGAATTTAATTTACAATCAGATAAGCGGGTGGTTTGAAGACTGAATAAAAGCTTTCTTCTGGCTTAGTGCACTAGACTGGTTCAAAACCTGTTATTAGTCCAAGCACATGCAACTCTATAGAGATGTCGCTCCAGAACAAAATACTGGTTCACGTTTTAAAAAATCAGCCGACAAATGCTTTTTATAATTGAAAGAGAACCAGCCGGCCCACAAGAATTAAAATTGCGAAGAGAAATATCAAAAAAAATTTCGGATCAGTGGTCACTTAAGTCCTGCTGTCGAAAAGAATGGATCAAAGAGTTTGCATTTATTTATTTTTTGTGTGCAAAATGGAATTAAGTGCAAAATACTGGTAATGTGGAGTGTGGCACACGGTGAGTATACTCTGAGTCAAAACAAATGTTTACAATCGGTACAAGCTTTTCAAAGAAGGTCGAGAAGACGTTCGCCCTGGAAGGCCCAGTACATCAACAACCGATGAAAATGTTGAGAAAAGAGAAGAAAATTGTTACGAAGAATCGTCGAATCAATATTTGAGAACTTGCTGAAGATGTCGGCATATCGGTTAGCTCATGAATGGTATGGTATGAGGCGAAGTTTGTTCCAAAATTGCTGAATGTTAACGCATAAGTATCGCTGAGGAATTGTTGAAAGACGTCAACGGCGATCCAGATTTGCTCAAAAGGGTCATAACTGACGATTATTCATGGGTATATGGCTATGACATCGAAACCAAAGTACAATCGACCCAATCTAAGAGCCCAAGGAGAGCCAAGACCTATATGAAGGTTTTGCTGCCTATTTTTTCGATTACCGTGGCATAGTGCATCAGGAGGTCTTACCACATGGTCGTTCAGTCAACAAGGAGAATAATTTTGAAGTTATGCGTTATGCTTGCAAAAAGCAATACAAAGAATATCTTCGGAATTATGCAAAAACATTGAATGGCTTTTGTATTACGATAATATGGCTACTCACTCGTTATTGCTTGTTCGTAATTTTTTGGGAAAAACAACATCGCAATCATGCCTCAAGCACCATTTTCACCAGATTTGGTCCCCTGCAACTTTTTCCTTCCCCAAGATTAAAGAGACCCATGAAAGGACGGCGCACAGCAGTGCCCTTGTATGGGAAACGCGAAAAAAATCGATTACTTTTGGACCCGTTGATCTTTCTTGAAGAAATTTAGTACCAGTGCTGTACGACCCTCCTGCTGTCAAAAAATGGTGGATATAGCATGAAGGATAACGGAGTAATCTTAAGTCAAAAAATTTTAAAAACGCACTTTTTTTACTTAATTGCGTAAAAAAATATTTAATAACAATTTACGACAGTTAATTTTAGCTCAAAACAAAGCTGGAGTTCATATAATTTTTATTATTATGTGGTGGCGTGCTGGGTAGATTCTGACACTCACACGCCGGAGGTTCAGGTTTGATTCCCGGCTGAACACCTCGAGTTTCTTAAGGCCCCCCGTCTTTCCAGCTGCTGACAACACTCAAAGAGTAAAATTTATTTAAGAAAATGCTTCTCGAACTTTTCTGTGTCTATTCGTGAGAGAACAGAGCCCGCACAACACGACTAATTGATGAGCAAGGCCCTGGTCCCCCTATGGACTGTTGCGCCGTACAATTAATATTAGGTCTGTTCCAATTGATTTGTGTACAGAAATTCGAAATTGAGTAATTTGGGTAATAATCTCTCTTGCAGAAAGTAACTCTACCGAAACTTGTGAAACGACTTTTAGTAGAAATTCGTAAACAGCTATTAGACATATGAAATGTCAGGGCGTTTTTATTTTCGATTTGACAGCCATCTGCAGCCGTGCTGCTGCCCACAGTGTTTTCTTCGGCAGAAATTCGAAGGGAGGGGAAATATTTTGCCCTTTCGTGAGCTCTCCTTTCTAGAAAAAAATCAGCTAATGGAACGATTTTTCGTAGTTTTTCGGGCAAATTCGTAGACATCGTAGCAATTCATAGCAATTGGAACAGACCCATTATTCAAAAATATCAAAGTCGGAGTTAAGTATAATAAGCCTTGCGCTTCACTACTTAGTGGTTCATTCCCGTGGTATTCCCAATTTTGAGCTTATCATACACCCAAACGGCTCATTAAATAATAATAATTGTTGACACTAAAGTCCAGAGGGGGACCATGGCCTAGCTTGCTCATCAACTACTCGTGTTGTGCGCGCTACTGTTCTCTCACGAGTAGAAGGGACCTACAGTTTTTTGCCGACTCAGAACGGCGAAATTTGAGAAGCTTTCCTAGACAGTTATTAATCTTTGAGTGTTGTCAGCAGCTCGAAAGAGGTGGTGCCGTGAAAAATTCGAAAAATTGGTGTTGAGCTGGAAATCGAACCTAGACCCTTCGGCGTGTGAGCGTCGCACTCTACCCACTACGCCGCGGCGGCCACATTAAAAGTCCAAAAAATTTGGGCTTTCTAGGTCTTCAAATATGTAGAATTGAAAACCAGTACCAATTAGCCGTGAAAATTATTTCATTGTACGTATTTCTTCCACTTGGGCACCACTGCGCAGCGTTTTGCGACAATTGAGGAGAAACAAACCAAATCGCTGAGAAAAAAAATAAAAAAAGTGCAAATCAGAGCTGCTTTGAAGAGTGAGAAGTTTTTGAACAGACCTCGTGCTGCTTTATTCCTGAAAGAATACGTATGTATGAAGTATTTACGGTATTTAGTATTTATGGTGGTCGCCGTGGCGTAGTGGGTAGAGTGCGACGCTCACACGCCGAAAGGGTCTAGGTTCGACTCCCAGCTCAACACCAATTTTTCGAATTTTTCACGGCACGACCTCTTTCGAGCTGCTGACAACACTCAAAGAGTAATAACTGTCTACGAAAGCTTCTCAAATTTCGCCGTTCGGAGTCGGCAAAAAACTGTAGGTCCCTTCTACTCGTGAGAGAACAGTAGCGCGCACAACACGAGTAGTTGATGAGCAAGCTAGGCCCTGGTCCCCCTTTGGGGGGGAATTTAGAAAAATAACAAAAAAACATATAAATCTATATATATGCAATTTTCTTTCTATATATATGTTGCATTCACTGGTGTTGAATACACAGGAATTTCGTCGAAACCGGCAAAAATAAATTAGCGTAAGTCTGTTCCAATTCATTTGTGCACAGAAATTCGTAGCTAAGTAGTTTGTGTAAAAAAGCTCTCTTGGAGAGAAGACTTTTTGTAGAAATTCGCAAAATTAAATGTAAACAACTATCAGATGTATGAAATGTCTGAGATTTTTGTATTTTCACATTGACAGCCACTGCTGTTTACAGAATTTTTTCGGCAGAAACTCGGATTGAGGGAAAATGTATTATTCTCTCATGAGTTCTCTCTTCTACGAAAAAAATACAACGCCTTTTGAGAGTTTTCGGCCAATTTCAAAATCATTCGTAGCATTTCAGAGCAATTGGAACAGATCTATGAAGATAGAAGAGAAGGTACGGGTTGGGCTTCATGTTGGAAACTATCAACGATATCGTTTAGGTGGATCGTTCGGACCGTAGACGGTTTAAAAGTAACTTCATTACAACCCTGTACTTGTAACTTTTCCACAAAGCCTTAAATAGATTCACACGCTTTTCCGTTTTGCAGTATATAATCTAGTATACAATATTGTACAATTATGGAAGCGGAATAAATGATTTATCTGAGTCAAAAGAAATCTGAGATATGCAAGTCGTAATCGGACATACAAAATGCGGTCCTAACATGTGTTTTTCATTTCATGGGCTTAAAGAATAAGTCCAATATGTTCTTTTAAATTTACCTCAGTTGACAGTCTCATAAATTTCAATAAAGTCGACCAATCCGTTCTGTACTTGAGAATCTATAATTCTGCAAGTTGAGCCGATTTCGTTAATCTTTCGCAAAACTTTAAAAAAGGCAGAATAAAAACTGTGTCTACTTCTGATAATACACATATAGTTGTGATTGTTCCATATACGTACATACAGCTAAACCTTTTATCTGATAATCTGTTGATATTCAGCTGCTTTCGTGAAGGAGATCCTTAAAAGAGACTGTCTGCCACTGAAAGCGATTTATTTCCTATAATAATTAAGAGACAAATTTTGCCAGTATTATTAATCCTTATAAGAATTAAGCTTTTTTAGGTTTATATGTCAGTCTTTTCTTTGGCGGTAAGACATCAGGTCCGTTCCAATTGCTCTGAATTCCTACGAATGTCTATAAATTTGCCCGAAAAACTGCGAAAGAGCTTTCCATTAGCCGTTTTTGTCGTAGAAGAGAGAGCAAAAAAAAGAAAACCTGTGGGCAGCAGCACGGCTGCAGATGGCTATCAAATCGAAAATGAAAAACCTCTGACATTTTATATGGCTAATAGCTGCTACGTATTTCTACGAAAAGTCATTTCACAATTTTCGGTTAAGTTACTCTCTGCAAAAGAAATTTTCACCTAAACTAGTCAACTACGAATTTCTGTACACAAATCAATTGGAACAGACCTATTTTTATATGGTTGTCTGTGGTTTCAGTAATTTGTCATTGTCGGTCCTTAAGGACAGATGTTACATTAAAAAAGAAAGCTCTACAGCAGTAATGAGGAAAATAAGTCTGATTAAGTGCACGAATGAAGAAATAAGTCAAAGACAAAAACTCATTCAAAATATCAAAATTGAAGTAGTTGGCAGGCGGAAAACCAGAACGGAAAAAAGAATTAGTTACGTCCCATAATCCACCCACCACACCAGCGCACCATCTGGAGAGAAGTTCTGCAATGCACTCAAGCTCTCTGGAATTCATTCTTACAGACCTCAAACTTTGCTCAATCGAAATCAATCAACAGAAGATAACTGTGTGTAGTCAAATCTCTGTTTTCGTTATGTTATAATAAAATGCATAAAAGTCAAACTATGACTTCGGATAACCAAATATTTCCGGACAATGTTCAGATTTACAACTCACAAGAGTTTAACACGTCTGACTTTTCATTAAAAAATGTTGAAACACGTCAGTTCTGTGTAACATACCTGACATTTTGACAATCGGTCAATTGTCAACGTTGAAACAACAAATACTTTTCAGTCGAAATACGTGATAACATTCTTATATTTTGCAGAAATATTATCTAATTTCGCACAAAATTATTATTATTTTTAGAAAAGTATTTCCATTATGGAAATGCTGCTCACAGTATTTTTTTTCTTCGCTCTCATGTTCAGTGCGGGTATTGCACATGAAGCTAAGGATTTCGATGATTCTATCCTGTACAAAATCGAATTCGAGCTACCCGCAGACTTAAATGAACCAGATTTTGTAAAATAATCACCAATTCAACGTGGATTTATACTAATATACTAAACTTTTGCAGGCTACCAAGAATCTTGTCCCAAAGTTCTACACCCACGATAAGGAGGAGTACCAATGTGCTATTCCAATTGCAGAAGAAACGCGAGAGGAGAAAACATTGGACTACACAGGACTCTGTAAACAATTTCACTTTGTCTCAATATTCGATTTCTTATGGTTATCGTTAAACTTTCAGCTCCTTTAGAGCTAATACAACCTATGTTCTCATCCGTAAGTTGTTCGTATCGCATTGAAGCGTATTGGTCGTACGAAATATGCCATGGTTTCTACATAAAACAATACCACGAAGAAAGAGAAGGTAAAAAATATATATATCGACACAAAGAATAGAAACCTACACTTTTAAATTCACGCAGGTAAGAATGTTAAGTACCAGGAATATTACCTTGGTCGTTGGAATGACGAGAGGCAAGAGAAACTAGTGCAAAAGCTCGCAGCCGATCGCAAGGAAGGTGTGAAATTCAAAACTACCAAAATCGACAACGTTCACTATCCCTATCTGGAATTGGAAATGGGAAATGGAACATTTTGTGATCTCAGCAACGAACGTCGTACGACGAGAATCCGTTACGTATGCTATCCACACGGGAAAAATGCGATCTATTCATTCAAGGAGACATCCACGTGCAATTATGAAGCAATCATTCTAAGTTCCATGCTCTGTATTCACCCAGCTTTCCTCCCGGAGGAGTCAAAAGAAATCCCCATTAAGTGCTACAACTCACCCACGCTCGCTAGGAAACCGTTGAGCATGCTGAAGCAAACACTGGAGGACTTGGAGATGACTGAAATGTATAACAAAGTTGACATTTTCGGCAACGACAGACGTTTCTCCATGGACTCACAGAACGTTGAGTATTTGCAGAAAATCCTGGAAGTTATTGCAGCTCCTCCACCATTGCCTTTTTTGAATGAAGACAACAGTGCAGGAACTGCGACCGTTGTCTGGGGGGATGAAAACAACAAGTTGCCGAAAGACTCCTGGGATTATATTCGTGCCCATGAGGATTTAAAGCATCTGTACGACTTTCTCTTCAAAAAGTGTCTCATTGGGGTGAGTAACAGACTTGCACTGAAGGTTTTATTATTTACATATATGTGTTTCCTTTAAGGGCACCGGTTGGTGGAAGTACGAATTCTGTTTCGGAAGACATGTCCGTCAATTCCACAAGGACAAGAAGTCTGAAACTGAATTGTTTTTGGGTTACTTCAAGGACAGCGTCCATCGTGACTGGCTGAAGTCTCACCCAGCAAAACGGCTTAAGCGCAAGCCAGCCGATTCGGATACAACAATTTGGCATCATTACGAACAAGGCAGTAGATGTGATAAAACTGGAAAACCGCGAGAGGTTGATGTTAAGTTGATGTGTGTCCTTTCCCCTTCTGTGTCTTCATTGTCAATGTACCTGCTAGAGCCAAAGACATGTCAGTACATTATGGTTGTTGAGTCGCCTCTGGTTTGTGCTGTGCTTCCAATGGTCGACGAAGATGGACTCATTTCAGAGGCAGATTTTAAAAAGTATGTTAGCTCGATGCTGGGTGAGAGTGGAGAAAGTATTGTCGAAAAAGTGACAACAAGTGAGAGTGAAGAGCCCTCTCCTGTGGTGGTGGATGACATTCCACTTTGAGAATGTGTGATACCGTTTTTTGAAATAAACTAGTTTAATGAGGAGACCTTTTCACGGTCACGTGGAAAAAGCTTTGTTTTTGATGGCGTTGCAAAGAGCTTCTGAGAAAAATGTCTCCGTCGGAATTTAATATGGTTGCATCTTTGAACTTTTGCAAAACATTCAAAGCTGTGTTCAGTGTGGTAAGATTTGCATTCGTTCTCTGTCCATGTCGAAGAAGGAAGGCAATAATCAAATCAATACCCTAACACCAAATGTATGATGTGCCTTTAAACCAAAACCAAGTCGTCTAAACCAAAAAGCAAAACATCTTCAACTTTGTTTTATGTATTCATCATACAACTGCAACAACTCTGGCGTAGTCCTAGGTTGCACCGCCCTAAGAGCAAATTCAAACTCCCTCCAAGTGACGAACTCCGATTCGAAACTCTGCTCTAACACCTTTAAAGCCGCCTCGTGGCAAACAGCTTGAATCTCCGCCCCGGAATAACCTTTCGTCCGTGAGACAAGCTCATCAACATCTACATCCTCCGCCAACGGCATGTTGCTGAGTTTTATCCTGAAAATCTCACGCCGTGAAGCCTCATCCGGTAAGCCGACATAAACGATGCGATCAATGCGGCCCGGTCTTAGAAGTGCCTTGTCAATCATGTCTGGTCGATTGGTCGCAGCAACAATTGTAACATCCTTTAGCGCGTTCACGCCATCCAGCTCTGTCAGCAGTTGTGTTAGCACCCTCTCCTTCACCGAGGTTCCACCGCCATCTGTGCTCCTCTCTCCGCCAATCGCATCGATTTCGTCAAAGAAAATTATCGATGGCGCCACCTGACGAGCTTTGCGAAATACCTCCCGCACAGCCCGCTCTGATTCGCCAACCCACATGGAGAAGAGCTCGGGGCCTTTAATTGATAAGAAATTCACTTTACTCTCTGTGGCTAGCGCCTTTGCAATCATTGTCTTCGAACAGCCCGGTGGACCAAACATGAGAATGCCCCGGGGAGGTTTTATTCCCAAACGCAGGAATTTCTCTGGATGCTGCAACGGCCATTCAATTGCCTGTTTCAGCTTCAATTTAAGACCATCCTGTCCTCCTATGTCAGTCCACTTCACATTTGGATTTTCAATGAGAACCTCCCGCATGGCACTTGGCTTCACCTGATTCAGGGCGTAGCTGATGTCGTCTGGCTGGAGTTTGGTGCGTCCACTCTTAACTGTTGCAATACCTGCTGTGTAGATTAAGTTCGCGAGGTCGGAGCCAACGAAACCATGAGTAACGTCTGCCATTTCCTTTATGAAGTCATTACTTAGGTCATGATCGACTTTTGAAAGGTGACGTTGAAGAATGTCCCTACGTTCCGTGGGGCTAGGCGCAGAGATCTCCACCTCACAATCCAATCGACCGCAGCGACGAACTCCCGGGTTAAGATGTTCAATGTTTCCAGTCGTAGCAATTATAAATAACTTTGAGGCTTCCTTCCTGGTTGCTAGACTATCGAGAGTGGAGAAAAATGCAACAGACACCCTCTTTACCACATCATTTGTTTCATTCCTTGGACAGAGGTTATGAACGTCTTCGATGATTATGAGCGATGGCTTTGGATGGTTCCGAAAGGCTTGATCGAAGTGCTGGTTGAGGTTTTTCTCAGTTTCCCCAAGAAATTTGCTAAATAGTTCACTGGCGTTGATCCGGATGGTTAAAGCTGGAGAGTTTGATGACAGTGCTTCCAATATCATCGTCTTGCCACATCCTGAAGGTCCAAAAAGTAAGATCCCTCTAGACACTTTAACACCTGAAATACAATCAAAACGTGACTGCGTCTGGAGGACAGAAAATTGTTCACGAACCTGACAAAGTCTGTTGATATCCAAGTGCAATGTTCATGGCCTCCTGGACTAGCTTTATTTGTCCTGTCAGGCCACCGATGTCTCTGATATCCACACGAGGTGTTTGATCAACGTTTACCTCGTCACATTCGGACTCTTTGTCAACTTCGATTGAGGTGGACGCCAGAACAGTAAAAAATTGTTCGGAAAGTTCAAGGCTCTCGAACCTATCTTCGAGTGAGCTCTCATCTAAGCGGCTACTCCACGAAGTTACTTCAAATTTAAGTAACTTGTTGAAAAAATGTAGATACACTTTGTTTCCAATCGTAAAGATCAAGTCTTTCATTTGTCTGAGCAAAAGGACTTCCACGTCGTGTACAGAAGCCCGTTGAATGGAGAAATCATGAATGCACTTTATTTTCACAAGTTTCGCTGGAATCGCTTTGGACGGCAACTTCATGATACATAGTTGTGCACTTTGGTAATCCCGCCAGTTTTCTTCATAATCTAGATGAGAAGCAAAAAGGTTTTAAACATGAAACGTCCGCAATCTCCCTTCAATTTACCTCTGCCACATACAAACACAGTGGACAGGAACTTGTCAGGTATTGGCCATATACTCCGCGCAATCGGTGCTAGATCCGGCTTTGTTGGCAAACGAATAAGAACAGGTTGACCGATTCTAAACTCACATAACCTCAGTACTCCTTCACTGATAAATATCAAGTTATTTGCAAATTTGTCTGGAATGTCGGTAAGCTCATCGATTGCGAAGGATTTCTTGCTCAAATTCGTTGTGTATAAACAGTGGTCTTTGATGTAATCAAATGTGGTGTACGCTGTGGCATCGGTGGAGCAGATTTTGTCATGATTGTCCCGGTCTTTTGAAGTGATTGTTGCTTTGCATTGCTCGCAGTTATACCATATCGCTTGGGATTTCTTATTTGATGATTTCGGGGGCATGTCTGCAATGATTTAGGTTTGAAATAGAAAGACGTTTACATTTGTTTTATTTTGGGTTACCTGCACGAGTATTTTAAATGTCACACGTTGTTCGAATTAAAACCACTAGGTGGTGTATGAGTAATAGAAAGATAATATGTTGGGAGTATTTTTTTGGCTGTTCGTTAGTTTTGAACTTGAGACTAGTAAAGTGCAAAACACAGCTTATAAAAAAAGAAACTACAATTATTGAGCGAATTTCGAGAAGAGAAATTAAGTGAGATAATTTTCATATGATTCAGAATAGAGGAGCCGACTTGCGTAACGTTAAAACGTGTTAAAGGAGTTTTCCACCGACGCCATCCGCAAAACAAGATAGTTTCTTTTAAATTCGCAAATCGCGACTTGTGCACAGTACAATGAAAAGAAAGTAAGCCGGTAAGAAGCCTCTTCCAAAATAGAATGCTCAGAAGTTTATAAACTTGGAAGCACCCTCTGAATTAGCATATGTCTGCATTTCTTTTCTCCACCTATTGAGAGAACAGATAAGTGGAACCTTTGAATTACATTATCAATGTCCTGCTTCAGTTGCAGTGAATGCCCTAAACAGAGCATGTTCCGGCGCGTTCGTTTCGTACCAAATACATGTTCGATTCCCATTACAATGGGGTACGTCATCGTTTACGAATTTCCCTGTTTATAAACAAATTAAAGCCCAAGGTAAACCTCAGATGGTTGCATAAGGACTACTCAAATGTTCTTCATTTGAATCCTCAAGTGATTAATCAAATATCCGATCTCGGCGCGTCCGCCCTGGAAAGTAAGAAAAAATAAACTGAAAAGAAAAGGACAGAATCCTACCTATCCTCAGGACACCTGTTCGGGTCCTGAGGGGTCCCCTACCTATCCTCAGAGACACCTTTTTGGGCCCCCGAGCGATCGCTTACCTAGCCTCAGAGAAAGATGTTTGCTGCCTTGAGGGGGTTATAAGAAACAGAATTTGCCGAAAGAGTTCAAAAGTATACTTGTACATGCCCGAATACGGAACTTGTTTTGGTAAGGAAGAAATTATAAAATAATAATAATAATATTGATGAGAATGGACTTACTGTATTCTCCGCCATCTGGTGTACTGCGTGAATCTGCTTACACACTATCACTGGCTCACCTGACACTGAAGGCACAATCACAAGTTGGATGGTGGACTAGAATATCAGGAATAGTACTGAAAACACACTCTCTAGCAATGCCTTACCTAAGGAAAGAAGCCACTTGTGCCTTTTGTTCATTGGCCCGGACTTCCGACTGCATCTACTATCTACGGGGGTGAGTCGCTATCTACTTAAATAATAAAGCAATCTATAAAAAGGAGAGCAAGTATCACCAAGGAACAACGAGCGTCTTCGAACTGCCATAAAATAATTCAATAGCTTGGAAAGCCGGTTGCACTTTAAGAAATGTAAGTCCTCTACATGTCCATGAATGAAAACTTGGGTTCTGAAAGCACGTCGTTCTAACTAAGCAAAACCGTACTAGATCATCAATGCGCTGTTTACCCTGAGCCCGTCTTTGTCTATTTCCGTGAATGTAACCCCAAACTGAAAGAAGAACTTGGACAAACTTTAAGGACAGGACTTCCCAATACTATGAACAAACAGGATGTTGTTTATCTTAACGCGATGCAAACCATCCGCTCGTTGCCTACTCTACATCTAAGAGGAAAGCGCACTGCAACCCTGGCTTGTCAAGCTTGATGAGGTGCTTTCCGATTACTACAACCAAACAGGATGTTGTCAATCACAATGCGATGCATATCATCCGTTCGTTTTCTAATCTACTTCTAAGAGGAAAGTGCTCTTCTACCCTGGCTTAACAAGTTTGATGAGGGGCTTTCCGGCAACTAACTAAGAAGGGGAGTGTCCTACACTGTGCCCAGCTCCATTCAGTAACTTCAATGTTACTTCACATGAATAGCTCAAGGCGTCAACAAGCAAAGAGCAAACTTCCGCAAGACTGCATCAAAAGTACACATGTGATATATGTAAAATACTTCAGCAGGGGCGACTCGCCCGCCGAACGTGAAATGTTTAAAGCACAAATTCCGAACCGACCCGTCCGTAATCCAAAAGGCAGTGGAGGCCAAATCGCTTCGTGGGGAAGAGGTATGACTTCAGTGTGACATACAAGTAGGTAAGCATGTACCGAACCGCATGAATGTAACCGTTGCATTATCCTGAAGTGTCGATCGTTCTTAAACATGCATACCATTAAAAAATAAAGAAGATACATCGATTAGTGTGTGCACTTAGATTGAAAAAAGAAAGAAATGCAGATTTGAAATCGAAGGGTGCAATAGTACCCGGTGACATGGGTTCGAACAAGCACTACAATCAGGGACTTCTACCAACATATCTAACATCCAGCACCCACCACCCAGCATCAGCATAAGCACTTTGCCTGAGATGGAGAAAACGAGTACGTGGGAGCAGGAGAAAAAATCCGTAGACGACGACCACTAACGCCGAACACCCACGACGTGCACCCTACGACGACCCGCGGCAGACTAAACTCGCTCCCGCGTCTAGGCCTGCTTATATACTCTCGGAGAATCCGATCCGGCAACTCTTAATTTTTCAATTTTTTTTTTAATATTCTCATATTTTGTTTATCGAATTTTTTGTTTCTTTGAGTTTTTTTTAAGCCACATGCATTTTTGTGATTGTTAAGGACTGTATGAGTATGTGTGCAGATCAGTCTGCGCAAATTTTAAGGTTTTCGCCAACTTAGGAGCATTTTTCGTGAGATCTGTAGAATTTTCCACCAGCGAACCTTCCACTTTCAGAAATGATAGTGTGTGTCCAGATAAATCGCAAGTTTGTAAGTTCTCGAACGACTTAAAAAAGGATCAATTCAAACACATACAAAATGGTCAACCAATTGCTTCTTTTTTGCAAAAGTTTATTTATTAATTCTTACACAAGGGGCTATTGGAACAATGCACCAACGATAACAATGGTTTTTATAGGAATCAAATTTGTATTTTATCCCGCCTAATCAATCTGCCTTTGCAGTGATCAATTCTTCTTGAAAAAGAAAAATTAAAGCTGAACTGCAAACGTGTGGCGCTTTCGAAGAAACTTTCTTTTTGTTGATCCGAGGTGTAAATGTTATTTTACTCAAAACTGACTAAAAAAATATTAACAAACCGTTCAGTTCACATTTTATTACTTTTTCTGTTTTAATTAACAGTGAAAGAACTATCGTTACTGTTGGTTACGGTGGACGATCTTTACAGGCGTTTTGCTCAGTCTCTCAGACACATGTTTGGGAATTTCGACAAACATTTTGGCAAACTTGTTTGAATTTTTTCCCTTGTTGGGGAGTAAATAAAATCATCTAGTGTGTCCAACAGAAGTTTCAATGTATCTGTGGCTCAAGGTGAAAACTGCATATGCGGAACTTTTTCGGGAAAGTTTTTCCCATTCGCATCACATGCTTCCACCTAAGAAGTTCCTTTGCATTGTCATTTTCAGGAATTCTGTGCAATAAAATTGTGTCCGCCTCATAGGAGTTGCACTGTGGGATTCCACAGTAAGAAATATTCTATTCTATTCTAATACTTTGGATTTATCTCAAATAAGTTTTTTTCACAGATGTTCACTCGTCTGCAAATTAAAAAATTACATTAAAAAGTTGTATGCATTGAATTCATTCTCACATAAAATGATCCGACACAACTTGCTAATTCCATTTGCATACTTTTATTTCAGCTTCAATCGTTTTGGTTTTTAAACTTTCGACAATTCTTTTTTGCATACAATCAGAGATAAGGGAATCAAGTTGTCTTTCTTATCTCTGCATACAATTCTCGGCATAACCGTTGAAAATGTCAAAGTTGTGTTTGGTCTACTAAATTAAAAAGAATCTACCAGAGTACCATGTTGACTAGTCAAACCACTAGATGGCCCAAGAGCAACAGGGGGAAAAATTGTTGCCAAGATATTGCTGGAATTTGTAGCAATAAATTATGAGTTGATTTTTGTCTTTGTTCCAAAATAATCAAAAGACCTCTTTCTTGTCCAAATGCTACCTGCATTAAGTACCAGTATATATATATAATTGGTTTCCCATGTTTACACTTGAAACAACACATTCGTCCTACCTTTACCAAATCCGATGTAGAGTTTCAGTTTAAATCTAATGCACTGGCAACACTCAGATCCCATTTTTGTTTACCAACAACGCACCTGTTGTTATGGATACAATCTCAATGAAGATTACCCCAACAAAAACTGACGATCATTTGGACTATTTTAATTGAAATTCTGAATAAAGTTTTCCCACAAAGTGTACCTGGCCAATTAACAATAAATTTAAATTTATATCATGGATTGGGCTGAAGAATTAAAGTTATCCATTAGAAAGGTCTCACTATTCCCCACATATCCATCCAAAAGAAACATATTTACATTTACTTTGTCCTTTCCCAGACAACAGCACGTAAGGGCCGACGTGCAAGTCAACAAAAGTCACTTGGCTCTCCTTCGACTCCAGAAAAAGACATTTCTCTCGACATCAGCGTTGATATCAATCAGGACACATCAGGAACAGACACATCTGAAAGCAGAGTTCCTCCAAAGCGTATTTCCGGAGGCTGGGCTGACAGTGGGCTAAAATCTTCAAAGTAACTTCAAAAATAACATCAATCATAAGGACGCTTTCTTTCAACAAAATGTCTTTTTTTCCAGGTTCAGAAATAAAAATCTTTTGGAGGAGTAAGTAAAAAACATAAAAACGCTGGATTAAGATTTTAGTTCATTTTGGCATTCACGTTTTAGTGAACGTTTTCGGCAAACGTCAAAATCCTCAGATAGTACCCCACCCGAAGAGGATATCCCAGTTATCCCAGACCTAGACGATGTGAAGGATGAAATTCTCATGAATGAAATAGTCGAACCACCATCGTAAGTACATAAAACCTCTTTAGTCATCTTTATTTTCAAATTCCAATCTTTGTCTTAGGGTGTCGGTGAATAGAGTGGTAACTCTGAAGGAGCTGAACTCTGATTTGCTGTCACAGAATGCATTCTCAGCAATTGAGGACGTTGACTTAACAATTCTCACAAAGTGCTTGCAGACACAAGACAGCCTTGACGAAGCCGACGAGGTGTGGGAATGGGATAAGCTGTTTACCGACGTTGCCGCTGAAATTCATTCTGATAAGACAACAGTCGAGGAAAAAATTGAAATCGCTGCTGATGAAATAACACCTTCATTTGCTTGAATGGGATCGGATAGGTTTGGGTAATTTTATAGAAAGTTATATTTTGACTAATTTCAAAAGAAATAAATTTGTTTTCTGGCTTTGAAAGGGCTAACCGACGCTCTCAACTAATGGCACTGACGAGTTATTTCCGAATGTGCTTTACAACTTAATTTCAGTTAAAGCCCCCAAATTGTCTTAGGCGATTTTAAAGAAGAGTAAGTTTATTTATAATTGATGAGCCTTTGAATCAAAAATCAATGACAAGAAATGTATAGATCGGGAGACCAACTGCTGAAAAGTTGCCTTTTTTACGGTTGTATCATTTAACACTCACATGCATTGTGTATGAACGGATAAACTGACTTCATTCAGGAAAACAAAATAGAGCTCTCTTGGTGAATATATAACTTTGAATTCAAAGCTGCATATTAAGATCTCTACATATGTTAAGGTCGAAAAACAAAGTTGGTTAGACCAACCGCATTGGAGACAATTCTCCAGCATTATCATTTTTTTTCCTTGCCTGATCTGTTCAGCATCTTAATGTGGTATACGCACATAGACGACATATTATTATTACATACATATACATAAATTAATTTTTACACGCTAGCTGCGAGGGCTTTCGGCTCTAAGTATATAAAGCTAAATATTTAAATTAGATTTGGTAATAAACTTATTAATTTTAAGAATGCTTTTTGGATTAATAATAATAATTGCTGGCGCTTCAGTCCACAGGGGGACCAGGGCCTAGCTTGCTCATTAACTACTCGTGTTGTTTGTTTTTTCGATTAGGTTCACTTAATATTGCGTATGGTGATGAGAATCCGGGTGGTTGGAGTACATGTTGGACAATCACCTATGCCTAAGACGTGTTTAATATCCCTTCTGAGTTTTGTAAGTTGAACATACTGGTGGGTTCTCATTCTTGAGGAGATGTTGATGTGTAAGTGCGGTGTGCCGTAGACGCATTCTGGCGAAAGTGGAATTGTGGTTTGGACCTGTCCTTATTAATCCACGAATAGTTGTTGATAGTTCTGCCAGTCAGCGAGTTGGGTAGTCTTAATTTTGTGTTGGATGTATCTTGATAGGTCATATTTGGTGTTGACATCGAACAAAAAGACAGGAGCACAGTGAGCAAGATTTGCAGTGGTGTCAGCAATTTCACCCGCCTTTAATCCCTACATGACTCGGGACCCACATTATGAGGAGCTCCCTTATTTTGTTTACTATATCAGAATTGTGATTTAGATTTTTTTACTGCACTTATTACTGCCAAACTATCTGAGCATATAAAATATTTGCTATGAGTCTTCAGAGCTATTGTTGTGGTCTTGTCAATGGCAATTGCTTCCGCAGTAAAAATGGATGTTCTGGTTGGTAGTATGCCTATACTGAGCACTGAGCCGTCATCTAATGTAGCCGCAAATGAAACGCTGCTATTTGTCTTGGAGTCTTCCGTAAATATGAACTTCCATCCATCAGACTTTAAATTGGTGGCGTTAAAAAGCATTACAAAACTAAATCTATCAGATAATCATTTAGCTTAAAGAGAGCGGTTGCCTTTCTTGAGATGAGGGATATAAAAAAAATAAATGAAATACCTACACACTTTTTCTTTTTTACACCAATCTCTGTGTGTGAATTCACAAATTAAGAAGAAATTTTGCGATACACCTTGTTATCGAGCGACTAATGGTTTTTTTTTGATTTGAAAACGAATTTTTTTTTTATTCTGAAATTTCAGTTTAGTTTGATCATAAAATCTATGTTTTAGCAACTATGAGGATTCAATAAACTATGCTCAGACTTTACCAGCATAATTCATAACTCACCTTAAGCAGCATATGTCTCACTTATTAAGGAACAAACAGAATATCGTTATTCTACGTTAGTAACAGTCACTGGCGTTGTTGGATGGAAACTTGCCTCACGTGAAAACAAAACACAATAGTCTCAAAGATCCGCAGTAAACAACATCGAACGGCAAGGCTGCACCACCAAGTATCACCAACAATTTGTCAGATGAAATAACCCATTATGGAATATGCCGTCCACTATAAAATGAAGCGTTTCCAGCACACAGCACGCTGTTCCATCATCCAAAAGATATTGAATTTGATGCTGGCTACTACAGCTGTTTCGAAGAGTTAATTACTGAACTTAAATACAATTAAAATACATGTTTGTGATTTGTGGCGCATGTGGGCATAATTTTTTATTGTCTACGAGAACTTGGTGATTGAAAGCAAGAAGGAATATCCTGTAAGAAATGTAGTTCTTCTGGGAATATCTCTCAGCAAATATTTTGATCTGGAAGCCTTAAGGGTCTTATAAATAGGTTGTTTTGCATCCATGCTGTGACACAGAATTAATCCCAAATGTATAGGGGTCATTTCATAGGCCATCTTAGTAATATTTTTTTCACGAATCTCAAACATGATTAAATTCTAAAAATCAAACAAATTTTTCTTTTGTCATGAGTTTTACGAATTTTATTACCTACATATGTATGTAGTACGTGAGTGTACATACTTCAATAAAAGTTCGGTTTAAAAAATGTGTATTCATATTACATATAAAACTGATTGTAAGAAATGCAAAAAGTTAACTTAATCTAAGAGAAATAAAAGAATTCGCAGTCTGCTTGAAATTAATTTAAGACTAAAGTAAAGGGTTACAAAAAATCAGTCAAGAACCACTTGTGTGTGGTTGTTCGGTAAACATTTCCTTTGTTTTAAGCTTATATTCGATTCGACTTTAAGAGATTCAAAATATTAAAAATAGATGTATGCTTCTAGATGATAAATACAAACGAAACACAAAAATGTGGTTGAGCATCGCCTGCTGGAAGACCGCTGATCAAAATGTGGACTAGCTCACTTCAGGGCCAAAAAAGGAAGTAAGAAAAATACTGTTGATTAACAAATGCTGAAAAAAAATAGAAAAAGAATGTGTTAATGGGATATTTTATGAGAGTTGCAATTTTATCATGACCACTGATAGAATGACGGACTTTATGAGATACCTGAAATAAGCTGATTCAGAAAGGAAAATAAACCATTTAAGAGGCGAAAGCTGATTCATTCTACATTTCCATTCTTTGTATGTAATAATAATAGAATGGTGCGACAGTCCACAGGGGACCATCATCAACTACTCGTTTTGTGCACGATACTGTTCTTTCACGAGTAGAAGGGTCTTACAGTTTTTTGCCGACTCCGAACGGCGAAGTTTGAGAAGGTTTTTCTTAGATTTCTTAATCTTTGAATGGTGTCAATAGCTCGAAAGAGGTGGTGCCGCGAAAAGTTCGAGGTTTTCGGCGTGTGAGTTTCGCACACTACCCACCACGCCACGGCGGTTCTTAGTATGTGTTGGTAGATAAATAAATAATTTGCGTAGTGCTATTAAGAAGTAATAAGAAAGTCTGTTCTTTAAATATCACTCGTTCTTTAAGCGATGGGTTGCCCCATTACGGAGGGAGACATATTGCCATTTCAACCATGCAAGTCGTATTCGTGGCCGCCGTGTCGTAGTGTGTAGAGCGCGACGTTCACACGCCGAAGGGTCTAGGTTCGATTCCCGGCTGAACACCTCAAATTTTACACGAACACCACCTCTTTCGAGCTGCTGACAACACTCAAAGAGTAATAACTGTTTAAAAAAGCTTCGCAAACTTCGCCAAACTTCGGAGTCGCCAAAAAACTGTAGATTCCTTCTACTCGTGAGAGAACAGTAGCGCGCACAACACGAGTAGTTGATGAGGAAGCTAGCCCCTGCTCCCCCTGTGGACTGTCGCGCCAACAATTATTATTATTATTAAATCGTATCCGACAGTTTATTTGTTGCACATAAGATCTGATTGGATCTGACTTTCGATTGCAGTCAAGCCCTGGATCAAGTTTAAAAGGCAGGTATAGCCTATTGCAATATACTATGATGATCATCAAATAAACAATTGAATATGTTAAGATGTAATGACCACCTGCATTGAATTGAATACAATTTGTGTATTCAGAGAGATAAGTCTAAGATCCGAATTGGTTGTTAAAAAATGTATAAGCATAATATAAGCATAAAATGTATATAAGAAAATAGTTGAGAGTTCGAAACTAAGGATACTATGTACAATTAACTGCCAACATTTTCTAACCACATTAAGAAAAGCATAAGAGCAGGCTTTTTGAAACTTCTAATATTATTTAACTGGAAGATTTATGTGGAGGATTCTTCCGGAAACTCGTATGTGTCTTCTTTCTCTCTCTCTTTTTGAATCAAATGAAAAATTTTAACAACTCTAGCTAGGTGAAATTTAATGCTTATAATCTAACTCAAGACGTATTAAAAAATTACGTTGTTCAAGCAGATGCAAGCTTGACTTCTCTTGTGAAATAAAAAATCGAATTTGCAATAGAATCAGCGGCGGTATGCATGGAACAGACCTTTGATTCAATATGAAATGGGAAAATATCAAACGATTTCTAGCGTCAACAACTTAAAATAATGCTAACTTACCTGACATTATATTCTTCAATTAAAATGGTTTAAATTATGTGTTCTTAAGTATTTCTTCTTTTTTTGGGAAACACTATCTTAAAAATATAAAGCTGCCGAGTTGTTGCAATTTGGCATGACTACCATTTCAGGGCGTCGTCTAATTCGAGAAGACTAGATTGTACACTGGGCAGAAGTTCCTCCTCCTCCTCTCCTTCCTCCTCGGTGGGCAAATAGGTTTCCATAATACTGTTCGTTTGTGGAATTGTGTTATCATGTTCTAGGGCCACCTTTTCATTCAGCTGTATGCCAACCGGTGGCTGAGGAGGTCCCCTAAATATGAAACACACACATAAAATCAAATATTCGGATAAGATTTAAAACATACTTCTTCAAGTGCTTCTTGGAATGTCGTACCAGCGCTGAGGACTGATTGAAACTCGACGGACATTCTTTGCATTGATAGGGCTTTTCCCCAGTGTGTATTCTACAAAAGGAAAAGTTTAAATTGATTTTCAACAGCAAACAGTGTATACCTCATGTGGCAGACTAAGTTGGACTTGTTTGCGAAGATCTTGTTGCATCCAGTACACTTGTGGTTCTTAATTCCCTTGTGCACGGCTTTGATGTGTACGTTTAGGTAGGAAATCTTGAGGAAAGTCTTTTTACAAATCTCACAAACGATGTTCTTCGCATCACGATGCACCGGCTCGTGCTTCACCAGGTCTCGCTGTGTTTTAAAGCGTTTCTCACAGTGCATGCACTCGAACTCACGCTCCTCTGAGTGGGTGTGCTTGTGTGCTTTCAAATTGCTGGATGTAGTAAAGAATCGACTGCAGATTTCGCATTGATAGCGACGTTCTCCTGTATGCACACGAGCGTGCAGGAGGAGATTGCTCGATTGCGTAAAGCGTTTCTGACAGATCTGGAATTAAATCTCTATCAGTACCGGCGTCTCAGCTATGGATGAAAACTCACTTCGCACTCATAAGGTTTCTCTCCGGTGTGTATTCTCATGTGTGATTCCAAGTAACGTGGGTACTCGAAAGTCTTGCCGCATTCATTGCACTGCTCAGGAACTTTAAGCGGTTTGTTTTCTTTCTTTTTCATCCGGGTCTTTTTGGGACTCTGGAAAGAGTTGCACGAGGTAGGTGGCATTCAAATCGAAAGGCAAGGCCTTACCACTTTATCCACAGCAGGTTGTGTCAATTCCGTTGGATCTGTGTCTACCTCCTGCTTGAGTCCTTCATTCAAAATGATTATATCGTGCATTGTGTCCTCAGCATCGGATCTGGTTAAGCTGCTGACATCAATTACCACATCGTTGAGCACATCGTCCTCAACCTCAATGTCATTTGAGTTGTTCCGCTCGAATATATCACAAATATTTTCGTAAATATCATCGTCCTTATCGATTTGGGAGTGCGATGAAAACGTCGATTCGTGATTGCTGGAAAACAATGCAATAGCATTCAATGCACCCCACTATGGCATGAAAATCGACAACACTTACTCAATACTACCGATACGATCGTTGGACATGGAAGATAATTTTCCGCAGGGTTTTGTGAAACCCGCTAATTTGCTGGTCGAGTTAAGATACTCGTGCAGTCGGCTTTCGGACGATTCCGAAAGCTGTTTGAGATTGTAAGCATCAACAAGACGATAAAGGCATGATTGGCACAGCATTGTGGGAAGATTTTCGTCTGGATTAAACTGCAAATAAAACGATTTCTTCATAGCGTGCGACCTTCTTTTGTGTTTCAACATTCTTTGTTGCTCACCTTGAAAATGTTCAACTTTTCAACCATGTCAATGGGTCGCACCAGAAACGTTGGACTAAATATCGATACCAGAATATCGCTCTTCAAGCATATGCGACAAATTTTGTGAAATTCGTACAGTTGTATTGCGTCCATATTATGTGCGGTAAATAATAATAAAAATGCAATAAATAAAATCAAATTAAAAGAAGATCAAGAAAACACAACGCTACAGAATTGCATCTGTATGGTGGACAGTGGCGGACAGCTGCTTTGATGTTTATACAAAAAGCAAAAAAAAAAAAATCAGAGACGTCAAACACATGGTGATGTGCAGCGGCATCGATGAATTCGATAAATGTGAGTGAGTTCCTTAGGGTGCTGCATTAGCTAGCGTACAAAGTACAATAATTTTTAAGTTTTTTAAGTTAAACATATCACAGAGGAAATTGAATTGAAACGGAAACTAAGGACGGTTGATTGCGGACTTTTGTAACGCGGTATTACAGGACAGATACTGTTGTTTGTCCTTTCTTTGTTTGTTTGTGTATAATAAATAATTAATAAACTTCTCGCAATGAGTATGGTGGAGAGAAAAGCATTTGTACAGTCTGTTAGGATGCATATTTGCTAACTATTCTCTGGCAGCCATCAATTGCTCTTACCAGATCCTTCGCTATTCCGATTTGTCTCAGCATCATTACCAGAAACCGTACGCGAACACATTGATCTCCTAAAAATTTGTTTTCCTTTCTCATACACAAACCATTTCTTTATACAATCCCCTTGCACACAATTTATACCAATTTTGGTATGTCACAATCAATTGTCAAACTGAACACAAATCGCTTTGATGTCAATTCCGAACTGATAAAGAGTGTAAATAGATAATTTCTTTCATATATTATTATGACTCAGGAATTCTAGTCGCGACAGTATCAATTTGCTTTAAAAATTAGTACATACGAACCGCGATATACGAAAGAATATCATCAAATAAAACGAAACAAAACGCACACGATGTCTATGTCTACAAACAACACAACTTCTCGACCATCACAAAATTTCTCAGATCTTTACTCTACGGATGAGTTTTACATTGGGCTGGGATTGGCCTTATCGTCGTGTTTCTTTATCGGTTCTAGTTTTATCATAAAGAAGAAGGCTCTATTGAGATTAACTCGTCATGGCGAAGTTCGTGCTGCTGCTGGTGGATTTGGATACCTGCGAGAATGGATTTGGTGGGCCGGTTTACTGACAAGTATGTACTGTGAGGAAATCATAAGGTTTCCGATGTCATTGACTCGGTTCTAGTTTTCCGAATAAGGCATTTAAAATTTTCCAATAGAACGTGGCCTAGAATGAATCAATTGTCGTACGTAATTTGTTTTTGTTTATGATAAATAACAGAAGTAGTTATTCCAGTTTAAAATTCTTGTTTTAAGGTGCATCAAATTGGCTTTGGTCATCTGCTGTGCAAATTGTTGTTCATTTCTTTAATTTTAGCCCAAGTGATAAGTAAAACGATCATAATACAGACAAACCAAGAGTCTTGTCTATAAGCCTTCTTTGGCACTTCTTCAATTTGCTCGCGCAATAATTTTATTCAAGCGATAACGAAACAAAAATATATTGATAAGGAAAGTTTTTAGGTGATCAATGACTAAGAGACTCATTTGTTGTTTTATACCTGCCCGTAGTGAGGAAAACGTGCTTCGAGTTATTGCAATGTGTTAGAAGATACCACTGTTCGCAACAGCAATTGCATTTTAATAAATAAACAAAGCAATACATAGCTTTGCTATGTATTGATCATGTTCCTAACCTAATTAATGCCAATAAAAATATGCATTTAAAAGCTTAAGTAGGGCAACATGCTGCAACCTCTCTTTGAACAATTTTAGTTATTCAGACTTAACATAGCTTGCTCCTATCTAATGACTTTTGATATAGTCAAGCATTCCTTTTCCAACAAACTTTTAACCAATTTGTGTTGACGGAAGTGCGGCCCTACTTGTCGAAATTTATAGCATTCGACTGTCTATAGCTTCATTCCTAGTTTATACTTATTTTGTTATTACTTTATCTCTCTCTCATTAAGTCTTTTTGGTATAAACACTACAATATGTAACTTTTATTTCGATCAAAGGTTCACCTGAAGTGGTTTTCATTCATCTTGTTTGAAGTTCAAAGTGAAGAAAGACGGGTTTTCGTCTTTCAATTAAAACTTCAAACCCCGAACTTTGGTTATACCCTATATGTGTATCTTGTCTAACTAAGTCTAGAAGTAGACACAAATCAAGTAGGAAAAGTATTACAAATCTGGAAAGAGCCCAATATAGACTCTGTAAACCACTGAATCATTTTGCACTAACTATCCACATTCAATATTGATGTAATATTTTTTTCTCGTTCTAGTGGGTATTGGCGAACTAGCAAACTTTACGGCATACGCCTTTGCACCGGCGTCACTTGTCACACCACTTGGAGCTTTAAGCGTCATTATTTCCGCTGTAATGGCATCGAAGTTCCTTAACGAAAAACTGAATATGCTAGGAAAACTGGGCTGCTTCCTCTGTATCCTGGGCTCAACGATTATTGTCATCCATTCACCAAAGGAAAAGGAAGTCGAGGATTTACAAGAGCTGTTCAATAAACTTCAGGATCCCGTGTTTGTCCTCTATGTGATATGCATACTCGGCAGCAGTTTGTTCGTCGCTTTTTTCATCGCCCCGCGTCATGGACATTCAAATGTGGTAGTCTATATTTTCCTTTGTTCTGGAATCGGCAGCTTAACCGTGATGTCCTGCAAAGCGTTGGGTCTTGCAATACGCGACACGATCTCGGGAAAAGTGAATAATTTCGCGACCTGGATGCCTTGGTTTTTAATTATTGTCACGGTGACATTTATAGCCATTCAGATGAACTACCTTAACAAAGCCCTCGACATTTTCAACACCGGTATTGTGACTCCCATCTACTACGTGATGTTCACGTCATTGGTCATCACCGCCTCAGCCATACTCTTTAAGGAGTTCACTCACATGAGCTTCGAAAACATTCTCGGGGACATTTGCGGTTTCTTGGTGGTCATTGTGGCTGTTTTCATGTTGAATGCGTTCAAGGACATCGACATATCGCTCAGTGATGTACGGGGTATCATGCGTCCGAAAATGCAAAAATTGTCGCAGTACGACGAGGATGTTCTGGTCGCAACGAACAAGGAACGAAGATACTCGTATGGCTCCGGTGATATGTTTCGGAAAGCATGACGGAAGTGTGAAGCTTAAGTGAGAGCCTCGAAACCAAGTGTACTTCCTCAACTCACACGCTCCAACTCACTTAACAATTTATCTGCAAATTCGTTGGTATTCCCAAAATTCAGCTAAAATCCTTTAGTGTGATAGTAGTAGTAGCCCCTATGAACTATTTACGTATTAATATTTATGTAACGATTTCTTTTTTGTCTTTTTTTGGTATTTAATACACGACTGTAGAATTGCCTTTGTGGCATATTGTAAAGACATACAAATTGATAAATCTTCGACTGGTTTTATAAGCTCATTTGATTGGGAGTCTTTTATTTCATCAAATAGTTCTCATGTCAAGTGTTGAATGGGAAGAACAGCGAACCAGAAAGCAATATTTAATCTCTCTCTTTTAAATGACACACCAACAAAACGGCAATTCGAGCAAGGAAGAAAATATTCAAAAAAGTCGTTTTTAAAAAATTAAAACATTTTTTAATCTTTCATTTATAATTGTGATAGTCGCTCATATATTAGATCCACGTGCTTATCCCACTCCGCTATGAAGAAATTTCCAGCAATAGGATTGCCCAGCTTGTATTTATCTACCAGTGCTTGAATTTTAAAGAGTTCCCGATGACTGGTGCGCTTGTTATTCAAACGTCTCTCATCAAATTTAAGTTTTCCGGGTTGTTGAAAGATTAAAAACACAAAACGATGCTTTCCCGTAGCCCGAGGTGGACAGGGGCTAATATACTCCGACAGGATTTCGCCGCTTTTTACATCACTTCCTGGAATATTCCCAACTAACCAAATGTGCCACTCACGGAATGTAGGTCTTCCTCGACTCGGTGAATCGGGATCAGTGAAGTACAGAAGATAAAATGCCTTGGGATCGGCCTCATAGGTTACTTCTGGAATTGATTGAACTTGTGTTGGCGTTAGAACATTTCCCGCATTGACTGTAACTCCAGATGGATATTTTATCTGTGCAAACTTCGGTGGGGGAACAGAAATTATGTGGGGCACAATTTCGTTTGCTCGAAATATTGATGCCGCATCTGTTGCCTTTTTTGTAACCAAACGAGTTGTCAGTTCAGTTAATATTTGCAATGACTTTCTTCGAATTCCAAAAGACAACATCTGAACAAAGTTTTAATAACTAATAATTTTGAACTTAAAAAATTGATGAAAAATTGTATGTCCGTATTTCTCAAAGATATATGACTGTTAGTGTTCGAGACAGTGAATTTGACTTACTTTTAAATCACGAGTGATTTACCACCATATCTTTCTTATTATTGAACAGTTTTTTTTATGTCAATTTCTAGGGATAACATTGAAAGATATCCTGGCTAGTGCTTACAAAATTCTTCTAAATTCACAGTAACGTGTTTCATTTCTTCGTTTCAAACGTCATCTGCAACGTCCAATTTTAATTTGTTTTAATAAGGGAATTGCTGCGAACAAATACAATTACAATAGTCTTTGAATCCGAGCCATTGGGACAACGCAACAGAGGACGACCTAGACTGAAGTGGCGTACACAAGTGGAGAAGGACCTCAACCAACTTGGAGTGCGCAACTGGAGACAGCTGGCGAAAGATCGTGCTGGCTGGAGAGGCAAGTTGGTTGAGGCCCAGGTCCACCCCGGACTGTAGCGCCACAAGAAGAAGAAGAAGAAATACAATTACATCTGCGATTCCAATCAAATTTGTTTTAACGATGTCTGCGCGGAGACAATCGCTTTTCGTAACAGTTAAAGAGTAACATGTTTATATTAAGATGGTCTCGCTGCAAGTTGGTTTTTGTTTTCGCATCATGGAACGCAATTCTTTGCTCGAACTAAGCGCAGTTGCAAGCAGATTACATTATCTTGAGCTAGCATGTTTTAATACACACTCTTGTAGAAGACAAATACCCTAATGTTAACCGTTACAAGTTTTACATTAAAATCAGCAAATACTCTTTTCCAATTTTTAATGGTTTTCACCCTGAATGCACCCATTTATAAAAAAGCCATTGCATTTCTTAGGTGAAGTTTAAATTTTTGTACTAGATTACAATTTGCACACTCCATATATAATCAAGACGTTTGAGTTACCCGGTGCAAAAAATTCAGGTTTTTGTCGTGATGATTCTAACCTCACTGCGGTCCCAACTACCAACTTTGCTCGGAAAGGCAACGAAAACTCTAATCCAGCCCAAATCAGAAGTGAATCTACGCCTGTATTCAAGTGCATTGAAAAAAGCAATGGAACAACACGGAGTGTGCCCTGATGTTATTAGCTGCGTTCCGCAGGAAGTGGTCAATGTTTCTTATGATTCTGGTGTAACCGTATCAATGGGTAATGTTTTGACCCCCACCCAAGTTAAGAATCAACCGAAAGTGGAATGGAAGGCTGACGCTTCTGCACTTTACACCTTGTGCATGACTGACCCAGATGCACCAAGTCGAAAGGAGCCCACATACCGGGAATGGCACCACTGGCTGGTCGGAAACATTCCGGGCAACGATGTGTCCAAGGGTGAAACTCTATCGGCTTACATTGGCTCTGGTCCACCAGAAGGAACCGGTCTTCATCGTTACGTCTTCCTGGTCTACAAGCAACCCGGCACTTCCCCAATTAAATTCGATGAGAAACGCTTGCCAAACAATAGTGGCGATGACCGTGGTTGCTTTAAAATTCAAAACTTCGCTACAAAATATAACTTGGGTAATCCAGTTGCTGGAAATTTCTACCAGGCTGAGTTCGATGATTATGTGCCAATTCTCTACAAGCAGCTTGGTGCATAATTTTTTCGACCTACGAACAGAGTTCTTCACGTTACATAACATCTGGAATAAACAATATATATTTGATAAACAAATTTGTGATGTTTAACATTCTAAAGAAATAAAATTTCAATGGAACGTAAAACCAGTGCTTTGTGGTGTTTCTTTTTTTGCAATCAGTTCTCATTTATTTTTATATGTTGGTAGGGGTTTGTTGTGAGGGGCTTGGCAGGGTGAAGTTAATTAAGGAATGACAACTAACGTTTATTGCGGAACGTGGAACATCATAATGACAAATAAATTACAGAAGCTGTGCTTAAATCATTTGAGATGTATTGAATAACTTATTCGTTCGCATTACCTTTAAAATTTAGAAATAAATTGCAATGACTTGTGAGTAGTTGAGGTTATTTATTCATAAAGGAGATAAGATAGTATTTCTGATTAAACAAAAGATGCTCTGTTTATTCTTAGAGTCGGGTGTTGTTTTACCAAAAACTAATAGAGTGGAAACTCATCCCAGTTTCAACAAAAGACTTATTTTTAATGTACAGTTCTCGGCATGGTTTAGAATGTAGTCACAAGAAGGATCATTGTATTTGCGCTTGAATTTTGATGAGAAAATTTCTAATTGAATACATTTTAGTTAGAGTTTGCATCAGGAATTCAGAAGTACTTTTCTTATATAAGTTAAATTTTTATTTTATTATATTTTGAAAAAAAATATTTTTTCGGAGGCTTACGCCTCTTTATTCTTTCACTTCAAACTTAAAACTGATATTACACTTATTTCTTTACTTATAACCATACCTATGCCCTAGTGCAAGCTAGACCACTGCATCGGTTCGTGTCGCACCCCGTGTTTTGCTGGAATATCGCGGTGTCAAGTGCATTTCGTTTCCTCCTACGGATTTACACGTTGTCAACCGCAAGTCTTCCTTATCTGAGCGATGGAATGCGCTTGCTCAGGCTCCTTCGTCGGACTTGCATCTTCGTCGTTAACTTATATGAAAGTGAATACTTTGCATTGAATTCAACAAAAGCATGCCTCATGATGCAGGTAAGAGACAAAATCTAGTGAAAAAGATGGTTGTTTTGTTGCTTCATCGTTCCTAGGTTCCTATTTGTCTAAACAGGGTACATTGATGATGGATGAAAAATAATGGATGCACAATGAAAAGTTTCCAAGCACTACTTTCTGGGGCGACAAACCGTGAACGTGGAAAACACATTTGTTGAAATAATGGCTTCTAGACCAAATACCAAAGGCGATTTAGATGATATGCTTCTTAAACTGCGTTGAATACGAATTTTGCCTCTAATGTCTCGTAAATCGCTCAGTTTTGCTTAGGACGCCATAAGAAAGAAGTAAATAAACAGTAAATTGTGAAGGATGAAGGACAATATTATGATTGTCCAAATTAACTATAGGTATTAGTTATTTTGCATATGAAGTCTGTCAGTACTTGTTCCTGTGAAGGCAAGGTAATCGAGGCCCGTCGCTGGGATTCTTGATTTTGTTGCCAATCCTGGGTTGAAAACATCGTATTTTTTACGGCACCAACTCTTTCAAGTTCTTGACAACACATAAAAAGTACCAATTTGTCTGTGAAAAAGTTTTTCAAATTACGTCATACGGACTCCGGTCTTCGTTTTCTATTCTAATGTAAAAGGAACAGGGGCCACCTGGCGTAGTGAGTAGAGTGCAACGCTGACACGCCGAAGGTCAAGGTTCGATTCCCGGTTGAACACCTCAAATTTTTCACGGCATCACCTCTTTCGAGCTGCTGGCTACACTCAATGAGGAATTACTGTCTAAGAAAAAGCTTTTCAAACTTCACTGTTCGGAGTCGGCAAAACACTGTGGGTCCTTTCTACTCGTGAGGGAACAGTAGCGCGCACAACATGTGTAGTTGATAAGCAAGGTAGGCCCTGGTCCCCTGTGGACTGTACCGCTATACAATTATTAAATTATTAATGAAGGAACAACAGAACGCTCAACACGTGTATTTGCTAAAGAATCTAGGCCTTCTTCCGCTTGTGGATTGTTAAGCCATTCAATTTTTAATATGAGACTTTAACCTAATGTAATACATGTAAACCTTTCTTTGGTGTTATAAAATGGACCACATTTTATGGTTTAAACGCAGAATCACTCTTACCATTCGCTATTTCTTGGGCTCAAGAGGCAATTGAGTAATAAAGCCCTCTCTCGAAGGACTAGGCTCGCTTTATATAACAGCTTGATCATCCCCGTCCTACTTTATTGTACAGAATATTGGACGTTAGCAAAGGCGGATGAGGGAGCCCTTAGTCTTTTCGAGAGAAAAGTTTTGTGTGCGATTTTTGCTCCTTTTTGAAGTAATGGCATCTGGAGGAGAAGATTTAACGACGAGCTCTATGGGCTGTACAACGATATGCGCCTGGTCAAGCGTCTACGGATACAACGCTTAAGATGGCTAGGCCATGTTGAGTGTATGGACACCACTACTCCGATCCGAAAAGTCTTTGAATCCGTGCCATTGGGACAACGCAACAGAAGACGACCTAGACTAAAGTGGCGCACACAAGTGGAGAAAGACCTCAACCAACTTGGAGTGCGCAACTGGAGATAGCTGGCGAAAGATCGTGCTGGCTGGAGAGGAATGTTGGTTGAGGCCCAGGTTCATCCCGGACCACAGAAAAAGAGTTTATGGTTTCATTGCTTATTTCTCGAGTACCGCTTTTAAATGCGTTACGGCAATCATTGTGAATCGAGTACTGCATTCAGCCTGTCCTCGTTGTAGTTACCTTGAAGCGTTCAGAAACGACTTGTACAAATTCTAAGTATCAACTGAAGTAGCCTCGTATTTTAAGGAAACGGCTCTCTTAAACATTTAAAGTTTATTGAGTTCCTCATGTGTTTGACTGCCAATTGCAAATGCATTATAAGGTCTGCCGCAAACGTTTGATCTATTCAGCAAAAATGGGATTCGTTTGCTTGAATACATTTTTATAAAAGCAGTTTATTTATAGAAACTAACAGAAAGTAATTCAACGGAAACAATCGTAATATTTATTGCAAAGATAACTGATTAGGCTTAGTTTGCAACTGCCACTCGAACTTGAAGCATCTGAAAAAAACAGAAAAACTTGGGTCATTTTCATCAATCGCCTCAAAAATAATCACACGCTTACCTTGTTCGTCTTATCGAAAACGGCATTTACGCGATCCTGGTCAAGCTTGTAGTTGACAAACTTATCGAACAAATAGCCGTGCTTCATAGATTCGACTAAAATACGATCCTCTCCCACGTCAAGGGAAATTTCTTGTGAGGAAATCTAAATAGACATAAATATTACCGAAATTCACTTGACAGTAGTCTGAATTTACTTACACATTTAGGCATATACAGTTCAGCTTGAATTTCATCCACACTTTGTCCCTTCACCTTTGCCCTCAACTTGAACTGTGGGACTGTCGAGGCAGCCAGAGAGATTTCTTCCTTAATCTTTGCAGATTGGTCTTCCTTAAGTTTTGCGCTCTGTTGCTTCAGCAAATTGATTTCATTTTCACTCAGCTCCTGGACCAATGGCTTGTTGCCGGCACTTGCATTGAGTCTAGCCAAAGCGTTCTTATCAGAGAGTGAGGAGGACTGCAACACATTCTTGACATCGTCGTTGCGGATGCGATGTGCCACGAGTGTGCCGATGAACTTGCGATTGTTCAATATGATGCATTTGTCGATGCTCACTTGTACGTTGTACTTGTCGCTGAGGGCTTCTGCTATGAGGGTAATAAAGAAAACCCTAAAGAGTTGAGATTTTTCGATTTTAACGAAGAATTTTGGATTTATTGCAATGTCACATGCGTCGCAGGGATTGTTGGATTTGTCTTTTGTGATGCGCGGCTCACTTATGCTCATCGGCATGCGGAAGGAGCTCGGCTTATCGGACTGCAGAATCTTTGTGAGTTCCGCTTCGGTGATGTCCTCCGGCGGGGGAATGTCTGCTGTTTGGCAGACGTTGATGAAGTACTTCTCATTGGTGTTGACTTTATACGTCTTAATGCAGAAGCCTGAAACGCAAAGAAAAATACAGGATGATAAGAACTCTAAATATGTTTATTGTGGAAATTATTCATGTTCGCATTGTGTCCAACACTTCCAGCAAGTTCATTGAAGATCGAATTAGGCGCAGTAAACCGGCAGAACCAGTTTAATTGACCTTCAATCGGTATAGGGTCAGCGCTAAACTCGTATTAGAAGCTGTAAGACATAAAATTAGTCAAGTTTTTCTCTCAAGCGAAGGCGCGGCATGAAGGTGAGTAACTAGAAAATTGTTTAGATTTGAATTTTAGCGTTGAAGCAGCTTCTGCGCTGTCGGATGTTCTTGTGAATCTCCAATATTAGCAAACCAACACACACTGTGTGGGACATATTGTACATTCATTAAGTGACCAACGAAAACCTGTTAGCGATGCTAATGACATTGAATATCTTAGCTGGTTGATAAAACAGAGTCTAACCAAGTGAAATAGGTGCTTGATGCTTTTGCGGAGGTTGTGTGCCATTGCCAAACGAATACTTTCTATCAGCCCATAACGCAGAAATCGTCGCCTGTATGTAGAAATTCTTTTTTCCTCATACAGGTGTGTAGGATATTGAAAGTGAAAGAAAGTTAATAGGTCAGTTGAAGCAGTGATTAAACTCGAAAACATTGCACATTTGTAAATGTATTGTTTTTAAAGTGAATTGAAAACATTGGCTAAGGGAAATATTCAAACATTTAGTATTGTCGAATTTTTGTGTTAATTCATTAAAATCCTGCAACCTTTATAAGATGACGGGAACTTTAAATCACGTGTTGAACGGAGAAGTTTTGGCACATAATTCACTTCTATACGAAATAGAATAGCAATCGACTTATAGGCATTTTAGGTTCTTTTTCATTTTAAAATCGTGCATATCAGGCGTTAAAAAAGTTGTTGAAGAAGAAGGGAGATCAACAGAAACTTTTGCGACTAGTTTTGGCCAAAACATTTGCATTAACATTTTGTACCTTACGATTTAAATATGTGTAGGGATACATTTCGTTTTAATCTTGTACAGATAATAATAATAATAATTGTTGGCCCGACAGTCCACAGGGACCAGGGCCTAGCTCGCTCATCAACTACTCGTGTTGTGCACGCTACTGTTCTCTCACGAGTAGAAGGGACCTACAGTTTTTTGCCGACTCCGAACACCGAAGTTTGAGAAGCTTTCTTAGACAGTTATTACTCTTTGAGTGTTGTCAGCAGCTCAAAAGGGGTGGTGTCGTAAAAAATTCGAGGCGTTCAACCGGGAATCGAACCTAGACCCTTCGGTGTATGAGCGTCGCACTCTACCCACTACGCCACGGCGACCAGCGTACAATCTTGTACAGATATCTGGACATAAGATCCTTGTTTAAGTTCATTATAAACTTGTTGATGGTGTTGAATTTAGAGAGCTGTTTAACTGTGATTTAGATATCAGAGGGGCTTGTATGTACTAAACTAGAACAACTTCTACTACAGAAGAAAGGTATTCAGAGCACCACATATTTACCCACGCACTGCAATGCACAAAATGATTTTGTTTTCCTCTCTAAGCCTTTAACCTAGAAACTTCCCCATTAGAGAATAACTCCAATAGGTCCAAAATGCAGCCTATTCGCTGACGGCAATCAATCTTGTGGTTTAGTACTTTACCCAATATCATCGCTTTGTTCAGCTTTTAATTAACCATGTAGGGAAATAAAGTTATAACTATCACTCCTTATATATATATATATGTACTCGTAAACTTGATAATGCTGTGAGGGGACGCCGCGCTACGATGGATAAGTGCGACTCTAACACATCTTGCGTTCATGCCTACCTGCAATGAAACTCATCGCTGGAAGTTTTTTTTTCGAGGAAAATTTGAATTTATTTTCAACTTTTCCTTGGCCCCAATTTTGAACTAGCTTAAATGTGTCCAACTGTGAAAAGTCTTGTATTCTTGGACGAAAGTATGCCAAAATGTTTTTTTACACAAAATTCACCAAAACGAAGACACAGTGAAGTTCAAGTGCTGAGAACGATGGATGATTAATTTGGGTTCCTTTACACGAAAGCACTCTTTACTCCGACCAGCTCTTGCTTTGCTGGTATTGTTTTGTAAATTTTTATAAACTTGAGGTTGACAAGCAATTAATGGTGGTGCTCGAAGACGAAAAACGAGTTGCAAACGTTGTACAAATATGTACTGCTCCAAGATGACTTGCCAACTACCAGGAACGTTCAGTATCGGGGTGAAGCTGTGGTTATATATATAAATTGACGTATTTATTAAGTAATACTATTATTTTAGTGCATTCATGTAAAATTTCATATAAATGTGATTATTAATTCGCGTTTTATCTCTAGTTAAACAAAATCATAATGACAACTGAGACGATGATGGTAGAAATTGAACCTCGCGCTGTAAAATAATTTCTCATTAAGCAAGGAAAAAGTAAAAAAACTAGTCAAATGAGATGGTGGCCGTCTACCAGGGTTCCGCACCTTCATTATTAACTTTGCAAAAGTGATCAAGTGGGTTCAAGAGAGGCAGTGAGAGCATTGAAGATAATCCCGCTCCGGCTACTGCTTGTACGGAAGAAAGCATCAAAGAAGTCGAAAAACTTGTTCTTGAGGATGACCGAATAAGTGTGAAAATTATGGCAGAGATCACCAAGCTTTGAACTGGTACCATTTATATTATTCTTCATGGCCATATTAACCTATCAAGGGTCAGTGCAAGGTAAGTGCCACGAATGCTCACAGCGCCTAAGAAAAAAGTGAGAATCGCTTGCTGTAGAGAGCATTTGGACATGTATAGTGAGAACGCGGACGGTGTTATGGATGAAATTGTTACTGGGGACGAAACATGAGTTCACCACTATGACCCTGAAAGCTAACAAGAGTTCATGCAGTGGCACAAAAAATAAAGAACACACCCCCCGAAGAAGTTCAAAATCACTCCGTCTACCGGGAAGCTCATGGCCACAGGTTTTTGGGATTCAAAGGGAATCTTCCTCATTAAGCACAAAAAAAGGTGCAACCATCAACGCCACATCCTACGCTTCCACTTTGCATAGTTCGCGGGAGGAAAATAAAAAGAAAAGACGGGGTAAACTCGCAGCGGGTGTGTTGCTTTTTTATGACAACGCTCCTGTTCACACAGCGCACAGAGTTTTCAAGGCTGCTGCGAGAGATTGTGGTTTCGAAGAATTCCAAGACCCACCTTATAGTCCAGAACTTGCCCCTAGTGATTATTTCGTGTTTCCGGATTTGAAAAAATGTCTTCGTGGAAAAAGATTTTCGAACGATGAAAAACTAAAGTCGGCAATAAATGGGTGTTTTGCAGAGGAAGAGGACTTTTATTTTTTTGAGGGTTTACAAAATATTATCTCAAAATGTAACAAAAGCATTGATGATAGGGGAGATTATATTTAAAAACAAAAATAATTAAAATCTTATTCGCATTTTTCTTCATATCAATGCCGAGAATATATGAAAGGCTCTGGTAAATATGTGCATAATGTAAAAACAAATTACGAAAATATGCCGTCCTATAGAAAGAAAGTTTAAGATGCTTAAAAAAAACATTTATTTTATTTGATACGATTTCTGTTCGAAAAATAAGGGAAGGGAAATTTTAATTTTTCGTAAAAAATATTTATTCCTTCGCCTTATTTCTATTTTGTTCCCCCTTAGATACAATACAAAGTTTAGGGGTTAGGGGTTTTTCTAGGCGTTATTCTAAATCCTGGAAGCAGTTTTGATATCCATACTTTTGTATGCCATTTGCATTTGTATTTCCTAAAACGTCACAAAAATCTGTCCTCCTATTTGTCTCTCGCTGTCATTTAACAATTCCTGAGCCATGCTCATGCGAAATTATACGCCTTATACCCTAATTTCCGAAAAAAATTGCATGCCATAAGTCAGCCGATATGCCGAAATCTTGAGCAACTTCTCTAATAGTGTTTCCACGATTCTCCATAACAATGTTTTTTTACTTGCACAACTTTTATTAGGTAGTTGTTGATTTGCTAGGGCGTGCAGGGCGAGCATCGTCGTTCACCTCTTCTTGACCTACTTGGAAAAGTTTGTACCACCTTTATACATTTTTTTGACTTAAAGTACACGCAGCGTATGCCGCTGACAATATTTCAAGGTTTTGAGGTCTTAATTCCATTTCTCACACAAAACTAAATTTGATCCATTTTTGCGGCAGCAGTTTGTTCCTCTCACAAACAAAATAAATATGCTACATAGCTGAAACTGTAGACATAACACATCACTCAATAAGTCCCGGGACAGACATATAAAGGGCGCCACTATTAACAAATCCATGTTAATTTTAGGAAATGATACCTGCCATAAGAAACTAACATTTTGATACCTTTTTTATGGAACGACTTATCTTTGGCCTCAAAATGAGCTTCAGTTTCGGTGATCACCTCCTCATTCGAGCCATATTTTTTTCCGGCGAGCATCTTCTTGAGGTACGAAAAGAGACCAAAGGTGACCATATCTGGAGAATACGGTGGATGCGGAAGCGATTCAAAGCCCGATTCGTGTAATTTGGCCATGGTTTCCAACGACTTGTGACATTGTCTTGGTGGGAAAGAATTTTTTTCTTCTTCATCCGTTTTTTTGCAATTTCTTCCTTCAAATGCACCAACATGCGATGTTGTATTCGATGTTATTCCTTTTGCCTTTCTCAGGGCAGTCGATAAATAAAATTCCGTGCGCATTTGCGTTTTTTGACGTTTTGGGCGTGATTCACCGGCTGGTGTCCACTCCGCTGACTGTTGATTTGAGCCTGAAGTGTAGTGGTGGATCCATGTTTCATCCATTGTGTATACCGACGCAAATAGATATGTTTATTCTGTCGAAACAGCTGTAAGCAGCTCTCACAATCATCGAAACGTTGTTGTTTTTGGTCCATTGTGACCAAACGCGGCATCCATATTGGAAGCAGCTTTGTCGTGGAAACCAGTGTACACACTGCCTTCTGATGTCTTTAAGGTGTCAGCCACCCCTAGCAATTTCAATTTGCGGTTTTTCGCGTACAAACAATTGCATGTACTTTTTTGGAAGTTTTCATGTGAAACCACTTCAATTGGCCTTCCAGCCACCGATAAATATTTATTTTTGATGGAGTGGAATCCCTGTAACACTTTTCAAGTCATTGCTTAGCTTGCACGGTATTTCTCCCATCAAAAAGCAGTGCTTAATCATCACTTTTTTCAAAAGTAAATATCACTTTAAGCAATATAACTTGTAACCCAATAATCAGATTGTCATGAAATTTTGAAAGATATCATTTCAATGTGCTTCCTCCATATTATATGAATTTTTTATTAGCGGCGCCTCTTATATAACAGTCCCGGGACTTATTGCGTGATGTGTTATTTTCGAGACAAGTGAACCAACATAACAAAATAAAAAAAAAATCGATAATCAAATGTGCGTAGCCCGCGAATTACAATTTCTTCTTATATTTGGAACAGACCTCGTACATTGCCCAAAATTCCTTTTCTTTCTGTGTTACAGTTGGTAGTTCTTTACAGCAATTATGAGGTTCCTATAAAATGGATGAGTTAACTCTTGAATCAGCTGTTTAACATTTCTCTGCCTGCCATAGTTCAGAATTTAGATTTTGGGAAAAGAAACAATATTCGATTTGTTCAGTTTGCATCCATTCCGCCAACGAGTGTTCTCATCTTATTATTCAAATCATAACGAGAAGGGGTCATTTCCTTGGGTAAATATAATCTTCTGCTGCTTCTTCTTGTGGCGCTACAGTCCGGGGTGGACCTGGTCCTCAACCAATATGCCTCTCCAGCCAGCGCGATCGTTCGCCAGCTGTCTCCAGTTGCGCACTCCAAGTTGGTTGAGGTCCATCTCCACTTGCGTGCGCCATATAGTCTAGATCGTCCTCTGTTGCATTGTCCCAATGACTCGGATTCAAAGACTATTCCGGCCGGAGCAGTGGTGTCGATACGCTCAATATGGCCTAGCCATCTTAAGCGTTGTATCCGTAGACGCTTGACCAGGCGCATATCGTTGTACAGCCCATAGAGCTCGTCGTTATATCTTCTCCTCCAGATGCCATCAACACAAACAGGACCAAAAATCGCACGCAAAACGTTTCTCTCGAAAAGACTAAGGGCTTCCTCATCCGCCTCTTGAGCCCAAAGACGCAGCGATTGGCAAGAGTGATTCTGCGTTTGATTTCGGTACTGATGCTGCTGTCCCTGTTTAGCGCGGAGTCGAGGTAGACGAAGTCCTTGACTACCTCGAAGTTTCTGCTGCCTAGTGTGACGCTCTGTCCGAGGCGTCGATGTTGTGTGTCCTTCCTTGATGACAGCATGTACTTAGGCTTACCCTCATTTACCGCCAGACCCATTTTAGCCGCTTTCGGTTCAATACCAGCAAACGCTTCATTGACGGCTCGCTGTGTTCGTCCAATCACGTCAATGTAATCAACGTAAGCTAGCAATCGAACTGTCTTTTGGAAGATCGTGCCTCTGGTGTTGACTTGTGAGTTACGCACGACAAAATCTGCCCGCGTTAATAATTCATTTTGCTTGCTTCAAAAAATTCTCTAGCACAGCTCTTGCCATTTAACCCATTTTTTTTTTTAATTTTTCTACACGGTTTTGTTTTCAACGTTTTACCCAACTGTTTCTATTCGATGTACTACAAAAAATCTTATATTTTTTGGAAACTGCAATCGCGGAGGACTGGCTTTTTTTGTGTCTACAGTCGTCAAAATGGACAGTGTTGGCCTGTTCCATGCCTTTCTAATATCTTAATCGGCTCTTACTAGTTTTTATTGTTAACAAAGTTCATTAGGTTCATGGTAAAAATTGGTCAAATTCAATTTCCAAATATTTGGCAAATATTTGTTGTTGAAGCTTGATACGAAGAATTTTCGTGAGTTGCCATATTTTTTCGCTTTATCTATGCATTAAATCGATTCTGTTACGTCTTTGTCTTCATTAGGGCGAATTTACAGATATGAATACTTTTGTTAATTGCAAATAGTGGGGTAGAATGTATTTTGCGTCCTTCTCAAGGGAATCCACATAAACTTTTCCGCTTAAGAGTTATTCGGTTTTTATGCTTAATCTGTTAACTGTTTACAACTAAAAGGGATTGCATTTATGTCACAAAATAACAACAATTTAATTTGAAGAAAAAATATATGTGCTCATATACTCGTCCCTCTCCATGTTCAATGTACTCGTACTCGTCACCTGTCCATAAGCTTTGAATGCTCTTCAAATTTGCAAGCGAAAAAAAAAACAAATATGGAAACTTAAAAATGTACATTTTCATACATTCCTCCAAAAAATACGAAACATAAAACAAACATTAGTACCTCGCATGCTTTAAAGTTGTAAAAAAATTATGAGACTTAACTCCCATATAACACACGTAGTAATGTACGAGATAAACGACGGCTTTTCCGATTTATGCCAGGTACACATTCTTTGTTTGGTTGAACAGCAACAGTAAATTTTAAATAGTTTTTAAATATTTGAGGTTCCACGAATTTAAACTTCTTTTCAGATAACCTCCAAGAAGTGACGACTTATTGTGAAATACAACCACTATTCAAGGATGAACGCGATAAGACAGATGTTTTGCGATTCTTCTTAATATGTATGACGTAAAATATCTCCCAGCAGCGTACCCCTGTTCACACTAAATTTTACAATTAGTTTATGATAAGATAAACGAAAGCCACTTCGCATTAGGCACGCGTCCGTGCAATCTGCAGTTATTGCGGGACACTTGAGAAGCGCTGACAAATACTTGACAGCTCAAATACCGCTTGGTGACATACTGCTGAATGAAACGAAATCCAAATGATGGACGATTTTCCTATGAGCATACCACATGAAGGTATGATTCAAGTGTCAAAACAAGGAACTGTAACCAATTTAGTGTGCAGACAAGCGTGACATTTGGATGAGTAATACACATAACCACTCATAACTATTGAAATAAGGCATAGATTTCAAATGAAAATTTAAACTTTTTAACGGGGAGTTGTGCAAATAGACTCTAAGCAATCGTTTTACACTAAAAGTTGCAACCTCACAACTGTTCGCAGATAAGAACATTGTTTTAATTGTGTTGTGACAACTCGATTTGTAATGAGAATTGATATGAACTCTTAAAATATATTTTATCTTGGAGAAATGTGAATGACGTGGTAGATCGACGTTGTTTCAAACAAATACGATGACTTTTAACTACTCTAATCAAACACTGTTTTATAGCCATGGAATTAATTTCACATTGCGAGAGCTAAGTGATTTACACTCTCGGAGAGTGAGTTTATTAATTTATTGTGACTGAATCAAAGTCTTTTTTGTGGTGGCCGTGCCGTAGTGAGCAGAGTGCAACGCGCACACGCCGAAGGGTCTAGATTCGACTCCTAGCTCAACACCAATTTTTCGAATTTTTCACGGTACCACCTCTTTCGAGCTGCTGACAACACTCGAAGAGTAATAACTGTCTAAGAAAGCTTCTCAAATTTCGCCGTTCGGAGTCGGCAAAAAACTGTAGGTCCCTTCTATTCGTGAGAGAACAGTAGCGCGCACAACACGAGTAGTTGATGAGCAAGCTAGGCCATGGTCCCCCTTTGGACTGTAGCGCCAACAATTATTATTATTATTTTAATCAAAGTCTTAAAAACAAATGTTCTTAAAGGTTGTGTTCTTTTTAGAGGAATATAACTTTGAAGCGAAGTGCCAAAGACGAAATTTTTGTAAATTGATATAGGTTTTACTTATTCAAAAGATTAACTTCTGGCATTATAAGCTAAATAAAGTTTTTGGTATATGGACGCGACGGCTAGTTGTGATGTAATTTAATATGGAGGGAAAATTTCCGACAACTTCAACTGCAAAGCAGTGACACAAGGCAATAGAGGACGTGTTAAAAGGAACCCATGCTGCACACATGTGTCCAAATTTGAGCTTATTATCATGAATGGTTTGGAAATTATAGCAGTCTGAAATTGTTTACTGTTGAAGTCAGTCAGCCTACACATTCCAAAAACTAAAAAAAAGGAAAGATACCCTCTCGTCTCCAGTCCTTGGTTTTCATTTGATAGTGATTTTAATAACATATGGTTCTCGTCACTATTAAAAATAGTCCTCTTTCTAACAAAAACTCTCAAAAAACCATGATGTTTATGAGTGGACTAAAAGAATCAGCACATTGATTAGATGTGCATCTAGTTCTTCTCTCATCTTTGGTACATACAGTTGTGTTCATAAAAATAGCAGTAGTTATACGACTTAGATAATTAGCAACATATTTCTAAGAAGATCCTTTTTCTAAATGTATATCCGGTTTTATTGTGTTTTCCGGTAACTAAGATACCATACCAGAAATAAAAAATAAAAGAAGTCTAACTTTCTCCTTTTTTCACTCATTCATTGAAATCTGTTGATTGAAGCCTGTTCACAAAAATAGCAGTGTTTTTGGTTTGACCATGAAGTGTCTCAGAAATTGTTGTTTAGACTTTAAAAAATATTTGTGTGTTCTTATTTGGTAAGTGAATGTTTTTGTATATGTTGTCTTTTATAAACATACTTTAAGGTTAGAGTCGATCAAAACATTGAACCGAAGATAAGCGGAATTTGATCAAAAATTGCGTTTGGAGGGAGAAACATATGCTTCAATCCAAGAAATCATAGGATGTTCTGCGAAAATGGTCAGCAATGTATAAACTGGAAAGCTAGGCCCGAAATACGCGGTCCAAAAAGAGGGACGGCTAATCGAACTGACCGAAAAATTATCACCATGGCAAAAGAGAACCTTTCAATAAGCTCAAGACAGATAAGGGATGAACTCCAACTTCCGGTAAGTGCTGTGACGGTTAGAAGACGTCTTCTAGAGACTAAACTACCAGCTCGAAGTCCGCGAAAAGTACCGCTTTTGACAAAAAAGCTTGAGCAAAAAAGATTGTCATTCACCAAGTTTCACAAAGTTTGGCCTAAGGAGAAATGAACGAATGTTCTGTGGAGCGATGAAAGCAAAATAGTCTTAATTGGATCGTCGGGAATATGTAAGAAGACCAAAGAATGAAGAAAAGAATCCCCGTTATACAGTTAAAACTGTTAAACACGGAGGAGCAAAACTAATGAGCTGGGCCTGTTTCTCATATAATGGGGTTGGGTCTATACATATATCTTATGAAGGGTATAATGGATGGTGCTGAGTACGTTAAAATTTTAGAAGAGGTTATGCTGCCATATGCCCAGGAGGAAATGCCACTAGTTTGGGTATATCAACAAGATAGTGACCCAAAACATACGTCAAAACGGCCAAAATCTTGGTTTGATGAAAAAAGAACAACCGTTATGGAGTGGCCAGCACAATTCCCTGACCTAAACCCTACTGAAAACTTGTGGGGTGATGTTTAAAATTATGCCCATGAGGCTAAACCAAAAAACGTAAAGGAATTGTGGGAGGTAGTACGAGAGTCATGGGAAGCTATACCAGTTGAGAGATGTCGGACTCTGCTGAACTCAATGGACGAAGATGCAGCGCAGTGATCAAAAACAAAGACTTTGCTACAAAGTACTAATGTTAAGCTGTAAATAATAATGATTTCATATTGTTTTTTGATTTCTGTTGTCTAGCCATAGCATAATTCTAAGCACCGCTATTTTTCTTGGACAACTGCCAAAAAATATAGTTAAAAGTTATGAACAACGTTTATTTTGTTATATACCCGTTAAGACTGAAATACTTTACTCTTGTATTTTTTTTTTTTTTTTAGAAAAATAATAAAACAATTTTGTAGTCGCCGTGGCGTAGTGGGTAGAGTGCGACGCTCACACGCCGAAGGATCTATGTTCGACTCCCAGCTCAACACCAATTTTTCGAATTTTTCACTGCACTACCTCTTTCGAGCTGCTGACAACACTCAAAGAGTAATAACTGTCTAAGAAAGCTTCTCAAATTTCGCCGTTCGGAGTCGGCAAAAAACTGTAGGTCCTTTCTACTCGTGAGAGAACAGTAGCGCGCACAACACGAGTAGTTGATGAGCAAACTAGGCCCTGGTCCTCCTTTGGACTGTAGAGCCAACAATTATTGTTATTATTTTAATCAAAGTTTTAAGAAACAAATGTTTTTAAAGGTTGTGTTCTTTTTAGAGGAATATAACTTTGAAGCGAAGTGCCAGAGACGAAATTTTTTAAATTGATATAGGTTTTACTTATTCAAAAGATTAACTTCTGGCATTATAAGCTAAATAAAGTTTTTCGTATATGAACGCAACGGCTAGTTGTGATGTAATTTAATATGGAGGGAAAATTTCCGACAACTTCAACTGCAAAGCAGTGACACAAGGCAATAGAGGACGTGTTAAAAGGAACCCATGCTGCACACATGTGTCCAAATTTGAGCTTATTATCATGAATGGTTTGGAAATTATAGCAGTCTGAAATTGTTTACTGTTGAAGTCAGTCAGCCTACACATTCCAAAAACTAAAAAAAAGGAAAGATACCCTCTCGTCTCCAGTCCTTGGTTTTCATTTGATAGTGATTTTAATAACATATGGTTCTCGTCACTATTAAAAATAGTCCTCTTTCTAACAAAAACTCTCAAAAAACCATGATGTTTATGAGTGGACTAAAAGAATCAGCACATTGATTAGATGTGCATCTAGTTCTTCTCTCATCTTTGGTACATACAGTTGTGTTCATAAAAATAGCAGTAGTTATACGACTTAGATAATTAGCAACATATTTCTAAGATCCTTTTTCTAAATGTATATCCGGTTTTATTGTGTTTTCCGGTAACTAAGATACCATACCAGAAATAAAAAATAAAAAAAGTCTAACTTTCTCCTTTTTTCACTCATTCATTGAAATCTGTTGATTGAAGCCTGTTCACAAAAGTAGCAGTGTTTTTGGTTTGACCATGAAGTGTCTCAGAAATTGTTGTTTAGACTTTAAAAAATATTTGTGTGTTCTTATTTGGTAAGTGAATGTTTTTGTATATGTTGTCTTTTATAAACATACTTTAAGGTTAGAGTCGATCAAAACATTGAACCGAAGATAAGCGGAATTTGATCAAAAATTGCGTTTGGAGGGAGAAACATATGCTTCAATCCAAGAAATCATAGGATGTTCTGCGAAAATGGTCAGCAATGTATAAACTGGAAAGCTAGGCCCGAAATACGCGGTCCAAAAAGAGGGACGGCTAATCGAACTGACCGAAAAATTATCACCATGGCAAAAGAGAACCTTTCAATAAGCTCAAGACAGATAAGGGATGAACTCCAACTTCCGGTAAGTGCTGTGACGGTTAGAAGACGTCTTCTAGAGACTAAACTACCAGCTCGAAGTCCGCGAAAAGTACCGCTTTTGACAAAAAAGCTTGAGCAAAAAAGATTGTCATTCACCAAGTTTCACAAAGTTTGGCCTAAGGAGAAATGAACGAATGTTCTGTGGAGCGATGAAAGCAAAATAGTCTTAATTGGATCGTCGGGAATATGTAAGAAGACCAAAGAATGAAGAAAAGAATCCCCGTTATACAGTTAAAACTGTTAAACACGGAGGAGCAAAACTAATGAGCTGGGCCTGTTTCTCATATAATGGGGTTGGGTCTATACATATATCTTATGAAGGGTATAATGGATGGTGCTGAGTACGTTAAAATTTTAGAAGAGGTTATGCTGCCATATGCCCAGGAGGAAATGCCACTAGTTTGGGTATATCAACAAGATAGTGACCCAAAACATACGTCAAAACGGCCAAAATCTTGGTTTGATGAAAAAAGAACAACCGTTATGGAGTGGCCAGCACAATTCCCTGACCTAAACCCTACTGAAAACTTGTGGGGTGATGTTTAAAATTATGCCCATGAGGCTAAACCAAAAAACGTAAAGGAATTGTGGGAGGTAGTACGAGAGTCATGGGAAGCTATACCAGTTGAGAGATGTCGGACTCTGCTGAACTCAATGGACGAAGATGCAGCGCAGTGATCAAAAACAAAGACTTTGCTACAAAGTACTAATGTTAAGCTGTAAATAATAATGATTTCATATTGTTTTTTGATTTCTGTTGTCTAGCCATAGCATAATTCTAAGCACCGCTATTTTTCTTGGACAACTGCCAAAAAATATAGTTAAAAGTTATGAACAACGTTTATTTTGTTATATACCCGTTAAGACTGAAATACTTTACTCTTGTATTTTTTTTTTTTTTTAGAAAAATAATAAAACAATTTTGTAGTCGCCGTGGCGTAGTGGGTAGAGTGCGACGCTCACACGCCGAAGGATCTATGTTCGACTCCCAGCTCAACACCAATTTTTCGAATTTTTCACTGCACTACCTCTTTCGAGCTGCTGACAACACTCAAAGAGTAATAACTGTCTAAGAAAGCTTCTCAAATCTCGCCGTTCGGAGTCGGCAAAAAACTGTAGGTCCCTTCTACTCGTGAGAGAACAGTAGCGCGCACAACACGAGTAGTTGATGAGCAAGCTAGGCCCTGGTCCCCCTTTGGACTGTAGCGCCAACAATTATTAATAAAACAATTTGAATTAATAGAAAATTATTTGTCTATTTTGAGGAACACTGCTATTTTTGTGAACACAACTGTACGTAAAATGTTACTTCAGCTGCGAATGTTAACGAAACGAAAACTAATCAAAAAGTGTTGCTACCCCGAAGAGTAAATGTGACAAAAAGCTAATGAAATCAGATTTGTGATTTAAACTTCAATGCTCAGATAAATTATTAAAGTACAGTCATCGTCTGGCTCTCGTAGCGTAAACATCTCGTTCACTTCTACTGCCGTTCGACGCCTTTCTCTTTTGTAACATCTTCCCGCCTAAACTCTTGTCGGTTATTATCAAATTAAATTACTTCTCATTCTTCTCTTCATAAAGTGATTAATATTTTCTCACTTGTTTGCTGATTAGACTCATTATGGGCCCACCGGGGCCGCGTAATAAATCCGGTAATCAGTTTGACATATTATCAGATATGTCTACTGAACAACCCAAAGCTAAGAAAAATAAACGGAATACATCTCCGTTTGAGTTCCCGGAGTTACCTACCATCCGTAATACTAAAAACCCCAAATTTGTCTTAATAACAGCCAAATCCGAGGACAAACCTATTTCGTCCGTAAGTATTTTTGTCTTAAGAAAATCTATTGACGCCATCAGCACGGAGTACGATAACATCTCCATATTGAAAGACGGCAGTATTCTTCTCTTAGCGAAGAGCCAAATTATTGCTGATAAGTTCCTAAAAACAAGTGTCTTAGCTGGCCAGATACCAGTCACTGCTAGCCTCCATAAGCAACTGAACTCCTCCAAGGGTGTAGTGTACGCACCTTGGCTAAAAAATGTGCAAGAATCGGAAATTATTTCAGAAATGAGATCGCAAGGCGTTTCCGAAGTGTACAAATTCTCAAAAAAAATCAATGATAAAACCGAACCTACGGGCCTTATGGTATTCACTTTCGATCTCTATCACCTGCCTCAAACCGTTGAAATTGGTTGGTACAAAGCGAAGGTAAGAGAATATATCCCCCCTCCTATGAGATGCCGAAACTGTCAACTCCTGGGCCATACATTGAAAAGGTGCACCAGAAGCAAAGTCTGCGTCAACTGCAATCTACCTCCTCATGACCCCGAGCCCTGCACAAGGTTGATGTGCGCTAACTGTTTTGATGCTCATTCTTCTGCTTCTAAAGACTGTCCTAAATTCTTACAAAACAAAGAGATTTTAGCAATAAAAATCAGAGACAAATGTAGCATGAGTGTAGCTAGACGCACATACAGTGATCTTAACAAACAACACTCCTCCAATACATTTTCTCTTTCTGAGCGCATCAAAAAAACGCTAATTAACAACACTCCCCAAACTCAAAATTCCTCTTCCACAGAACCCACCCCTCAGTCTAACACCTCTGCATCACAAACAGCACCGCTCACTCACGTGATCAACCGATCTCCTAAGCCTTCTTCACCTCTGCCACTCACTGCAGTTGCATCACACAACCCAAGCATTTCAACTGATCAACCAACACTCTCCTCTTACAAACAGAAAGCTCTCTCACGATTAACCAAAACAAACTCTCTTAATAGTGATCCCACCTTACCAACTCCGAACCAACCTACAACACACATTAACTCTTCTCTTCCAAAAACACACTCTCTTAATAATCCCACAAACTACTCAAGCGACAGCTTAATCAACTCTCTTAACACAAATGAACACATATAAAAACATAACCTCTGCTACCCCACCGTCGATGGTTGCAATCGCGGTAGGGGACGGGTCGCCATCCACTGCATGTGGTCGGCAACCCACTCCCTCCCGCGGGATCAATCATCGACTAACAGATATACACCAACATACCCGTCAACAGAATACATTCCAATCTTTTAACATTTTGCAATGGAACCTTAACGGCTACATGAACAATTATGACGATCTTAATCTTATAATGAAAGATCGCAAATACGATATCATCTCTTTACAAGAAACTCATCTTTCATATAATAAAGTCCCAAAGTTACCAAAATCATACATTGGCTACTTTTCTAACTCACCTGGCAACCTAAACTCAGTGCACGGTATCGGTATACTGATAAAAGATCATATTCCGCACACTCACAAGCCAATTGTGTCAAACATCTTATCCACTGCAGTACAAGTTAATATGGGTCTCAAAGTTACGATTCTCTGTATATACATCCCACCTGGACAAACTTTCGCTTCCACAGATTTGGAAAACATTATTCGGCAAGTGCAACCTCCATATATTCTCACGGGCGATTTCAACGCCTGGAGTGTGCTTTGGGGCTCACCTAAGAACAACTCAAGGGGTTTGATTATCGAAAACTTCATCGTCAAGTCTGACTTAGCCATTCTAAACGATGGTTCCCCTACTCACTTCTCTACTCATAGCACGCTTACTCACGTAGACGTTTCTTGCTGCTCACCAATTCTGCTCCCAAAAATAACTTGGAGTATTGCTGAGGACTTGCACAACAGCGACCACTTTCCCATTTCCATCTCACTGTGCTTATCCAACATACGGGATGTTAATAATCACATACCTAGATTTAAAACTGAGCTAGCTAATTGGAAACTTTTCCAAAACATTCTGGAGGCTAATCTTTCTAAGACACCATTTCCCATCCAATGTGTAAATAGAGAAGCTGCTATTATACTCAAAGCCATTCGTAGTGCAGCTAATGTGGCCATACCTCAAACTTCGCCTATACCTCACAAACGATCTGTGCCCTGGTGGAACCCTGATTTGGCTCGACTTAGAACTGTAAAATTAAAAACTTGGAGGGTATTCAGGAAATATCCTACTCAAGTCAATTTACTAGCCTATAAAAAAGCTAATGCTGTTTTTAGAAGATTGCTAAAAATCAGCAAATTAAAGAGCTTCCAAGAATTCACAGGCAACATTAATCCAAGCTCAACACCAAGCTTAGTTTGGCAAAAAATCAAGACTCTGACAGGCAATCCAACACGTAAATCCATTGCTTCAATCAACACACCAAAAGGTCCTGTAACCAACCTCAATGATATTTGTAACTTCTTTGCCGAAACGTTGTCTACCAATTCCGATAACTCCAACTTCTCCCCACCTTTTAACAGGCTGAAACTGGAAAGTCTTAACATAGTCCCACAAGAAGCTAGGAAGTCTGCCACACTTCGTATAGAATCAGACTTTACCCCGCTTGAATTAGAGATGTGTCTGTCTAAATTAGTAGGAAAAACACCTGGAAGGGATAGAATTTCTTACCCTATGATTAAAAGCCTTCCTCAATCATCCAAAACAAGACTCCTGGCGCTTTATAACAACATCTTCAGCAAAGGCACTATCCCACAAAGCTGGAAGATAGCTACCATAATACCTATACACAAAGCTAAGAAAGACCCCTCTAGCGTAAACAGCTATCGCCCAATTTCACTACTTCCCTGTTTATCAAAAGTACTAGAAAAATTAATTGCCAATAGGTTCATGTGGTTTGCAGAACACAAAAAGTTACTAACACCTAACCAAGTCGGTTTCAAACCTAAAAGAGGATGCATTGATGCACTCCTTCATTTGGACTTCGCTATTACCAAAGCGCTCTCCGCCCGCAACCACATCACTATACTAGCTTTAGATTTTGAGAAAGCCTTCGATCGGGTAGGCATCCACCTTATACTCAATAAGCTTAGGGATTGGGACATCGGTCCAAAAATGTTCGGATACTTTAAGTCCTTTTTAACTAACAGAAAATGCTTCGTTAAAATCCGCAGTATGTTCTCTAAATTAATGCCGCTGAGTAATGGAATCCCGCAAGGGTCTCCTTTATCGGTAATTTGTTTTTCAATAGCTTTTAACCAACTCAGCGAAATCATAACAAATTATAAAGATTTAGATCATTGTATCTATGCCGATGACGCCTACATAATATGTAAATACAATGATTTAAATAAAACCAAAAATTTACTCTTGGAATTACTGAAAGAAATTTGTGAATGGTCAAACACTTCTGGATCTAAATTATCTTTAGAAAAATGTAAATTAATTCACATATGTAGGAAAGTAAAATGTAATAGTGTAGAATTAGTTTTCAACAACATTAAGATTGAAACAGTGTCTAACCTTAACGTCCTAGGTTTGCTAATTAATAATAGGTATAATTGGAAACCCCACTGTATTAATCTTAAGCAATCTTTAGCTGCAAGACTCAATATAATTAAATATCTAGCCTCAAAGAAAAGTAATATACATGTAAATTCACTTTGCAATATTTCAAGGATGTTAGTTCTTAGTAAATTAGATTACGGTTTGGCTATATACGGCTCCTGTCCTAAGTCTACAAGACACATAGTTGCACCTACTTACCACCAAGCAGCCAGAGCCAGCATTGGAGCATTTCCAACTACTCCAGTCAGAAACATTCTCGCTGAAGCCGGACTTCCTTCTATAGAAGAAAGATATTTTGTATCCACTGCACGACTCAATGCAAAACTCCACTTCCAAACGGGATCGATAATTGACCAAGATACAGCTAAGGCCATTACCCACAGACATAATCGAAGGATCCCCTCCGCAATCCACCGCATCCTACATTGGGGGCAACAAATAGACCTACCTCGCAAGAGAGCCACCAAGTTTACGCCCACATATCCACCATGGTTACTCCACAAGGACTCTGTACTTCTGGACCTGCACAATCTACGTAAAGATACAACTAGCAATACTGTATACACATCTCGATTCAATGCGATCCACGAAAAGTTTAAACGTTCGGGTTGGAGCTTTATATACACAGACGGCTCCAAAACAGACGACAACACAGCCTATGCAGTTGTTAATCAAGAAGGCTCGATCATTTCGCAAGGCATCCTACCGAACATCGCCTCCATATACACCGCAGAAGCAGAAGCTATACTCCACGCCGCTAAAAAATATTCCCAAACAAGAGGTAAGTGGATTATTTGCTCCGACAGCCTGTCGGTTATAAAAGCCGTAGCAAATCCACAAAACGACTCTATAACCCCATCCAAAATCCGTGATATCCTCATTAAATCACAAACGAAGTTAAAACTGCTATGGACACCAGGCCATGTTGGAATTGTGGGCAATGAATATGCAGATGCTGCTGCGAATGCCGCACTTAAGGCACCCATCCTTTCCTATGACACCTTCTCTCAATGCGATTTAAAGAGATACATAAATCAAAAGTGCCAACAACAAATATTACGCGAGTGGGAGAATTATAAACATCACTACCAAATAATTAACCCCAATAAAACTCAGCCGAAATTCCCAACCGATATACCTAAATCGGATATAAGGATGTATATCCGGCTCCGTCTTGGACACACCGCATTCACTCACCAGCACCTGCTCAAAAGGGAGTCTCCTCCAAACTGCCTCACCTGCCGTAGACCAGTAACCATCACCCACCTCCTAAGTCAATGCTTTTTATCAACGCAACCTGCAACACCGCAAAACAACCTCAACCACAACGTAGACATACTATATCTCCTCAAGAAGCCAAACGAATCAAATATTAATACTTTAAAAAGTATCCTAGGAAAATTTAGCATTACAATATAGACGTAAGTTTTTCGAGGGCCGTAAGTCATCGCAACTATTTGGCCCCTATAGTTCATATTGATTACAATTTTAATTGTACATTAATATTATAATAAATAAATAAATATTAAAGTAATTCCACGGAACTGATGCGTCACCTAAGGTAGAACTTTCTATGATGAAATTCTGATTACGGGCGTTGAACAATTACTTTTTACAATGTTGTGAAATACAAGCTAAAAGCCAAATAATATCAGCAAAACAATGCTCCCAATGATCGTTCAAGATAAGCAGACATCTTCGCAGTTGCATCTTTCGCGATAACGACACACAATATCTTTTTGTTTACATTGTACAAGCAAAGATTCATCCAAACCTGCGGTAATCACCTTGACAACTTGCCCCTTTACGTCAGTCACTCATTATCCAAAAGCAAATGTTCCTGTTTATACCTCTGTGTTCATCCTTTTCTTTCCGCGCACACTTTATAATGTTCAATATGCAAATTAATTGGGAAGCCGACTTGAAGAGCACTTAAACATTTCAATTAAAATCATTCACAAAATCCACGCTGCTCGCTGTCAGGCTAGAGAAGTTACACTTCGATCGTTAGCGACTACTGCCGGCGGTTGTTAATTGATTCAATTGATACAAAGTGATCGAGAGCCACATTCTTCATTCACAGATCTGTGCTTCTGATGGGAAAGATTAATACCAACTACTTGGAAAATGGAGTCACTCGACAGCGGTCACGCTTCGATATACAAGAAACTCGGGCAGAACCAAGTTGCTGAACTGATACCACTACAATGTGTTGCCATAAAGTACGGTGAAGCAGAGAAACAAAAGCTACAACAAACATAATCACACAATAGAATCTATAAATATGACGTCAGAGCAGGTACAGTGAGTCAATTAATTGGGAATAGGAGATTGTAATGGTTGTGAGAGCATGTTTGATTTTTGAAATGGGGCACATATTCGATTTAGCTGCGGATAAAAATGTATCAAAACAAAAATATCGTTCAGTTTTTCTACTTTTTGGTGGAGGGAGATGAGTACTCTGTTACAGCGTACGTCGGCCCTTCTCCTTTGAAGCTGACGGGTGTGGTCGCAAGTTGTTTGTGGATGGGTGCCTTGAAAGCAGGCATCATAAAAGATAAACTTCAAAAAAAAACGACGGTCTGGTATTGGCGAACTATGGACGGAAGATGCTTGGCATAGCGATGGCAGAAAGTCTACGTAGGTCTTACTAAGCACAAAGTATTTGGACACGAGAAAGCTGCTGGAGCAATGCACGCGGCGATTGTTTATTCCGTATACGATGACCAACCGTGAGATAACTTCAACGAGGGATGTGATAGTCCACTTTTATAAATCAGAAGCCAAGGAACATAGACTGAATCCAAGACTGACTTCCGGCAGTGAACCAGGTGAAGACTATGTTACCAGTCGAACGGGAAAGCCTACATATTTCTTTGGGTTAACAAGAAATTTACGTCGACTACCACCGGGAAAGGGTAAAACAAGCACAACACTTTTATTCATCCAGTTGCAGAAAACATGTTGCTGGTACACACTGCCGTGAATACAACCAGTCAAAGTAGACTACGAACTGCTGCTATTTCTTGGATGTTTTTCCGTGCTAATTCTTTTTGATGTCATATATAAAGTTCTTTGTTCTGATAATGAAGGTGAGGAGGCTCGCTTTAAAAAAAGAAGAAGTTCAATCGATTCGAAGTTCACTCCATGTAGAGGTTAACAAGGATCTTGACAGGACAGTCCATAATTAAATTGATACACATTAGTGACGCCCATAGAATGATGTCCACTTTGCAATTATTTAGCACTTGCAATCAACAAACAACTTTTTTTTTATTATTGCATTTTGCATATTGCAATATTTTAAGGACTTTTGATCAAGGAAGACGACGATTCCGGTCACATAAATTAAACGGAGACACAAAATTGAATTAATCGCAGTTTCTGGAAACCGGTCCCAAACGATGCCCTGACGACAAAACTGTGACTAATTGAGAGGTCGCAGGCAGTGTATTTGAGACACTTCCACTGATTTGAATCCTGATTTGTGCTGAAGATTCACCGACTCCCATGGCAAATGAACAAGTTTTTGATTTATGAAACGAATGGCCTTCCCCTTGCAGAACCAAAGTTGACTAAATGTCACTGTCAAACGAACCACAGTTTCAATTGTTTCACGCATATGTAGGAAATGTCACTGCATTGTCATAAATTCACTCATGCTCGAAATCAATTAACGTCGTGAAGTGACACAGGCAAGGGTAGCGACGTTCGGTTGTTGAAATTGAATTTGTATCGATATTGGTTTTTAGTGTTCCTATCTGTTTTCACAAACTTCGTAATCGCAATTTTTTTGGAGCGCGGGAATCGAATTTCAGCAGATTGTAGCTTTTCGAATACAGCTTTGCATGTGTTAAACACGCTTTGGGTCAAAGGCTTTTAACGCTGTCCTTTGTTCGTAGGTCTATCATGATGACGTTTAGAGTTAATATTCTTACCAGGAAATTCCTAAATTTTGCGATAAATAAATATGCATATCGAGAAAAACTGTCTCTTTCTTACTTCATAAAGGATTAATTGTGAAAAGGCCAAAGTGTGGGTCGAATGCAGACCTATTGTAATCGATAACATGGTTGTGTAGTCTTTTTTCAACTAAAATACATTACACGTCTTGATGCTTGTCCGACTGACTTTTTTCCCTTATTCCCTTTTCGACCACAGGCACAGCCCTTCTATTCACACGCATTCTTGTTTTCTCTTTATATCGCTTATTTGTTATGCTTAAAACGGTGTTGCCACACTTGAAGGATGCCATTAGGGGGACTCCTCGCAAGCCTTTCCAGTAATTTAAGAACTTAACAGCGTTTCTGTGCTATTTCTTTCAACTCATTTTAATGTCTTGTTAACTGTAAAATTATGTTATTTTAAGTCCTTTGCTTCTATAAAAAAATGAAAGATGTTTTATTAAAGCTTTCAATTTATCAAACGAACCTAAGTAAAATTTTATTCGCAAATTATTTTTGAAATGACGACGCCATTAAGCATTTTCTCTTAAAAAGTTTATTGATCACGCATCAAAAACAACACAATCTCCAGAAATTATTTTTAAACTAACTGTACGCACACACTTAACGGAAGAGTAAATGAAACAGCTATACTCGTATAATCAGATTTCACAAGTAAAGAAATTCAAAACGCAACGTCATGCAGTAGATATCACTGACGCTAGCGACCCTATCTCGTCCGGCACCCGTCAGCGGCATTGGTGGTGGTGGTGGTGGTGTTGGTAGAGAGACATTTGCCGCCTCACTATCCGCTCTAAGCAGTCGACCACAATTAGAGTTGGCCTTCCGATAGTGTGAACGTACCGCACTCATTCATTTTCTAAAACTGTGGTTAGCTGGCTTTTGTCTTTCAGTTGGTATTTGGATACCGACTGTTTCGGACGGTCTCCTAACACGCTCCCCCGCATACAAGTGATCGCAGCGTGCAAGAAACTCTTTTTTCGTTGGATTTACGGTAATTAAGAGAAAATAAAAAAAAAAACAGAATATTTCTCCTCATCGTAGAGGCACTGCTCTTCCTCTCTCTTTATCTCGTTCGTTCGAAAGGAAACGCCGCAAGTAAGTGTGTGAAGAATACAAAAAAAGAAAACAAAAGATTTATAATTTATACAAAAATTCAAGAACAAGTGATTTTTACTGTCGTCTCCGTTGATCTAGTTTGAGTTCATTGGGTACGTGAACTTTGTTATTTCGAATTCAGTGATTGATCAGTGGTGCAAAAAAAAGATGTGAATGTGTGTGCGCCGTCGATCTGTGTCTTGTCATCCTTGCGTGAGCGGTTCACTGAAAAAGTGCAATCTGTCAATAATTAAATTGGGCCCATTCTGGCCAGCCATTGAGCAAACACGTCAGCCGGGTGACTTGCCAGAAGTGAGTGCAGATAATACTGGCCAAGCCATCTCTCTAATCTCTCCCCCGAGTGTGTGCTATTTATCTTTACTCTCAGTTCGCTTATAAAATCTTTGAGTTGATAAGGCGGAGGCATTGTGTAATGTTCATTGGTGTATTGTTTGCTTGCCAATTGTAAGTCGACTTAAAACAATTCAAAACGAATTCATGTGCAAACAGCGGGATAAGATACACAATTTGTGACTTACTTCCTTGAAGTAGAGTTCGGTGGAATATTTTACTGGATTTGCAGTTTTTTTTGTTTTGAATCAAGTTGTGCGTTAATAGGTTTAATTTGTGAAATAATTAATTTCTTTAGTGGATGAATGGTAATTGATGTGGAAATCGATTTCATTTGATGAAAACGTGACAAGATGCGTTGTATGGACAGTTGATCTGTCACCGGTTATACCTTTAACAGTGAGAGAAGGACACTCGGACGTATGTGGAATATTCCTTAAGGATCAAAAGAGAATTAATAAGAACAAAACGGGTTGCACCTCATGAATGTTTTCTTTTCTTGCTGTGTTATGTTATGTGTGTTATGAGTGTTGATTCGTGGAAGTTGCGAAGAGTGCAAGTTTTTTTAACCAGTTTCGGTGTTGTCAAGGGGATTTTTTGAGGAGTTCAATTATTGGCACTTAAGTAAATAATAGCTGTTTAGAGTGACAACAGTTTTTTTTTCTTTGAACTCTACATTAACCACTTAAAGAATTTAAGTGCTTCACTACTTTTCCCTGGATATTGTTAAATGTGTTAAAATTTGGAGATCAATGACTGGGAACTACATGACTTCTCATTCTTCTCCACACAGTGATTCTTTAATTTTATTGACTAGTTAGTGAACTTCACACAAATTAAGAGATGTTTCATTAGCGCATCCGCATTCTAAAGACAACTGATCAGAAAACTACAAATTATGAAGTATACAAGGAATAGTAAATAATTATTCCAAGGGAACAAGTTTTTTCTGTCATACAATGACGTGAACTTTGTGAAAACTTTCTCCGGAGTAAAGCATTAATACATTGTGAACGCGAATATCAGTTTTCTAGAAACATTCGGCATTTTTGTCAGCTTACTTAGTTTAAATTGTACTAGAAATCTTATTAACTATGTACGTTGCTTCTAAGCGAACTAGATGGTACCGATAACAGCCAACCCTGTAATCAACTCTTTTCGGTCTCAAATGTCAAGGTTTTAAAGGAACCTTTAGTCGATTTGATAAGCACAGCCGCACGAGTCAGGCTAAAGTTTAAGGTTGTACCAGAGGCGTTGCCGTTTGTCGACGTTCGGAGTCGGCAAAAACTGTAGGTCCCTTCTGCTCATGAGAGAAAAGTAGCGCGCACAACACGAGTAGCTGATGAGCAAGCTAGGCCCTAGTCCCCCTTTGGACTGTAGCGCCAACAATTATTATTATTATAAGAGGGATTGCTACTGAGGTCATCAAATTACTAATTTGAATGCAACTTAGCTTCAGCAATTGCATGAACTCAATAAATAGGCAGTGCTAGGATTTACAAAAGTCCAGTATCATACGAGTGGAGAGGACCTGCAGCTTATTGCTGACTTGAAAGGATAAATTTAAGGAAGCACTCGAGAAATACTAAATGCTTATCTCGCATTCCATTGTTAGTTTAATGTCAATAACTCAGAAGAGAAGTGATGCCGTAAAAAAAAGTCGAATTGTTCAGTTCAGAATCACAGCTAAAACTAAGCTTGCTGTGTAAGTCGACGGACTTTTCCACAACGTCTTCCTGATCGCATTTTATGTAAAAGTGCATAACTAAGTTCTCGCTGGCAACAGTCGAAGGTAGAAGGAAAAATAAAAAACAACATTTAACGTATTCAACTGCAAAGCGCCAGAACCGAAAAAACATCAAACCTTTTGCGACTATCTACAAATCAATTAGAAACTTCGAATCGCTAATCACCCAGACCAGTTCGAAATTGAGAAAAACTTTTATTTTTCAGTCAAACACAATGATAGCTCAAATTGCCTCTTTTCGGGTAATGACAAGGGGTTTCCCACTGTAAATTAAATATTATTTTTACACAGTCACGCAATTATTACTCAATTATCTTATTTATGCTGCTGTGTATACTTCACTGTATTTACCTGTACGTCCCAAAAAGAGACTCACAATTCAGAGATCTAACCAAAAACAATAAATATTTTTTTTGCCTGAGCGTTCATAGCAGAACATTCTTTAAACGCGTTCGAATCAAGGCCATTTAAATTACTACCGAAATTCAAAAGCCCACACATAAATCGCAAAAAAAGTAACGCTGCTTTGTGTTTGACGCGACCCTTATAACCAAGTGCCGAAAGTAGGCAATTCAAACTATAAATATTGAATAAGTAAGGGCTCTTACTGCCACAAATAGACACACAAGTTTTGGGACCTGTTTGACATGATCTATTAGCATGACAAGAGCTTACCTACATAGTAAACAAATTTCGTATATTAAAAAACAAGCCTTTTTTATTTCAATGAAATGACTCAACCTCTATTAGAATTTGCGGTTGAACATGTAATTAAACTTCAATTACCTGGAGGATTTCAGTAGCAGCTCTCAGCAGAGGTTACATATATCGTGAACACGATTTAGTGGGCTTCACAAGTTGTGTGGGAATGAGTAGATTTAAGATAGAATCATCGACTATAAATTCATTGAGCATTTTGTTCAATATTATAAATGGAGCACAGTGGGCATATGAAATGCAACTCAAAATGCAGTATTTGAGTAAAAAGGAAACGAAAATCCTTACCCTTAAAGGATTTCTTTCAAGGCGGCACATGTTACCATTAAAAAAAAACATTGAACGTATTCATCCAAAGTAATAATAATAATTGTTGGCGCGACAGTCCACAGGGGGACCAGGGCCTAGCTTGCTCATCAACTACTCGTGTGGTGCGCACTACTGTTCTCTCACGAGTAGAAGGGATCTACAGATTTTTGCCGACTCCGAACGGCGAAATTTGAGAATCTTTCTTAGACAGTCATTACTCTTTGAGTGTTGTCAGAAGCTCGAAAGAGGTGGTGCCGTAAAAAATTTGAGGTGTTCAGCCGGGAATCGAACCTAGACCATTCGGGGTGTGAGCGTCGCACTCTACTCACTACGCCACGGCGGCCACATTTAATCCAAAGTCTTCTTCTTCTTCTTGTGGCGCTACAGTCCGGGGTAGACCTGGTCCTCAACCAACGTGTCTCTCCAGCCAGCACGATCTTTCACCAGCTGTCCCCAGTTGGGCACTCCAAGTTGGTTGAGGTCCATCTCCACTTGCGTGCGCCAACTTAGTCTAGGTCGTGTTCTGTTGAGTTGTCCCAATGGCTCGGATTCAAAGACTTTTCGGGCCGGAGCAGTGGTGTCCATACGCTCTACATGGCCTAGCCATCTTAAGCGTTGTATCCGTAGACGCTTGACCAGGCGCATGTCGCTGTACAGCCTATACAGTTCGTCATTAAATCTTCTCCTCCAGATGTTATCATCGCAAACAGGACCAAAAATCGCACGCACAACTTTTCTCTCGAAAAGACTAAGGGCTTCCTCATCCGCCTTTGCTAACGTCCAAGATTCTGCGCCATATAGTGAGAAGGGGATGATCAAGCTGTTATATAAAGCGAGCTTAGTCCTTCGAGAGAGGGCTTTATTACTCAGTAGTATCTTCAGTTTGATTTCGGTGCTGATGTTGTTATCCCTGTTTACCGCGGAGGCGAGGTAGACGAAGTCCTTAACTACCTCGAAGTTTCTGCTGCCTAGTGTGACGCTGCGTCCGAGACGTCGATGTTGTGTGTCCTTCTTTGATGACAGCATGTACTTCGTTTTGCTCTCATTTACCACTAGACCCATTTTAGTCGCTTCCGCTTTAATGCCAGCAAACGCCTCATTGACGGCTCGCTGTGTTCATCCAATCACGTCAATGTCATCAGCGTAAGCTAGCAATTGAACTGACTTCTGGAAGATCGTGCCTCTGGTGTTGACTTGTGAGTTTCGCACGATCTTCTCGAGGATGATGTTAAAGAAGTCACATGACAGTGCGTCGCCTTGTTTAAAACCTTTTTTGACATTGAAGGTCTCGGTGAGTTCGTTACCGACCTTGACGGAGCAGCGAGAATTCTCCATCGCCATCCTACACAATCTGACGAGTTTGGTAAAAATGCCAAAACTAGACATGGCACTGTATAGCTCGTCTCTATGCACACTGTCATATGCAGCCTTGAAATCGACGAATAGGTGGTGAGTGTCAATTTGCATTTCTTGGGTCTTTTCCAGGATCTGCCGTAATGTGAAGATCTGGTCTATTGTGGACTTCCCTGGCCTGAAACCACACTGATAGGGACCTATCAGGTCATGGACAAACGGTTTCAGAGGCTCACACAATACGGCAGAGAGGATCTTGTATGCGATGTTCAGGAGACTAATCCCTCTGTAGTTGGCGCAGTCAAAGAGGTCTCCTTTCTTGTGGATCGGGCAAACGACGCTGAGATTCCACTCATCGGGCATGATTTCCTCTGACCATATCTTATAGATGAGCTGTTGCATAAGCCCAACCAGGTCATCTCCAGCTGCTTTAAATAGTTCTGCGGACAGTCCGTCCGCTCCAGCAGCTTTGTTCGACTTTAATCCAAAGTGGGTTGACTTTATTCCCAGTTGTGCATGTATATACAACAAAAAAGGCAGTTAAATTTTGATTAAAATGAACTTAAACTGCACATCTTTCGATTCTGACACAAGCTTTCATACATTCATTAATTGAAAATCATAATTTACTCAATAGTGCAGAAACCACAAACGAAAGCGCTTCAAAACTGCGCATTCCCAAAACTGGTGCATTGGACTCATAAATTGGAAAAGTTATTTAATACAAAGATGCGCAAATTGTTGACTGCTGCGTCATGTGTAAAAAGGGACTAGGGCCTGGGTTCCTCAGCAAGTACTGGTATTTTGCCCGATACTGCTTTCTTACGAGTGGAAGGGTCTTAAAGTTTTTTTTACCGACTTCGAACAGCTTTATTTGAAAACCTATTCACACAAGCAGTACTCTTTGCGTGCTGTGAGGAACACGAAAACGTGGAGCTGTGAAAAAAGCTAGGTATTCAGTACAGAAAGCGAACCTGAGTTTCGCATTTTCCCATCAAAACCCTTCAATACAAGTCGTATTGGAAGGCTTCAAGTTTGATATTTATCACATTAATGGTGGTGTTTTAGAGAGCTCTTCTTCCCCAATTTCGTAAATGATCTCCTGTCTTCCACTTCTAATCCAATTTACTCCGTCGCTGACAATAGTACCCATAGCTTCTCATATTTTTTCCTTGGCTCTCGACCCTTCCCTTTGGCCATACACTTGGAACCGCAGGATATGTTAAGTTTATCTAATTTTTATCTTTGGAATAAAATGAATAAAAAATGTGAATAAGTCGTCAAAATCGACTTAATTGTCTACATAAACAAAAGCTCTTAAAATTCCAGATTCCTGTCTTCTGGTTGAAGTTGCTGGCTCTAGGAACCAACAAGTAAATTCATTGAAAGTTCCCACATAAGTAGTGAAAAATATTTCGACTGATTTTTTTAATTCATAAATTTTCGACGCAGTATCTTCTCGCTTCCATATGCTACCCATTTAAATTACAAACGCATGCTTATCATATTTATGAAAACTAAAGGCATTGGTAAAGGGCATTGCTGTCAACGATTTCGATGAAAATCTTCAAAATCTTAAGTCTCGCACTTGGAATCTTATACGACAGCAGCATGTTTTTATAAATATTTATAAACGCAAAATGTCTATCTGGCATTCTACATATCCACGTGTTTTATTTTTATTCATTAAAGATTTTGAATACTCGTGTGAAGATTAGATATTGTTGTGGAGAGTTCTCGAGCACATAGGGAAACACGTGCATACCGTCCGTTGCGAAAAGTCACTCATCGAAAGCACAACAGATGTGAAGGTAATGGTGTAACAAGTCCATGAGCTGTGACCAAAGCGTGAGAACTTAACGTTATTATCTTCAGAATTCTCTTCTCTAATGCTTATTATGAGTTTTGCTGGCGTTTTAATTTGTTAGGTAATTTCTTTGAGGGAAATCCGGGCGAAAAAGTATTTCTTCTCTTATTTTATGAAATCTCACACTGATGAATCAAGCGAACTTGAGTTCAAATCAATGAAATGTTTTCAAATGATGTAAGTGACTCAGACTGCATTCACAGGGCTCCTTGCCAGAATTAATTCGAGTGACGAGTTTTTTATTCTCGTCTGTCCTCGAAAATTGAACACGTCTGAAAGAGTTTATTGAACTCTTTTACAAAATATTTGTGCTTTCGAAGAAATCAGTCAATTGAGCAAATTTCGCGTCATTGGATTCCAGATGACCCCCTTGACTGATTCAGTAGATACCAGTAGAAGCCGAAAAATCAATCAAATTTCCGTGCGCAACTACTGAAATTCAGCTAGCGACTCATAATAGTCCTGCTAGCTAGAATCTAGTCCATTCCTGCAAGCAAAAAAAATATTTTCTAAACCTCCGTGGTTTACCCACTGTTCATCGAACTGTTTTTCGCACTACTCTAGAGAATTATTTATCTCAACTTTTCCGTGTTTTTCTGCCCTATTAAGTGTATTGATATGCAAACCCTGCTCCCAAAGACAGTTACTCAACGCAAATGAAGCATTTCCCCAAGTACTCTAAATATTAAACTCAATTGCACAACACTTACTCCTACTTTCATTCCAATCTTATTCCCTCTGCCACCAAAACCTACAAACTACCAATGACCCAGTGCCACGAACTGTGCACTTCATCACGAGAACAGTTACGACATGTTCCAACAATCATTTAACCAAACTTCCGAACCGTACACGAACAAGACAACGAAAGGCAAACTAATTGTTGTCATTACAAAGATTCCGGCAATTAGTTCCGATGCTGGTGTTGCGTAAGCACTTAAATGACAACCTCAGAATGCCAGAGAAACTGGTTCTCCGAACTCAAGCCTTTTCCCTCTAACGCGAAAAAACGAAATAGAATTCCACTATTCGCCCGATGGGCCAACATCATGAAAAACTTGTTTGTTTGTTTTTTTTTCTTCTGAACTCCTTGAGATTCTTGGTGATGCTACCGCGCCACAGGTTAAACATGTTTATTTGGGAGAGTTTCACCTTGGACTATACGAGGTGAAGTGTCGAACTTTGCATTCACGCCGTTGGGATTATATATCGATACGAGTTGATCGCCTTTTATTGGAAGTCTAAATTTGTTGCAGTACGTGAGCACCGACAATGGGAATTTCTCCATTCGAAACGGCCCATACAGACCTCATTCCAGTTAGATAACTGCACCAAATTGATCGTTAATAATAGCAGAAGGCATCATAGCTGCGCGTGCCCATGTACGTTGCACCCGATCGGAAATTGAATGCAAATCATTTGAGTGCGATTGCTTTTTGCCATGTCATTGATTACAGAGCGATAAGAACTCCGAGATTCACGTCAACTTGTCAACAATATTCAATGGAACGAAGAGTGTGCTACTTTTGAATTGTTTTGTCTGGGAAATGAATTCTTCCTCACGATTTGCTTCTTAATATCGCTACGAAGTCTTTCTTATGGTAATCGTGCAGAAACCTGAGAAGTTGTTGATATTTCAGTTCAAATTATTTATCGCCTTTGTTATCGTTGCAATCCATACGGACAACCCCTTGCCACTCTGAATTGTTGATTTAGTGTATATGACGTTTTGTTTTCATTTCCAAAGATAGGCACTAAATAAAGATAAGTCCAGGTACCCACACACAAGCTGTTTATGAGTTCAGCAAGCTTATTTGCCTGCAAAGGATGTTGTTTTGTTTGAAGGATCGTATCGCTTTGTGAATATAAATCAAGAAATCTTGCACTTTTACTGCGATACTGAATGGGTGTGTACTTATTCAATAAATTGTGCTTTACTTTTTACACGAAAGCAATTAAGTGAGTTAAACATTTGCATTTGTTTGTCTTGTGCAGCTGCCATCTTTAGGTTAAATTCTATAAACAATTTGCACAAGGTGGAGTAAAGTGCGTTTAACGATCCGGTTTGATTCGTTTACTGCCATTCATTTTTCATATTTTTTACGACTGCGCCTATTAGTCGGATTCCTGACAATGTTCAGTAAGTTTTGCGGCTAAACAAAATGTGTAGTGTGTGTAGTTCACCATAACATCAACAAATTGAATGTTTCAAAAAGAATTAAATGCGCTTGTGTTTGCACATTAAAAATGCTTTGTAGATAATCCTCTTTGGCTATTTATAGTAAGTCTGCAAATTATTGACCACCCATTTCACCTTTGCTATCAAAACAGCATTAAAGCAAAGAGTCTAGACAGACTGGTCGTATATCAATAACAGTTACAGAAATTGTTGATTTAATAGAAAAATATAGGTGCAAGGCGATCATAATATAATTCCCCTAAAGCGAGACACTTTTGAAGACTGTGCCTATACAAGAATGTTAAATTATCTAATACTTAGTCTGTGCCGTCCCGATACTTGTTCTGTATTATTACATTTTTATTTAAAAATGAAGGTCACACTCTTCGGTTCTAATCGGGCACAAAGCTTGAAAAGTGAACAGTTGTAATGGCATTCCATTGTTTACGAAGCGTTACCAACGCATTCTTCTTCTATTTGGTTTGATACTTACAAGACACTTCCATTATATAACAATTTAAAAAAAAATGCCCAAATAGGTCAAAACATGCCTCGTTGGGACGATCCTTCTGTTTAAAAAAAATTTCTGGCGTAATCTTACAGACCATAGGTTTAGCCGAATCTTTCCAAATTCTTGGTTTCCCCTTTTATACGTCCATTCCAAACCTCTATCTCTCTCACACTCTTCAATGAGCAAAGAATTTGATAACAATCATGTTAGAATATTGATCAGACTTTTGAGTGCGTCATGATGATGATAATAATAATAATTGTTGGCGATACAGTCCAAAGGGGGACCCAGGGCCTAGCTTGCTCATCAACTACTCGTGTGGTGCGCACTACTGTTGTCTCACGAGTAGAAGGGACCTTGCCAACTCCGAACGGCGAAGTTTGAGAATTTTTCTTAGACAGTTATTACTCTTTGAGTGTTGTCAGCAACTCGAAAGAGGTGGTGCCGTAAAAAATTTGAGGTGTTCAGCCGGGAATCGAACCTAGACCATTCGGCGTGTGAGCGTCGCACTCTAAACACTACGCCACGGCGACCATCATTATGATAGTAAATTTAAATGCGTTGAACGCATTGGAGTTTGCTAAACTCGTTGTTCATGCTTTCTGTCACGCTAGACATCATTCAATTGTCAATGTCAAATGTCAAAGACCTTTGGCGTGTGAGTTGACACACTTCCTACGCAATGTGTATTCACCATTTTTATTTATTTTAGGAAAGTTTACTGGTTCCTCCGACCCGCGCGTTTCACAAATTGCTTCGTGATAAGATTCGAATTATCTTTATAATGCCCACCACTGTTCAAAGGGTTCCCCTATTTTCTTACGGCACACTTATGCAAATAAAAAAATACCGGTTTCCCAATATTCGCTTCCAGTTTTTGTAGTTGAAAATTATCTCTCAGTGCAATTACAATAATTAATAGAGCAAGCTTAGTAACTCAGTCACCATGAAATTTTGATCGCTCTAGATAGTGTATGGAACATTTTACGCTTATGAACGAATAGACTGATTAAAAGTGTTTCCACTTCAGAATTTGTAATCAAATTAGAAATAAATAATAAGAATGGGGAAGTTCTATTAATTTGTTTATAAAGTGTATTCACAAAGCGTTTTCGACATTGATCTCCGGTGCTCTTAGTAACAAGGGAAATGCATTTTCTCATCACCGTTTCTCTATCAAAATTATTTTAGGTTCCATTTCCTTCCCAATTTGTTCATGCTCGAACTCATTTTTGATGCGATCGACCTGACTTATCTTCACGTACACCTCGAGGAACATCTGTCTAGATTTAAATTACATCTTACACCTGTCTAGATTTAAATTTTATCGATATTAGTAGACGATTCTTGTAAACAGACTTTTGTTCGTATTGACCATTTAAAATAATGCTTTCAAGTTACATGCAGACAGCCTCTCATGGCAGAAGACGAAGCTAATTGCAAGTCGTTCATACATGAAGAGAGATATGTTCTCAAATTACTCATTGTTGTACCTTTTTTAGTACCACAGGCCCTCTTTAATGTAAATTTTTCATGATAGTATTCTCTTCGGTTCAGATTTTTCTTAAATTGTATCATCTGGAGCTTGTTGCTGTTTAATAATAATAATTGTTGGCGCTACAGTCCAAAGGGCGACCAGGGTCTAGATTGCTCATCAACTACTCGTGTTGTGCGCGCTACTGTTCTCTCACGAGTAGAAGGGACCTACAGTTTTTTGCCGACTCCAAACGGCGAAATTTGAGAAGCTTTCTTAGACAGTTATTACTCTTTGAGTGTTGTCAGCAGCTCGAAAGAGGTGGTGCCGTGAAAAATTCGAAAAATTGGTGTTGAGCTAGGAGTCGAATCTAGACTCTTCGGCGTGTGAGAGTCGCACTCTACCCACTACGCCACGGCGACCACTGTTTACTTCTTTGAAATCTCTCACAAACAGTGCTTAAAACTATGTATGCTCCCATTTTCGGTTTAAACAGCATTTCTCCATCAGTATTACGTGTGGTTTCCCATTTGGTATGTATTCTTTGCATCTCAAATTTTTCTAGAACCAGATGATTCATAATCGTTCTTACAGTAATAATTCTCTGATAATCATAATTGAAACCAGCCGTCAGCCACTTTCTCGTGTGCTGATAAAAATCTTAACGAAATTGATATCTGTGTGTTATCAACGTTTTATTTACTAATTTTCCATAACAGTAAGTTAGCTCTCTAGGGAACGACAAAATTGTTTACTTGTTTATTGTTCAGTGAGATGTCCAAACATTTATCTTGCCAAGAACGTGTCTTACATGAATTAACTACAACAAAAGATTTGTTCCCTTAAGTCATGAAATTCCTAATCAGTACACAAACTAGGTGTATATTTAGATAGGAATGGCTGACATGCCAATAAAAATACAACCTCTCCACACACGAAATCTATTTTGTAGCCGGGGCGACCACAACAAAGCGACTCTTTTTCAACACCAATCGTCCACAGATTACTCGCCGTATATTTTGCAAGTCACTCTCACTTACCTGGTTTTGGTGTCACCACTTTATAATCTCGTGGCGGAACACTGGTTTGAGGGACCTGACCACCACCAAAAATCTGATCTAGCTCCTCTTCAATATCATTCTAGAATTAATGACGCAATTAGAATACTGATTGTTTCATAACAAAGAATTCGAGCTTACCTTGATAAATTTGAGGTTCTTTTCAAGAATTGTATCGTCAGCATTTAGGAAATTTGCCTTAGACATTTTTATTTACAATTCACTCGAACAATAGAGAAAAACAATTTGTTTTGACTAAAAACACTACCTGAACACTGCGAAATCACGGAAACAAATGAGAATGTCACATGAAAACGGGACAAGAAGACTGCGCGAATGTACTAGATTTTGTGTATTGTAGTAGAAGGTGTATTCGGATGCGTTCAGATGTTCTTTGGAATTTTTATGATTTCTAATTCGCGGTTAATAGGTAGATATGTGTACATGTCCTGAGTATATATATATTTTCCTTAAATGTTTAGTAATATGATGTTGAATTAAGAACTTTCCAATTTTTTTCCGGATATCACAGTCGAGATCAACTGGTTTAGACAGACATGCAACAGATGAAAAGTGACACCCGTTAATCGGAATTTCTCTGGCTACCACTAATCGTTGTCATATCTCAAATTTCAGCTGTCAACCATCCGTCAGAGGCATTTTTCGAGTCCGGGCGGTGCGGTGATTCAACCGCTATACTAAAGAACAATATCCTGTTAAAATATATTTAAAGAATCGACTAAAAGGGAATACATAGCTTCGCTGCCCACAACAGCAGTTGTACTTAATCACAATGGAGGCAGAACCTCATCCTATGGACACGTTCTGTGGCTCACAGTTCTGGGTAAGTTTCTGCGCTCCACCTCCATGAAATGTAGCAATGTTCAATTCTTTCCACTTCGCAGAATTCAAATCGAACGTGGTTCACACACGATCCAGATTTCACGCTATGTTTCGAACAGACGGTCCTTGTGTGGATACCATGTGCCTTTTTGTGGCTTCTCTCTATCCTAGAACTTTACTATCTACGTAGTAGTTTAGATAAGGATATTCCGTGGAATAAGAAAAATATGACTAAATTAGCCTTAAATACAGCCCTTCTCATACTGTTCGTCGTTGACTTTGTCAAGGCTCTAGTAGTGCAGGGCTCCACGACAGATGTCATATTTCCCGTGGATGTGTGGGGACCTGTCATTAAGTTCTTCACATACGTAAGTAGTTCAAGGTTGCCGATAGTTGTTGGAGTTATCGGAGTTTTGATATGTGATTAATTTTGTTTGCAGGCACTTGCAGCGACATTTATTTGTCTGAATAGGAAGTTTGGTGTTCAGACGTCTGGTACACTGTTTACGTTTTGGTTCTTTACAACTATCTTCGGTGCAATACGCTGTAGAACCGAAGTTCGCGAATACAACGACAGGCATGGAGGTGGAATTGATACACTTGCGTCCAGTGAAGAGGGAAATAGTTGGGCGGACTACAAATATGTCAGCTTTATGATATCGTTTGCCATTTCCATCGTTATTTTGTTCGTTAATTGCTTTGCTGATGATATGCCAAGGGAGACCAAGTACAACAGAACGAAGGTATGTGTTTGTTTTCTTATGTGAAGTGCCAACAAGTGATAATATATACTTTACAGAATGAAACTCCTGAGTTGTCAGCAAGCTTCCTCTCTCGGATAAGTTACACTTGGTTTGACAAAATGGCATGGTTGGGCTACCGTCAGCCCCTTGAAGAGAAGGATCTCTGGGACTTGCGTCCACAAGATAGTTCTAAGGAAGTAATGCCAATTTTTGCCAAGCATTGGAACAAAAATGTCCTTAAGAACTATCCAGTTGAGAATCGCTCCCCAAAGGCTCAGTACAGCAATGGTAACGTGACGTTTGAAAACCCTCATGGGTCGGCGAAGAAAGGGTACGCCTCTATTCTGCCCCCTATTGTCAAATCCTTCGGCGGAATATTCGTTTTTGGTGCATCACTAAAGTTGGTGAGTGATTTGCTAACATTTGCACAACCACAAGTTTTGCGTCTGATCATTGGATACGTTGAAACTAATTCGAATGACGAGATAGACAGTCAGTCAGAGTGGAAGGGTATCTTCTACGCATTCCTGCTTTTCATCATTGCCGCCATTCAGACTTTTTTCCTGGGACAGTATTTTCACAAGATGTTCATCGTCGGCCTGCGAATTCGAACGTCTCTAATCAATGCGATATATCGCAAGGCTCTGATAATTTCGAACGCAACAAAGAAGGAGTCGACGGTCGGTGAGATTGTCAACTTGATGGCTGTTGACGCGCAACGCTTCATGGAATTGACGACGTACCTGAATATGATTTGGTCTGCACCGCTGCAGATCGGTCTAGCTATATACTTTCTCTGGGACTTGCTCGGTCCTTCCGTCCTTGCTGGTCTGGCTGTGATGATTATTTTGATTCCAATTAATGGTGTCATTGCGAATCGCATCAAAATCCTGCAAATCAAACAAATGAAGTACAAAGACGAGCGTGTTAAACTTATGAATGAGGTCTTGAGTGGAATAAAGGTAAGATGATGCCGATCTTTCAGTTTGCATTTTTTACAGTTTACGTTCCCTTAAAGGTGTTGAAGTTGTACGCCTGGGAACCAAGTTTTGAGAATCAAGTCCTTCAAATTCGTTCCAAGGAAATCGAAACTCTTAAGTCTGCCGCATATCTGAACGCTGGAACATCCTTCCTTTGGTCGTGTGCACCCTTCTTGGTAAGTCACAGTTGCGTTTTTGGTTTTCTTTGTTTTTCTTTACAGACACCAGGCGGAGATAAGCATTTTTTGGTCAGTTTGAGACCTTATTAATTTGTTTATTACAACAAGGTTTCCATGGCCACATTTGCCTGTTACGTCCTAGTTGATGACGAAAATCAACTGACCGCGGAGAAAGTATTTGTAGGACTTACACTCTTTGAAGCGTTGAAACTGCCATTAGTAACACTGCCAATGCTTATGGTTGACATTGTTGAGGTAAACTGAGTCCAGCGACAGAATTGGTGTGGATATTTAATTTTTGCCATCCAACGAGCATTCTACAAAAAAAAAAAAAGAATCGATGAACCAATTACATCTGGTAACACCCAGGCAAGAAGGTTAACGCTTAACTGTAGATTTGGACACATGGATCCATGATCGAAGAAGAGAATCAACTCTGAAAGAAGTCATTTAGTTGCATTCTTAACAACAAACGATTCATATTCAGTGTTAATAGTTACTCATTTCTATCCCACTTCTCTTTCGTTTTCCAGGTCTCATTGGTAACATTCGCCACATATGTCATGATCGATGAGAATAACGTACTCGACCCGACAACAGCTTTTGTCTCATTATCATTATTCAACATTTTACGTTTTCCATTAGCCATGTTGCCCATGTTGATAACAAATATTGTTCAAGTAAGTTTCAAATGACGTTTTCCTAGTTCCTGTGTGTTTGTCTTGTGATGTTTTGCTGTCCTGCTATAAGTATTTGTATAAAATTTATTAAATTTCAAAATTCTAAAGCCGCTTGGTCTGTAAACATAATTTTTATGAGTGGTTCGTTGATGTTTTTTAATTCCGGTAGAAAGTTTCCGTTTTACAGCCAAATTTATTCACTACGAAAATCCCCAAAAGAAAGATTCTTATAAAATTATTTTCAAATGCTGCATTGAATCCATTGTTTATTGAGTCTTTTGATTACACGGTGCTTCAAATCATACTCCCGGAGAAACAAAACAAGGTCTTGTCATGTTTGGAAAAAGACTAGACCTTGTTTTGTTCCATACGCAAATAAGTAAATTGTTTCACTGAAATTTGCTACATTCAGCTGTACTAAACTGACTCTTATTCCTTGATTTCTGTTGACAAAAAGTGTAATGTATCAGCGTTTCTTAGAGACTTGGACCCAAACAAGCATTTAAGTTAACACCTCTGAACAAGATTTTCGCTGCTTATGAGAATCTCATTCAATCGATGCCAATAAACGACTCTATATGTGCTTGAGAATGTCGAGATTTTATTTATTTGTGTGAAGCGTCGATGCTAACAGGACTTTTTAAATCTGCGCCGAATCGATGCTTATGAGGATCCGGTTGGGCTTGAAGAAGCTTTTGCAAATCATCTAGAATTTTCTTATCGGTGGGAACAGTTGTCGTTACATTTGGCCTTGTATATAGCTTAAAGACTGAGCTCCACATTCTACTACTACCTCTTACCAAGTTGACAGAATTTCAATGTTTTAAAACAGCGGTAGAATGTATTCACTACTTGAAATCGGATTTCCGTTTCTTGCGAACTCTAAGGTGCCTGTATTTTTTATAATCAAAAATAAACAACAGCCGAAACAACCATTTTAGTTATGTACAAGAACTCTGTCTAGATAAGAGTATACTGTGCTGCAGTTAAGATGCCTGACTTTATCCCGACATCAGCAATTTTTCTGGCTAACGTAAAGTTGCCCACAACAGGTTCCTCCATTTTCTTCTGGTTACAATTCTTAAACGATGATTAAACATTTAAACTCGTCTTTCATTTTATTAGGGAATAGTATAACCCAGCACCGAATACAAACATAGAATTACTAATCTCATCAAAAATACGCAGAATCCCATACAACACAAAAGAACACTAAATACATCTGCGCCAACTGTTGGCTACAGACCAAACAGTTAATGCAATTCGATTTTGTTTTATTTACACTTTTCTGATGCTTTTTGCTCTTTTCTCTGCTTGCATGTTTCCTTTCTGTGTGCACTTTCTCCGCATCCGATTCTTGCATATTAATATACTTTTCTTCTATGCAGACACAAGTCTCGGTGAAGCGTATCAACAAATTCATGAACAGTGAGGAACTCGATCCTGAATGCGTCGGTCATGACCCTTCAGAAAGTAGGCGCTCATCAATTTAAAGTTCATATTGTCAAACTAAATTCATTTCTTGCAGAGGACCCAATGCTGATTGAAAATGGCTCCTTCTCATGGGGCGGCGATGAACCCACACTCAAGAATATCAACATTAGAATAAAGACAAATAACCTTGTGGCAATTGTCGGAACAGTGGGTTCCGGAAAGAGTTCAGTTGTTTCCGCTTTGCTTGGCGAAATGGAGAAACTAAGTGGCCGCGTGAATACAGTCGGCACAATTGCCTACGTTCCACAACAGGCTTGGATTCAAAATGCCACCTTAAGGGATAATATCCTTTTCGGCAAGCCATACGACAAAAAGCGATACCAGAAAGTGATAGACGCGTGTGCCTTGAGAGCCGATATCGACATGTTAGCTGCCGGCGATAAGACAGAAATCGGCGAGAAGGGTATCAACTTGTCTGGTGGACAAAAGCAGAGAATCTCACTTGCTCGAGCTGTGTACAGTGATTCGGATTTGTTTCTTCTGGACGATCCCTTAAGCGCAGTTGATTCACATGTAGGAAAACACATTTTTGATGAAGTGATCGGGCCAAGTGGATTACTAGCAAAGAAAACTCGTGTTCTGGTAACCCATGGAATTACATTCTTGCCGAAGGTCGATCACATCTATGTTATCAAAGACGGCGAAGTCAGTGAAGACGGAACTTACGCTGAGTTGTTGAATCAAAAGGGAGCTTTTGCTGATTTCCTTATTCAGCACTTGCAAGAAGGCACCGATGCTGGTGAAGGTAAGGGAAACAACATTTTAATCGAATAATCATTTATAACAAGCAATACAACTTTAAGATTTGGAGGAGATTAAACAGCAACTGGGATCGACAATCAACTCTGAGGAACTATTGGGACAAATTGAAGAAGTTATCACTAGGGCAAGGAAAGAAAGTGTTTCAGAGACAGCGTAAGTGTACAAATTATCAATCGATGTCGATTTGAAATAAAAGAAAACATTGATTCTGCAGCTCAATTGCATCAGCTGATAGTGTAGAGAAAGGAGGGAACGTTGTACGCCGTCGTAAGCCAGAACGACAGTCATCCAAAGCGTCTTCAGTTTCTGTACAGTCAGAGCACAAGAGTGAAAAAGCCGACGGCAAGCTGATTGAAACCGAAAAGGCCCAGACTGGCGGGGTAAGTTCATCCCTCTTTTGGCTACTCAATTGCTCATCAATGTGTGGATTACTTTCAGGTTGATTTTGCTGTGTACAAACATTACATCAGAAGTATCGGAGTGACATTAGCTGTGTCCACAATCCTCTTGAACTTCATCTTCCAAGTGTTCCAAATCGGCTCGAATTTGTGGCTCACGAAGTGGTCCAATGACAAGGATGTCGCAAACGACACGGCCAAGAGAGACTTGTACTTGGGGGTCTATGGCGCCTTTGGCTTTGGACAAGGTATGTTGTCTGGTTGAGTGACTGACTTGCTTCCGAAAATGAATTGGCTATGCTTTGCATTGAGTTTTGCAGCTTACTTTGCTTTAGTTTGTAGCTTTTTTTATTTTTGTTTTTTTATGTTTAATTTTTTATTGTGTTTCTGTTTTGTTTGCTTTATATGCTGTGTAAAGTTTATGCGGTTTCTGCGAACGTTAAGAGGTACAATGTTTTGTTTTGAAGTGTACGAATAATTAGTAGTCTGGGAAAGGAATGAAGCTAGCTGCTAAGTACCTTTATTCGTCAGCTGCTTCCTATTGAAGAAACTTGTTTGTGATTCTGAGATTAAAGCTTATGTTGGTATTCAATTTGTAATTCGTCGCTAGTTGATATTAATTGTGGCTGCAGTTTAAAGTAAAAAAAACAGGAGCTTTTTCACAACGGTAAAGTAGATTAACAGTTCAATGTAAGCCTAGAAACTGTAGCTTTTGAATTGTTTTTTTTTTCAATTGAAATTGCTAAGAATCCATCCAATTATTCATTTTCTCTGAACTCTGAACAGACCTGGTTTTAGACAAAAAGGATACGTTTTTGAAACATAGTACTAGTCGTGAAAGAACCTTTTCCTCATATGATTTGAATTTTGTTCAAAGCAAAACCTATGGGAATATTGAAATAACTGTTTTTTTGGAAACTGTAATCGCGGAGGACTGGCTTCTCTTTGTGTCTAAAGTCGTCAAAATGGGCAATGTTATCCTGTTCCATGCCTTTCTAATATATTACTCGGCTCTTGCTAGTTTCCTTTTTAACAAAGTTCATTAGGTTCATGGCAAAAATTGGTCAAATTCAATTTCTTTTTAATTGACAAATATTTGCTGTTAAAGCTTATTCGTTCGATTCTGTTACGTCTTTGTCTTCATTAGGACGAATTTACAGATATGTATACTTTTGTTAATTGCAAATAGTGGGATAGAATGTATTTTGTGTCGTTCTCAAAGGAATCCGCATAAACTTTTCCGCTTAAGACTTATTCTGTTTTTATGCTTAATCTATTAACAATTAAAAGGGATTGCATTTATGTCACAAAATAACAACAAATTAATTTGAAGAAAAAATATATGTGCTCATATACTCGTCCGTCTCCATGCTCAATGTACTCGTATTCGTCACCTGTCCATAAGCTTTGAATGCTCTTCAAATTTGCAAGCGAAAAAAAAAGAAATATGGAAACTTAAAAATAACCTCTTGTACATTTTTATACATTCCTCCAAAAAAATATGAAACATAACAAAATAAACACTATATAATAAACAACGTCATAAAAACAACTACTACTAACTTTAGTTACGGCGTACTTTGGAGCTTCCCTCTTATTGGCATTGGGATGTATATATTGTGCCATGGAACTACATGCGATTCTTATTAAGAACACAATGCGTCTGCCCATGGAATTCTTTGACACAACTCCAGTGGGACGCATTGTGAATCGGTTTTCAAAGGATATCGACACTGTTGACAATGTTCTTCCCATGAACATTCGAGCATTTATTTCACAAGCATTTGCGGTAAATTCATTGCCCTATATCTTTCTTTTTCACCTAGTTATAAATTCATCACTTTTCATCACTTCTCATCATCACGCAGTCACACTCTCATCCAAATATTTAAGGGAAAACGTATTGAAATGTTATTATTTGTTTCGAAAGCATGGATTTTGTTTAAAATGCAACAATTGGCTGTTTCTTTTGCGCCGTTTAGGTTAACAATCAGTTCGAAAGAATTTTGAAGTTTCTTTGCTTCATTTTAATTATGGCTTGAGCAGTATAAAGTTGTTGGAAAGAAGCTGTTCAGAAATTATTTTCTCACAACTTTCAACAAATTTAAAGAGATCAGGGGATCATTGTTAGGACACACCGAATTGTGCATTTTTATTCAATTGCAATTTAAGTTGATTCGTGTGATGTTATAAATGCGTGGTTGATAGTTCATGTTGGCATTGGCTGCAATGCGAGACAATAGAGTTGCCTAATCGAATGTGCTGTGATGGACCATGTTAAACTTGCATTGCAGTAAGCGAGGCACAAATTCATTAAAATGCGTACAAGAACAAGCATGCTTAGAGTTTTAATCGCAATGGCGCGCTCGCTCTTTTGGTTTTTCACATATTCTCTGGTATATGTGTTTCATAATTTTTAAATCGGGATGGGGCGGTTGTGTGTCCGCTGTTCAATTCGATGCCAGGTGATGTGACTGGATTTTATGAATCACATGATTCAAAAATCACATCCGTATCATTATTAATAGTGACAACGAAAACACTGATGGAGAAAGGACCATCTGTGGCGGAGATGGCGGCTAACAGACCCAGGTTTTGAGGGAGTCTGACTGGTAGTAACAGCTTGACTAGAGGCTATATTCTGGTGCCACGGGAGGTCGGGAGCCCATGGAACTTCGTTTCCAGCCCGACCGGACCGGCCCCCTTGTGGGAGTATCGTGGTGGCTACCCTAACATCACGGGTAGAGTCGAGGATAGTGTACTGTGCTGACTTATCTATTTGCATGTTTACCCAAAAAATAGGCAAGGCGGTTAGGGGATTATCCCGGCTCAGTGTGGAGTTGCATTCTCAACCGAAAGAGGTTTTGGAAGGCCTCGCATGAAACCAAGGTGGAGCGATTGCCCATCAAGCATGATCTCAGTTCGGTACTTGGGTAACTTAGGTGTTTAGTCTTGCGTTATCTACGACAAAAAGATACCCCGTGATATAAGCCGTCAAGGCAGGTGATCCCAAAACCAAATCCCACATCTGTTCAATTCGACGGTCAACAAATAAGAATAGTTGAGAAGAACCTCTCTATGGCTTTCAGAAATTTATTTCGCCGACTTTTTGGCCTTAAATTGAGCAGAATATTTCACACAGCGTTTATTGATATTAATAATAATAATTGTTGGCACGACAGTCAACAGGGCGACCAGGGCTTAGCTTCCTCATCAACTACTCGTGTTGTGCGCGCTACTGTTTTCTCACGAGTAGAAGAGACTTACAGTTTCCTGCCGACTCCGAACGTCGAAGTTTGAGAAGCTTTCTTAGACATAGATTACTCTTTCAGTGTTGTCAGCAGCTGGAAAGAGGTGGTGCCGTGAAAAATTGGAGGTGTTCAGCGGGAATCGAAAATAGACCCTTCGTCGTGTGAGCGTTACACTCTACCCACAACGCCACGGCGGCCACGTTTATTGATATTATTTTAACTCAAATATAAAAGTGTTTTCATTTCTTTATTCTGTCCTAAAGCTTTTGTAATTGTCTACGTCTTTTTATAAAGGGTCAAACAAATGACTTGTGACTCTGACACTCAATTTCCCAATTATCATCAAAATCAACTTTGGCAAAGATTACGCTTGTTTCACACCCATCTTTTGGGATTGCCGGAGCATCATCTGAACTTCACTGGGAAATGAACACATTTCATCCGTCCGTTTCAAATTCGAATCAATCAACCCGCTTAAACATTACTTTCCGGGAGTTTGTACAAGAAAATATCCCCCCACATGACTGTTTTTTACTTCAGAGCTTTTTACACCACTTGGTATGTAATCCCACAAGAAAACTGAAAATAATTATATAATCAGAGTATGCACATGCATAAATATGCAAGTTCATGTGGGTTGTTTTTGTCCGTCCGTTTTTGTGTTCAAATAAGTTTTATGACCTGATGTGCTTGGTACCATCAACAGTTGCTGTCAATCTTTTTGGATCTATAACCATCGCGTTAGGGTGTATCAATGCCTCAGTTGTGTTGCATACTACTTTGCTGGAACGCGTGATGAAGCAGCCAATGGAAATATTCGATATCACACCAATTGGTCGGATCCTCAACCGTTTTTCTAAGGACGTAGACACACTTGACAATGTCTTACCCTTCAGTATCAAATTCGGAGTGATACAGTTCTTTGTGGTATAAAAATTTATTTTCTGAATCATTTTCGTTAAATCATGTAGTTTCCACGAACTTGTTAGTTTTGGTATGTTATGAAAACATTGAAATAGGTGATGTTCTTTTCTTTTTATTACACTTCTTTGATGCTGGTTAATGAATGAAAGGTTTATTGGTTTTTGGCATTCTTTCAAATACTAATTATAGTAAAACGATCGCGTTCAAAAAGTAGGGTTTTGAAACAGTTTAATTATAAGTTAAGTTGAATAGGAAGGACGTCTGGATTGAGGTTCAATTATGTCTATCAAAAATAAACATTTACTGAAAGCTATTGTAAACTTTAGCAGAAAAGGGGAGAAAAAATAATTGACGTTTAGAGGGCTTATGAAAAAAAAAATTAAATAAATTAGACATTTTTTAAGTCATTATTGACTGCCACCATACAATTCACCGGTCGTCGATCTCAAATTTCTGTTATGCCAAATCACATATTGGCATATGTTATTTTAAAACTAGCTTTTAAATTTGTCTTTGCTTACAGTGATAAAACACAAACAAAATTTTAGTGAAAAAGTTATTGTCATCAGCTCGGTTTATATAAATTTGCTTTTAGGGCGGTATAAAGGATATTCGTTCTAACTTTTCAATATCACATGCCAGTCGCATTAAATAGAACAAACAATTATAAATTATTAAAAACAAAATAATTTTAAGATGCAAATTTACAAATTAGTTCGAGTACTTTTGAATTTTTTTTTCTACAAAGCTGGTTTACATAAAGAACAAAACAATATTACAATATTGCGGCAGTTAAATTAGAGTGCAGTATTTTGTGCAATCTGCTTTTAACCTGGTTTGCACACCGCGATACTTCTTTGATATGTGCCTTACGTTTGCTAGGCTTCAAAAAAATACTTAACCGTACAAAGGTCTGTAAAGGTCGTTTTTTTCTAGGCGAATTGAACATTGAATTAAATTGTCAAATTTAATTTATTTGAGATTATCTTCTGACATTATATTCTGGTATATATATGACAAACATATATTCCGCTTCGGCTAGTTGAGACGTATCCAAGTCTGGAAGTCCTATTTTCGATAGATATTTATAACATTTGTGGCCGTATATCGGAAATAACGCAGCGAAAATAGTCCTCCAAGTATTCAATAGCTTCCGGCATATGGTTGTTGACTAGGGACTTCACAATTACTTACCAAACCGAATGTTGTCTACGCAAAACACAACATTAAACTATAGGGTTATCAAACGTGTCCTTGTCGTAAAGCGCTTGATATTTCAAAAGCATTTGACAGAGTCTGGCATCAGGCTTTCTTGTCGAAAATGCGTGCTTTTGGCGTCGATGAACCTCTTCTTCAATGGATTAGAAATTATCTTTCGAACCGTTCAATATAAGTTGTATTGGATGGGTACAAGTCTGATATTCACCATATTAATGCTGGTGTACCCCAGGGCTCCATTTTGTCTCCGGCACTCTTCCTCATTTTCATAAATGATCTCCTGTCTGTCACTTCTAATCCAATTCACCCCTTCGCAGATGACAGTACCTTTAGCTTTTCATATTTGTTCCTCGGCTCTCGTCCCTGCTCTTCGGCCATTGACTTGGAACGGCAGCGTATGTTAAGTTCATTCAATTTCGATCTTGACAGCATAATTGGGGTTAAAAGAATTGAATGGAATTTAATGCTTCCAAAACGCAGTGCTGTCTACTGTCACTCAAGCATTCCCAAAACAACCTGCCATTATCTATGAATGGCTCTTGCATTGTTGAAACTGAACGACATTTCATCCTCCGTTTATGTATCAACTCAACACTAAGTTGGAACGATCACATATTCGAGATCGCCAAAAATGCAGCAAAATGTCTAATGTTTCTTAAAGCGATGCAAGAAATATGGTATTTCACCCCTTCTGAGCTGGCAACAATATATAAGGCGTACATCCGCCCAAAGCTTGAGTACAACTCTCCTATCTGGTCCGGTGCTCCTAAGCCCTCTCTGCACTTATTAGATAGAATCCAACAGCGGGCGGTAAAATTTATTGGTGACAATAATGCTGCGAAATCAATCGACTCGCTTGAACATCGACGAAATGTTGCGTCTCTATCACTATTTTATCGCTATTTCAACGCTCTAACAAGTTAGCCAGCTACATTCTTCTATCTCCTCCGTCTCCTTAGCCAGCTGCATTCTTCTATCTCCTCCGTCTCTTTAGTGCGCGCCAATAATAAAAACACAGCATGACACAAGCTGTGTTCTGTTCGACAGCTCCTGCACAACATAGTCATTCAATTGTAAAATAATCTTGTTTTTACACCAGTTTACTTACAAACGCACAAAGAGCACAGAAGAACACAACAGGTAGTCACTTGTTAGTTTAACGGTACCCCAACATCCAATACTCCAAATACGGAAGTTTTGTTTATTGATGTATTCTTGCAAACAAATGTAAAGTTGATCGCTGAACAAAATTCCCTTATATAAATGGAAACCAAAGACAATCCTGTTTTGGGCAAACTACGCTTTTCCAGTGGATACTGTTATTTCAATTCTTCTAATGTCATATGAAAGAATGTATATGGTATAAAATGTCAGATGCAACGTATATACAATACTTGACAGTCGATAAATTGTCCGCCAGCTAAACAGTGTCTTAGATCTTAAAAGTTGAAAAAAAAAACTTTTTCACTAAAATTTGATCGATATTTTCCATTTTGTTCAATTTAACCTTCTAATATAACGAGCGGAATCAAACGCTCGATTTCTAACCAACGTAAGTTTCATATACAATTTAAGTCATCGTCATTTGGTAAAATGTCTTCTCTAACGGTGACATAAGTGTTAAAATTAATGTGTCGGCGTCAAAGTATAAGTTTTAATGATTTTGTAGAAATTTGTGCATAGCAAAAATTGTAGATTTGGCGTAAGTTCACACATAACAACTAAAAGTACAATATTCTGGCATCTCAAACTCATTTCCTGACACCTTTTCAACGCTTGTGAAATACTACGTATGAGTAGAACAGCGGAAAACACACACATTAAGCTGCTGATTCTATGCCTGTCTAATATTCTGATCTTTCTCAGCATTCCATTGAGCTTATTCTGCTCAGAAAAAGGGGACTGTACCTAACACTGCTTGTTGCTTGTTGAAAATTTCGTAAATAATACGGTTCCTAAGTATGGCATTGCATAGAGTAGTTGCTTGCTAAATACTTAAAAATAATATTCATGTCTTTTTGTGTATACTGCATGACTTTAAGTGTTTTACATTAAATAACTCTAATTAAATGCTTGTCAGTGAAGATAGACAAAAAGCAAAACAACTAAAAACTTTTCAATGCATTCCAACATCATCGAAAATTGTTTATCCCATCCCTATACAGTCTTCATTCAATTGACGGCCGCGTTAATCTTGGGTTTGGCCTGCTTGGTTGGTGCCAAGAAATTGCATCTCATTCAGCTGCAAGGTGTATTGCATTGGCCGATGGAACTGTTTGACACCACACCCGACGGTCGCATCATAAATCGTTTCTCAAAAGATGTCGACGCCCTTGATAACACACTGCCGCAAGTGATTAAGTCATTTTTGCAGTGTCTGTTTTCGGTAAAGAATTATTGTGCACTTTTTTTCGTTTAGTTTTTTTGAATTGTTTTTTTTATTGATTTGTGTCTATTCGAAGTGGTATGGAAAGTAATTTGAATTTGAGCTTTCGTATGTATCATTTCATGAATGAATTTATGACTTGTTTTAAAGTATTTTCTTGAGTTCTATTCATTGAATCTGTTCCTTCTTCTTCGGACTTTTGTAATAATTTCGGTTTTTATGTAAATATTAGAGCATGGTAATGAGGGGTCAACTAAATTGATTTTGCTTGTCTTAAGTCCTTGAACTTACTAATCTTCAATTCTTTTTCTTTTCTTTTTGAGTTGAATTTCAACCGCCTTCTTGGTTTGATTAATTCCGTTTTAGACTGTAGAGCGTCAGCATCATCATAAGAAAGTCTTAAAGAATTTGATTCAGAAGTTGAATTGAATTTCATTGTTGACTGTGTTAAGTACTCCCTTTTTGGTCTTGTTTTAATCTTCTTTTTCTTCGTGTCGCGCCACAGTCCGGGGTGGTCCTGGGTTTCTCCAGCTGGCACGATTTTTTGCCAGCTGCGTCTGGAATACCTTTTATTATTTTTCGAACTCGACCGCTAGTGAAGTTTTTTTTTATTTGTCTAGATGATGTTGATTTCTTCATTTCAATTAAAGTTTTGATTTAAACGATTTAAAGGAGTGATATCAAAACATAAAGTTCGACTCTGTTTGTTTGTTCGTTTGGAAAGTTGGGTTTAAACAAAATGTATGCTACCAACAACTCACGGCACGATATACCTTCGGATTTTGTACCATTCCTTTAACCCTTGGTTATAATCCTTTATATGGAATTTTACAGTGAGTTTTGAAACAGTCACTTCCATTAGAATACATAGTTTAAGACGTCGATTATTAAAAAGCTGTCAACATAGCAGAACGAACCAGGCCAAAGCTCTTTCATCCTTCATACACCAAGTGCAGTTCGGTTTGTTTCTAAGCGTTTTCTAAAATAGTCCCCCAATAAACGCAGGCTTATCTCATACAATCAGGTGGTACGTTGAAGTTTTCTGACCTTGAAGGCTTATGGTCTGAGGTCTAATTCGAACATTAATTTATATTTTGATTTAAAATTTGGTCCATATGTTAGTGATAAACCTTAAAATCAGAATCCCACAAAATATTAAATTGTTTTTTGCAACATTATTAAAAGTAAACATGTTCCAAGGAAAAGGGGGCAACAAATGTGGTTTTCACAGACCTTTGTTAGATTTTTTGACTTCTTGTCGTTGCTGCAATGAGGATTTGATTATTCTTCTTTTGGCATTACAGTCCGGGGTGGACCTGGGCCTCAACCAACATGCCTCTCCAGCCAGCACGATCTTTCGACAGCTGTCTCCAGTTGCGCACTCCAAGTTGGTTGAGGTCCTTCTCCACTTGTGTGCGCCACTTTAGTATAGGTCGTCTTCTGTTGCGTTGTCCCAATGGCTCAAATTCAAGGACTTTTCGGGCCGGAGCAGTGGTGTCCATACGTTCTACATGGCCTAGCCATCTTAAGCGTTGTATCCGTAGATGCTTGACCAGGCGCATGTCGCTGTACAGCCTATAGAGTTCGTCATTAAATCTTCTCCTCCAGATGCCATCAACGCAAACAGGACCAAAAATCGCACGCAAAACTTTTCTCTCGAAAAGACTAAGGGCTTCCTCATCCGCCTTTCCTAACGTCCAAGATTCTGCGCCATATAGTAGGACGGGGATGATCAAGCTGTTATATAAAGCGAGCTTAGTTAGTGAGAATTTGATTAGCTCTTGAAAAATTATTCAATTTGGAAACCCTTTAGTCAGTCGGTAGATTCTAAAACTATCTCGTGTCATATTCGATTATCATAGTCTTCGGCCCATTGCTTCCAACAAGCTTTTGTTTTTAGCTTCCCGCATTAGGTTATATGAATTGTCATTCAGTAATGAATAAGAAATAAATATACTTTAAGTGTTCCTGTGGACAAATAGAATTCGATCATTCATGTTAAAAAAATTTCATGAGACGGAAATTTCATTTTCAAATAAATTCACAAATTCCTTCCGGTGTATGGATAAGAAAATCAAAACCACGCACAAAACTCACCAATAAATGATCAAATCATCCAGCTAAAACATTTCCGCAATAAAACAGACAAACAATCAGAAACCATAACATTTTGATAACAGACATACTTTCGAACATCTCCGAATCAAGCAAACCTGGTATTTTGGTAATTAGAAAAAAAACACACACAAAAAACGCAATAAATTCAGAATGCCTTTCGACATTCCATTTAACAAGACATCCACCCATTGGATGAGGTATCATTTGATTTGAAACACAACTTTTTTACAATTAAATCAAAATTTAAAATTCAAAATTTTTCTTTTAAATTTCAAAAACGAAAAAAAAAAATCGAAACAAATGGACCAGGTTTCTTTTCGTATTTCGCCATCGTTACACTGTACGTCGGCTGTCTTGAGGCTGCAAAAAATATACACAACAAATTCCTGAAGATCATAATGCGTGCTTCGGTTACGAAATTTTTCGACATAACACCGCAGGGTCGTCTACTGAACAATTTCAGCGGTGACATGGATATCGTTGACGAGTGTGTCCCCGGCACTTTGGATTCGATGTTGTCGTTTATATTTATGGTATACATGAAAGAAAAAGCTCAACTATGTGGACTTAATTTTTTGTTTAATTTTTTCTTTCTTGGTTTAAGTATAAATATTTTTTTTTCTGCAAGCATCCTGCTGCAAAATTAATGCTTCTTCCTTATAAATATTCATGTGAAGCGGTAGATTGGTGAAACTGTAAAACGAAAAATTTACTAACCATTTTCTATTTTTCTCTCTTCTTACACAAACATAATCTTTGTTTTTTTTATTCCTCTCCTAACCAAAAAAAAAAAACGAAAAAAATTGAAAAAAATCCCCCTCATCATGTACTAGGGCTTTGCAATTTTGGAGCCTCCATTACCCTCTCATTGGCCACTTTAAGCGCATCGAAAAATTTATTAAAATACCTGTACCATCGAATACTACACGCACCGTCTGAATTTTTCGATACAACACCGAAAGGACGCATCCTAGACAGATGCTCGAATGATATTAATACCTTAGATCTAGTCATGCCACTAAATATTCGTATGTTCATGTCGACAACGTATCAGGTATGTGAAAATTGTCGTCTGAGAGAGTCGACTCTGTGGCATGTTTACAGATGTTAAGTTAAGTAAGTTAAGTTTGTAGAAATTTATACGAACCGCATCCTAAGTCTGTGTAATGTGTTTGTGTGCATAAGTGTGTCTGGTTATTATGTACATATTTTTAGTCCGTAAAAAAAAAACTAATTGCATGCTCTACTAATAAGTGATTGTTATTTAAATGTGTAAGTTCCATGTTTTTTATATATATATATTTCCCGAATAGATTTGTTTTGTTGGCATTGGGTTTGATTCTTTGTATTGTTATGGAAACTGTTGGCAACACGAACTTAGACTTAATGTTGAAGGAGTAAAATTTTATACCTAAATTTGCTTTACACGAGCGTGTTGTTAACGCGGACTTTTCCCCTGAAAGTCCGATAAATTTGATGCAAATGTTTCACATGTTTTAAATACGACAACTATCATTTCGGTTTTAATCCAACAATTTCGAAAACGAAACAAGTTAAACAGAGAGCGTGGCACCACTGGAGTTTAGTTAGCGACTCGCACGGAATAACCCTGCTTTTGGTTTCTGGACTGTTTATAACTAATTGATTTCCAGGCATCATTTCTCTTGAGGTGCTGGCAAATTCTCAAAAAAACTTCTAACATCTGGTCGTTTAAAACTGGGAATCAAGTGAGCCAACAACACAAGAATGTAAAAGCTACATACGCCATACATATACAGCGCCATACATTTGTTTGTGTATGGCGGAGAGTGTCATTAGATTCAAAATACGTGTATTTTAAGTATTTTGATTGAAATTTCGCTTCTCGCTCGGAGAAAACCCAATATTCAGTTATTAAACCTTTTGCGACTCAATATCGTGTACACAATCTCCATTCATCAAACACAAGAGGAAATGTCTTAATGTCTTGGAACTTCAGCACCTTCCCCCTAATTGAAATGAGCGTGTTTGCTGGACGGAGGGATTCCAAGGTTAATGTTATGCTTCTTTTGTATTGTTTTCGTCAACATTGCCTATGGATATACTTTCCTTTGCAAAAGAATACATATACTGGCGCCATACCAATCATTCCAATTTATTACAACAATGTTTGTACTGATTGTTCGACCAAGGCGAGGCGCATCTTAAATATCCTAATTATCAGGTCAAAAATGGAGAAGTAATTTCACTGCTGTATTTACACCTGTCTCTGTAGACATCAAATGTGTATATATGTGTATTGGATAGCGCTACAGTCAACAAAGGGGCAATGGCCTAGCTTCTTCATCGACTATTCGTGTTGTGCACACCGCTGTTCTCTCACGTGTAGAAGCGACCCACAGTTTTTTACCGATTCCGAATGGCACAGTTTTCTGACTGACTTTTCTTAAACAGTCATTTCCTTGAGTTTTGTCAGGAACTCGAAAGAGATGGTGGCGTGAAAAGTGCGACGTTTTCAAAACTGTAATTGAACCTGAACCTTCGGCGTATGGGTGTCGCACTCTACCCAATACGCCATGGCGGCCACCGGACATCGAACTTAATTCATCAAATAAGCGTCGCGTTTTAGTCATAAGAGCAGAACACGATGATTCAATGATTTGTAAATGTAAATAACTTCTCGCGGAAAAATGTCATTCCACAATTGTGATAATTAACCTCACTACAGTATTGCCAAATTCAAATAACTACTCCCAATGGTTGGCATTTCAAAGCCTTTCTTTAACGTGCACCTTAATAAATAATAATAATTGTTGGCGCTACAGTCCAAAGGGAGACCAGGGCCTAGCTTGCTCATCAACTACTCGTGTTGTGCGCGCTACTGTTCTCTCACGAGTAGAAGGGACCTACAGTTTTTTGCCGACTCCGAACGGCGAAATTTGAGAGGATTTCTTAGACAGTTATTACTTTTTGAGTGTTGTCAGCAGCTCGAAAGAGGTGGTGCCGTGAAAAATTCGAAAAATTGGTCCTGAACTGGGAATTGAACCTAGACCCTTCGGCGTGTGAGCGTCGCTCTCTACTCACTACGCCACGGCGACCACGCACCTTAAGTCAGGAAATCATTTTTAAAAAAAAAACTATGACTATAATAAATTCAGCCCACTCCGACCTGATAAGCTGCAAAACACACAGCTTCGCGTCGTGTGTTTCAAAGCCCACCAAGCACACCATTCATTGCGCTCCTTGAAGAGTCCTCTTCATCCGTCGATCCGACGGCGTCGATCAAAAATAACCCGTTTTATCTCAAAACGCTCGGCAGATCTAGCGAAGGGCTTTATACATTTTTGCCGATGATGTTGCCGGTGGCATTGACATTGTCGTCTAAAGCCTCTTCTCGGTCACAGTTCAAATCCATGTTTGAAGCGTGTTTTACATGAAATTGTATGCACCACGTGAAAGATTTAATTATTCATAAGACTTTTTTTGTTGTCTTAAGAATAACAGGCGGTGAATAAAAATGCAAAAGGTTGGACAGACATTAGGATGGCTGAATGGTTTGTGTGCTAAACAATCCTCGCCGCACAAAGAAGCTAATATCCGGCCCTTTTATCGGGCCGCTTCTTTAGACTGCCATAAGTCGGGGGGCTGCCACAATGTGTGCAATACGCTTAAGCCCATACGTATACGCTTTGGATTCGCCTCGTCCCACGCTCAGTGTCAAACACATTTTTCATCCTTTCTATATATACTGGTACTTCGCTCAGACCAAGTTTGTATTCCGATCCGCACGGTCACCGTCTCGTCCATGTCTTCCTCCTTTCCAGCGGCCGTCACAGCCGGACGGGAACTAGAACTTGAGACGCGTCTCAAGGTATTTCTCCGTTTTGGCATTGTTTTATTATTCTTCGAGGACTGTGGGCCTATGACTGAGAGAAGTCGGTTGAAACACGGTTACCTAAGTTTTCAGCCAAATCTCTTGAATATAGGTCCTTTATAATTAAAATTGGATGGCACGACAGTCCACAGGGGACAAGGGCCTAGCGTGCTCATAAACGTCTCGTGTTGTGCGTGTGCGCGCTACTGTTCTCTCACGAGTAGAAGGGACCTACAGTTTTTTTGCTGACTACGAACGATGAAGTTTGAGAAGCTTTTTTTTAGACAGTTAATACTCATTGAGTGTTGTTATCAGCTCGAAAGAGGCGGTACCGTGAAAAATTCAGGTGTTCAGCTGGGAATCGAACCTAAACTCTTTCACGTGTGAGCGTCGCACTCTATCCACTATGCCACGGCAGCCACGGTTTATAAACTTTAATAAAAATTCTTCCTAACCAAATTATATATTTTCTAGCCAAAAGTCAGTGCACACCTTTGAAATTCCTTTAAATATTACTATTTTCATCAACAATCGTCGGAAAACGCTGTTTTCTTCAATAGGGTTACTCAAACATATGCTTTACAAAAACAAAACACCCAGTGCCAACATTATAGTCTTTGTTTATTCCCCACAACTGTTTGTTTGTTCAAAACCGAATTATAAGCAAAAGAAAATTGCCACCAGAAAATGTGTTTTTTTAACCTAAACTTAAAAATTTTGTAAATATTATGGTTGTAACTAACAAAAATTTCTACCCCCCTCCCCCCATTTCCTTAATAACCCCTTTTGCCGAAATGGTTCCCCTCCCTCCTTTCCAGTGGCAATATATTGCATGGCAGCATTGGCCATAGAGCTGGGCTCAGTTCTGGGCTCGCAGCGAATCTTTCGCAATCTGTTTTTCGGTGTAATTCGCGCACCGTGCTCCTTCTTCGACACCCTGCCAAAGGGTAGAATCTTAGATCGCTTATCAAATGATGTGTATGTATTAGACGCAATCTTGCCGCCCAATTTAAGGGCGTTCCTGTCGCAAGCGTTTCGGGTATGTTAACCAATAACAGTTACGTGTATTTAACACCGAAGAACTACTAACATTGAACTTAATCCGAACTCACCCCAAATAACTATTTAAGGCAAAGTATCTAAAGCACGTTTTACTTTTTTATTTTTCGCATGAGAGCTTTCCAGAAATCCTTTTCGTCGCTAATACAAAAAAAAAAGAAATAACTAAGGGTTAGTAACTCAATTTAGTTTGCTAGTAGTTACATAACATGTGAAAATTTTAAAAGTCATGTATAAAAATGAAGAGGAATGCAAGAGCCGATAACAAAACATGAAACACACCTAAACTTCCACATTTTTGCAGCAATATTTTCGTACGGCGTGGACCTAGCACCAGCTTTTGGTTGTTTGCGGGCTGCAATTATTTTGCATGCAACGGTTTTGGGACAAATGATGAGGGTGCCTATCAGATTCTTCGATACGAATCCAACAGGGAGAATTCTGTCTAGATTCAGTAAAGATATTGAATCTATTGACGCGACGATACCAATAAACATAAGAGATTACTTGTACTGTGCTTTCGAGGTATGCCTTAGGTTTAACACATCACTCTATAAATCCCGGGGCTGACATATAGGGCGACGCTAACAAAAAATCAATTTTATTGTTAAGAAGTACAAACATTCAAACGATACTTGTCATTTTTTCCATGACAATCTGATTATTAGGTTACAAATTACGGTACTTCAAGTGACGTTACTTTTGCGAATTTCAGGTCCATGAGAAGGATTTTTTCGAAACAGGTGCCGCATTTGCTCACAATGGACCAAAAACAACAACTTGCCCATGATTCTGAAAGCTGTTTGGACCTGTTTCGCCAGAAAGAACAGGACATTTTGCATCGGTATGTCACAATGGATGAAATATGGATCCACCACTACACTCCATGGCCAAATCGACAGTCAACGGAGTGGACAGCAGACCGTGAACCAACAAAAAAAAAAAAAAAAACACTAATGTGATGACATCCGTATTTTGGAATGCGCACGAAATTGTATTGTATGGTTTACCTTGGGAAAAGCAAAACGATCAGCAGCGATGATATTATTGGTGCATATGAAGGACCAAAAAACAAAAATCGGTCCAATATAAAAAAGAAAAAATTCTCTTCCACCAAGACAATGCAACGTGTCACAAGTCGTTGGCTGTCATGACGAATCGGGCTTTGAATTGTGCTTCCACCAACCGTATTCTCTAGATCTGGGTCCAGGCGATATCTACCTCTTCTCAGACCTCAAAAAGATGTTCGAATGGTGAGCCGATCGCCGTTACTGAAGCCTAGTTTGAAGCCAAATATAGATTGTCATGAAAATTTGACAGGTATCATTTGAATGTTAGTTGAGCCCCCTATATGTCAGTCCCGGTACTTATTGAGTGTTAAGATGAAAAAAATGGAAACTAAGTGTATTTACTTGAATTCTTTAATATTTTGCAAACATTTCGATATCACGTGCTTGTGTAGAAAGTAAGGCAATTCATAACTTCAGAAGCTGTTCTTTGAGAATGTTTGTTTTTGAATTCAGATTATGTTTTATTCTATTTGTTATTGATGTTATTGATCAAGTGTAGCGTCTTATATATATATATAAAAAAAAAAAAACGATTTAACAAGTTCGAGCGGTTGTGTAAGTCGATTGCTGAAAGGCGTTTACAGTAATCAAAGGATTAACCAATGGCGTATTATTCTTAAATGTGGACACTAATCAGTAGCCGGTAATGATTTCAGAATTGTGGTTTTCAAGTTTGGTTTATTTGTCGTTTTCCACGTACTGAAGGGTAGTATTGAATTTGCTGAATAGAATGAGTCTAAGAAACATAAAAATACATTTTAAATAGGAATGTAGAATGGATTAGCGTAGTTTGATATGTGGGCTTTCAAACCAGTGAAAATGAAACACTTCGTAGAGCATTCGTACGTCAATTACGCTAGTCGTATACTCCTGTTATATTTTATTTTTGCAAGTATTTCGTACAGGTCTAACAGTCATTTTGCTAAAACGAACTTAATAATTGTTAATCGAATCCAACTTCAGGTATTTAAATTTTAAATTTCTGATTGGACACGTAAATATGCATTCTAGATAATTACGTGTCCAATCAGAAATTCAAAATTGAAATACCTGAAGTCGGATTCGATTGTCGTAATTGGAAAGTAAATTTAGTGAAAGTGAATTCCACAAATTATGATCAGAACACAAATATCAGGGTGAAGTAAAATCTTAGGACTCTGTAGAAAAACATCCTTAACCACTGGAAGATTAGGTTAAAAAACAATTTATGTTTTAAAAATTCATCAGCCTGATAGCCAACTTTTTAAAAATGTTAAGTGTAGAAGAACTGATGATCTTGACCTTAAAGGGTGTGCTGCAAAACTTCTCTATAATTTATAGTTTTTTTTGGTTATATTTTCAGGGAGCAACAGTTGATTGTGTTGATTTAGGGAGTACAAGTTTGTACATTTATTTTAAGGCACCGTTAAATGAAATAAAGCAAAATTGCATTCCTGATTTCGGTTAAGTAAATCATAACAGTTGATTAAGAATCATCGGAATAGGAGTAGAGGTATCAGGAAAGAAGGAAACATTTGAAATTTTTAATTTATTTTATTAAAAGTTCACTAAACAACAATAACACTGGTTGATTTTTCGAGTTTAAAAGAACTCCACTTGAATTTGGCAAAATCTGCTAATCAATTAAGGTACAAGTAGGCCAATGTGATGAGGTGAACATAACATTAATTAGTTTAACCCTTTAACATTTTTTGACAAAGTGGAAATATTTCATGAAAATAACACAGCCATTGGCCTTATCATAAACAATTGGCCCCTTGTCCAATTTCGTGTCAATTGGACAAGTCGACGTGTTTGCTTTTACCCCTAACATTGCAGAATTAATTTCCATGGCATGAAATATGTTTTTTTATCGATTTTGTTCGACCCGTTAAGGACGGTGTGTACCACCGGTTTATAACACGTGAATGTTGTATCTGACAGCATGTGTGAAAAAATAATGGTACAATAAAAGCAGCACGATATTGATGTGTGCAACATTTTTTGTTTTCTTTTTTAAAATGTAAACATTTCATAAAGCAACGTTTGATTTTTTTTTGCCGCCAGATGATGCTAAATGCAAAAACTGCGTCAACACGTTGTTAACTGGAAAGGCTGCCTTGGCTTCCCCTTTCGGGTTTAAATTCCTTTTTCTAATATTGCACTGTTTCAATAGTAAGTGGCAAGTGTTCATAGACTCAACATGGACCTTTCCGTTTTGTTCAAAGGTCGGTCTATGTTGAGTCTATGAACACTTCAAGAAACTAACAGATGAAACGAAATGCATGCATTTGAAATTTTTGCCCATTGTGTCGGTGAGATCAAACGCAAATCAACTCCAATTTATCGATCTTAACACCGAGTGGTTCTGTTCGTACGGTTATGGGAGTAAATGTGTAACATGAGGCACGGCGACCAAATGATGACTGTTTTGCCGAAAATAGTTTAAATACAGTCAAAAATCTGATTTATGGTATTGTACCACCAACGATCAGTTTGCAAAAAAAGCGTTTAACAGGAGTATTACGAACGTGTGCTTCGAAATTAAGCTTCAGTCCTTTTTGATTTTGTATCTCGATTTTCATTAGAACTAAACAAGTAAAACCAGTCTAGTGGAAGATTTGAAATTGGAGAAAATTGGTAAACCACAATTCAATATAAGCTACTAGTGCACACGATTCAAGTGAATGTAAAATGTAAAAGAATATAAAATGTGATGTGAATTTAGTTTTACGTCTATTTATGTACAAAATATGTATATATCATTTTAAAGTAAGAATTAAAGACAGATCATGAAATAGATTAAGATTCACATAGTTTTAAATAAGTATTTATCATTTGTTTTTAAGGCTCTTCTTTCCGCATTAACTGCCTATATATTCAAAGTTCTTCAAAAATATTTATTTTTTTGCATGTCAAACTTTGTGATACGGATTTAAATAGATTTTTGGATTTATAAATATTGAGAACAAACACTTTGCCTTAAATGGTTGACTTAATCGATGTATTTGTAGTCCGTAATAATCACTGTTTGCACTAACACAAAACAGACTAACCTATTCAAAATTGATGGTGAAAAAAAATTCACTCGTGTATATTCTCTAACCCACTGTATCAGTGACACACGCACAGATGAATAGAACCGAATCCTCTTACCATGCTCTAATGTTCTCCATTAAATCTGAAAAAGACGAGAACTTTATTCTTCTTTCTGTTCTCCTTTCTTTCTTTCTTTTTTTCTCTTTCTTTTAATTTCACTTCAACTTGATCTAAGTAACGGTAACATAAGAAATAAGTACATTCATACATTCCACGCTTAAACATCTTTTACATTCACTGCCTACAATGACGTACGATTCATTTTGGATTTTGTTTTTTTTTTTTTTTTTCAAACAACACCAGGTGTTGGCAACAATTGTTGTTATTAGCATATCGACGCCAATTTTCTTGGCGGCAATTGTTCCAATTGGTGCGATTTACTACTTTGCACAACGGTTCTACGTTGCCACGTCCCGGCAGCTGATGCGTCTGGAATCGGTGTCAAGATCACCAATTTACTCGCATTTCGGCGAAACTGTCACTGGAGTGAGCACGATTCGTGCGTACAACGTCAACTCGAGGTAAGCACTTCACCGCTGTTTCAGCTAAAACATGACGTTCAACACTTTTTTCTTCCTTCGCAGATTTATCGATGAATCCGACGAACGCGTGGATAAGAATCAAGTTTGCAAGTATCCCAGCATCATTGCTAATCGTTGGTTGGCTATCCGTCTCGAGATGGTTGGAAATTTAATCATTCTGTTCGCCTCGCTGTTCGCTGTGCTGGGTGGACAAACTAATCCCGGCTTGGTCGGCTTGTCGGTAAGTTATGCGCTGCAAGTGACGCAAACACTCAACTGGCTGGTGCGCATGACATCGGACATTGAGACAAACATTGTCGCAGTGGAGCGTATCAAGGAGTACGGTGAAACTAAGCAAGAAGCTGCATGGGAGGTGGACAATGTCAAAGTACATCCCAATTGGCCGCAAAACGGTCGTGTTGTGTTCGAAGACTTCAAAGTGCGCTACAGGGAAGGACTGGATTTGGTCTTGAAGGGAATCAGTTTTGATATCGCTGGTGGAGAGAAAGTCGGCATTGTTGGACGCACTGGCGCTGGAAAATCCAGTTTGACTTTGTCATTGTTCAGGTACGCACAGTCGATTAATTTAAAGTTCTTAGCAGAGTAGATAATGTTCTGTCTTTCAGAATTATCGAATCAGCAAGTGGTAGGATTCTTATCGATGACGTTGATATTGCTTCCCTGGGTCTACATATGCTGCGTTCAAGGCTGACGATTATTCCACAAGATCCTGTGTTATTCTCCGGCACACTGCGAATGAACTTGGACCCGTTTGAAAGGAACACCGATGAGGAAATTTGGAAGGCCCTGGAACTAGCGCATTTGAAAGCCTTTGTAAAGGGAATGACTGCTGGTTTGAACCACGAGATCAGTGAAGGCGGTGAAAATCTTTCCGTCGGACAGAGGCAGCTTGTGTGCCTGGCACGTGCTTTGTTGAGAAAAACTAAGGTCTTGGTGTTGGATGAAGCCACCGCTGCTGTGGATTTGGAAACTGATGATCTTATTCAGGTGAGTGACCAATTGGAAACCCGTTATGAGGGTGACAAGGATGAGTACTTTGGAGTGCTAAACTCTGTAAAGATATAGAATTTGATAACCAAATTTGAATTTAACCAAATTGAATTGAAATTGAAATTGTTTCGAAATCGCAAACTATCCGAAAAGTTTTTACTTTTTTAATTTTTTTAACTTTATTTTAAATGTAATTTCTTTTCAGAAAACAATTCGATCCGAGTTCAAGGACTGTACCGTCCTTACAATCGCCCATCGTTTGAACACAATTCTCGACTCCGACAAAGTAATTGTTTTGGACAAGGGAAAAATCATCGAATTTGATTCCCCCACTAATCTGCTGAACAATTCTCAGTCCGCCTTCTACAGCATGGCCAAAGACGCAAATCTAGTTTAAATAAATTCTCCAATAAACTTCAACAACGACAGCGACGACCAAGTTCAAACATCACACTCAATCCAAACAAATGGAATCAAGTTTTTTTTACGAAAGAAAAAGCAACAAATACAAACAAATAATAAGTGTTCTTCAGAATACCATCTGCTATAGGCCATCCAAAAGCACTACGCTAACTAGTTAATTTTTGTTTTATGTTTACAGTATTACGTTGGTTTTATTTTTGTATATTGAATTTGTTGTTTATATTTTTACGGGTATATAGAGAGAGTTATATACCAACAGGATAACAATGAAAACCAAGCAAATAGGACTGCCCCTGCAATGGCATTCATTTATTTATTTACTTAAAGTTGTACTTACACGTAAACAGAAACAAACTACTTAAAGCGAAAAGCGATATCATTCGTAAACTTAAATTTTATTCTTAAGAATCAATTTGCCAACTCTAGCGTTGAGTTTAGATTTTTGAACTAGAACAGAACAATAAAGATTTGTATGTAATTATTTTTTATACGTAAATATATGAATCATTTAAGCATTGTATACTTAAAACGAAATGTGTAATAAAACTGAAACTGCCTTAACAATAAAAAAATGCAAATCCAGTCTCTGTAAGGACAGAGAGTATCCTTAAGTGTTTTTGAAAGTACGAAAACCGCTGTGCGTGAAGTGCCTCTTCCTTTCATACCCTCTGGAAATTAGTTGTGTTAGCACTTAGAGATGATATTGAGTTACTCTTTCAGGCAATAACTGTTATTACACCCTCTTAAAAATTAACTACGTTTTCTTTCTTAATTTATATACTTAAAAAACGTCTTAAATTGAAGTTGTAGATTTTCCAGAACAGGTGAACAACTAAATTGACTTTGAACTGTTACAGATGACTTTATTGAATGTGTCTTGCATTTACTCAATAGAAACTTACACTAAGCACACAATACCTCATGTTAAAGTTAGATTTATTGTATTTTTTTTGTTTTTTTTTGTTTTTTTTTTTGAAATATAAGCGATTTTTTCTTGACTTTCAATCATCTTGTAATGTGCAAACGTTGAATGGATTTTATCTTATGCTTTATCAATATTCAGATGAATTTTTTCAGAGTATACTTACATACTAGTATATACACAATTATTCAAGTTAACAATGTTTATGTTATTTTCTTAAATATTAGTAGTAGGCACTAGTTTGTAATAAGGACTAAATCAGAAATTTGAAATAAATTGTTTTGTAAAAATTAAAAAAATTTACTTAATTGCATGCAATGCCCGCCTTGGCGTAGAAGAAGTTGGAGGATTATACTGGAAATCCTAAACAAAGCTGTAGAACTACGTCACATAAAATTATATCGCGTAGCGAGACATTTCACTATACTGATATACCTTTCAACATTAAAACAATTCTCAACAGACATTCATTCGGGTAAAATGTTGTCATTTTACCTAGCAAATCCTTTATACATCGACTTGCTGATCAAAGAATTGTACCCAAGGCTGAAATAAAGGCCCTTCTACTCGCTTTCTGTCAACAAGTAAAAGTAGTCATAAAGGCTTTATAAAAAGTGAAGAAAGTGACCAATTCTGACGCGATCTTCTCTTTGTTAAAATGAAAGTACTGATAAAGACGCCGTTATCTAGATCCAGATCTTCTGCATTGTTATCGAATTACAGTTTCGTTTGGTGTCTTCTGCCAATTGTCACGGCAGCTCCACTCCTTTTGGTGACCCATGCTACTTTCTTACTAAAAAGTCAAGCCTTACCCTCTATGGTTTCATGGAATTTGGTTTTGATGCGTAGAACAGACTCACAAATAGTCCGGATACCTCTGAGGTGGTCGCAAAACCAATGCCTTCGTGAATTAAGTGTTCAAGATGACTTGGGGACAAAACTCAAATTAAACTAAATTCAATTTAAATAAAACCAACCCGAAGGGAACTAAATTATTGAACACAATCATTCAGGAAGCACTTTTCGTGGCATAAGGTTTTTAAAAAAACGTTTAATAGCTCTAAAGCACATTGGATGAAAAGGAGAACAGGGCTCGCTTCTAAAGTCTGCATTTATGCAGCGATCCTTGTTCTCCTTATAAGTAGGTACTATTGGAAGCAATGTTTGTACACGGCTACCTTTACAAAAATGGACTTTTCACTGTGCTTTCCAGATGAAGTGACTGGATTTATGAATCACATGATTCACAATCACATTCGTATCACTATTTATAGTGACAACGGAAACACTGATGGAGAAAAGACCACCAACGGAAACACTGATGGAGAAAAGATCGTGGCGGGATGGCGGCTAACAGACCCAGGCTTTGAGGAAACCTGACTGGTAGTGACAGCTTGACCCGTGGTGCCACGGGAGGTCAGGAGCCCCTGGAACTTCGGTTCCAGCTTGACCGTGCGGTAGGCCCCCTTGTGGGAGTATCGAAGTGACTGTGGTTTACCACCTAACATCGCGGGTAGAGTCGAGGATAGTGTACTGTGCTGACTTGTCTAGTTGATTGTTCTCCCACAACTAGGCAAGGCGGTTTGGGGACTATCCCTTCTCAGTGTGGAGTTGCATTCTCAACCGGGCACAGCGACCCAGAGAGCGGAAGAGGTTCCAGAAAGGCTTCGCATCAAACCATGTTGGGGTGTTTGCACGTCAAGCATGATCTCAGTTTGGTACTTGGGTAACTAAGGCGTCTAGTCTACGTTACTTACGACTCTTTGGAAAATTGACCCCGTGATATAAGCCGTAAAGGCAGGTGATCATGTAAAACCAAATCCCACATCTGTGCTTTAGTATTTGGTCTGGTTTTCTTTAAAAAGCGAAGTTGTTCTAAATATTGTAGTCAACGGTGGCTGCTATAGAGCCATAATTACTGACTTTTTCGGTCATCAATTGAATAACAATGGTAGGCAGGAGCTGTATAGGCGCTGTGCAGAAGCTTGTCTGCAAGCCGGCGCAACATATTACACAGCGCATGCCTGTATGAGTCTTCAAGGGAGAGAAAAAAATAATCACGAGTGTGGTGATCCGTTTAATAAGCCCCGCTTCTTAGTAAGCAGAGAGTTTACACATTTCATGTGCAAAAGAGTGGAGATATCTTAGGTCGTTCACCTAATCGGATGATCGAATACAGTCATACAGTTAATAACTGACTGGAGCAAAATAGTGGTGTACAAAAGTATTTATTCATTCAAATTCCCCTACATGCCCCAACTGATTTATAAAAGGAAGCATGGGATAATCGCGTGCTGTTTACATGTTTTGTATTCATCGTAAAAGAAGAATTTAATGTTGATCTCAAGAAAATTATTAAACCAGCTCCAATCACAAATCCAAAACTTTCAAAAGGACAAACAAACAATTGCAAGAACTGTGGAGCACATAAAAAAAAACGTGTCGAAATTCACATCCCAAAACCTCATTCTGCAGTTGACCTCCCATGAGCTAAGATTTGTGCAATAAGTGGGATTTTTTACCATTTATTTGCAAAATGAAAATTTAAAGCGTAGTAATCTAAATTTTACCTCAGTAGCACCAGAAGGTAATGAATTTGTTAAAGACCTAAGAAACTAAATTATTAAGACTTATGAGGGAATATAAGCGCATGAGAAATAATAGGCAGAAGTCCATATACTGTGCAAACAAATTAAAAAGAATAGTCCCAACAGAAAATTTGGCTAGAAGTGGACCACCGCATAAGTTCTCCAATATTCAACAGGATATGTTCTGTGTACTTACCTTTGTTATGTGAATTTCGGCATTACTTTTGTTTGTGATGCACTGTTCTTACAGATAATGTCCGAACAGTGTTATTGTTTTTACTGTCAGGAAAAGCGGCTGTCTACAACAATAAAGGAACATTTTCTAATCCAATGCTTTCATTGTGTTTTATTATTATTATTATTATTTAATTCTTCTTCTTCTTGTGGCGCTACAGTCCGGGTTGGACCTGGGCCTCAACCAATATGCCAGCTCCCTCCAGTTGCGCACTCCAAGTTGGTTGAGGTCCTTCTCCACTTGTGTGCGCCACCTTAGTCTACGTCGTCTTCTGTTGCATTGTCCCAATGGCTTGGATTCAAAGACTTTCCGGGCCAGAGCAGTGGTGTTCATACGCTCTACATGGCCTAGCCATCTTAAGCGTTGTATCCGTAGACGCTTAACCAGGCGTATGTCGCTGTGCAGCCCATACAGTTCGTCGTTAAATCTTCTCCTCCGGATGCCATCAACGCAAACAGGACCAAAAATCGTACGCAAAACTTTTCTCTCGAAGAGACTAAGGGCTTCCTCATCCGCCTTTGCTAACGTCCAAGATTCCGCGCCATAAAGTAGGACGGGGATGATCAAGCTGTTATATAAAGCGAGCTTAGTCCTTCGAGAGAGGGCTTTATTACTGAATTGCCTCTTGAGCCCAAAGAAGCAGCGATTGGCAAGAGTGATTCTGCGTTTGATTTCGGTGCTGATGTTATCCCTGTTTTCCGCGGAGCAGAGGTAGACGAAGTCCTTGACTACCCCGAAGTTTTTGCTGCCTAGTCTGACGCTCCGTCCGAGACGTTGATGTTGTGTGTCCTTCCTTGATGACAGCGTGTACTTAGTTTTGCCCTCATTTACCGCCAGACCCATTTTAGCCGCTTCCGCTTCAATGCCAGCAAACGCCTCATTGACGGCTCGCTGTGTTCATCCAATCACGTCAATGTCGTCAGCGTAAGCTAGCAATTGAACTGACTTCTGGAAGATCGTGCCTCTGGTGTTGACTTGTGAGTTACGCACGATCTTCTCGAGGATGATGTTAAAGAAGTCACATGACAGTGCGTCGCCTTGTCTAAAGCCTTTTTTGACATTGAAGGTCTCGGTGAGTTCGTTACCGACCTTGACGGAGCAGCGAGAGTTCTCCATCGTCATCCTACACAATTTGACGAGTTTCGTAGGAATGCCAAAAATAGACATGGCACTGTATAGCTCGTCTCTATGCACACTGTCATATGCAGCCTTGAAATCGACGAATAGGTGGCGAGTGTCAATTTGCATTTCTTGGGTCTTCGCCAGAATCTGCCGTAAAGTGAAGTTCTTGTCTATTGTGGACTTCCCTGGCCTGAAACCACACTCATAGGGACCTATCAGGTCATGGAGAAACGGCTTCAGACGCTCACACAATACGGCAGAGAGGATCTTGTATGCGATGTTCAGGAGACTTATCCCTCGGTAGTTGGCGCAGTCAAAGGCGTCTCCTTTTTTGTGAACCGGGCAAACGACGCTGAGATTCCACTCATCGGGCATGCTTTCCTCCTACCATATCTTACAGATGAGCTGGTGTATGCGCTCAACCAGGTCATCTCCAGCTGCTTTAAATAGTTCTGCAGACAGTCCGTCCGCTCCAGCAGCTTTGTTCGACTTCAGCTTGGATATTGCTATCTTCACCTCGTCTAAGTCGGGGTGACAGAATTCTTGTCTATCATCGTCCAAATTTAGTGGAACATTCTGCCTTACAGAGGAATTGGGGCCGTCATCGCCGTTAAGGAGTATGCAGAAATGATCTTTCCAGATTCTCATCACAGACTGCGACTCTACTACGAGTTGTCCGTTTTGGTCCCGGCAGGCCTTGGTCCGAACCTTGTATTCTCCGGATAGCTGTTTTACCTTTCGGTAAAACTTTCGGACTTCATTCCTGCCATAGCACCTTTCCATTTCCTCGACCGCGCGCTTCTCATGCTCCTTCTTTTTCCTTCTGAGAAGCCGGTGCTCTTCTCTTCTTCTCTGCTCGTAGAGCTCACGAACAATTCTCGTTGATCGATGCAGCGTCGCCTTATAGGCGTCTTGTTAAGCTGCGTGCGCTTGCCTGCACTCGTCGTCAAACCATAGGTTCCTTCTGGGTGGTGACGTGAAACCCAGCACATCAGTGGCAGCTTCTTTGATGGCTTCTTGACAACGTTTCCATTCTTCTTCTATGCTTAGTGCAGGAAGCGTCGAACTCTGAGCGAGACTTGGTCGGCAAAGTTCCCAGCAATCGGTTGCGATTGTAGCTTTTCGACGTCAAAACGTTTTGGCCTGTCTCGACTTCGTTAATAATTAATAATTGTTTGCGCTACAGTCCAAAGGGGGACCAGAGCCTGCCTGCTCATCAACTACTCGTGCTGTGCGCGCTACCGTTCTCTCACGAGTAGAAGGGACCTACAGTTTTTTGCCGACTCCGAACGGCGAAATTTGAGAAGCTTTCTTAGACAGTTATTACTCCTTGAGTGTTGTCAGCAGCTCGAGAGAGGTGGTGCCGTGAAATATTATAAAAATTTGTGTTGAACTGGAAGTCGAACCTAGACCCTTCGGCGTGTGAGCGTCGCACTATACCCACTACGCCACGACGACCACTCTCGACTCCGTTGCTCTCTCGATATCCGGGTTCTTATCTTGGCTACAACAAGGTGATTATCCGAGTCAATGTTTGCACCTCGGAAGTTTCGGACATCGAGAATACTGGAGGAGTGTCTGACGTCGATCGCAACGTGATTAATCTGGTTGACGGTTGATTGATCAGGAGATCGCCAGGTTCCTTTGTGAATGTCCAGGTGTGGGAACCGCGTGCTAGCCACAGAGAGGTTTCGCCCCGAGGCGAAGTCCAACAGCCCGAGTCCGTTTCCGTATGTGTTGTCGGGCAGGCTGTGTTTACCGATGACTCCAGCAAAGATGTCCTCCTTTCCCAGCTGAGCGTTGAAATCTTCTAAAACGATCTTGGTGTCGTAGCTTAGTCATCGATCGTATGTTCATTCTAGGAGATCATAGAAGTCCTCCTTGATGTTGTCATTCTTCTCCTCTGTCGGGACGTGAGCGCAAATTAGGCTGATGTTCCCGAATTTAGCCTTGATGCCGATTGTCATGAGGCGTTCGCTTATGTATTGGAAGCTTTAGACTTTTTGCCTTAGTCTGCCTCGAACAACAAATCCGCATCCGAATAAGCGCTGGCTTCACTCTCTATAGCAATTGCTGTTGTAGATATCGCAGTTCTTCATCGCTTTTATGCCAAACCCATTCCATCGCACTTCCTTAATGGCGGTAATGTCTGCCTTGTAGCAGTCAAGGGCCTCCGCAAGTTGTTCGGCTGCACGTGGCCTGTTAAGGGACCTCACATTCCACGTGCAAAATCGAAAATCATTGTCCTTAAAACGTTTGCTGGGGTCGTTAACAGTTGATCCGTCCTTATCCGAGGCATATCGGGTTCTCTGAACTAGCGGTTTTTTACGTGGTGAGGAAGTTACCTTCACGCACAACCCACAGACTGGTAGGCCAGGCCCATTATTTGAACCCTCGGGGAGAGGGAGAGACACAAATATTACATTCCACGCGACGTCTGAATGACATCCGTTCTCACACCATGATCTACAGAACACCATCTTCAAGGTTGCTGACGATGGACATTCTATCACGTACCGATGCATGGGAACAGCGTACTAACGGACTGCTATTTGACCCGTACCAGCCACCTACGGAAACGTCGTATGAACAGTGTGTCACCTGATCCGCATCATCCAGCAGCAGAATTTAGTATTTAAGGTAGTGTAAGGAAATTTAGAGATACAGTTGATTTTTTAACGTGTAAGGGAAACCGCTGCCCTACAGCGGGAAATTAAATAAATATTTTTTTTTTTAATAAACTAATGTAAAATAGTTTATTTTATACATTGGCTTACCATACAACGGGTGTTGTGATGGCTATCCAGGGGTCGCCGCGTGGAGGCTATATGTCAAATTGACCTGTACACTAACGAGGATAGCCTTGGCAGCTCGCCATGTTGAGCGCGCAATACCTCGCGTGCACAGGCCCATGCCCCCCCGATATTTTAACTACTGTATTATTTTATGTTTGTTTTTGAAATAAAAAATATTATTATTTATTTACATTAGATACACACCTTTCATTTGATATATATAATATTACAAATTTTGATAAAATTCTGTTGAATTTGAAGAAATTGCTTGCATTCACTTCCAGTTGCAAATGTTGTAAGTTTTGAAAATTCGTGTATGTGGTGCTGACTTTTGAGTTCTCAGGAACAGAGACCAATTCTGCTCGGGAATGATGCTAAATAAGTCATTTCACAGCGCTTTTCTGAAACCTTTTTTGACATTTAACGTCTCGGTGAGTTCATGTCGTTAACGGACCATCAAGAATTCCACATCGTTATGTTACATAATTTGACGAGTTTGGTAGAAATTCCAAAACTAGACATGGCACTGTATAGTTCGCCCTTAGGCATGCCGTAATATGCGGCCTTAAAATCAACTAATAGGTGGTGTGTCCAACCTGTTGTTCTGTTATTTGTAAGCAAACATCTGTTCGGAATACGCGTCAGCATGCATAAAAAAAATTAAGAAAAAAGCAATCAAGTCTTTTAGGGATTATACAAAAGAGGCACGTAGCTAACTATGTGCCAGAAACTTCTAGACGCTAACGTTGTTTGTTTTTTCTTTCTTCGTTTAAATAAGGAAAATCAAATCATGGGACTGTCCTGGAAATATGCTAAAAGTTCACATACTTACTCAAGTAAGTAAAACCATTTGTTTCAAATATTTATCCACTTTGCTCTCCAGCACAAAGTGGTTTACAAAACCACTCCTTCTTTTATAAAAATAACGTCCAAGCAAACATAGTTCGTCGTGTCACTTGCGAATTAATAAATCAGCACAACAGCACATCTATGAAAATTCAATTTATCGACCCAACTTCTATCAAGGACACATAAGCACTTGCTAATGTGTAATCAATTTTCACTTGCGAATAAAACCTCAGCCACATTCGCAGTAAACGTCAGTTTTTCGCAACCCGTCTAGCAGGGAACTTCTTGCTAACGCCATCTAATGAAGGTGCTCTCAAGTTATCTTCTCGTCCCCCTCGTCTTCTGGATTACTGGATCTTTCGGTGAGGACACTGAGAACGCTCTTGATTTCGAAATGAAGAAACACAAGGTGGTTCCTGATGTTGTCGCCGTCGCACCGGCAGAGATTGCAAAAGTTTCGTATCCCAATGGGGCTTCTGTCGAACAGGGCAATGTTCTCACTCCAACCATGGTTAAGGATCCACCGAACTGTGGAACGCTGAAGCGGACGCATACTACATGCTTTGTATGACCGATCCTGACGCTCCAAGTCGCAAGAATCCAAAATTCCGTGAGTGGCATCACTGGCTGGTGGGCAATATTCCGGGTACCGATGTAAGCAAGGGAGAGACTCTGTCGGAGTATGTTGGGGCGGCTCCCCCACAGGGTTCTGGTCTGCATCGATATGTGTTCTTGATTTATAAGCAAGGTGGGAAGCTGAAATTCACCGAGAAAAAGCTGCTGAAAACAAGTGGTGATGGCAGGGCTGGATTTAAAATTCAGAAAATTGCGGATAAGTATAAGCTTGGTGTGCCGGTAGCTGGGAATTTCTTTCAAGCTGAATACGATGACTACGTTCCCGAGGTTTATAAACAATTAAAGGGGTAAGCCCAGAGCAAGGTAGACTAGTTTAATGGTTGATGAAGCTTTTAAATAAATGTTGTCTGTCTATAAAGTTGAGTTTTCTTTCAATGGCAGTTTTGTCACTGTTTTATATTGCGCTTTCGGGTGCATAGGCTACATTTGTCTAAAAGCGAACGGTACTCTTCAGCTTCAGGTAATGTGATTTCTATAGTATCCTGGATTCATAAAAAGCCTTCTCTTCTCTTTTAAGATACCTTCTATTACGTAAACATATTTTTTTTAGAATCTTCCACGCCACCTATAAAATCGTTTATGATCCACAACGACATTTTACCATAAGCAGTTCTTACTGCAGGACACTTTCATTGTGTGCCCCTTTTACAGGGTCAGTTTAAGATCGATCGTTCTTGTTATAGAATCTCCTGTGTACTCAGTAGCGTGTTTAGGTACTAAAACCTTTTTTGGGACTACCTGCTCCAGAGTTGTACAGAAGTTGAAACGTATAGCGAAATTGGACTCATCAATATATGCCATACCTTGAACTTTAACGGAGGGATCGTTTCTTTCGGACACTCCCCACACCCAACCGTTCATGCGACTAAAGAATTCCCTTACCTCATTTTCCACCTTCAAAAGTCTTATTTCCAATTCAACTGATTTTTATTTAAAATTCTCAAAAAAATGTAAGATCTCGGTTAAAATTGACACATGAACCCAATAAAAAAAACCAAAACAAATTATGAATATACGCGAAGCGGCTTTTCCTAGGTAAGCAGCAGTTGATCAATGTTGCTGCTGTCGTCGTTGGCGGTGGCCAGAGCTGGGCCGCTCTCCAGGAACTCCCTTAGTTCGTTCTCCAAGTCTACGGATGTGTGAACGGGATTCGAGTTGGTGACGTCCTCATCGATTTCCATCGGGACGCTGTTTGTGTCTGGTGCGATGCCGGTTGCACCTGCAATCGTAATGGGAGTGCATGGCTCCTGCAGCATCGCCGGGACAATTAAACGCTGTGTTGGTGGTGGAGGAAGACCCACTGTAAGGAAAAGTGAACATGAGTTCAAGTGTTCGACTATTTTCATGTGGCCTTACCATTGGACAATCCCATTGCCTTTCGCAATCCGTACGGATCAGCAATAGCGCCAGGCGGCAGTTTCTTGCAAATGTCTGACAGATGCAGAGTCACTTGATGTGCAAGGGCTGTCTCATCTGGTCCAGGTTGAGGAACATGTGAAAGATGTGCAGGCAACGGCTGCGAGAGTCGCTCATGTTGAGTGGTGCGAAGTTTTTCTATCAGTGTTAGATTGTTGCTGAGATGCTCCTGAAGACGACGGGTGAGTTCGTAATTCTTGGTTTCTGATTCCATGTCGTTGAGGAAGGACATGTCGATGCCGAGTTCGTTCAAGGACCTCAAGCGATTGAAGTCGATTTTCGTGGTTTTGTACTTTTCATACTCCTCCTCTATTTGCTCCTTGGTCTCGGGGAAGCACTTGGAAATCTCGTTAGTCTCATAGCGCTGACATTGCATGTCGTAGAGCTCCGCCATTGTTTTGCTGTGTTCGCCGTTGGTGAGGACGTCCAACAAACCGTTGGCCAAAACCGTGGCGTAGTTGCTGTCCTTTGTGAACTGCATGATACTCTCAGCGTATTCTGCACTGCTGGCGTCACCTAATTGAAGACGTGAACTTTAAACCTGCTAAGCACGGAAAAAAGGTTACTTACCGTAAGTTCTCAAAACCAAGTCGGTTTCGTCCTTGCTTAGGTTGGAGAACCTGGAGTCGAATACCGGGGCGAAAGATGCAAAAGCGCCGTAGTTCAGCGGTTTTACCAGCTTTGCCACGTTCCGCTTGTCCTCGCGCAGTCCTTGCAGCTGTCCAGTGCCCGTCTTCAGTTTACCAACAAGATCGCCAATGGAAACAACTTTTTCGGGACCCTCGTTCTCATCTCTTAGGAGAATTTTTAGCGAAGTGGTTCCGTCTTTGTTCTGCCGCAGGAAACCCATTGAGTGCGCTCTCTCCTTGACCGTTAGCTTTTTCTTCGCGACCCTAGATGCATTCTGCACCTGAGCAAGGATCTCTTCGGATGTCAAGTCATCGACGTACGGCTCGAAGCGGGATTTCGGCTCGTTCTCCATGCGAAGAGCACGACGTTTTTCCTCTTCCTCAATCTGAGCCTGTGTTTGTTCCTCGGCACCAGTCGATGCTCCCTCATCGGCGGAGTCAGCCATTTGGTGGTCATTGAACTCACCGTGCAGAAGCTCAAATCCGAGTTCCTTAGCAGTCAGCTCCCGCATGTAGCCAGACAACGGCTTCAGACTGCGCATTAAACTCTCGGGAAGTAGGAGTTTCGAGCCAATCTGAAGAAGGCGTTTTGCAGCCTTGTGATAGACGGTCTCCACATGGTTGTATCGGATGGCGTTCTCGCACATTAACTTAAAGTCATCAGAGAATTCAACCAGCGTGGCGTACTCGTTGTCCTCAATCTTCTGACGCATTGTGGAGAAGTCCATCGGTTTGCTTATAATAGAGGAGTACCCAGGAGCGATGTCATCGGTCACCGGCCAGGCAAAGAACTGGTGTGGGTCTCGTTTCTCAAGCGAACGGAGGAGATGATCCAGCAGCTTGGTCAGTGGAGATTTGCTTTGCTTTAGCTTAAGCACGCATGACCGCGGCTCTCTTCCGGATTCACTTGACGAGCTTGGAGTCTTCGGAGCCTCCAGCTGTTTTGGTGTCAAAGCATTACCTGGAGTAGAATTACCCGGCGTTGATGAAGTACCAGGGGTGGATGCCGAACCCGGCGATGGGATTATGATTTGCATAGTCTGTAAAGAGGGCAAATAAGATTACAGCCACATCGGAAGAATGAACTTACCTCTTGGAGTTTCACTGGGCTGCTCAGAGGCGATGCAATGGTCTCCTCGATTTTTTTCGGTACAATTGGTTTTGCCACTGGTCGGCACGAAGGGCTGTTGGCCGTAGTTATGCCGGCGTAGTACAAAATGTTCTCTGGCAGAGGCTGCGAGTTCTCCTCAACAAAGCTGAACTCATCCTGACTGGAGTCTTCACGATGCCTGTGTCGTTTTTCCTTGTGATGCTTATGCTTCTTCTCACGATCCTTCTTCTTTTTCTTCTTCTTCGATTTCTTATGCTTCTCTGGATACTCCTCAGTATTGCCAAAGAACTGCTCCTCAGCCGCAGACGAAGTACCCGGCATAGCAATGCCGCCGCTACCACTTACGCCAGACTCTCCCTGAATACCATACGCTGGCGAATCATTTCCATACTCCGGTGTAGAATTGCTGCCGACTTTAAGAATAAGCTTCAGACTGCTTGGGCGATGATCCATGCTGTATTCTATGAAGGAGAGAAAAAATTAAAAAATTTTTTTTTTGTGCAATTTCGTTGTTCGTGTTTCACAAGCGAATGGGATGAAGAGAAAACAAATTACAAGTTCTGCGCAGAGCGCGATTTCGTTTCGGTTCCCCGCAAAATATGCGGTGTGCACTTGTTTGTATACCTTCGTATTTATCTCGACGTTCGGACTTGTGTTTTTTATGTTTTTTTGAACCCATAATATGTGATTTTTTAATTAATAAAAATAAGGAAAACTAAAAACTAATGAAGCGAAGGTGAAAAGAAAATCAAAAGCAAGACGCGTCCAATAGAGTTTGACAGTTTCCATTTTTTTTTTTGCTTTGGTTACTTGTGTGACAATCATCGAGGTAGTACAGTGGATGTGAATTAACATTGGGGTGCAGTTGGAAAGTTTGTAGCATTCCTTTTACGTAGCTGATCCGTGCGTTGACATTTTAGAATTAACAGCGAAAAGTTGTTTGTAAATACAAATTGTCGGCGACCAAATTGGCAAATGGCAAGAACATAAACAGAAGCGAAGAAGGCTCAATTAATGTAAGTATGAATTTAAATGGATGTAAGTGATCAATGAGATTTTATATTGCAGACAATTGAACGTATTTTCATCTGTGCATGAAAAATATTAAAGAAGATGATAAAAAGGAATTCTGCCTATTGTGGAGTCCCGCAATGTAACTCCCGACCTACAGATACGATCTCATTGCACCGTATTCCCAAAAGAGTAATGAATAATCCGGAGGAACTTCTTAAATGGAAGTATGCGTTGAGGATGGGAAAACCTTTCCCCAGCCAATTCCGCTTATGCAGTCTTCATTTCGAACCAAAGAAAATAATAGTTCCTATTAACAGAGGACAACCAAGAAAAGCTCGCCTTGTGGATTCTGCATTCCCCACGCTTAAATTGCCAAAGAGCTTAGGTGCTACTAAAACCATAAGTAAAGGGCAAAATAGAGTCAATCGCAAAGTGGTATGTTCATATAAATACGTGTGTATTAAGATGTTCAATATTCTCTAAACGTGTAGCTCTTGGAAGATGTTGTGGAAGATGAGTCAAGTGTTGTTGAAGAACCTCTGTCCCCAAGTGGGACAGATGGCAACTCCATAGGGGTCCAAACGGAAAATGAACAACAGGAGAAGTGTACTCAGGTCAATGAAAAAGATTTTGTTTTAAACCAGTTCTTTGTACAGAAAAACGGCACTAAATGTAAGACATGATATGGATTCATACCCTTTTCTCATAGACATTTTGATACCAATAGAAATGCTAAAAATTTCAAATGGCTGTGTGGACTGCATAGTGCCAAGCCATTTAGCCAGAAAATTCGTTCTCTTTGTGAAGAAATTGGAATTTTGAATATGAATATAGTACTGACCGAGAAATTATTAATATCGCACTGTAAGAAATCGTGATTTTCAGTGAGAAGAAAGTTTCTGTGAGAAATCTGTATGATGAATATTTTTTTTACTGAACACAAGGAAAAAGTTTCAAATTTAAAATTTAAAAATTTCATAAATCATCACTTTCAAAATGTTAATTACCCCAGTGCAGCCGGTTCAGCCACACAACAGCCTGAATAATATTATATTGCAAAATCAGGATTCTTTGGAAGACCGTGAGCAAACTGATGTTTCGAAAATTCAAGAAATCAAAACCATGCTCAGAAAGCCTCCGTTGCCCAAAATTCGAAAGATATCTTCTTCTGAAATTGGTAAATATACTTTATTGACGTGAAAATGTCATGAATGGTTATTTTTTTGTGAATATTTAGATGATTCGGGAGTGATGACGAAGAAAAAATCCCAATCGGAGAGCACGAAGAAAATGGTTGCTAAGACAATGCTAAATCCTATAGAGTGTAAGAAAGACTCACCTCAAAAGAGTCAAATTCTCGCTGACTTCCTCAGGGACTTCGAGCAGATTTCAAAGGAGAAGGACATCCTGACAGCGGAAATTAAAAACATGAAGGTATACTTGACCGAAATTCGGTCCAAATTGGACCAATCTTTAACAGCTTTAAACAGAAATACGAAGCTATTTGCCAAAAAGAGCGGTTTGGCAAAGTCGGTTCTGTCTCCTAAAGGCGAGAAGTCGAAGAAGACTGGTTTGAGAAAGCGAAAAAGCAAAGCTAAAGAAAAGGACAAATCTTGGGATTAATTGACAGAAAAAGTTATTTTTTTTTTAAGACAGCACTCATTTCGGACAAGTTTAGTGAGTTCGTAGAAATTTTAATCAGAACTTTCCAGATTGAATTTCCTGTACAACTTTCTGTTTTACTCTTTGAAGATTTTTTTTACAAGAGAGGATAACCAAAATTTGTATATAAAATAAAGATGTTGAAAAATGAAATTGTATTGTAAGGTATACATTTCATGCCTTATAGTTTTTTGATTGATTTATGACGTACTGAGAGGGGCATAAGGGAGCGACAAATATTGTCCTGTTTGTTTTGTGTTGCTCTTAATGTGTTCGAACCTATATGGTATACACATACTTCTCTGATTGTTTTATGTTGTGATTGAAATTGTGCTGAGAGTTGAGAAGGGAAGTCGCTAAATGCGATGCGATTTGCTGCAGAAACCAGAATGGGATTGCCTTAAAATAGGATATTACAACAGACTCCATAAGACACACTGGTTTTTCACTGAATTGAATTACTTATTCTAGTAACTAGAAGTTAAATACCTTAACTCACCTCTGCTGCATTCACTGCACTTTGGCGATACAAGTTGCATCGTTGTGCAATAATAATAATTGGGTGGCGCTACAGTCCGCAGGCCTAGCTTTCTCATCAATTCACGAGTAGAAGGGACCTACAGTTTTTTGCCGACTTTAAACGGTGAAGTTTGAGAAGCTTTTTCGTAAACAGTTATTACTCTTTGAGTGTTGTCAGCAGCTCGAAAGAGGTGGTGCTGTGAAAAATTCGAGGTGTTCAGCCGAGAGAATCGGACCTGAACTTTCGGTGTGTGATTGTCGCACTCTACCCACTACGCAACGGGGGCCATAATTATTGTGCAATGGCCATTATAACATTACAGGTAAGTAAGTGACTTCTGGTTTTGAGTGGAATTTGTGATCCTGTTTGCGCTGATGACATCTGTAGGAAAAGATTTAACGACGAACTCTATGGGCTGTAGAGCGGCGTGCGTTTTGTAAGCGCCTTCGGGTACTACACTTGAGATGGATAGGCCATGTAGAGCGTATGCACACTATTGCTTCAGCCGCAAATGTTTTCAAATCGTCACACAATAGAGGACCTTAGTCTAGGCGGTGCACACAAGTGGAGAAGGATCTCAATTAAATTAGAGAGCGCAACTGAAGGCAGCTGGCTAAACCTCGTGCTGGCTGGAGAGGCATGTTGGTTGAGGCCCAGATTCACACCGGAATGTAGCTCCACCAGAAGAAGAAGTAACTTCTGGACTAATTTGACATCTTTTGTTCGCTGCGGTTACTTGCGCACTTGTTCAAGCTGCGAAATTGTCGAAACGGGAATCAATTTTATATGTGGTTTAACTCACAAAATAAAAGATAGGATTACAGTAGCAAATTAACACTCAATGTTCTTAGTTATTAATACCTAATACAGCACAATATTTCCAAATAACGTTAATATTTATTGGTTTGACAACATTTTAGGAATGACAAGTTATCCGCCAGGATTAAGCACCATCTACTGCTGTTGCAAGTCTGCGCACGACTGCCTAATAGTTTTGCTTTTCTTGTCCCTGTTGATGTCGTTCTCATTGTCTTTGTTTCCCCTCTCGTCACGTTAGTAGTTGGTTTATTTAAATTAAAACAATGATCAACTTACTACACAAGGTCTTAATTTGCTGTTCCACCTTAGACTTTGGTTTTCTTTAAGTTATATAAAATTCTCCTTTAGTTGTTGTTTAGTGTCGCTTGCTGACACCCATATAGAGTTCGTAACGAGCAGTCATAAGATTCTTCTTGTTGCTGAATACATTTGTGGTCAAAAACAAAAAGATTTAATCTTACTCAAATTGACGACGAAAGTTTGCCAAAACCTAGAGGGAGTTAGAGTTCTTTAAATTATTATTGTGATAGTCCGGCGCGTTAGGATTACAACGGTGTCATTATTTTTGAAACCAACGAATGTTGTTGGAAACCGTATAATTTTGTAACAAATGAATAAACGAGCAAACGGAGGGGCAGACGGACACTCTGTGTAAGGGTTCCCCTTGTAGAAACGAAACTTTAAAACAAAGAGAGAGAATTAACGTAGCTTATCCTATATCGATTTTCTTAAAGACAATAGAGTACCTAGCTTCAGCTTTTTTTTATTAAAACAAAAACAGGTTATGATATCAGTTAAGTCGCAAAATGTTTCACTCCTCCACACACGTTTCACGTGGTCATCTCATGGCATCAACAATTTTCTCACGAACCCACGAACAGCGAACTAGCGTCTGGCGAACTGGAGACACGGTGCTACAGTAAGCCGCAATCCGTCATGTACGGCATCCGGAAATCCGAGTGCACCTGTGGGAACATGTTATCGCTCCAGCAGCACGAAGTAGTATTTAAGGTAGTTGTAAGAATTTTGTCAGTCAGTCTTAAGTTTATCGTGTAAGGGATTTTGCTGCCTCAGAATTGAAAATAAAATAATTTTTTTAAATAAACTAAACACACAATAGTTTAATTTATCTAATCAAAAGTATGTGTTCACATTAAGTGGCAATTGTGTATAAAATTCTATTTCCTTTGCATGACTACCACGAGCATGTAGCAAGTTCGAGTCTTGGAACCCAATTTTTTCGAATTTAATTTACGTTTGAAGTCGAAAATAAAATCTTTTTTCAAATACTATACTTGTTAGCCAGACTATCTATCTCTTCTTTGGCCATTTGATCGTACGATTCACCCAAAATGTCTCCAACTCAGCTAACAGCATGTATCTTAGTACTAAGCCTAAACATATAAATGCAACAGAGAATGTACAGTTCGTCTCTCTTAATAAAGTCGAAACACTAACAGAGCGTTCGCTTTTTAATTTTCCGCTAATTCGCTCATCCGCTTATATCCTTCGCTTGAGACCCCTACACGTTCAATATTGGCGCTGAGTTCATCTATCCTTACCGTTTTCTTGGTATATATCAATAACTTTAAGCAAGCGGAAAGTCTTTAAATGCTAATTCTGAACGAAATGGACATGCGATAGGTTCTTTTCTTGAAGTAACACGCTGCCCGAACTTACTCTTCTGCCAATTGATTGCAACATGAGAGTATGCTGTGCGGCTCATGGTACCGGCATACTGAAACCACATATGTATTGGCTAAGTCTATATTTTCCAGTCGAAGATAAAAATAAAAATGTATCATGGTGCGACAGAGATTTCCATTGAACGACAAAAAATATGGTCCGACGATACCTCCGGGGTATAATCCAAACAAAAAGAATAATTTTCTCGAAATTCAATGCTGCTTCATGAATCACGGGTGGATTTCTGATAACCCATATTATGCTTGTTGTTAAACCCATTCTGCCACAAACAGGTGTCATTATTGAAAATTATTTTTTGAGGAAAAACGTCATCGATTTCAAGCTTATTTTCAGTCTAATTTACGGCAACGTTAAAACAGTTCAACGGCTTAAGTTCACATGCCAACATCTTTTCGCAGAATTTGAAATTGAAACAGACGACAAATATTGAAAGCGTCGTGTAAGTTATTGATTTGTGTTTTCTGGAACGGAAGCGCTATCGGGGGCGGTAGTTTCTTCACTTTTTTAACGCACTGTTATCAGAAAATTATGTAAGGACAATATATTCCTTACATAATTTTCTGATGACAGTGAGATGAAAAACCCAAATTATTTGAGTAGATGTTGAATTGTAAATATGCAGGCGAATGATGGAGTAGGAAAAACTGTTATTAGTAGTCTCAGAGTTGCAGTTTCTGATGTTTTTTTTTTAGCATTTTATTATAACATAGGGACACTTAAATTTTATACAAAAATGCTTAAAACTAGTTTACATAACATTGTATGGTCATAATCTTACTGGGCCTTCGCAGGCTCTCTAAGATTAACTGAATTTTATTTGTTTTTCAACATTTTTATGTATTTAATATAAAAACATTAATTCATACTTACACCTATTATCTATTAAAAAAAGAAAAACAAAAACTTAAAAGCTGTTGTCTGATGGTTAATAACAAATATCTTGCAACCGTTGTGATTCTTCTTCCTCTCTTCTTTTTGTAGTGCTACAGTCCGGGATGTAACTGGGCCTCAACCAACATGCCTCTCCAGACAGCAAGATCTTTCGCCAGCTGCCATCAGTTTTGCCAAATTAGTTCAGGTCCTTCTTTAGGTACAGTCTGGGATGTACCTGGGCCTCAACCAACATGCCTCTCCAGACAGCACGATCTTTCGCCAGCTGCCTCCAGTTTTGCAAAATTAGTTCAGGTCCTTCTCCAGGTACAGTCCGGGATGTAACTGGGCCTCAACCAACATGCCTCTCCAGACAGCACGATCTTTCGCCAGCTGCCTCCAGTTTTGCAAAATTAGTTGAGGTCTTTCTCCACTTGTTTGCGCCAACTTAGCCTAGGTTGTTTCTATTTCGTTGTCTCAATGGCTCAGATTCGAAGACTTTTAGGCCCAAAGCAGTGGTGCCCCTACCACAGACCACCTTTAGGTGTCTATACGTCTATACGTTCTACATGCCATAGCCATCTTAAGCGTTGTATTCGACGACGCATGACCAGGCGCATGTCGCTGTGTGGGCCATAGAGTCCGTCGTTAAATCTTCTCCTCCAGATGCCATCAACGCAAACAAGACCAAAAAATTGCACGCAAATGGGGGAATAGGCCTGTCCACATGGGATAACGTTGTTGGTCGCGCTCTACAAGGCGAGCTGCCAACACTACACTCTGACTCTACACAGGTCATGTTGACATACAGCCTCCTCGCGGCGCTTCCTGGAAAGCCATCACAACACCCGTTGTGTGGTGAACCAATGTATGCAGCAAACCGAGAATTAAATAATTGGCCTGGCCTACCAGTCTGTGGATTGTGCATGAGGTTAACTTCCTCACCACGTTCGAGGGTTGCCTCTTACATTTCGTGATTAGAGAACAAAAACAAATAATAATCATTGAAAATAGGTTTATCGTTTTTCAAAATATTCCCTATTAAGATATATACACTTTTGCATGCGCTTGAACCAATTGTCGAAGCACTTTTGCCACTCTGATTGAGGTATCTCCAAAACATGCATTCTGAACGAATCAACCGCTTCTTCAGGTGTCGAAAAACGTTGACCCTCATTTTACTTTTTACGTACGGGAATAAAAAGAAGTCATTCGGTGCCAAGTCAGGACTAATTGATGTTTTGAGTGCTTAAAAATTCAGTTATTTGAGCCCACGATATATAGAATAGAAGGTAATGTTCTTCTTTATCTGTCAATTTCCAGTGACGTCATCTGCCGACCCGTAACTTCCAATTGTAGAATTAGAATAGAATTGTAGAATTAGAATAGAAACTCGAAGTAGTGTTTGAATGTGTATCATTTGCGGAATGAATTAAATAAGAGTAATGTGTTATTTTATAAATAATTAAATTATATTTATTTTACTTTTGTTTAATTATTTTTAGCGCATAAATATTTAAAAAATATACATACATTTATTTGTTATTTTAAATTTCTATGAACCTATTCGAATTAATTTTCTTTTCAATTGCAATTTATTGTGAAAAGAACTCTCACTCATTTTTTAATTTTCTATTCTTATTCTAAAGTACATCTTACACCTAAAAGACGCTATAATCATAATGGGGTTCAAAGAACATTCAAAACTTAGATCTAACATATCATTAATATAATTAATTTCTGACATTTTTATTATTATAATCGTTAAATGCCTTATCTAAATATTGAATTTCATCCATAAATGCTTGATTCGGCTCCTTCATTTATCACGTCTGTCCAAGTCATTCCGATGTTTTCATCCACTCTCTCGGAATACATGTCTCCAAGATTACCTACCTTCGCTTTGAACCGATTTAGTAGATACCCCGCCAGTTGTTCCAATATTCTCGTGGGTCAACTTGAGAACTTGTGCGTGCAATGATTCTTTTTCATTCTGGAGCGATTTAATTTGAGTTTGCAAGTTTGATATTGTATCCTGTAACTCCTGTTCCTTAGGTCTAACTATTTTACAACAATAAGAAATGTAATGTATGTGAAAGAATTTAAACTTACGTTATTTGTTCCAAATTTTCTTCAACGATGTGGTCTTCCTCTACGATGTGGTCTTCTTCCTTGCTTCTTCATTCAGCAAAGATTGCACCATAGCTTGGTTATTTCGCCGTTGAATCGTTTCCTCCCTTTCAGCATTCAGTTCTTGTTTCTCAACGGATATACAACTTGCACATGGAAGATCTTCTGAGGGTACTGCATCGTTTCTTAATATTCTGGCTTTTTCGGGAAAATAATTCAATAGTTCATACCGTAAATTACGTGCATACTGATTATTTTAAATGTTTTGTTCATGCAGTAAATTACGTGCATACTGATCTTTATTAAAATGTTTTGAGCATATATACGCATTTTTTAAATTAAATTTGTCTTTTCGTCTACACTTAGTTTGACAAACTTTTGCCATTTTAGGATCTCGCGGAAATCGAAAGAATCTTATTTTTTTTTCACCATAAAAAACAGGCAACCATTTGCTTGGAAGTGCTTAGGGCGCGAACAACTTTTGATGGATTTGGCTTAATTTGAAACACCCACACAAGCGACTGCTTTTTACTTTCGGGCTCATACGCGTAAATCCACGATTCATCACCTGTCCTGATGTCATAGATGTGTTTTGAAGCACCGCGATTTTTAAGCATTTCTTTCGACCAATCGACACGAGCCTTTTTTTCAGCGATTGACAAATTGTGTGGGATCCAACGCGAACAAATTTTTTGGACGGTCAAATGTTCATGCAAAATTGAATGTCTGCTGGTCCCACTAATGCCTAAGGTTGTCCTAATCTCAAGATAGGTCACATGACGATCTTGCAATATCAGTTGGCGCACAACATCAATGGTTTCCGGAACAACAACTGATTTTGGACGATTTTCACGAAATTCGTCTTGGAATGAACTACGACCTCGGTTGAATTCACCAGACCATCGATAAACACTGGTCCGTGATGGAGCTTCATTGCCAAAAATTGAATTAAGTTCATCTAAGCACTGTTGTTGAGTTAATCCAAGTCGAAAGTTGTAAAAAATAATTGCACGAACATTTTCACGATTTAATTCTATTTCTGGGTGAGATGAATCTTTTAAGTTACTGTAAAAAACACAAATAGCGATTACACGATTTTACGATAAATGAGTACGTGTAACTTCATAAATGTCACACTTTGCGCCAAACTTCTGAGTACGTATACCTTCAAAAATGTCAAACTTTACGATAGAGCTGGCAGTTGCCAGAGTGGAACACTAGAGTTGCCCAATAATAATAATAATTGTTGTTGCTACAGTCCAAAGGGGGATCAGGGCCTAGCTTGCTCATCAACTACGCGTGTTGTGCGCACTACTGTTCTCTCACGAGTAGAAGGGGCCTACAGTTTTTTGCCGACTCCGAACGGCGAAATTTGAGAAGCTTTCTTAGACAGTTATTACTCTTTGAGTGTTGTCAGCAGCTCGAAAGAGGTGGTGCCGTGAAATATTAGAAAGATTGGTGTTGAACTTTGAGTCGAACCTAGACCCTTCGGCGTGTGAGCGTCGCACTCTACCCACTACGCCACGGTTGCCCAATCCCGAAATATAAATGGCAACCTGCGTAAAACATATACTTCAGGAAAAGCTCGACACGCCTCGGAAACGTTGTGATTATCCAACTGAATCTGTCACAAAAACTTAAGAAAATAAAGTGTCCTTTACAGTTTTTATCGAAAGTTTGGACGTTGAGTGGTCGCCGTGGCGTAGTGGGTACAGTGCGACGCTCACACGCGGAAGGGTCTAGGTTCGACTTCCAGCTCAACACCAATTTTCGAATTTATTACTGCACCACCTCTTTCGAGCTGCTGAAAACACTCAAAGGGTAATAACTATCTAAGAATGCTTCTCAAATTTTGCCTATCGGAGTCGGTAGGCGTTCTGTTCGCGTTACTGTTCTCTCACGAGTCTACTCGCACTCGCACAACACGAGTACAACACGAGTAGTTGATGAGCAAGCTAAGCCCTTATCCTCATTTTGACTGTAGCGCCAACAATTATTATTATTATTGGACGTTTGAAAAACCCCGTAAATGCAAATTTTACTGTTGTTGTTTCTTTCTAGATGGTCATCGTGGTTCAGGAGAAAGGGCGTCTCTTACATGCCGAAAACTCCAGGTTCAACTATTACCTATTACGATTTGCGGACAGTAGCCGAAAGAACTAATTGTCTATGAAAAAGCGTTTTTACAGTCGCCGTTTGGGACCGGAACATAATAAAAGGTCCGCTCTACTTTTGAGAGACAAATAATGGGCATGACAAAATAAGTTGAAAAACATGGTAGACTCTTGTTCCTTGTTTATTTGTGCAAACGTTTAGTTCACGTCCTTCCTAAACGAGTTAAATTAGATAAAAAAAGTTTCTTCAAAATGAATGGAAAATGACTTGTAATTGGAAAAGGCTCCCGAAAAACGCAGGTCCACTTAAGAAACAGTGGTGTTTTTCCTATTTTAATTGAAATCTTGGAAAAGGCGAAAGGTTCTTCCCCGATGAAGGTTTTGAAAAGGTTTTGTGCAATTTGAAAAAAAACAAACAGTTAAAAAACGTAATTCTCTAATTAACAGTTTCATGAAGTTGAAAACGTTCAAAAAGTATTCATTGTAGAGTTATTGTTTTCAAATAAAGTGGCTTACTTTCGCCTTTCTCAGACAATCAAAATTCCAATGTGTTGTAATGCAAAAATAGAAATTACGGTCACAACTCCTCCCTGTTTTGTTTATGATCTATGAATTAACGGAGAATGTAGAGATAGAGGACAATCTATCTCAAAAACAGGTAAAAAAATTATTTGGTGTACTAAATTTTGCTTTTATTGATTTTTTCCAAGTCAAAACGATCCACCTTCCCATACCCAATTGCATTGGGAATCTCCACAGCCTGGTATACCGACAGATTTTTCTCCCTAGGGGGAACCTCTGGAAAGCGACTGAAATCGAAGTCACGGTACTCAATTTTTGGCAACGATGTTGAGACACTGCAAATCTAAAAACAAAAACAGCCTCTTAAAAAAAACAAAACCTGGCCCATGACTCCTCACCTGCGGAATCTCTGTTAAAATGAGTTTATCGACTTCATAGCAGATTTGCTGGACACTTGTTGTAACCACACCTACGTTGGGGTCACCAGCAAAGGCTTTGAGGAGCACGTCTCTGACTTGATGCCAGCTCGTGGTGAAATCAACGTTTTCTATAGTTGAGTACTGCCACTTGGTCGTGACGTCAGCACAAATTATTCGATCATAGCTGTCGCCTTCGGTGTGAAGGCCAGCCTTGATGTACCCAACGAATGGGCACTTGGCGGTCTTCATGATCCTAAGGCCTTCAATTCCACACATCACCAGTGGGTGAGGATCTAAGGAGTTTTTAAAACTCAAAGTCAATGATTTGGCTTGCATTTCAAGAGTTACCTGTTCGCTTGCGTATGACGTCACATGACCGCCTGACAGTCGATGTGAGTGAAAAGGCATGATTATAATTTCCGTTGAGGCGTTCCCACGGAACTTCCTCTACTCGGACGTGTGACTCGGCGACTATAGGATATGTGTTCAGAAAGTGCTGGGTCAGCGACAGAGCGAAGTCTTCGGGGGTGCTCAGACCGTGCTGCTTGGCGTGCAGGTAGATTGTGACTTCTTGAACATCGCTCCCAACGATGTCTGTGTTGATGGCTGAAGGAGAAAACAAATCGGGAAAAGTTTCTAAAAGGAATTCTTCGGCCTTACCGTCGTAGTACTCCTTGTGAGTGCCCAATTTCATGTGAGATGACACCAGGAACTCCTTGACTGAGTGACAGGGATCGCCCTTGACCAATGTCATCACCTTCACACGCTCTTTGCCATACCCAAAGTTATCTAAGCGGAACTGAGGGAACTTCGGGTCGGGGAGCTTGCTGCTGGTCGTCGGATCGTTGAGGTACAGTTTGCTTGGAAACATCTTCGTACAGGCTCTCTACGATGACTGACTGACAACAGTGCTGACGCACAGGTCTGAGATGGGAAGTTTCCTTATCTTTACTCAACGTTTGTGTTGGGCTTTAGTTCTGGAAGTGTGTTATTGACCCAAGGCTCTGGATAGTTGTGTGTGCTTGACTGTAGGAATTAGATTATGTCGACTCTGGCGGTTGCGACAACTGATTTGTGATCCGTGTTTGGGTAGAGCGTGAAGGTCTTGCACTCGAAAAGAGATTTTTGAAATCTCACTTGAACTTGCCAAATGGTAGGTAATTCCTTAATTCATTTAGGAGTGGTTTTGTTGAAGGAATAAATGCATTTTCTGCGACGGTTATGACATATGTTTGAGAAACAGAAATGAGTACACAGGGAATGCTTACAACTTGTTTTTGTTTCAAACCTGTTCTTGTTTTGTCGGAAGAAACAATTTCCTCTGTGCTTTGCTTTAAAATCAGGTTCTGACATTTTTAAGATAGTCTGTTTGTTAAAATGCACAAATTAGAGGTTTGCCTAAGTTTGCGAAGCTGTGTAACATTTCAGAGCACCGTTAATTCTCTCCCAAGCCATCTAACCTCCTGAAAGATCAAAACAAATGACAGATGTCAGTCCTCGTGCCGTGGACTTTAATCTTGTCTCAAAATTATCGCCTCCAACTCTTTGTAAAATCTGTTCTTAATATCGACCTCTGCAATCGAATGTGTGTCATCGTAATCCACACCCACTGAGTCCCGTCTGCGTCGTAATGTGGATTTCATCTGGAATATTTTTCGTAATTTTCGCCTCACTTCACAGTCCCGCTGATGTAAGTATTTGGCCCTAACAACCGCTAGTTTCTGTTTTTTTGCTTCACATTGAAATTTCAGTGTACCGCGGAGAATGTGACCGAAGTGAAGGGCGATGCCCAGGGCTATGGAATGCGCTTCCGTCTGCCGTTCATTGACATCGATATTCAAAGTGTGTCGAATTTGAAGATAATCAAGGATTCCGCTGGTCAGGAGTTGTTCATTCTTCATGGCGCCGAATTCTATCAAGTCATTTTGGAGAGGAACGTTAAGAGACTGACGCTGGTTGCAATTTTGAATGGAGCTGTACGGGAGGATGAGCTTATGGGCGCTGAGGTTAGTTTTAAATAAAAATATTGTTCCGGTTGTTTTTTTTTAACTGAAGTAGTTCGAATTGAATTGAAGGAAAACGTGTTTACAGCTATGACAGCTGTCACACAAACGGAACGACTTGAAAAGGCCAAAAGCAACCGCGTCTGCTTTTCAAAATGGAATTGACGGAGTGGCATATATCAGCACTTTCATTGACATTGTTTGCTAATTTGTTCTTTTAGCTCCAAGAAAAAGCATTTATCGAGAGTTATCCTTCGCTTGATTTTGGATGTGGGTGGTTGAGTTGATAAGAGTTGCTTCTGTTACGGTTTGGGGTTGTAAACTACTGAATTAAATACGGTGGTTGGAGTTAAAGAACTTTATTTTATAATAATAATTGTTGGTTCGACAGTCCACAGGGAGACCAGGGCCTAGCTTGCTCATCAGCTATCCGTGTTGTGCGCGCTACTGTTCTCTCACGAGTAGAAGGGTTACAGTTGTTTGCCGACTCCGAACGGCGAAGTTTGAGAAGCTTTCTTAGACAACTATTACTCTTTGAGTGTTGTCAGCAGCTCGAAAGAGGTAATACTGTGAAAAATTCGAAGTGTTCAGCTGGGAATCGAACCTAGACCCTTCGGCATGTGAGCGTCGCACTCTACCCAATACGCCACGGCGACCACAAAAGAACTTTCTTTGCACAACGTATTTAATATAACGACTGCACCCAGCACGGTCACGGTCGCGGGTATTTATACTCCGCAGCAGTAGCGTTACAGCTCGACCATCCTATCATTGATCTCGTCCTCGAGATCCGAGCCGTCTTCATTGCTAGCGTCGCCAGTAAAACCTTCTTCTGGGAGTTCGCACCAGTGCTTGAGTTTGTCGGACGCTACGACGGTGTTCAGCTTCTATTGGTTGGGTTGCATGTCGTGGATGTCCTCTACCACATACCGATCGTTAGGCAGCACCTTGGAGACTATGTACGAGGCGCCAGCTTCCTTGACTCGCCGTTATCAGCGGTTTCATTCTCTACCATAACGAGGTCCTCTGCCTGGTATGACGTCGGTTGTTGACTGTTGGCGCCGTACCACAATTTCTGCCTCTGCTGGACCTTCTCGATATAGGACAATGCTTCGCTTCGCCGTCTCTTCATTTGGTTAGCTCCCACCCAGGTTCTCCTTCCCAGCTCCAAAAGCAGCTTGTCCTCCGAAATACTCCTCGGCGTGTAGGCAAACAGCAGCTCATGTGGACTCGCTTTTGGGGTGCAGTTTCTAACTGTGTTCAGCCCCTGGATGTGAGATCCCCGACTGTTTGTACTTTCTGCCGAGTGCGTGCACTTGAGAGACGAGAGATTGGTGCGGTTGCTACTTTTCACCTGACCGTTCGCCCTCGGTGTCCAGACAGCGGTCTTAATGTGCTTCACGCCGTTCTTCCGACAGAACTGCTCGAACATCCCCGATGTGAAGACGATCCCCCAGTCGGTTACCAACCTTCGTGGCAGTTCACAGTAATTGACCACCTCGTTCAAAACTGCCTTGAACGCCCTTGCTGTTGGTGGTCTTAGGACAGTGTACTTGATAATATTGTCTAACAAAGCCAAAATGTACCTGCCCCCCCTTTCCTCTTTGTGAACGGACCGAGGTGGTCCAGGTGCACTGTATCGAATGGCAGCGGGACTCGTTCGATTGTGTGCAATTCCCCCTTGGATTTGTCTCCTTACCCCTTTGCGTACGCCCACTCGACGCACGATTTAATGTAGTTCCTTGTAAAGCCTCGCATTTTTGGAAACCAAAAGGTTTGTTTCAGCATGTCCAAGACGTTGGAGTGACCTACATCATCGTGATACAGATTGAGTATCCGCCTCCGTATCCCCTTGCGGACTACCCACCTTTCCGCTTCGTTCACCTTGCGGAACAGGCAACAACACCAGATTTCATACTCCTTCTGCAGCTGTTTTTTCGCCGAGGTTATCTTCTCTGCCTTCAAGGTAGAGACTACGCTTCGGAGCTTCGGGTCACTCCATCGTTGCCACCCATTCCTCGTCCGAGATCTGGATGTTCAGGATCTAGGTGGATGCTTCCTCCATCTCTAGCTCATCATCCACTGGTTGTCGACTTAGTGCGTTCACGTACGCGGCTCCCTAACTTGGCTGATGAATCGTCTCGCAGTCAAAAGTTTAACCACCACCGTCCTACCCGGCGTATCAGCTTCGACTTCGTGCTTGTGGCGACCATGGCTTCGCAGTCCATGACAACCTTGAAGCGCCTTCCCAGGAGATACACCCGGAATCGATCCAAGCTCTTTACAATATCCAGCACCTCGTATGTTCGTACTTTCAGCCACAGAAAGCTTTCGGCTGTAGAAGGCTACTGGTGATTGCTGTTCTTTCCTGTTGACAACATACAGATGGTCCCGCCTAAACCTCAAATCCATCCTCGCGGCTTCAGTCTCAATTTTTCTAGAGTGACATTGCCACGAGGCTGCGTTCTTCTCATAATACGGTTATGGTCTAAATTATGGTTGCAATGAGTCTTAAACAAGAAGTATAAATTCATAGAGACATACCTACGGTGAAATGTATTTTGACATAACTTGAATGAATTTTCAAAAGATTCTTTTAAAGATGTTTGGTAATTTTTAAATGTTTATACAAAGAGCAGGGACAAAATGAAGTTCAGAAGAACAGTCGGGGCACATTTCGTTAGTGTTTTTATGTGCTAATTATTGTCAATGATAATGCAAACAAGTTTCATTACCATTGAATTAATTCCCTGTCCCTTTGGGACAGGAAAAAGCGAATTCTTTTTTTAATGTTTTGTTGTATTCCCTCTTTTTTGAGAAAGCGCCTTTGCATTTTTTTTAATTTGCTGTGTTTGTGATTTATTTTTGTTTTTCAAATATTTGACTTTCTATTCAAAAAACGTAAAATTCCTTGCCTTTCCCAGATCGTTTCATGGAACGACTACGCAATCCTTGTGATAGCCACCCATGATCACCTTGAAGTGTATCAAATTGCAAAGAAAACCATCGCGGAGCAAGCCTCCAATCGCGATGAGTATGCAGTTCCAATTGAGGTTGATCCCATTCAACAAATCACCATTTACGGTCAATTCCGGGGACTCTTTCTTTTCCCTGTTGCAGATAACGGTGTGACGCTCATCCTTTTCATTGGCTACACCAAGCTCTACAGTCGACTCTCGTAAGTATTCAGACATCTCGATGATTTCCTTGAGTAATCCTTGGTTTTCACAGATCCTATGAGTGGATGGACACATTCTTTGAGCTGTCAGAGGAGAAGACAATTGCTCCCGTTCAGAATGTCAGCCTCATTGGAGATGAGGTGAAGTACCTCATAGCGACTCGGACTTCGAAGAGCAAGAACACAGTAAGTTGACGATTGAACCTTCCAAAGCGCAGCCTAACGACAGTCTCTCTCTCCCAAAGATGTCGATCGTTGTGTTCGACGTGTCATCCAGTATCGATCAAGTCCAAACCATGCAGCTCTCTGCGAAGTCGATTCAGGGATTTACGTATCAGGGACGGAACTATCTAATAGCCTGCTCTTCGGGACAGAAAAAGTGCACCTACCTCAAGATGAAGGATGGGCAGTTTACCGTCTCCAAGAAAAGATTGACTGCCGAGTTCTTTTTTGACAAAATCACGGCTGGAGAGCATTTTATCGTGGGCCAGAAGGGAAACGATGTGTCGGTGTATATAAGCGCAAGAATGGACTGCTACGGAATGTTTCAGTCCGATAGGAACGAAGTCACGAAGATTGTCACTCACGTCAACGAGGAGGGGAACGAGTTTATTGTCTTGGGCTACGTAAGGCCTTTTTCTGCTTTGGTGAGGGTTGTGGAAGTCGAGCACGAAGTGGGGCGTGTGGGGAGCAATGAAACTGCAGAGGATGTAGACGGTAAGTGGGAAGAATAATACTCTACACAGCTCTTTCCTAATTGTCTTTACAGAGCTCAGTTCTGCCCTGAAGCAGCAGAAGCACGCCTTCGAGGAGACCATTAACAGTCTGCGTGGAGTCCTCCTAAAACAGAAGTACCATCTCGATGAAATAAAGCAGTCTATGGCCTTGATTGAGGCCAGGTCAAGAGAACTTGTTACGAAAGGGAGTCTTCGCATTGATTCCGGGAAAATTGGCATTGTAAAGGTTGTCGGATCAAAACTGCGCAGTCCGGTTGAGATCAAGGAGAAACTGCAGGAACTGAAGGAAGGGAACTTCAAGACTCGTGTCAGCAGGGACTTCCATGGCCAAACAAACCAGTCCTTTACCCCAGACTTTAGGACTCGCAAGCTTCGCGTGGGAAATCTTATATATGGCGGCGCCTTGCTGGAAGGTAAGTGTGGGACTAAATCTCTAAACATTCACACATATCTTTTTATCAAGGCTTCAGTCTAAATGAGGATGGGACGGTGCTTAAGATCCGGCCACCAGTTACGACTGACGTTCTTGTAACGAAGGAACTTCTGACAGCGACTGTCATGCAGAGCAGGCTCACGAGGCGGTCCTACGCCAGATTTGGCAGCAGCCCGAGGACCAAAATTCGGAATCTTCAAGTGAAGAGAATAAACGGGGTGTCCTGGGACGAATTCTACGAGAGTTTGTTCTTGCGATCCCGTGACAGCACGATCCAAGGCCGGCTCATACTGCAGTCTACTGCCGAGATCGAAAATTTGACCACGTCAACCTTGAATGGAATGCCAGTCGACAAGATTTTCAATCTAGTCGACAATCAGACCATATCCTCGAACATCGTGATCTCGAGATTCTTCACCAGTGACGACCTGACGGTGGGCAGCTTGAATGGCTTGGACATCGCACGAGATGTAGCTAGGAGTGGCGTGGATAACTTTATCTTATGTGAGCAACTATCAGCGATCTCTAAAACTCCTTGACGATTGAATGCTTTCTTTCAGCCCCTGTCCTTGCGCGAGACATCTCGGTAACTGGAAAGTTCATCCTTTCCGAGAGGGATGGACAGGCCAGGCATATTTTCGGCACCAACGTTCAAGATTTCCAGCAGATCTACACTGGACGAGTGATCATTGAAGGATCATTGACGTTGAGCAACCTCGAGGTGGATCCACGTAGTCAGATGCTGGTGAACGGCAGAGACACGCCAAGCGACTTTTACAACCATTTTTGGATGTACACCACACCGCAGGTAAGTTCTTAATCCGGACTACAAGATCAAGAAGCGACTGATCGGGGTTTTGCAGACTATAGACGCTCCTGTACGCTTTGAAAGTTGCCAAGTATCAGCGCCGACACTGAACACACTCCATCTCAACGGCCATCCGGCGTCATCGTATCTTCTCACCTCTGGGCAAGAGAATGTGGAGAACGCTCTGCTCATTTTCCTCTCAGCGCACATGGAGGGGGATATTGTGGCGGAGCCTACGTTCGCCTCCAAACTCCGGCAGATCAGTGAGAATGCCCTTCGCATTGGAGACCCCATGATTGTCTCCGGAGAAAAAGTGTTCCTGGGAAGCCTTTCTTTCGATCACGGTGAAATCTCCACTCTCAACGATCTCCAGACAAATGATCTTGTTAGGATGGACGAAGTAAATGTCACCTTCACCGGAACAAAAACCTTTGAGTCAATTCATGTCGTCGACGAAGCGGAAATTTCTCGGACTCTGAATGTTGCCACGATCAACGGTCAAAGCCCGGAAAGCAAAAATGTTAAAATCGCCGAAACTCGTTTCGGTACTGTGGTCTTCCGATCGCCTTTAAAAGCACAGAATATTGTCTTCAATTATCTGAATGGATTCTCAGCAAAGAAAATCTTCAGCGGCATTGAGACGACCGGGGATCAGATCGTTCTACACAAGGATCTTTTCATTCAAGGAAAGGCGATCTTTCAATCCAACCTCCAAGTGCGTACGATCAACGGCATAGTTTGGGATGACTACCTTCGGTCATTGGTCAGGACGAATGAGAACGCAGTCATCAGTGGAACAAAAACTTTCGCTGATGCTCTTGAGATCGTTTCTGATCTGGAAACTCCCGTGATCAATGATCTGGAAGTAGACAACTTTTACAGAAACTACCTCTCAAAAACGCGGTTCCAAGAGATCACCGGAACCTACAGTTTCGACAACGTTCAATTAATGAACATCAACGTTCCGCTCATCAACGGACTGTCAACAGATGAATTTATCGACACCCGGTCGCCGGAAGTGATCTTCACCAGTGAGTTGGTGGTGCCGAGCCTCACCGTTCGGGGTAGCTTTACGGGGAATATAGGGGTGGATCTCCAGTCCTTTGTCGATCGCGTTAATTCAATCGACTTCAACTCGATTAAAGAGCTTCACGTCCTTGGCAACGCTTACTGGCCGTGGGGTAACGATCAGCAAAGTCTTGACCTTCAATACTTATTCGAGCATGCAGTGCGGCGTACAGACGATCAAGTGATCACCGGAACGGTGAAACTGAAAAAGCCGCTAATAAATGTGATGCAAACGAAGCAGGCTTTCCCGGAAGACATCGATTTGGATTTCATCGCCCGAGACTCTCTGCTGCTAAACAGCACAGTCGAAGAAGTCGTCATGGCCGCCAAGGTCTTTCACAAACCGCTTGAAGTGCAGCAGGCGAATGCAGAGGCACGCCTCGCAATCAAGACCGTCAACAGGGTTAACATCGCCGAACTGAATTCATCCATCTATCGGGTCAGTGAAGGCACTCCCCTTCAAGGAAAGTTAATCTTTCAGAAGCCCCCAATTTTTGGATTCCTTAACGTTGACGGAACGGTGAATGATATGCCCACCGATGGGATTTTTCTGGCCCAAGAAGGGTGCATATGGCCGCCCACCACTTTCAATCGACTGCATATCGCAGGTGACTTGATAATTAATGAAATCGATAACATGAATCTCGACTTCTTACTGGAGAATCGAGTTCGAAAATCGGGACCCCCTCAGGAAATTTATGGCCATCTTACATTCGATGAACTGGCAGTGGAAAAGGAAGTCAATATTCCATCGATTAACGGTATTAGGCTCGATAACGTGGTCTACAAGAACTCCAAGGATCTTCAGGAAATCACTGGAGAAAAGACAATTTTGGGGGAGCTTCAGGTAAATGGTCCAATTGAGGTGGGGAGGCTGAACGGCGAAAATATTGTCGAACGTTATCAAAAGACGCTATTTCTTGATCGAAACTACAATTTCGAGAGTCTCTTTATCGAACAGGCTGACTTCAAGGGTGGATTGGTCGTGAACGGTGTCTCCTATGGTGACCACGTCAAAGGGTCACTGGATGAAGAAACCTGGCAATCGTACGAGCAAACCCTTCAGAATATCGAAGCGAATCTCAATGCAACGGAGAAACTAATTCAAACCAAGCCAATGAACCTCAAGAGACTTGTGTACTTCGATTATGATTTCAGTGCAGTCACCGAGTGGAAGACGGCGAACGATGCCAATCAAGAAGTGTTCACATTTGATGACAATCGACATCTGCACTGCGATCGAGAGCAAACAACCATCAAGTGGTCAAGGTACCACAATCGATTCTATATCAGCAAAACCCTCACCAACAAGCTGAGAAAAGAGGAGTACGGAACTGAAGTAACGGCGGAGAATGTATGCAAAGACAGTTATCGAAATGTATACAGTTTGATAACGATAACCGAGCCACATTTCAAAAAACAACTCAAGATTAACAATCTCGTCCAAAGCATTGAAATCTTCTACGCAGGGGGGATATTCATCATCCTGCATGTTATCGATATGTACGCAGGAAAGAACGAAATTCGTACGTTGAAAATCGATAGCAATCTGAAAAGGATCCAGGATTGGCAGCTGCTCACCGATGGGGTTGGCAAAACTTACAAATTGTTCAAGCAACCCTCCCACACAATTCTGATTGTGTCAACGGTAATCGATAACTACACGTCAATTGCAATCTACAACCTCAACGTTGACACGCAGATCTTCGAGATGACTCAAGTCATAGACGGGGACTTCGATATCATCGATTTGGCACAGATATCGCCGCACAAGTTTCACCTTTTCCTCAGTTGCGAGCGGTGTCATCGAATCGTTATCTTCGAGCATGATTCGCTGTCGTCGAGCGCGGAGGATTGTCACGTATATCAAATCTATCAAGTGATTAAGTTGCAGGCGAGCATCGATAGATTCAATCTATTCACGCTGCCTGATGGGGGAATGTACTTGCTGGTGTTGCCGGATCACGATAGTGACTTTTATCATATCTATAAGTACCGTTACATTCAGGGATGGAAGCACTACACGTACGGGTACTTTAACGACATGCAGCAAGCGTATCCGTTGCTGAGGGATGGAATGTCCGTTGTTGACGGTAATTTGCTTCTGTTGTGCAATTCAAAGTGCACACTTGTGAAGGCATATTATCAGGGCTGATGTTTATCGACAATTTCTTATTTGTTGATGATTTGTAAATAGCGGTATGCGAAATTTATAAATACATAAATCTGAAGAAGATTTCCTTGTGTTTTTGCTTTTCGAAAAATTTGAAGTGTTCTTCAGAAAATATTGAAAACTTGTAACTCTTGTGTAAATTTTCTTTACGTTGATTGATTGGCGCTACAGTCAGTTGTGGACCTGGGTCTCAACCAACATGTCTCTATAACTCGTCGGAGATTTGTGGCTCTTGGTCTTGAGCCACATTGAACGTAATTCAACTTTCGGACCGGACAGATAGAATAGTCATTGTCTTGTTCAAAGTACTGAGGACTGTTTTTTTCTTTTATTGGAGGTTGGGATATACTGCACTGGGAGCTCAGACTCAAATAATAGGCCATTGTACTACCAGGCGGTAAACTTCATTTAATGTAATTTCTTTGTTTTTAGAAGAAAAACCAGAAGGTGCTTCTGTCACATAGAACTTAGGTTTTGTTCCCACCACATCAGCGCCAAGCAGACGCCACCTGATACAAGCACAGCCGTCATCGATCCTGATAGGGCTGTGCTTGACAACGACTATTTCGTAGATGAGGATCCCCAAGAGAAGGTGAAAGCAATTGGTGCTGTTTTCCAGAGAGTGTATACGGTCAACGAGACTCTTAGTCCGAATCACGATCTGGAGAACAGAGCCTTGCTAAACCATGTCTCTCTTCGGAATGAAAAAAGTCAATGGCGGTGCCAGAACCCTGTTTTCACCAGGTTCAGTGATGATTTTCCGGCAAATAATGCCGTCGCCGATGATGGAAACAACTCCAACCTTATTTCAAAAGATGAACACGAAGGTATCCTCAACTCACTGAAAAATATGAAGTCAGTGGGAATAGACGGAATACCTAATATTGTTCAGAGAGAGCAGGCAGAAGATGACCTCCGCTCCGGCTACTGCTTGTGCGGGAGAAAGCATCAAAGAAGTTGAAAAATGTGTTATTCAGGATGCCCAAATAAAGGTGAATATTATGGCAGAGATCACCAAGCTTTCAACTGGTACCATTCACACCATTCTTCATGACCATCTTAACCTTTCGAAGGTCAGTGCAAGCTGCGTGCCACGAATGCTCACAGCGAGGAGGCAATGAATTACACAAAACCCAAACGTCGCAAGTAGAGTTTCACATTGGGCAGTCCAAACTTCGAGGTAGTCAAATCTTCGTTTACCCTAGCTCTGGGGTAAGTAAGGACAATAACATCAGTGATGAAAAGCAGAATCACTCTTGGTACTCGCTGCTGCTTTGGGCTCAAGAGGTATGCTCTTTCGATCGACTAAGCTTGCTTTGCATAACAGCTTGACCATCCCAGTCCTGCTTCACCGCACGGAAACCTGGACGTTACTAAAAGAGGATGAGGAAGCCCTTCGTCTTTTCGAAGGAAAAGTTTTGATCCTGTGTGCGTTATTGCTAATATACTTGGTCGTTACTAAAAGCGAGGAGGCCCTTAGTCCTTTCGAGTTAAAAGTTTTGCGTGCGACTTTTATTCCTGTTTGCGTTGATGGCATCTGAAGGAGACGATTTAACAACGAACTCTATGGACTTTATAGCGACATACGCCTGGTCAAGCTCTTCCCAATGCCAAATCCTATAAAGCTTATTGTTGAAACTTTTAAAGCAAACATTAAGAAGAACTAGGGCTTCCTCATCCTCTCATCTTCAAGCTTCCGAGCCATAAGTCACCTTTGGGATAAAGCTGTTATACAAAGCCAGTTTAATCTTTCGAAGGGTGGCTCTGTCACGCACCAGCCTCTGGTATCCAAAGCAGCAGGTATTGGCAAGGATGATTCTTTGCTTGATTTCAGTGATGTTGTTATCACTATTTACAGCGAGGTAGGCGAAGTTCCTGAAAACCTCCGAGTTTTTGGTGCCTTATGTTGACGCTCTGGCCGAGGTGTTGATGTTGTGTCTCCTTCTTTGATCCGTCGTTTTGGCCTCGATTAAAGTGAGTTCTTTGGCTGCGCGTATAGGACTCCTTTATTCGTTTATTGAGGTCGTCAGCAGTAAATCTGTCCCCATCCGAGACTAGGTTGTCTGTGAACATTGTGTTTCACGCAAAACCCACAGACTGACAGGTCAGACATCTTGCTTAATCCTTGGGAAGAACGGTTCGCTGCATACATTAGTTTATTACACAACGGGCGGTATGATGGCTATCCAGAGGGTGTCACAAGGAGGATGCGTAGCAACTTTGCATAAGCGTAAGCGAGAATAGTAGTGGAAGTTCGCCATGCTCTGAGACACAAAGTTGAATAGTGTGCACAAAACCTTTCTCCAACTGCGACATCGCTTCAAACCAGAAAAATAGCAAAATGGAAGGCAATTAAAGAAGGAAGCAGACAAACCTTTTGTAAGTTTGTGGGGCTGCCGTGTCCTAGTGAACAGAGTGCGGCACTCACACGCCGGAGGTCCAAGGTTCGATTCCCGTGCTGAACACATCTCATCGCCTATTTAAAATTTCTGACACCAATCAAGAAGTCTATGCCTATGAAAAGTTCTTTAAATTTCACCGTTCGGAGTTGGCAAAAACTGTAGGTCCCTTCTACTCATGAGAGAACAACAGCGCACACAACATATATATGTTGAAAACTTAAAAAATTGCTTACAAGTTTGAAAAAATAAGAGGTTTGTTTTTTATTAACGTTTATACGTTCTTGTGAGTTTTGTCTGTGTTTCCACCCCATTCGTTGCGTGGCATAGCGACAAGCGTTGCTCTTCCTATAATGAAAAACAGGAAAACGAAACCATGTTTGCGTGAACGTCACTCAAATATCCGATGCAATCTTCAATTGTGTTCAAGCATTAAAGACAACACCGGAATCAGAACTTGTTTCCAGCCTTCGCAGTGTTTTAGAAATTTAAGCAACTCATGTTTTGATTACATTTCTCACTTATCAGCCATAAGCCGTTCCCAAACAGACAACTATTTCGTCACTAACCCCATGTACAGTGTGTTAGATTATCTTGTTCCACAACCCAGTCAACGTGCCACACTATTTGCGGGTAGATTTTAAATGTCAACACGGACTTAATCTTGCATTTCTCGGAGCACATCTCCGCCTCAGGCCATGCGAAGGGATATTTGCTGCAAGCAAACACCATGCACCGGGGCCACACTTCCGCCTTAAAAAAGAAAACACTGATTGCTGCCCGCATAACCCAAAAATCGTCCCTAATCTGTACATGAATTTGAGCGGCTATCAGCCACTGGGAGAAGGTCTTAGTCCATCGACCATGTGAATCGTTGACAAGCGCTTCAAAGCGCTGCCAAAGGAGGCAAACAATAATGCACAGATAGCGGCAATCGCCGGGCGACCAATTAAATTTCGCATCACTTGACGTTTCCTGTCAAACAGTGGTACGTGACACTCCGCACCGTGTGCGCACCACCTCAGAAATGCTCAACATCACCACCCGGATACAGAGAGTTTAGATAAATCAACTGACGTGAGCCCTGCCACAGATTGCAGTATGTACATATCAACGGCCCATAAGCTCCACTCCTCAGAAACAGACAATGTGAATGCGAGCACAACTCTGACGTTTTCCAGGGGACACGGGCGATAAGCGCTTGCGGTGATACAGGTATAAAGCTCCCCACTTTCAGTAGGTTGATCTGCAGTTTTGAGTGAAAGTGCAACCGACAGCATTCCGAAATGTTCGCCCAGAGATTGGTCAAGGACACGTTCGCAGGTGGCAGCCAACGTGTGCACGAGGTCATTCCCCAGAGCAATGGCTACGCGCTTGTGGATCACGCCTATGGCAAGGATGCGGTGAAACTGATGTACGTACAGCGCAACGGGCCGGTTCATTCGATTAAGGAGCTCGAGATTGGAACGCACCTCAAGCTCTACACTCAGAAGGATTATCTTCAAGGTGCGTATGCTGAATCCGAAATAGAATTGTTGTTTGTTGTGATATGCGGGAGATTTTATGGTGCAGAGATAGTGGGCTATTTGTGCGGTTTTCTGTCAACAGATTTGTGGTGTTTATTTTGTGAAAAAATTCCCAAACTGATTTCAGTGGAAGAAACCATCAAATTAAGGTTCATAAACTCGTCACATCAGAATGACTTTCAAAGGGTGTTTTTTCAAGAGGTGTTTAACTTTAGAGTAGAATAAAACAAAACAGACTTTCTTCAATTTACATACAATTTAATTTATTTGAAAGACATTCTTTTGGCATTACTTGCATAATATAAGTATGACTTCTGTCATATGACTACCTCGACAAAGTGTCATCTGGAGATTTATCTTTCGACAACTTTTCAAAGAGTGGTGGCTGCGTGTCGCGATACAAAACAAAGTAAAGGTCAACTTTCGTTTTCTACGTTCAATTAATTATCGATTTTTTTTATTTTGTTATGTTGTTAAACTCGTCACGAAGATATGTTTACAGTTTCAGACATAAAGCATTTTTTCTTTGTGAGAGGCATAAAAGTTAGACGTGTTTTGCGTGTTCGGGGATTTTGGCTTTTTGGTCTGGCAATTGTTGTCCTCCAAGTGGTCAATCATTTTAGGCTTTTAGGACGTGGCACAAATCCTCATAGAAAATAGTAAAGTGTTGTTAAACCGCACTGTTTTTGATGTCAATTTACGGTTCCTTTGAATGTGCTTAAGAAACGTTTCATTTCATAAATCAGTCGTGCAAAGAGCTGTGTAACATGTTGCACCAACTTGTTAAGACCACAGCTTTTGCACATCTTGGTTGTGTAATAAATAATCGAAATGGTCACAAATCATGGTTCTCTAGCAGTCACCATTAACTGTAACAATCCGGCCAGCATAGTTTTAAAAGAATTGGGGGCCAATGATTCGAACAACGAATAACAAATACCAAACAATCAGTTTTTTATATTTTTTAGTCATAACGGTGTATTAATCACCGTTATAACTAAAACTTGAGGAAAGTCATCCCTTCAATTCTTCTGCTTATTATGGCGCCACAGTCCGGGGTGGACCTGGGCCTCAACTAACATGCCTCTCCAGCCAGCACGGTCTTTCCCCAGCTGCCTTCAGTTGCGCACTCCAAGTTAGTTGAGGTCCTTTTCCACTTGTGTGCGCCATCTTAGCCTAGGTTGTCCTCTGTTACGTTGTCCTAATGGCTTTGATTCTAAGACTTAAAGGCCCGGAGCAGTCGCGTCCATACGCTCTACATAGCCTAGCCATCTTAAACGTTGTATCGGAAGACGCTTGATCAGGCACTGTACAGCCCATAGAGCTCGTCATTATGTTTTCTCCTCCATTTACCATCAACGCAAACAGGACCAAAAATCGCACGCAAAACCTTTCTCTCGAAAAGATTAAGAGCTTCCTTATCCATTTTTGGTAACGTCCAGGTTTCCACGCCTTAGAGTAGGACAGGGATGATCAACCTGTTATATAAAGCGAGCTTAGTCCTTCGAATCAAGAGTTAATTGAGTAATAAAGCCCTCTTTATTACTCAATTAACTCTTGATTTAAAAGAAACAGCGATTGGCAAGAGTGGCTCTGCGTACTGATGTTGTTGTCCCTGTTTACCGCGGAGCCGAGGTTGTCGAAGTCCTCAACTACCTGGAAGTTTCTGCTGCCTAGTGTGACGCTCTGTGCGAGACGTCGATGTTGTGTGTCCTATCTTGATGACAGCATGTACTTTGCTTTACTTTTATATACCGCCAGACTCATTTTAGCCGCTTCCGCTTCAATGCCAGCAAACGCCTCATTGACGGCTCGTTGTATTAATCCAACCACGTCAATGTTTCCAGCGTAAGCTAGCAATTGAACTCACTTCTGGAAGATCGTGCCTCTGGTGTTGACTTGTGAGTTACGCACGATCTTCTCGAGAATGATGTTAAAGAAGTCACATTACAGTGCGTCACCTTGTCTTTTTTGCCTTTTTTGAAATTGAAGGTCTCGGTGAGTTTGTTACCGACCTTGACGGAGAAGCGAGAGTTCTCCATCGTCATCCTACAAAATTTAACGAGTTTGGTAGGCATACCAACACTAGACATGGCACTTAATAGCTTGTCTCTATGCACACTGTCACATGCGGCTTTAAAATCGACGAATAGGTGGTGGGTGTCGATTTGCACTTCATGGGACTTATCCAGGATCTGACGTAATGAGAAGATCTGGTCTATTGTGCACTTCCGTGGCTAATTATCACCGTTTTATTTTTTGGCGCATCCACTTGTAAAAAAGTCAGTTTCATCCTTATACAAAACTGATCAATAATATTTGGTACTAACGTTAAACTTGTTTTGAACCCATATCGGAAATCTACGCTCTGCTAGGTCTACTTATTTCAAAATGCAAAATCGGAGCATGTGGTTGCCGCGGCGTAGTGGGTAGAGTGCGACGCTCACACGTCGAAGGGTATAGGTTCGATTCCCATCTCAACACCAATTTTTCGAATTTTTCCACCTCTTTCGAGCTGCTGACAACACTCAAAGAGTAGTAGCTGTCTAAGAAAGCTTCTCAAATTTCGCCGTTCGGAGTCGGCAGAAAACTGTAGGTCCCTTCTAGTCGTGAGAGAATTGTAGCGCGCACAACACGAGTAGTTGATGAGCAAGCTAGGCCTTGGTCCCCCTTTAGACTGTAGCGCCAACAATTATTATTCCAAATCGGAGCATGAAAACATATTATTTGGCAAACGACAAAATGGCCGACAATTTAAATAATGTTGATTCAAATGGAGGTTTTTTCCCATAGTTTTCCTCCAAACGTACTCAATTCTTTAAACAATTTATAACATAATGTGACTGAATTTTCAGTAGTAAAGTTTCTAGAAATTATATCTCTGAGCAAGCTAGAGCACAACTATTGTTCTTTATAGACTGTTATACTATGCAAGACATAAAATATCTATCTATCTTTAAATAATGTTGCTGGCTTAACGTTCTCTATCCCTTAAGAAAACACCTTTGAGTTGAATAGTTCTTACATAAAACTTACCTACTTTTTCGAAAATCGGCCGAAGTTACCTTCAGCTCCGCATTGTCAAGGAAGTCTTTGTTCTATTCTATTATTAAACATTACTTTTTTTTCATATAAACCTATTAAATTCATATTAGTTAGTAATTGTTGGCGCTACAGTCCAGAGGGGGACCAGGGCCTAGCTTGCTCATCAACTACTCGTGTTGTGCGCGCTTTTGTTCTCTCACGAGTAGAAGTGATCTACAGTTTTTTGCCGATTCCGAACGGCGAAATTTGAGAAGCTCTCTTAGACAGGTACTACTCTTTGAGTGTTGTCAGCAGCTCAAAAGAGGTGGTGCCGTGAAAAATTCAAAAAATTGGTGTTGAGCTGGGAATCGAACCTAGACCCTTCCGCGTATGAGCGTCGCACTCTACCCACTACGCCACGGCGGCCACATTTAAATTCATATTAACCTACAAAAATTAGTGAAGAGCAGGGATTTTTTGAGTACAAGTATTCATGTTTATTTTATTAAAGCAAATATAAAATGTTTATATTAATTTTAATTAAGCGTAATTATTAAAGATATAAAAGATATGCACTCCAATCTTAAAAATAATAAAAAAAATGTATGACAAGTTTAATAACTAAATACAATTATGTGAAACAGCTATGTTGTTAACGATAAGAATAGCTTATTCAATTTTTAAGGTAGAAAAGCAAAAAAAAAAATGTGATAATCATAAATACAGAAACATAAATATAATGGCTGTCATCATCAGTTATTCGCATTCACTTGCTTCGAAGGCTCATGCAATCACTATCATCGCTGGAATAATTTTGAACAAAACTTTCTCTTGCTCGTTCAGCGTCAATATTTTTAATAATGAACTCTTGTGTTAGCTGTTATTCGTTAATTCTTGCTACCTCTTTGTATTCGTTTAGGGGGCGCCACTAATAGAAATTATTAATTTCATATTAGTTTTTCTGTTGCGGCCGCCGTGGTGTAGGTAGACGGAGTAGGTTCGATTCCCAGCTCAAGACGAATTTTTCGAATTTTTCACGGCACCACCTCTTTCGAGCTCCTGACAACACCCAAAGAGCGATAACTGTCTAAGAAGGCTTCTTAAATTTCGCAGTTCGGAGTCGCAAAAAAACTATAGCAAAAAACTTTAGGTCCCTTCTATTTGTGAGAGAACAGTAGCGCACACATCCCGAGTAGTTGATGAGTGAGCTAGGCCCTGGTCCCCTAGTGAACTCTCTCGCCATTAATTAATTAATTAATTATTATTAATTATTATTGATTATTATTAATTATTTTTAATTATTATTAATTATTATTAATTATTATTAATTATTAGTTCTTTTTTAGTTATTAATTGTTAGTGGTTTGAATATATGTCTCGGGTCTTATTGAGGGATGTGTTACACTTCTAGACGAAGACGTCTCAGCTCTTTCTATACAAGAGTCCTACACATAATCATCGCTTTTTTTATGCACTCATGAAATCTATCTTCCCATTCTTTAATATTAGCCTCTGTGAGACTAAGGTCAATATTACGGAGAAGCTACGAGGTTTTTCCATTCTGTGAAAGGTAATAATTTATATTGCAAGACCGTCTCGAGGAATTTTTTTTCGTAGATTGCTTTTCGACCTCGTTATTACCTCAACTAAATAATTGATATTTGGCTTCAGATTTCTCCGAAAATTTGAGGAAAATTTGAGGAACACTAGACTTAACAGAAATTGTATATGAAGAAGTTGTTGGCTGGAGCTTAAAAATCCACTTAAGCAAGCCTTTAACCGCTTCGCATTCTTCAAAGTTGGTACTTGTAGTCAAAGACGTAGTTTGCGTCACATAAACATGCATTAGTACTAGCATTAACAATTTTAAGCTTTGAAGCAGTGCTAATTCTTTGGTTGTCAAGAAAACACTTCCACATTGCATTTAAAGTCTTAGCGGTTACTGCTTTTCATGGACATGATCATTTCTGTCTGAGTAAGATTTTATAAAAAAGCAAAGGTATTTAAATTACTTGTGGTCGCCGTGGCGTAGTGGGTAGAGTGCGACGCTCACACGCCGAAGGGTCTAGGTTCGACTCCCAGTTCGACACCAATTTTTCGAATTATTCACGGCACCACCTCTTTCGAGCTGCTGACAACACTCAAAGAGCAATAACTGTCTAAGAAAGCTTCTCAAATTCCGCCGTTCGGAGTCGGCAAAAAACTGTAGGTCCCTTCTACTCGTGAGAGAACAGTAGCGCGCACAACACGAGTAGTTGATGAGCAAGCTAGGCCCTGGTCCCCCTTCGGACTGTAGCGCCAACAATTATTATTATTATTATTATTATTTAAATTACTTGATAACATCTATCGACTCACACTCTAAGGACAAATATTCTCGAACAGTCCTGCTATCTTGACCAATGCTGAGAACAAATTGTGGGAGTACAGTGGGAGCACAAATTAATTAATAGTTTTGTATTCAATTTCGCTTTATAGAAAGCAGTCCAAAAATACAACTGCTGATTCCAATTGACTCCATAAGTTCTCTATCGGAAGATTGGGGAGGAGTTTTCAGTTGCCTAGGAGCATTATACAGCAGCCATTCGCGAGTTTTCAAAGCGGTATGCTTGGAATCGTTGTCCTGTTGAAAGATGAGCGTATTACCAAGGCCATGTTTCTCAGCACTAACTTTCAAATTATGGCGCAAAATATCAATGTACATTACCGCCGTCATATGACCTTCAACGAAAGTCAGGCTACCAACTCCACTTGCTGCCATGCAACCCCAAACTAACACACTCCCCTCACCATGTTTCACAGTTGGCATAACATTCTCCTTTTTCAGCTCCGTGTTAGGTTTCCTCCGAACATATTTCCTTCCATCACTCTCATAAATATTAAATTTTGACTCATCCGAAAATATAACGGATTCCCAAAATTATTTTGGTTTGGTTAAGTAGTTTTTGGCAAACTGCAAACCTCCGAAATATGTAAATGGTTTTTTCCGAGCTGAGCTCCGTAATATTTTGCTCCATGTAAAACATTACGAAGAGTTTGCACATTAAAAACCTTTTCTGTTGTCTTTGTGACTTCTTCTGCCAGTTTTGGAGCATTTCTTCTGGGGTTTTTTCTTACTTTCCTTAAAATATCACGTTTTTCTCTATCAGAAAAAAATAAGCGGTCTTCCAGTTCTTTTCTGTTGATCAGGTGCTTTCATATTTTTTGATAACACTTCTTGCAATGAATAAACTTATTTTTGATTCTTTTCCGATTGCACTATACGTAAAACCTTCTTGGCGCATTGTCAGAATTCTGTTTTTTATACCAATGTCTAACTCTTTTGACTTTTTACCCATTATTTATTTTAAGTTCGATTCCGTAATGTAAACGCGTGTTAACCAATTCATAAATTACAGTCAAATTACTTCTAATATTCTAATTCACAAGCCTTTAAACTTACATGCCCCCGGTGTTTCGCATAACGGCATCAATTGCGTGAACATTAAGTGTTGCCTTAAAGGTGTCAATATCCCACTTTCCAATGAAGCCAAATATCTAGGTGTTTTCCTGGACAGTAAACTTCTCTGGAAAAGACACATTGAGACGAAAACCTCCAAGGCTCTGTCAGTCTTCTGCCTCTCCCTCCCTCCCCCCTTGATCCCCACATCATGGGATGTACACTCAAGGCCATCTCTCGACTAAAAAGGAATGGTCTTTGGTTCCACTCGCACTGGAGCTTTGATGACCTCGCACACCGCATCTCCTATGATACTACTCTCATGGACATGCCGTGTGATGCGAGGTCGCCAATAACACAGTTGCGACGCTTTTACAAAGTCGACTTTCCACGTGTCCTGGACTGACTGTGGCCAAAAACTGAACAGGGAAAGGAATGTAGTCGGATTTTCACGGACGGCTCCAAGACAACGGAGGGTTCTGGAGCTGGAGCCTTCGTGGAAAACGACAACATTAGACTTCACGCCTCCTTAGGAAACTTCGCGTCGGTCTTCCAGGCGGAAGCCTTCGCAATCCTAATGGCCACCAACTACATTGTGAAGAATAGGTGGAAGGGAAGAAGTATCTGCGTCTGAAGCGACAGTCAAGCTGTGCTCAAGGCCTTACTCAACCCTTTAATCACTTCCAAGATAGTTCAGGAATGCAAGTCTTCAAGTCGGCAGCCTGAATTCGCTAAGACTTGTCTGGGTCCCTGGTCATCACGAGATCCTGGGAAACGAAACTGCCGATGAACTAGCTAGGCTAGGTTCAGCAGAGGCATTCGTAGGACCCGAACCCGCCTTGGGATTACCCGCGTCCCTGGTCAGGGCCTCCGTCGATGGTTGGGTATCTCTACAGCACAATCAGAGATGACGTGACTCTCCAGGATGCAGGGTGACCAAGAGTATGCCCCCAAACGTCTGCAAGAAATCCGCTTCTTTTCTGCTATCTCTAGACAGAAACGAGTGCAGAAGACTTGTTGGCGTATTAACGGGACACTTTACCTTCGCTAAGCACCTGAGTCGGCTTGGGCTTAGTGATGTCACACTCTGCGACGCCTGTGGAGAAGGTGAAGACACTTCAGAGCACTTTCTCAGTCAGTGTCCTGCCTTCACTCGTATCAGGTGGCTGTTATTTGGCGCTGATGTGGTGAGAACTGAAAACCTAAGTTCTATATCACAGAAGCGCATCTTGGTTTTTCTTCGGAGTCTGAGTGCTCCAGTGTAGTTGATCCCAACCTCCAACAAAACAAAAAAAAAAAAGTGTTGCCAATTCTTTTGTGATGTGAATTTTGTAGTATTTTTAATTTGTTTCATAAATATTGCAATTAATTTGAATTATAATATCACTATTTTCTCTCTTTCTTATCGCTTATTTCAAATGAAATTCGTTTTCAGAAAAATAATTTTTGATTTGTGTAATATTGAAAAAATAAAAAAACATAATTAGCAATACTTTTTTGATCCACTGTACCTCGCTTAGAGAATTGTTAGTCGGAAGCTACTAATTTTCCTCTGATTATTTTCGAATAGCATCTCCAAAAAAGGGATCATCTGTGGCATCGGTCCATTCAGTGAGCTTTTTTCGATCTCATCAGAAAACCCGATCCAGAGGGCCCCAAATCGTTTTGCATTCGTCGAAAAAGCCAGTACTTGGAAAGTGCAAGGAACTTATCATGCTTTTCGATCGTCTCTGATCAACCAGATATACCGGTATGAAATGCGTTTCTTTGAAAATAAAACACTAATTAATTATGGGAAGGTAAAAACATTTTATTCAAAGTATTGGCCATTGTTTTCTTCACATTTTGACCACCTTACTGGCAATTTGTGAATACCACGCCAATAAAATTGTTCGTCTTTTAAAGCAAACCAATCAGACACCCAATTTTCGACCTCCTCGTAGTAATGAAAGTGCTGCTGAGCCAATGCGTGTCCCATCGATGAAAACAAGTGGTAGTCGGAAGGAGCCTAATCTGCTGAATACGGCGGGTAGGGTAGCTGCTCCCAGCCAAGTGTTTTGATTGTATCCTGAACCGGTTTCGCTTTATTGTGCAGGTACATTGTCTTGGAGCCAAATTACCTCGCCGTATCTTCTGACCGAGTCTGGTCGTTTCTCGATCAATGCTTTGTTCACATTGATCATTTGTTGTCGGTAGCGATCAGTATTAACGATTTCATCAGGTTTTAGGAGCTCGTGGTACAGCACACCTTTCTGGTCCCACCAAACACACAGCATTGTCTTTTTGCAGAATCGATCTGGTTTTGCAGTCGATGTTGATGGTTGTCCGAGGTTAACCCATGATTTTTTGCGTTTACGATTCTTAAAATGAATCCATTTTTCATCGCCAGTAACAATCCGATGCAAAACCGATTTTCTTTCGTGTCTTTGAAGCAAAATTTCACAAGTGTTTTTTCGGTTTTCCATCTGTCTTTAATTCAATTCATGTGGCACCTGTTTTTCACACTTTTGGATCTTTCCCATAGCTTTTAAACGGACAGAAATTGTTTGTTGTGCTACATTTAACATTGCTGCCATTTAATTTAGACTCAAAGTGTCATCTCCATCCAACATCGTATGCACTTCTGCGTCTTTAAATTTTGTTGGTGGTCTTCCACGTTCTTCATTTCTCACATCAAAATCATTATTTCTGAACCGTTAAAACCATCTTTTGCATGTTGCTTCTGATAGGGCACGATCACCATATGCCTCGACAAGCATTCGATGCGACTCTGCAGCACTTTTCGTCAAATGAAAACAAAAAATCAATGCTTTCCGCAAATCATCACTTTCTGCTACAAAATTCGTCATTTTTAACACGATGAAAAAGTATGATGTTGCCAGTTCATTGACTTGATGCATACTAAATATTTTTCACGGATGTCATAACAAACAAACAAACAAAAAATAAGTGGTCGTTCACAACAAATGTTCCCTATAGAGACATTTGTATCTTGACGCTCACTGGTATACAAAAAGCAGCTCAAATGAATAAGTTGTAGTCGATCACGCTCCACATCAAGTTTCGCCTGATTTAGCAGCCACCCGTCTAATCGCATCTATGCAGTGCCTGATCTTTGAATCGTGGATGATTTTTCTCGGCATTTATGTAGACGATGATGGGACAGGTTCACCGGGCTTTACTTGGGGTGGCCGTAGTATTTCCATTTTCCTTCTCTAGTCACGATCCAGTGCAAAAATCCCTTTCAGGTATCAAACTTTCTTACTTGCTTGCTACTTGCTTCTTGCTACTTGCTTTCCAAGAAGCAGTTTCGTGGTAAAATGTTACTATTCGACATCTTTGCTTCTTGGCCTTTTCCTGGATTTTAAATAACTACAAATTTCTTCAACCGAATGGAAATTATTTGATTCACTTCCAACGATCAAATAATTCCAAATTAACTTTTCGTTTGGCATGGAAACCTTCCAATTTCTACTTTTGAAACTTTTCAGACAGCCCAAATCTCTCTTTGATTTTGATGCTGAGATCACCATTTTTAAAGCAACCCCTTCTTGATTTATTGATCAAAGCTGGTCTACCTTAACATCTACAAACATTTGACGGGCTTTACTTTTCTTTAAATTAAAACAAAAAATTTAAAATTCCCACAAATGCTGTTAATTTAAGGCAATCCCAAACATTTTCGAAGAGACACAAAACAATGTTGCTGTTTGAAACAGACGCTGATGTACACTAAAACGTCACAACTTTCCAACGAAGTACGTAATAGTTTCCAGGATCAGCCAAAACTTGCAGGTGGCGCCATCTTTTGAAGTTATCATTTAACGACTCAGGGTTTTTATCCAAATTCTGAGATCTTCAAATGGTGGAAATTAAAAATTCTTCCAAAAACAGTCCCGGTTTACAATAAGCTCTCAAAGTCATCCTGAATAAACAACAAGTGCATACGGTTGCGAAAAACAACTGCAACCGTTTCTTCCGTGAATCACACCTCATGTGGGGTGTACGTCTGTGCCCTAATTCGTCTATCCAAATACTGAAATGCCGCCAGTGCCTTACAACTGATCAAAGGCATTCCTCAAGGCCCCTAATTTTTCAAGGTCTCCATTTGATATGCAGCAACACCCGCCCAAGAGATTTACTGCCTCCAGCCACGGCAACTGCGACACAGTCGAAGCAATCTTCGCGCGGCCATACGCGTGATGGGGCGTTCATAAAACTAAATCCACAGATAAGGCGAAAACCTTCGCCATTTACACGGAGGCGGTATATAATGCTTTCGCGGCACACGGTTCACACTCATTCTCCCCTACCGTCACAAAAGCTTTAACAGTCATGTTCCCTCGAGAATTGTACAACAGCGCGAGTGCGATTCCGGCCAGCAATGGCTATGCAATCGGGGACTGCAGCTACGGCAAGGATGCCGTGAAAATCTTACACCGGACGCACAATGGTCCGCTGCACTCCATCAAGGAGCTGGAAGTGGCGACCCACCTCAAGTTGGCCAACCAAAAGGATTATTTGCACGGTAATTGGCACGGGTGCCGTGCGCGAGAGTGCTCAATTGTGTGTTTGTTGTGAATTATTGAACGTCTTCAGGTTTGTCGTTTGTTTCGTATTTCCCCAGGCGATAACTCGGACATTGTGGCGACTGATTCCCAGAAGAACACCGTCTACCTGCTGGCCAAGAAGCACGGCATCCAGAACGCGGAGCTGTTTGCCATCCTCCTGTGCAAGCACTTCCTGAAGAAGTACTCGCACGTCATGGAGGTGCACGTTCACGTGGATGAGTATCCATGGGAGCGGATATGTCAGGAGGAGACTGGCTGCGTGGACCCGTCGACCTCGGCAAACTTCAGTTCGTTCAACAACAGGCAGAAGCACAACCACGCGTTCGTCTTCACACCAACTGCCCTGCGGTACTGCGATGTGATTCTGAAGCGAAATGGTAGGAGGCTGAGTGTCCTTGCGGGGGGTGGTAGCTTTAATTCAACTTTTGCTCCCACTCGTAGATTCATCGCCGACCATTGTGAGTGGACTGAAGGGACTGCGTGTCCTGAAAACAACCCAGTCATCGTTCGTGAACTTTGTCAACGATGAATACCGTTCCCTCCCCGACCAGTACGACAGGATATTCAGCACAGTGGTCGACTGCAACTGGGAGTACTCCACCACGGAAAATGTGCAGTTCTGCCGTGTCTGGAATTCCGTGAAGAACATGATCATCAAGAACTTTGCCGGAGATCCACACGTTGGTGTGACATCCCCCAGTGTCCAGAACACATTATATCTTACGTCCAAGGAGGTCCTTGACAATGTGCCGCAGGTATGTGCAATCACAGTAAATAGATCGAGTTCCGAAGACGATACTGATTTCGTTGCAGATATCCGCCATCTCTCTGACCATGCCCAACAAGCACTACTTGAACTTCGACACGAAACCCTTCCAGGGCTTGGTGCCCGGGGAGAACAACGAAGTCTTCGTTCCAGTCGACAAGCCGCATGGAACGATCTACGCTCAGGTTCAGCGCAAGGACTTGCAGAGTAAGTTGTAGAGGGGGTGCGGCCTCAGATGGGGCGTTTGAGCTTGGGTCAAGTGATAAGTGATGGTTTGAAATAAAGTTTGACAGTCGTTGTAATTTTTGTGTGTTTTGTTTTTTTTTCCATTTTGTCGTTTTGGTGCTGTGATTTCAAAAAGTTTTTTTGTTAGACTTATTCAGTGTGGGAAGGAGCTATGGTTGGCTATGGCTATGGCTATGGCTATGGCTATGGCTATGGCTATGGCTATGGCTATGGCTATGGCTGATAGGTCAAGGCCCAACTCGAAGACGGATCCCTTGATAGGCTTGGTCCCTGTACTAGAGGGAAAAATATAAGATTCCTTATGAGGCAAGACCAATTGAAGCCCCTTAAAAAGTCTTACTAAGCGAAGGGTTTTGACGAAGAAGAACGTTTTCGACCTGATTGCAACGCACAAATCGCCACGTACCAGTGCGGCTTCCGGGCCGGCAAATCGACAATTGACCAAATCTTCACACTAGGGCAGATCCTCGAGAAGACCAGCGCGTTTTAAATCGATACTCACCATCTTTTCATCGATTTTAAAGCCGCACACGACAGCATTCATCGAAAGGAGCTACTCGAAGCGATGGCCGAATTCGGGATCCAGGGAAAATTGATCCGGTTGTGGCGCACCCCGCTAACATATACACGATGCACCGTGCAGTGCGGTTCAAAACCTCTGATTTTTTCGAAACCTGCACCGGATTTCGGCAAGGAGATGCGCTGTCGTGTGATTTCTTCAATTTGGTACTGGAGAAGATAGTTGGGCGGCTCAAAATCAACACGGAAGGCACTATCTTGTACAAGTCCGTCCAGCTGTTGGGATACACTGATGACATCGACATTTTCGCGCGTTCCCAATGCGCCGTAGTGAAAGCTTTCAGGGCAATTCGAGAACAGGCGAAACGAACTGGTCTAAAGGCCAACGACAACTGTCGAACTGAAACAATCCGCGGCACACGACCTAGGCCAAAACGTTAGAATCAGCTAGAATTTCGTGGAAGTAAAGGAGTGTGTCTACCTCGGGGCAAACGTAAACTCCACGAATAACATAGTAGTGGAGATCCCACGGAGAATCGCCCTTGGCAACCGATGCTACTTCAGTCTGCCAAAAGAACTGGGCTCGAAACTCCTGACTCGATGGACCAAAGTCATGCTCTACAAAACCCTTATTCTGCCAGTTCTGCTTTATGGAGCCGAAAGCTGGACATTAAGTAAGGCTGCAGAGCTGATTCTTGATGCCCTCAAGAGAAAAATTCTACGTCGGATATATGGTCCCTACTACATAAACGCGAACTCTAAGAGCTGCACAAGGATGTGGATGTAGTAATAATAATAATTGTTGTCGCTACAGTCCAAAGGGGGATCAGGGCCTAGCTTGCTCATCAACTACTCGTGTTGTGCGCGCTACTGTTCTCTCACGAGTAGAAGGGACCTACAGTTTTTTGCCGACTCCGAATGGCGAAATTTGAGAAGCTTTTTTAGACAGTTATTACTCTTTGAGTATTGTCAGCAGCTCGAAAGAGGCGGTGCCGTTAAAAGTTCGAAAAATTGGTGTTGAGCTGGGAATCGAATCTAGACCCTTAGGCGTGTGAGCGTCGCACTCTACCCACTACGCCACGGCGACCACATGTGCATGTAGTCCGAAAAACAAAAATCCGGCAACTACACTGTCTCGGCCAAATCGGGCGAATGGACAACAGCGCTCCAGCAAAGAGGGTCTTTGAAACCGAGCCTCCTGGTTTGAGGACCAGGAGAGGAGCGCCGAATCTCCGGTACAGAGATCAAGTTCTCGCGAATGAAAGACTACTTGGCCTTCATGACTGGAAGCAGTGTGCCCAGGATACCGTCGCCGATGGAAAGCAGCAATTGCTTAGGCTCAGACCCTTCATGGTTCGTCTGCCTGACAAGTAAGTAAGTAAGGATAGATCGTTCATTTGTTCTGAACGAGCCTTTATTTTTGTCTTTTTTGTTTGTTTGCTATGACATCTGTGAATACATCAAGTTTAGCATACATCAAGTTTTTGAACAGACATCATATGTTTTTCATTGTTTTAAAAATGTCGTATTTTGCACCAGAAAGTGATGATTTGCGGAAATCATTAATTTTTTGTTTTCATATGAAGAGTAGCATCGAATGCTTGTCGAGGCATATGGTGATCATGCTCTATCAGAAGCAATATGCAAAAGATGGTTTCAACGGTTCAGAAATAATGATTTTGATGTGAGAAATGAAGAACGTGGAAGACCACCAACAAAATTTAAAGACGCAGAAGTGCATACGATATTGGATGAAGATGACACTTTGAGTCAAAAGCAAATGGCAGCAATGTTAAATGTTGTACAACAAACAATTTCTGACCGTTTAAAAGCTATGGGAAAGATCCAAAAGTGTGGAAAATGGGTGCCACATGAATTGAATGAAAGGCAGATGGAAAACCGACAAAACACTTGTGAAATATTGCTTCAAAGACACGAAAGAAAATCGGTTTTGCATCGGATTGTTACTGGCGATGAAAAATGGACTTATTTTAAGAATCCTAAACGGACAAAATCATGGATTAATCTCTTACAACCATCAACATCGACTACAAAACCAAATCGATTCGGCAAGAAGACAATGCTGTGTTTGGTGAGACCAGAAAGGTGTGCTGTACCACGAGCTCCTAAAACCTGGTGAAACCGTCAATACTGATCGCTACCGATAACAAATGATCAATTTGAACCATGCATTGATCGAGAAACGACCAGAATGGGCCAGAAGACACAAAAAGGAAAGTTTGCTCCTTGACAATGCGTTCAGGATACAATCAAAACACTTGGCTGGGAGCAGCTACCCCACCCGCCATATTCACCAGACTTGGCTCCTTCCGAATACCATTTGTTTTCATCGATGGGACACGCATTGCCTGAACATCACTTTGATTTCTACGAGGAGGTCGAAAATTAGGTGTCTGATTGGTTTGCTTTAAAAGACGAACAACTTTATTGGTGTTGGCACAAATTGCCAAAAAGGTGGTCAAAATGTGTAGAAAACAATGGCCAATACTTTGAATAAAATGATTTTACTTTCCCATTAATAATTAGTGTTTCATTAGTTCACTAATAAAACAGTAATTATTAATGGGAAAGTTCATACCGGTACACCTGGTATAATATTTTTAGGATCCTCCTCAAACAAGCATCTTTATCGATTGAAAAAAGCAAACAGTTTAGAAAGACAGTGGACAGTAATATGCACCAACTTGGCAAGAGTCATAATCTATTGACAGAGTGGATGAACAACCAGACCCAGAGTGAGCTTAGATTTGGAGACACGAATACATTCAAAATTCCTTTTCTGCTCTAAAGACATGTTTGAAGTGAGCAGGCTTCAGATAAACCATTTCCCGGGCCAGTTATCAGAGGCGGTATTGATAAAGGTAATGTTTTTTCCATTGCGCTGCAGTTTAAGAGCTTTCTGGAACTAATTCTTGAAGTTAGTGAGTATGAATCATGATATCGTTGGTCAACACAGCGCTTTAAAGTATTACTTTCGTTTGGAATTTAGCGGTAATGTGGAAGTTAGAGAAAAGAACGATAATTATGGTAAGGTCGTTGTAGAATTAGATTCATTGATACGGTTTCTTGTCAAAAGTTTGTTCCGGATCAAGCGTCTACAACGCTTAAGTTGGCTAGGCCCTGTAGAGCGTATGGATACCACTGCTCCAGCCCGAAAAGTCTTCGAATCAGAGCCATTGGGACAACGCAATAGAGCACGGCCTAGGATAAGATGGCGCACACAAGTGGACAAGGATCTCACCCAAATTTGAGTGCGCAATTGGAGGCAGCTAGCAAAAGATCTTGCAGGCTGGAGAGGCATGTTGGTTGAGGCCCAGGGTATTATATCCGGTGCGTACCATTGTATTTTAAGTGGACAAAATAGAAATTAATGAATAAATAAATATTTTAAAGGAAAAATGAAAATGATTGAATGCAAATGATATTAGGTTGTCAAATATCTCCTTATATTTTGAACAGACCTCGTACATCAACTACTTCTGCTGATCATGATACTAGCAACACATCATTCAACAAGTCCCGGGATTAACATTAACACGCTTTCTAGACAAAATTCGAAGTTATTCCCTGCCGGGACCAAAATGGACAACTAGTGGTAGAGTCGCAGTCTGTGCTGAGAATCTGGAAGGATCATATCTGCAGACTCCTAAACGGCGATGACGACCCAAATCCCGCTGTTAGGCAGAATGTTCCACCCAATTTGGGCGATGATAGACAAGCATTCCGTCCCCCCGACTTAGACGAGGTGAGGATAGCAATATCCAAGCTGAAGTCGAACAAAGCTGCTGGAGCGGACGGACTGTCCGCAGAACTATTTAAAGCAGCTGGAGATGACCTGGTTGGGCACATGCACCAGCTCACCTGTAAGATAAGGGCGGAGGAAAGCATGCCCGATGAGTGAAATCTCTGCGTCGTTTACCCGGTCCACAAAAGAGGAGACCCCTTTGACTGCGCCAACAACAGAGGGATTAGTCTCCTGAACATCGCATACAAGATCCTCTCTGCCGTATTGTGTGAGCGTCTGAAGCCGTTTGTCTACGACCTGATAGGTCCCTATCAGTGTGATTCCAGGAAAGTCCACAATAGACCAGATCTTCACATTACGGCAGATCCTGGAAAAGACCCAAGAAATGCAAATCGACACTCACCACCTATTTGTCGATTTCAAGGCTGCATATGACAGTGTGCATAGAGACGAGCTATACAGTGCCATGTCTAGTTTTGGCATTCCTACCAAACTCGTCATATTGTGTAGGATGACGAGGGAGAACTCTCGTTGCTCCGTTAAGGTCGGTAACGAACTCACCGAGACCTTCAATGTCAAAAAAGGTTTTAGACAAGGCGACGCACTGTCATGTGACTTCTTTAACATCATCCTCGAGAAGATCGTGCGTAACTCACAAGTCAACACCAGAGGCACAATCTTCCAGAAGTCAGTTCAATTGCTAGCTTACGCTGATGACATTGACGTGATTGGACGAACACAGCGAGTCGTCAATGAGGCGTTTGCTGGCATTGAAGCAGAAGCGGCTAAAACGGGTCTGGCGGTAGGTAGGTAGGTAGGTTAAGGTGACTGATGAATGCACTTAGTCCCATACAGGACCATTGTGCTGCCACACCATGTGGGGCCGTTGAGGAAATAGCTTCCAAAGTGTTTGTGTCTGAGGCGCGAGAGCGTCGGGCATGTGCATAACAGGTGTAGGAGAGTTTCTGGTTCTTCCTCAGCATTGCAGCTTCTGCAAAAATTGTTTGAAGGAACCCCTAGCCTGCTAGCATGCTCGCCGATTAGACAGTGCCCGGTTACGGCTCCCATGATCAGGCTTATGTCTGATCTCTTGAGCGATAGAAACAGTCTGGAACGTTTGGGTTCAAGAGGTGTCTGGTGGTAAATGAAGGCAAAACGGAGTACATACTGTCATCAAGGAAGGACACACAACATCGACGTCTCGGACGGAGCGTCATACTAGGCAGCAGAAACTTCGAGGTAGTCAATGACTTCGTCTATCTCGGCTCCACGGTAAATAGGGACAACAACACCAGTACCGAAATCAAACGCAGAATCACTCTTGCCAATCGCTGTTTCTTTGGGCTCAAGAGGCAATTGTGTAATAAAGCCCTCTCTCGAAAGACGAACCTCGCTTTATATAACAGCTTAATCATCCCCGTCGCGGAATCTTGGACGTTAGTAAAGGCGGATGAGGAAGCCCTTGGTCTCTTCGAGAGAAAATTTCTGCGTGCGATTTTTGGTCCTGTTTGCGGTAATGGCATCTGGAGGAGAAGATTTAATGACGAACTCTATGTGCTGTACAGCGACATGCGCCTGGTCAAGCGTCTACGGATACAACGCTTAAGATGGCTAGGCCATGTAGAGCGTATGGCACCACTGCTTCGGCCCGAAAAGTCTTTGAATCCGTTCCATTGGGACAACGCAACAGAGGACGACCTAAACTAAAGTGGCGCACACAAGCGGAGAAGGACCTCAACCAACTTGGAGTGCGCAACTGGAGACATCTTGCGAAAGATTGTGCTGGCTGTGGAGGCATGTTGGTTGAGGCCCAGGTCCACCCCGGACTGTAGCGCCACAAGAAGAAAAAGAAGAAGAAGCTTCAACTGAAAGAGACACACTTGATCTGAAACCAGATGACAGTAGCTTTCAAACGAACATTTGGAAAGATAAGTCATTGGAATAGTGATTAAGTTACGCCATCTTTTGTACATTCGCGTGTTCATGTCGAGACAAGGGATTTTCAGCATATCTTCCTTCTTAAGCTCCTCTTGTCACTTGAATTTAAACAAATAAGTCGAATTTTCTTGCTTGGCATCTTTGTTAGTTCCCAAGTGAGCGGAGAGAATCTCCCTAGTATGCCATTTTAGCTTCTTTCCTGTTCTATGCCTAAATATAATACAAATTGAATGTCAAAAGCTATACGTCATCACTAACCGTCAAATGGCTTCATCAAATCCCCAGCTGCCATTTGGCAGCCGCATCCCAAACACAAACTCAATTTGTTACCCTAGCCATCCCCAGGCGGGGGCCATAGACACCACCAAAGCATCGCGCTATTCGCGAAGGTGCCGCGCTCGCATCCATCAAACACAGTTTAGTCTGTTTTTGATCTTGTAAGATGCGCTGAAATTTAATAACCCACCTTCCGAGTGTAAATTTAACCTCGTAAAGTGTAAGAGCATCCATAACGCACTTTTATGGATTCAATAAAAGACCCTAAATCATCCCGAAAGGGCGGTCGGCGATAAATGTTTGCCTCACCCACCCGAATGGTTTTGCTTTTAGGACCCGGGGGCGCCTGCCATGCATTCGATGAGCACTCCTACGAGACATTTTATTGCAACAAATCGACAATGGCTTCTTTTTGTCTGCTGTTTGCTCTGCCGGAGAGTGTAGTACATTTGGCCAACAATAAAATGGTCAGGCCAACCACAATAACCGAGGCCATTGGGGGGGTCATGTATGGATGCAGCTACGCACTAACATGCCGTGGGGTGAATGCCATAAAGAACGAGGCTGAGCTGTAAGTACAATTTTACGCTTTGGTAGAACACATGGGGACGATTCACCGGAAATCGATGATGGCGTGCCCTCGGGCGACCTCTAATGGACGGTTTGCCAGGCTTGAGAAGAACTTGCAACTCCAATGGCATTGGGAGAGTGGTTTGCTGGCAATGTTGCCTGGACTTGGTGATAAGTGTGCAGAGTGAGATTGCAGAGAGTCGGACTAGTCATAAGAAACTCCAAGGAATCAGGAAATAACGTATCACTCTGAAAATTGAACCCAACTGTGTGTGAATTAACTAATCGCAAGTTTGGATGTCAGCAGTTTTCCAGCAGAGCATTCTTATTCAGAAACCTCCCCAATCGCCATCAGATTCGAACCATCGCCTTCGTTCACACTCCCACCAGTTCGATCTAGTTCAGCGTCTCGTTGTCGAAAAATCTTTCCAAAGTCCTTACAAATTACGCCTTCCCATAAATCTCTAAAGGAAAAACACTTGACCATTTATCTTCTCCACCCCCCAAACGGCTTCATATTTTATTTCCAAAAACACAAAAACTCCCCGCTCTCCTTCTCCCTTAACATGTCGACCGCGTCACCCATAAAGGATCAAAGGATAACGCCAATAAATCAGCGAAACCAAATTCACAAGGATCCCTTTGGGCGGGAACCAACTCCGAAGTCACGCCGAATCCATGCTGCCCCCTGAGGTAAATGCCCGTCCTCATCGTTGTGTTTGTCTCGACGATTGCATGTGGCAGCGCCGCAAATCCATTGGGCGCTTGTCGCGCGAACCTTGCCACCGCACACGACTCCTGACTGACATCCAATAAGAAACCGACCGATGGTGTGCCACTTAATCGACCATTCGTCTTGACGCGAATCGCCTTCGTGCCCAGGCCCCAGGCTGACGTGTAAACCGAACCCGTCCGGCACCCACACATCCTTTCGCCATCAATCTCAATGAAGTCGCTCAAACACTCGCCCGACTGGGCGTCGGTGACCCCCAGCGCAAAGAAGCGGAACACCACCCGCAGACGGCACACATCTGGCCGGGACTTCTCTATGTAATAGAAGCAATCACGCGGCCGACTGCCATCTGTCCTTGCCGGTAACCCTGGGCTGGTGAGGTAGAAGCGTGCCTGTCGAAAATTCGAGGCGCAGCAGGCCCCCGTTACATACGGCGGTGGCAGTTGGGGATAGTTGACGTCTTGGGGACTGTAATTGTTTTCCTGGCAGGGAGGCTGGGTAGGGGGCAGCGGCAGATACGCTTGCGGTAAATACTGCACACTTCGGAGCACAGCTTGTTGATGGTTATTAGCTTCCTTTGTGAAGGCAACCGCCCCGGGTCTCGTCACTACCGGTGTTTGGATGTCCACCCCGTTCTCTGACGTGATATTGCTTGTCATCGGCGTCTCCTCACACGGCTGGCGGGTAATTAACAGCCGAAAGCCCCACTCCTCGACGTCGTTGTTTGTCACAAAGCGAAGGCGCAGCGCTCCATCCGGGGATCTGAATCTTCGAGCTCCAATTACGTGTCCGCAAAGAGTGGCTGTGTCGCCGGCAGAGTCCGCCCCAACGGCCAGGAAGTCATTTGCACAGTCCTCAGACCGTTCCAGGGAGAAGTCGAGGAATTGGACGTGATACTCAGTCGGGCACTGAAGCACAGAGCGAATCAGGTAACGGCAGCACGTCATGGGTGGGTACGCCTCCGGGTAGTTGGGCGATGTGAGCAACGTTTGCCGGCCTGTAGAGACTCCGCCGCCGCAGTCCTCGCAAGCCCGGAAATCACTCCGCACACCCAAGGCAACCGAGCAGATAATCAGTAAAAACTTTACCACACGACTACACCGCATCCTCGATCCGGCAGGAATGAACACTTATGCTGTACTGAGGACTGAGGAACGCATAGATCTCAATTCCACTACAGGGCGCCCATTGTGAGGGGACACTTGAAGTGTCGCAAAAATGAAAGTGCTTACCCACAGTGCTCGGTACTTTTTCAGCGACCCTGGGAGATGCTGAAGAAGAGGGCTGAGGGAGTCTTTAATTTTTGGGTGTGGAGTCGTCCGTCTGATGGCGCGTCGCCGTGTTCTGTTTGCCCATAAGCCGAAGTCGCTAAAAGTTAATATTTACCCAAGGTGGCGGCGCGGTAATTGTGAGTGTCCACAAGAGTGATTAGCGTGAGAAAGTGTGTCATGCAGAGCGGCGGTCAGCGGAGTTGGGACGCCTGCAATCGACAGGCAACAGGTACCAGGCCGATCGGCTAATTAGCCAGAGTTCAGAATGCACATTAACGATGACTTAATGAACTCGTATGGGGGTTTAATTGGAAAACTGTGTCGCTGTCACAGGGGACACCACGAGTCGTGCATGCCAAGTGGTGGCGGATGTGCGTCATACACGAGCGTAATAAATGGCATTAAAGAGAAGCGATGTTTTTGCGTTGTTATTGTTTCAACCATGGATGAGTTCCATGTGTGTGATTTGGACTTTACTATGTTTTGCAAAAGCTGATGATGGAATGAGATCAACACAGTTCGTGTACTTCTGTGATGTGCCGTTTAAGGGTTTCAGTTTTGAAAAAATTCTAGGACTCACCAGTCCAGAATTACCAACAGAACTCAACGCTATATTAGCTGTGGGTATAAGTTATAGAACTCTTGCCAATCGCTGTTTCTTTGGGCTCAAGAGGCAATTGAGTAATAAAGCCCTCTCCCGAACGACCAAAGTGACTTTGTACAACACCTTGATCATTCCAGTCCTGCTCTACGGCGCAGAAACCTGGACGCTACTAAAAGCGGATGAGGAAGCCATTGGTCTCTTCGAGAGAAAAGTTCTGCGTGCGATTTTTGGTCCTGTTTGCGTTGATGGCATCTGGAGGAGAAGATTCAACCACGAACTGTATGGGCTGTACGGCGGCATGAGCCTAGTCAAGCGTCTACGGATACAACGCTTAAGGTGGCTAGGCCATGTAGAGCGCATGGACAGCACTGCTCCGGCCCGAAGAGTTTTCGAATCCGAACCACAGGGACAACGCAACAGAGGACGACCTAGACTAAAGTGGCGCACACAAGTGGAAAAGGACCTCAACCATCTTGGAGTGCGTAATTGGAGACAGCTGGCAAGAGATCGTGCTAGCTGGAGAGGCATGCTGGTTGAGGCCCAGGTCCACCCCGGACTGTAGCGCCATCCGAAGAAGAAGAAGATAAGTTATAGACACTTTTGTCTATTCTTTGTGGCCACCGTGGCGTAGTGGATAGAGTGCGACATCAAGATCCAGGTTCGATTCCGGCTGGAACTTTTCATGGCACCGCCTCTTTCGAGCTGCTGACAATACTGAAGCAGTAATAACTGTCCAAGGAAAAGCTTCTCAAACTTCGCCGTTCGGAGTCGACAAAGAACTGTAGGTCCCTTCTACTCGTGAGAGAATAGTAGCGCACACAACACGAGTAGTTGATGAGCAAGCTAGGCCCTGGGCCCTCTGGAAACTGTTGCGGCATCCAATTAATTAATTTGTTGACTTACCTTTTGAACGTTTATGGCTTCGTTTGCACAAACAAGCAGTTTCTTTATGCCTATCTGTCAATCACATTCCCTCACATCTCCTGTATTCACACAATAATGTATGACAGATGGAAGATACACTTTAACTCGCAGTCAACTTTAAAGAACAAAACGAAAGTGGACATTTAGGGGTGACTTCTCTCGACATAAAGTGGGGACTAAATACTGCCGTCGTGCGCTCGCATTTAACATATCAACTGACAGTGTTGCTTAAATATGGCTTTCTTCTTCACGTCCTATTCTGATGTTTCTTACGAAGTGAAAAGGAAAACCTTCGAAAACTAAACAATCCTTCATGAGTAAATACCGCTTACCTAGTAGCGCGTCAACGTACACCTAGAAAGTTCCAGAAAAGATTTTTAATTTTTATTTTTATTAATCATCACTTTCGAGTTGACAATTACAGTCAAATTACTTAAAGTTTCTTCAGTCTTTTTAAAATTAACATTAACAAGTCGGATGTAACTTCGCTGTAGACACTAACCTTGTCCTTGGTGTCTACAGCGGATCATCTGATAATGTACTTTTATAGTCGTAAATTCTCACTTAATATTAAATGGAACATCTATTCAGTGACTTATGTATACTTGTAAAATTGGTATAAAACGTTTTTGTTGCAGAAAAAGAGAAACGAAACCTTGTATGGGTATTTTTTTTTGTTTTTTTTATTTTTTTATTAATTTATAAATATTCTTTATTAATCTTAACTTTAACAAGTAGTAATAGAAAAAGAAAAATTATTTAACATGGCAATATGCCGTCTGTTGGAGATTGACATTATTTGAAATGTCGTTACTCGAATCATCCTTACGTCATTATGGTCTCGTGAAAAGAGTTACTGGCCATGAACAAAGCCCTCCACATTTTTTTTACAGCGGCATTCGTCGTGAATATTAATGTAAGTCCTAATGATACAGGATTGACATGAATTGGCTTCTTCAGTGTGAGGAAGTAAAGATTGCAACAGAAAGCTCTTTAAAACGAGAACATTTCTTTGAATCTGAAGGTGGATATTATCTAGCAAGAAACTACTATGTCCTTAATGGGAGGACGCTTTCATCTTTTAAAGTCGAGCTTAAGCGGACGATATTGATCTGATTAAACAAAGACAAGAAACCATTAACGTTGGCTGGCGTTAAAGCGGAAACCAGTAGAACGGAAATGTGATGGAAAACGAAGTATGTGCTTTCATTAAAGGGCACACAACATCTACAACTCGGGCACACTATACAGACAAGGTGTGGCCACCGTGGCGTAGTGTTTAGGGTGCGACGATAACACGCTGTCCAGAGTTTAGATCCAAGTCCAGATTCGAAAGAAGAAAAAGCTTCTCAAACTTTTTTTTTCACAGCGAGAAGGGAAGGGAAGGGAAGGGAAGGGAAGGGAAGGGAAGGGAAGGGAAGGGAAGGGAAGGGAAGGGAAGGGAAGGGAAGGGAAGGGAAGGGAAGGGAAGGGAAGGGAAGGGAAGGGAAGGGAAGGGAAGGGAAGGGAAGGGAAGGGAAGGGAAGGGAAGGGAAGGGAAGGGAAGGGAAGGGAAGGGAAGGGAAGGGAAGGGAAGGGAAGGGAAGGGAAGGGAAGGGAAGGGAAGGGAAGGGAAGGGAAGGGAAGCGAAGGGAAGCGAAGGGAAGGGAACGGTAGGGAAGGGAAGGGAAGGGAAGGGAAGATTTTTTTATATTACATATATTTTTTAATTTTATTTAGTTCTTTTGTGGCCGCCGTGGCAAAGTGGGTAGAGTGCGATGTTCACACGCCGAAGGGTCTAGGTTCGATTCCTGCCAGAACACCCCGAACTTTTTGCGGCACCACCTCTTTCGTGCTGCTGACAACACTCAGTAATAACTGTCTAAGAAAGCTTCTCACACTTCGCAGTTCGGAGTCGGCAAAAAACTGTAGGTCCCCTCTACTAGCGCGCACAACACGAGTAGTTGATGAGCAAGCTAGGCTCTGGTCCCCCTGTGGACTGTCGCGCCATAGAATTATTATTATTGTGCCCACAGGGTAGCTAAGGACTTTGTCTACTTGCCAATCGCTGCTTCCTTAGGTTCAAGAGTCAACTGAAGTCCTTTTAAGAACATCCCGGTCCTGCTTTATGGCGCGGAAACCCTTGATCTTTTCAAGAGAAATGTTCTGACTTCGATTTCTTGTCCTGTTTTGCGTTTCTGGCGTCTAGAGGAGAAGAGTCAATAACGAACTCTGAGGGCTATAAGCCCATTCGACGCTTAAGATGCAAAAGCCATGTTGGGTGCATCACTCTATTGCAGTGCTGTTCCGCTCGAAAACAATTTTTAAATTCGAGCCATTAGGGCAATGTAAACGACGGTGGCCAAAGCTGAGAAAGAGCATACAAGTGGAGAGGGACTACAACCAACTTGGAGCTGGTGAGAGATTGTGTTTGATAGAAAAAATTTGGCTTAGACCCAATCTTATCCTGGACTGTAGGGCAGTAGAAAGAAAAAGAAGAAACTGGCCTGCACTTTCCCTTTTTGTGGTTTGTTGTCAGTCCAGCCAAAGGTTGATATTCATTGAGATGACCAGAGCACAGCTTCTCAAGATATTATTTGTATTGTGCATTGTGCAACTTTTCATAAGGGAAGGATTTACTAAAGCGGTGGAGTTTAAGAAGTTAGGGACCTAATACTCTTTAAGTGTCGTTGGAAATTTGAAAGGTCTTATAAAATGCGAGATGTTATGTCACAGACTAGAACCGAAGTGCCTCAGTTTGTGCATGGACCCACATCCCAAGTTGGGTTCGTCAGTTACCGCTTAAGTATCAACTTGAATATGTATTATGTTCGATATCTTGCTAAACAGACAATTGGACACACTTTCTGATGATCTTTCAATAAGGAAATGTCAGAGATAGTGTTTTTAAAGGGCAACTTACTGGGTATATGGATGTCGAAAAAAGTTATGTCAAGGCTTACAGCTGTTGTAGTAGAGATTCAGCTCTACCAAAGCATTTCAATTTAGCAAAACTCAAATGGACATCTTTCAATGTCACAATGGTGGAAATCATGTGGAAAAGGGAAATACACCTAAGTCTGTTTTTACACGGTCTTTTTTTACACGGTTTTGATATAAAACGGTTTGAAAATTGAATATTTTTAATTTTTTTTACACGATTTTATTCCATTTAGCACGATTTGAAATTTTATGTACTTAATCTTTTTTTTGTCAAATTTAATTTTTGCGAAGTATGTTCATATCATAAAAAAGGATTTATGAAAGAAAAAAGTCTGAAACCATCGATAGTATCGATAGTGCTATCGATAGTTTGCGAGCACTAGCTTAAAGATTTAAGTGAATTCCCTTTTAGCGCATACAAGCAATTTTTACTGGTCAAAGCAAATGTGAATAGCACTAATTTAGGAGAATTTTAGGGAAGTGAAGAACCTGTAAAATTAACTGAAAATTTAATTCAAGAAGCTCTTCAACTTGCAAATAAATTAGGACACCATTTCGTCAAAAATGATCCCAATGTCGAAAGAGCTGCACAATTCCAACGTGAGCTGAATTCTTGTATGGCTCGTTACAAGGAATTATACAAAGAGGTAGCAAGAATTGGCGAACAACGGCTCATAACAGAGTTCATTTTTCAAAATGTAGATGCTGAACGACCAAGAGAAAGTCCAGTTCAAAATTATTCCAGCGATGATAGTTAATGTATACGCGTTCGAAGCAAGCGAATGCGAATAACTGATGACGACAGCAATTAAATTTATGTTGCTGTATTTATGATTATCACTTATTTTGTTTTATTTTATTTTTTACCTTAAAAATTGAATAACCTATTCTTTTCGTTCACAACATAGTTGTTAAGTTCCTGAACTGCATATCTTTTTTATCATTAATTACTATGCTTGTGAAAATAAGCATTATATATTTGATTTAATAAAATAAACATGAATTCTTGTTCTTAAAAATTCTTGTTTTTCACTAATTTTAATAGGTTTTAGAGATTAGGAACAAATCACCCATTTTTGTATACGATCAATGTCTTTTTTTACACGGTTTTTTTTACACGGCTTCTTCTGGAACCAATCTACCGTGTAAAAACAGACTTAGGTGTATATAGATTGGAGCTGTCATCTGCTGACAGTGTAATTTTAACATAACTCTAATGGAGGTCTTTGAATGTCGATGGATTTTCAAAATTTCGCTTCCTGTTCTTCTGCGTAATTTCAGTGTTTGAATCTGTCATTTCACTGAAAAACATGAATTGTGATCACAGGCTGGTCTTGAAGTCAAACTTAGTTGATGAAATTTTGAATTGCTTGTACTTACGGTCAGATTTTTTCAATAATTTATTATGATTTTCCTTCAGTTGAAAGATTTTCGCTACAAAGTAAACCTAATAATAATAATAATTGTTGGCGCTACAGTCAAAAGAGGGATCAGGGCTTAGCTTGCTCATCAACTACTCGTGTTGTGCGCGCTACTGTTCTCTCACGAGTAGAAGGGGCCTACAGTTTTTTGCCGACTCCGACGGGCGAAGTTTGGAAGTTTTCATGGACAGTTATTATTTTTAAAGTGTTGTCAGCAGCTCGAAAGAGGTGGTGCCGTGAAAAATTCGAAAATTGGTGTTGAGCTGGGAGTCGAACCTACACCCCTCGGCGTGTGAGCGTCGCACTCTACCCACTACGCCACGGCGACCGCTCAAAGTATACCTAAGATTGATTGAAATGAGTTGGTGGATAGTGGTGAGCATCATGACGTGGAGTTTACGTCCATCGTTAGTTGCCGAGGTAGCTTAGCCGTGGAGTGGTCCCTAGGGGCGCTGAGGGTTGTGGGTTCTATCCCAGGTTTTCTCAGCCGGCTCATTTTTCTTTATATTCGTTTTCTGCTTTTGTCCCACGGCGATGGATTGATCCTTGATCCTCCTCGGGCGTGTATTTGATGCATGGTATGATGCAGAGTTTGCTGCTTTCCTGGTGGTCCGATCTATTTCGACCGAACCGACCGGTGGTCAGGCGATCATGCCCCAAGGTGGACGAAAGATATCGATCGTGTGATCAGCCAGGAGTTCCACGTAATTTGGGCCGGATCAAAATGGGCAGTCCTTGGGAGGCGACAATAGAAATCGGATGGGCTAGGTCGGGCGCAATTCCAGAAAACGTAACACAAGTAGAAAAAGAAGGAAATGAAAAAATGAAAAAAATTAATTAAAAAAAGCAAGTGTTAGTGGCCACAAAAGCATTTTGTTTGAACGAACATACTCCATTGAGTGGCTTGGCGCTCTTACGTTCGACCCCAATCGGGAATTCTAAAAACTCGACGGAGACGCTTTTTATTACTTCTTCTTTGAAAGACTTTACACTTATGATTGTTTCATTTTCATTTCGTTCCCAATCTGTGCTTAAAAACTGAAACTCCTTTTATGGTCAACAAATTATTTATTCTTTTGTGTTCCGAAATTCCTTCATTGCTTTCATCACAAGTGCGACAGGCCCAAAGCATGAGATACCAGAAGACTAAGAAGTTGTCACGCAACTCTTAACGAAGCAATGCCACCCAGTGTCCCTTTGCCACACTGCTGATTTAAAAACAGACTCAAACTTCCCTTCTTCATTCAATCCTGCAATGCCTGGTAACAAACAAGTCACAATGCAAACAGAGTGCCATCCAATCAAAAGTTCACATTTATTTGAGGAAACACAGTCGAGAGGTGAGATTGTAGTTATCTCCCCCCACCACTTCTGTGCCTTTGACTAGCCTCACTTTATTGTTTAATGCATAAATAAATACAATTAACTTACTATGATAAATATAAGTGGGAGTTTTAATGCCAACAGCACTCCGTCGCTGCCTGCGTCTGCGCCACGTCTGTCGCTCTCTCTCTCTCTTTCGTGTCCCTAAGTTAACTACGTGCTCCTGTTGACTTAGATTACATTTTACACTTTAAACATACAATGTACACATAAAACAATTAATTACGTTCTTTGGTTTTTGATTATGACATGACACAGTACTGTACACATCTGAGTTAACGCTATAACTTGTTCGTTACACTAAGGGCTACAGGCATATGTACACTTAAGCTTAGGACTGGTGACATACAAGAACAAAACACAAAAAAAGACGCAAACAATCCGCGTATGTTTAGTTTCAGTTATTTTTGGATTGCCCTTTAATGTGCTCAAGAAAAGAACGAAAGTTTGCTGTGCAATAAAATTGAAGTATGTGACTTTATTTAGTGAATATATTTACTTTGTAGTTTTTTTACTTTATCATTAAATTTATAAGTGAAAAGTTAGCTTATCCTATTAAATAGTTGCCTTCTGAAGGGGTAACAATACTGCATTTAAGTTTAAAATGTTCTAGAACCGTTTTGAGAGAGGGGGAAGTGAAAACAAAAATGTGGGGAAGTTTTCTTTACATAAAATACACTCGCTGGGAACTGTCTCTCTCTCCCTCTCCTGCGATTACATCAAAATTTCAGTCCAAGATCTGTTGTTTTGCATTTTTTTCAATTTTGTTGGGGAGGGGGTAAAGTTTTTGTGTCCGTTATCCGTGGGTGATCGATTGTCATCGAAGTTTTCTTTTCGGTTGTCTTCTGGCGGTGGTTGTTGTTGACTCTTGTGTGCTGGGATGTTGGGGCCGCAAGCAATGGTGGCTTAACCGAGAAATCGGATGTTAGTGAATATTGCCTTCGCGGGACGCTTGCGATTGCAAAAGTTCACCGTCTTGTGATGGTTGCCGTTGCGATTCTCGTGTAGGCCGACGAGCAGCTTGAAGACATCTTCCTTGCTGGGGTTGCAGGCGTAACGAATCTCTGGCTCGTATGTACTGCTTTAAAATAGGAAAGAGAATAACGTCACTCATTAATTTTAGAAATTTAATGATTTAAACAACAAATGATTGCAGTGGAATAGTGGAAGGTCTTTCGAAGTTGAGCAGAACTTACACCTTTTGGTCTTGTTTTTCCGACCAACCAAAATCAAAAACAACTTCTTGCGGGCGACCGTTCACCCACAAGTAGAGCACAGCAGAGGAGAAAGTTTTTGTCATACATTCTGATTAGGGACAACACTCTGGGATGCATGGTAAAGTTGTTGATTGTTTTGGTCCTGGTGGAGGGTGAGTATTAATTCTCACAAATTCCTGTTTTGCATACATTTTCTGTATTCTCGAAAGTGTGCGACGATTTACGTTGCTTGGCGGTTCGTGGAATTGAACATGTGAACACAAATAAACAACGACCGCATGCTTGACAAACGATTTCCGCAGTGTTGCATCTGAAAACAGTTTATTTTCGGAGAGTTACTCTTTAGCCGTCAGTAATCGGAAGGAAACTAGAATAATATTGAATGCAGGTTACAGTTTAACGAGTTTAAAACGTAGGAATTGTAAGCTGGACAATGGGGAAGTCACGGAAATAAAGGAAAGGACTAAGTGGCAGAAAATTCGGTTAGTCTTCCAAGCTATCATCCGCTGATGGTTGTCAATTTTCAAATGTCACAATATCAAAGCAAAATGGCGATTGCAAAATAATTATGTGGAACTTACTTAAAATCAGAAACCAACAAGGAAGGAGATGGTCAACTGAACAGCGGATCAAACAGCTGATTTCCCCTTTGTCTGTCGACCGTTTGACTGTTATTTATGTGTTCTAGTAGACATAACCCAGACATAACCTCAAATTCTAAAAGTTATTTACGTATCATCGAACATTGTCTCACTTTATTCACACATGTTAACATTTCCCCTCCAAAATTGAAAAGATGGCGGCTGATTTGTCAATTTTTGCCTTCAATAGTGTCAAACACTCGTAAATTGTCAACTGTTCGTGAATTCATCAGCCATTTTGTGTACAGTCACCAAAACCTGTTCAGAAAATCGACTGCAAATTGTTTACGCAAGTAAGTGTAACCGGAACTTTAAAAGTATTTATTTTTAATAAATTGATAATCCGATAGCATTCATATTTATAATAACTTATGAAATATGTAGAAAAACAGAAGAGTAACTTGTGCTGAAAAGTCACACATTAGGGAAAAATTTATTATCAATTGATGTTCCGAGTTACGAGTAGTATAATTAAAATAAATATTTGGTGTTACATATTATTATTACAAACTGTTATTTTTATTGTCCAAATTACATCCATTCAATATGAAAGGTCTTGTAATCAATAAAAACAATGAAACCTAACCTAAAAACAAATATTAAATATATTTCGTGCAATGAAAATAACAACAATAAAAATAAAACGAATATATTTTGCGAAACTTCTTTGTCTAATTTAACTCAGAGCGAAGATATATGACAATTGTAACACATTAAATATATTTAAAACAATTAAGTCGCTTCGAAATGAGAACATATTTACAAATTGAAGATACCTTTTGAGTATTATTTCAGGCGATAGGAACAAAAATAATTCCCGACATAATATTACAATAGTTATAAGATTGATACATATGTATAGAAAACGGGTTTTAGAGTTTAAAATCAATAGCAGTTATTCAGTGTTTTGTAGTTTTCAATAGTTCATAAGAACTATTACGAAAATTTTTGAGTTTAAACTAAGTTTATGTTTTTGAAATAATCATAAAATTTTTAAGTATATTGCTTTTGTGATGCAACTTCTGCCTTACAAACATCATTTCTGAACGCAGCTATCGTCAACCATTACTTTGCGTTGGAAAACACTATACCTTCTCTCTTCCAATTTTTTGATTTTTATGCCTCCTCCTTCTAACAGTTTGAAGAGTAAGGAGATATAGGTAGTTCACACGTATTTTCCTTTAAAAACAAAAAAAAAAAATTATATCTGTGAATCAGCTGTTCAGGAGGGGAAATGTTATACAAAACGCTGTCAAAATGAATTCAAGGGCGGGAGACGAGTTAGTTGACTGTCTTCCTATTGGTTTCTGCTTAAAATAGCGAAAACTTGCAAGATGGGACAATCGTTTGCGAAAATGGGCCCAGCTTCTTGAACTTAAGAATATTTTTTACATGGCCAAAGACAAATAAGACGCTTTGGACAGAAAACCAAAAGTCGTCTGTACAGGTCGTCAAAGAGCGAACGCCGTACAAATTGTTTTGTCGTCTGAATATGGCATTTCACTTTAACTTTCTGGTCTTTTACAATTTGAGTCCTAGGGATGTCGATCTCTGCTGTCTTAATGATTTTCTCTTTTCTGACTTAGAATCTATTAATGATTTTTAAATTTTTCCACATTGAGGACAGTGTGTATCACCGGTGGCCCACACATGAATGTTTTATATGGAGGCGTGTGGGAGAAATAACGGTACAACAGAAACAGCATGATATTGATGTGTGCATTTCTTACAGAATTAGTTGTTTTCCTTCGAAATTTAGAAATTTATTGTGCAAGGAGTTGTCAGATAAAGCAACGTTTGATTATTGCTTCTGCCAGGTGATACAAAAAACTGCGCCATCCTCAACGTGTTAAATAAATGTTGCGTTTTGTGTCACGGTCTTATTTATTTCTTCGATTTAAATTAAGCATTGTGTTAAGAATTACTCCGTCAAGGTCGGCAGCGAACTCACCGAGACCTTCGATGTCAAAAAAGGATTTAGACAAGGCGACGCGCTGTCATGCGACTTCTTTAACATCATTCTTGATAAGATTGTGCGTAGCTCACAAGTCAACACCAGAAGCACGATGTTCGAAAAGTCAACTCAACTGCTTACGCCAAAGACATTAACGTGAATGGAAGAACACAGTGAGCGGTAAATGAGGTGTTTGCCGATATTAAGGCGGATGCGGCTTTAATGGATCTGATGGTGCAAGAGTCCAAAAGGAAGTCCTGTCGTCAAGACATCACAACATCAACATTTCAGACGCAGCTTCATATTTGGTAGCAGAAACTTCAAGACAGTCACGGACTTCGTCTACCTCGGCTCCGCGATATACGGACAATAACATCAGCACAAAATCAGGCCCCCTACTCCTTAGGGCTCTTTCCGAGTAAGTGGAAAACAGCATTTGTCCAGCTCGTCCCTAAAAAAGGCGAACCATCTTCACTTACATACTTCCGACCCACAGCAATTACATCCCCACTTTCCAATATCATGGAAACGGTGATAAATCGTCAGCTTATGAAATATCTTAAAACCTGGAAGCTTTCTTAATGACCGGCTATAGAGCTTCTTCAGCAACAGGTCCACTGGCGATTTGATGGCTTATCTCACCGAAAAATGGAACCAATCTTTGCAGAATGAAGGAGAAAGCAAGATCGTTGCACTTGATATTTCGAAATCATTTGACAGAGTCTGGCATCAGGCTCTCTTGTCGAAAATGCGTGCCTTTGACGTCGACGAGTCTCTTCTTCAATGGATTAGAAATTACCTTTCGAACCGTTCAGTACAAGTTGTATTGGATGGGTTCAAGTCTGATATTCACCATATTAATGCTGGTGTTCTCCAGGGATCCGTTTTGTCTCCGACACTCTTCCTCATTTTCACAAATGTTCTCCTGTCTGTCACTTCTAATCTAATTCACTGCCTCGCTGATGACAGTACCCTCAGCTTTTCATATTCGTTCATCGGCTGTCGTCCCTCCTCTTCGGCCATTGACTTAGAATGGCAGCGTATGTTAAGCTCATTAAATTCCGATCTTGACAGCATAATTGATTGGGGTTAAAAGAATAGAGTGGAATTGGATGCTTTCAAAACTCAGTGCTGTCTACTGTCACTCAAGCGTTCTCAAAACAACCTGCCATTATCTGTGAATGGCTCCTGCATTGAACGATCTTTCATCCTTGGTACGTGTCTCAACTCAACACTAAGTTGGAACAATCACATGTTCGAGATCGCCAAAAATGCAGCGAAATGTCTAGGTTTCTTAAAGCGATGCAAGAAATTCTTCACCCCATCTGACCTGGTAACAATATATAAGGCGTATATCCGGTCAAAGCTTGAGTACAACGCTCCTATCTGGTCCGGTGCTCCTAAGACCTCTCTACACCTCATAGATGGAATCCAACAGCGAGCGATAAAACTTATTGGTGATAATAATGCTGCGAAATCAATCGACTCGCTTGAACATCGACGAAATGTAGCGTCTCTATCACTATTTTATTGCTATTTCAACAAAAAATGTTCTAACGAGTTAGCCAGCTGCATTCGTCCCCTTCAAGAATTCACCTGCAATACCCGCCTCGCTAGGAATGCTCACCTGTTCACCCTTCGGACGTACAGTTAAGTTCAGAGAATCGTTCTTCAGCCACACCACACGAATATGGAATGCTCTTCCCAGCCCAATTTAACCCCCCCCCTCTCTGACCCGTACAATCCACTGGCATTTAAAACCAATGTGCATCAGTACTTCCTTTCCCTCTCGTCCTCTTTACCTTCGGCCCTTGCTGTGACCTAATTCCACTCATTTAAGGGTATAAACATATGTTGTTCGATGACATTTTACCATCATTTTGGGAGTTTATGATTTCACGCTTTAAAAACATATGGTCTCTTTGAATTAAAATCTGAAGTAAGTGTGTAGTTATACAGCCACCATTCATACAACTTTACTGTTCAAGGAGTTCAGCAACGACCGCAACAAATGGTAGTCTGAGGCTACAAGGTCAAAGCTATATGGTGGATGCACCAAAAAATCTCAGTTTTTGAAAATATTTATGCAGTTTAGCGTTGTCCTGTTGAGCAATTAATTTTCCATCACTATTGACTATTGCCTTCTAAAGCGATTAAGATGGAAATCACAAGAGTTGTTGCAATTTGTTAAATGATTTTCTTTCATTTCATGTGTCACCTAAATATCACACTTTATATGATGACTTACTGCTGCTTTGGATACAATGAATTTAACCTTTCTTCAATTAAACGCCCAGTTACATAATATATGACAAGCCTTTTCGATTAATCTTTTCATTTGATAATCATCGACTTCAATTGGCCGGTCTAGATGTGACTCATGTCTGTGTAAATAGATTTTGCCAAACTGGTTTTGGCGTTGTCTTTCTTTTAATGCTTTCTTGTCATACACATCACATGACTTTTACCATAAGAAATTTGTTCTTGATTTTTTCCTTTATAAAAATGTATGATTATATTAGACGGCGTGGCCGCCGTGGCGTAGTGCGTGGAGTGCGACGCTCACACGCCGAAGGGTCTAGGTTCGATTCCCGGCTGAATTTTCGCTGGACCACCTCTTTCGAGCTGCTTACAACACTCAAAGAGTAATAACTGTCTAAGAAAGCTTTTCAAACTTCGCCGTTTGGAGTCGGCAAAAAACTGTAGGTCCCTTCTTATCGTGAGAGAACAGTAGCGCCCACAACACGAGTAGTTGATTAACAAGCTAGGCCCCGGGTCCCCCTGTGGACTGTCGCGCCAACAATTATTATTATATTGGACGGCGGGATAGTTCAGTAGACGACTTGGGCCAAAGTTTCTTATCAACTACTCGTGTTGTGTGCGCTACTGTTCTCTCACGAGTGGAAGAGATCTGTAGTTTTTTGTAGACACTGAACAGAACGAAATTTAAGAAGCTTTTCCATACGCAAATAACACATTACTCAATAAGTCCGGGGACATATGTATGTAGGAATGTACATCACATCGCAGCCGATTGACGAGACAGGACAGTTAACTAACAGGCATACGAACGCATCAGGCGACCTAACAGGATCTGATCAGGCGACGATACAACGACAGACCAATCGTACGACACAACTGAGTACGCAACGGAGAACCAGTGAAGAAACCGAACACACACACGTACGCACGAGAACAAACAACACGACAACGACGCATGAGCCAGCAGCCAGAATTCATTCGTTGGTCAGTCGTCAAACTGAACAGAACATAGAATCATCAATAAAGTGTTACAATTATAATTCGGAGTGTCTTTTTCTTTAAGTAACTTAAAATAAATCCCACATGTATAGTAATAATTTTTGTTTGTGGCGCCCCCTATATTTCCCGGCACTTATTGAATGATCTGTTATTACTTTTCCCGAGAAGGGTAGCGCCACAAGAAATCTGAAGTGTTCAGTCCAAACATCGAACTTACGACCTTCGACGTATGGGTATCGCACTCTACCCACTAACCAACAACAGTCACCTTTTCGGAAATAACAAACTAAAATATGGTCATTTCTGGACTCCTTAATAAAATTGGCGCTAAGTAAATGATTGTCAACGAAATTGCGCAAACTTCTTCCCTATTCAAGGTCACAGTAACATCTAATAAATGTCAAAAGGAAAAATCAACAATATTGTTCGAAGCCGCTCAAAGGAATTATCCGTTTGTATGAAAAATCTGCAATAACAATATGTTTTTGGACTTTCTGTAACACTTCGTTACTCCCTGTAAGGCTTTGGTTAACATTGTATCATTCAATTGATGATATTTTCGGTAGTTTTCCTCCAAATGTTATATAATATATGAAACACGACTGTGTACGTTACATTCTTTTAGGAGTGATAGTTGTAAGTTATATCTCTGGGCAAGCAATAGAATAAATTATCTCGCGAATGCAGAAATAAAATATCTACAAAAAACATTGTATCACAGCCTAATATAGCTCTCAAGCTGTCAATGTCTAAGATTTTTCGTGGTTCGTAGTTCAAATCTATAGGATTTCGGTTTTTGAGAATTTTTTGGCGCAGTGGTATTTCAGTTTGATTGTCTAAAACTTTAGTGAAATTATTTACTATGAACAATTCATGGTGGTGAGCTGTGTCTCCTTTGGAATTTTATTTGTATGACTTTAGCTTTATACAATTTTCGATCATCGGAACTTTAAACTTTTGAAATTAAGGGGTTTCTTTATCCTTAAAGTCCTTTAACTTAAGTTAATTGGAATTAAGGACTCCTATGATATGGAATTTTATATGATCATGAAGTTTTCAGGTTTTTGATTTCAAGGAAATGAGGTTTTTTGAGCTTCTTAACACAGTTTTGTAAATTTTGAAATTTTCGTGATTTTGAAACTCGTGTGAGTTGAGAGTTTCGAAATTTGATGTTTCTTCCGAGGGAATTTTGTCCTTTTTAAGGATTTTAACACTTGTACTCTTGGACTTCCCGACCTCTTTTCAACACAGCTTTTGGCAGCGTGTGTAGAGGTGAGTTGTACAGTGCCACGTCTTGTTTTTTATATTCTTGTCAAGCTGCACAGAATGGCAATGAAGAATGGGCGTCCAGGGCGATGCCAAACTCCTCGATTCCTTAAATGTCAAAAAAGAATTTTGACAAGGCGATGCTCTGTCCTGTGCATTTTTGAAATATGCAAAATGAACTCATCAATCAAAAAGAAAAATTTTAAACAAATTTGTACCATTGCTAGCAGACTCTGACGACATTGACGTGATCGGTCGAACACAGCGAGCGATCAGTGAAACATTTGGCGTAAGTAAATCAGAGACAGGCAAAATAAATTTGAGGGAGAAAGAAAGTATATGTTGTCATCAGGAAATGATGCACAACATTAACGTCGAAATGGCAGCAATAACTTCGAGACAGGGAAGGACTTTAAACAGGAGCAACAACATAAGAACAAGTACGATAAATCAAAATCACTCTTCTTCTTCTTCTTCTTTGTCTCAGGATGTAGTTGAGTAGCTAAGCCATTTCTCGAAGCACCAAGCTAACTTTGATCATCTCCTTCCGCCTAATGGTACAGAAACATGGACGCTGTTGAAGACGGATGAAGAAGACCCATGCAGTTTTCAGAGAAAAGTCCTCCGTGCGATTTTTGGCTCTGTGATTGTTAAGGGTGGAAGATTAAACGAGCAGTACCGCAGTAAGCACCTACTTGAGCTTCTTCAGATTCAACGGTTAACATAATGGAAAGTGAATAAACGCCAGGGCCTCCATTGAATTAACTTTCAATACCGAACAGCGAAAACAACGCAAAAGAGTGCATCCTCGATTGAAATAGTGCACAGAAGCGAAAAGGAAACTGATGAACTTGCCATACGCAACTGAAGACAGATGCCCAAAGACTGTTCTAGCTAAAGAGGCTAAAAAGCTGGATCCCCTCGGATAGCAGCGCGAAATAACCAAGAAGAACATTTTGAAAATGGAACCAAAATGAGCAACATCACATTGAAAAAACTGCCTGATTGTTGTCTTGAACTTGGTGTCCTTAAATGTAAAGATAATCAAATGAGTTGTACAAGGGAATCTTCTGAAACTTTAGGTGAAATCGGCTGTTTTGAATCTGGCGTTCAACAACTGGCGTAACCTCTGGATACAGCTGATCAAAAATTGTGCCAACTAGATAGACTAGTAATTTGGGAACTGGGGCCCCCTCGGACAGCAGCTAGAAATTGAACTGAAAGGAGCAACGTATAGTCTTCACACATTGATAAAACTGTCTCATGATTGCCTCGAACTTGGTGTCCTTGAATGTAAAGATAATCAGAGGAAATCTTCTGAGACTGAGGTTCAACAACAGGCTTAACCTCACGTTGTTAGGCTGCTAACCAGTTTTTCCTGGTGGAACCCACACACTTCTTCTTCGTCTTGTTGTGGCGCTGCAGTCCGGGGTGGACCTGGGCTTCAACCAAAATGCCTCTCCAGCCAACTGTCTCCAGTTGCGCACTCCAAGTTGATTGAGGTTCATCTTTACTTGTGTCACCTTACTCTAGGTCGTCCTCTGTTGGGTTGTCCCAATGGCTTGGGTTCAAGACCACACCCTTGGCAAGCTCTAATGCCACGAATTCCAATTAATCATGCAAAATTCGCAAAAGCCATTCTATAAGTGTAGTCTCATCCAGCCTCCATAGAGCAAATGTTCACCACAGCCTTTGTCTTGAATCGAGGCTCACATGAATGCCCCACAAATCAGAACCATCAGCACTCAGTCGCATAAAAGGACACCATACTCAGCAGGAGAGAAAAAATGCAGAAAGCAAACTGTGCTCTCCCACGCATGACGCCGCCAACCTTACCTCTGAACAGCCTATCCATGAACCTCGAAGCAGCTCCATTAAACTACCATCAAAATGCCAGACACCCCCCCACATCCTTTCATTCACAATGAAGCCACGAAACAATGCAGACCCCACCCCTTACGCAACAGCCCACTTAGCACGTAACCAGAACACTTAAACTCACCCTCGGTTTCGGCTGTGCCGCTTCCATGGATACCTCCGATAGTACCTCGACCGCTTGTCCATGCCGCTGGCGCTGCTCAGTGGATACAAGTTGCTGCTGTCATCACCTGGATTCTCCTCGATATACACCACGGGCAGTGTATCGATTGTGGGGTCCTGCGGGGTGTGGGAGAGAGAAAGAAAAACAAATTGAAAGATTCACTCATTGTCCGGCCGAGCAGACTTCACATGTTACGTACCTCCAACAGCTTCATCAGCATTGCTGATTTGCTAACAATGTCCTGCTCCTCCCGAATGTCCTCCTCCAGCTTCCGCAGCAGCTCGAATTTCTCCGGCATGGCCAAATCATTTATTACATTATCGATGTAGTCATCGCTGTTGTCTGCCCCGCCGCTGCCGCTTCTGCTGGACCCTGCTGCTGCCTCGGCGTTTAGGGCACGTAATAGTTCTGCAAGGAGGAAGGGGAACAGATGGAGTCAATTTTTGTGTGGATTTTTTTTGTATTGGATTTCAATCCCGTCCGAGCAGACAATGAGGATATTTTTTGAGCGCAAATCACAACCCTACCACTTCAAGAGGCGGCAGTCCATCAGTGTCATCCGGGAGGACAGCACAATGGAGGCACGCCAGAGAAGGGACGCGCAAGGAAATTGGCTTCTATTTCGAGAGCTGCCGCTGAAGCGGTTGGCGGTAGTCCGATGACGCCGGTGGTGGATTGTTCGATGGTTTCAGCAGAGTAACGCTAGTTGATTGGGATTTTAACACGTCATCGCTGGTTTTAGCAGACGCCCACTGGGGGACACTGTAGGCTTTTGCGAGATTTGCCGTCATTACACACATCATTAGGAGGATCTTGCTGGCGAGGGGATGAGTTGCGTGGGGTTGGAGGGGCGGCGGCGAGTGGGAGCAGAAAATAGGTCTTTGTGGAAGCCCTACAAGGACTAGTGGAGATTGGGTGATAGAATGGAATTTGTTTGTCGGATTGGCTGACAGGAAGCGTGACAGTGATTATTGATCAGGTTGCGTGGGATTCTAAAATTATGTCAAGAGCGTGACATTGGAATTTAAAGAGCTGGCTCGAAACTTTAATTCCCTACCGCTCCATTTTGTGGTCAGAAAGTAGCCTGCGTAGGAACGGAAATCTCATTTTTGCGTCTCTTGAGGTTCTTAGGCCAATCCACCCAAGAAGTGGACATTTCATCAATTTTGCAAGAAGATTGAAAATAAGGGTCACAATCAATAACACGCTTCATCAGGCTTTTTCTGTGGCAACCAATCAGCGGGGGAGTCAAGTGTCACGCTTAACCTGTGCCCCTTGACATTCTGAACACTTTCACAGTGTCCACAATTCGATTTAAAGGCAAACACTCATACGTCAGAAAATTAAACACAAAAAGTAAAAAAACTTTTACCTAGAATTGACCAGCTCTCGAATGTGGCCGTGTTTCACTTGATTTCCCTTGGGTCGAGGTGTTAGTTGGTCGTCCTGGTCAACAACAAAAAACACGAATAGAGGGGAAGGAGTGGTTCCTAGTGAGCCGCCAAGGGCCCATTAACATGACGATGACTGTGTCTGCTGTGTCATTGCGTTGTAATTTTAGGCAAGGCGTGTGGGCGCACTCGTTGCTGCTTATGGCGTTGCCATGATTTTGAGTGAAAGTTGATTGGAGATGGGTCATTTGGTAATGTGACAGTTGCTATTGCATTAATAGGTGGGTGGCACCGCTTTATATTTGCAGAGGTGTTGAGGGACATAGAGGTTTGAAGGAGAAATTGATTTGGTTTTTGGGAAAATTCGGATTAGATGGAGAACGATCACGACACAAACGGAAGTGCGTCGTCACAAGTAGAGCTTCACATTGGGAAGCCCAGACTTCAAAGACAAAGACTTCAAAGTCAAAGACTTCTTCTACACCGTTTCCGCCGTAAATAGGGACAACGGCATCAGAACCGAAATCAAATGCAGAATCAGTCTTGCTACTCGCTGCTGCTTTGGGCTCAGAGACAAGCCCTTTCTCGATCGACTAAGCTTACCTTGCACAACAGCTTGACGACTCTAGTCCTGCTTTACTGCGCGGAAACCTGGACCTTTACTTCCTGGAAAAGAGGAAGAGGAAGCTTTTCGTCTTTTGAAAATTCTGTGTGCCATTTTTGGTCCTGTTTGCGATAATGCCATCTGCAGGAAAGGCTTAAACAATACACTTTATGGGCTGCACGGCGGCATAGAGCTGCAAAACCGTCTTCGAATACAAAACACAGGATGACTAGGCCATGTAGAGCGCATTGTCTCCACTCCTCCGGCCCGGTAAGCCTTCGAGCCATTAGAACAACGCAACAGAAGACGGCCTAACGGCTAAGGTGGTGCACACAAGAAGAGAGAGAGATGTCGGATTTGGTTTAACGTGACCACCTGCCGGTTAACTTTTTTCCCAAGAGTCGTAAGTAACGCGCATTGTCTCCACTCCTCCGGCCCGGTAAGCCTTCGAGCCATTAGAACAACGCAACAGAAGACGGCCTAACGGCTAAGGTGGTGCACACAAGAAGAGAGAGAGATGTCGGATTTGGTTTAACGTGACCACCTGCCGGTTAACCTTTTTCCCAAGAGTCGTAAGTAACGCAAGACTAGACGCCTTAGTTACCCAAGTACCAAACTGAGATCATGCTTGAAGAGCAATCACCAAACCTTGGTTTGATGCGAAGCCTTTCTAAAACCTCTTCCGCTCTCTGGGCCGCAGCGCCCTGTTGAGAATGCAACTCCATACTGAAAAGGGATAGTCCCCTAATCGCCTTGCCTAGTAGTGCTTAGATAATGAACTAGACAAGTCAGCACAGTACACTATCCTCGACTCTACCCACGATGTTAGGTATTAAACCACAGCCACCACGATACTCCCACAAGGGGGCCTACCCCACGGTCAGGCTGGAACCGAAGTTCCAGGGGCCCCTTACCTCCGGTGGCACCAGAATATAGACTCTGGTCAAGCTGTCATTACCAGTCAGGTTCCCTCAAAGCCTGGGTCTGTTAGCCGCCATCTGTAGATGGTCTTTTCTCCATCAGTGATTCCGTTGGCACTATAAATAGTGATACGGATGTGATTTTAAATCATGTGATTCATAAATTCAGTCACATTATCTGGAAGAAGAGAGAGAGAAAAGGAGAACGACCTTAAGTGCGTAACAGGAGCCAGCTGGCGAGAGATCGTGCTGGCTGGAGTTAGCATGTTGGTTGACGCTCAGGCCGACCTCGGACCAAAGCGTCACACAAGGAAGAAGAAGAAGTGCGGCACATTTTTTAATATCAGTAAAAAGCGGTTGGTTAACGTGACCTTAGAATTTATAACTTTCCCAACGGCAAAGTAAACACCACCTTACAAGGCACACTAAAGTGTCGCTCTTCGCATTTGCATTTGTGACAACCTTATTTTAAGGAATCAAGCCTCTGAGAAACGAAAGCCTATGCTCTCTTTTAGGAAAAAAGAAATGTGTGGCTAATCGTTTTTCCAGATGGAAACTTTAATATTTTAATACTTGGGTGTCGTGACAGTCCACAAGCGGACCAGGGTCTAGCTTGCTCATCACCCACTTGTTGTGTGTAGAAAGGACCATCAGTTTTTTACCGCCTCCAAACGACGGCGTTGTTTCGAGAAGCTTTTTCTTAGACAGTCAGTACACTTTGAGTTTTGTCAGCAGATTGTGGCGTGAAAAATGCGAGGTATTCAGCCGGGAATCGGACCTGGATCTTTGGCGTATCAATGCAGTATTTCATCCACTATGACACGGTGGCCACAGATGAAATCTTTGCAGGGATATAACTGCGGTTCCCCAGAGGAGATGATGTTCTCTCCAAAATTGATGCTTAAAGATCCAAACAGAGAAGCGATATTCAAGTAAAAATTTCCGTGTTATCAGTTTTCGTGAAAATTGGACTTTGCACGCGAATAATTCCAGGTCTCTGTCTTCTTTGTAAAGTGTGATCTTTGCCGACTTGGTTTTTATGATTGAACGTCACAGTAATAACAAAAATTGTTGGCGCTACAGTCCAAAGGGGGACCAGGGCCTAGCTTGCTCATCAACTGTTCGTGTTGTGCGTGCTACTGTTCTCTCACGAGAAGAAGGGACCTACAGTTTTTTGCCGACTCCGAACGGCGAAATTTGAGAAGCTTTCTTAGACAGTTATTGCTCTTTGAGTGTTGTCAGCAACTCGAAAGAGGTGGCGCCTTGAAAAACTCGAAAAATTGGTGTTGAGCTGGGAGTCGAACCTAGACCCCTCGGCGTGTGGGCGTCGCACTCTACCCACTACGCAACGGCGACCACGTCACGGTAGCTACATAAATCGATGCACACTGTGTGACCAGAAGGAGCACAAACGTTGCTTAGAATGAGTGACTATTGCGCAAACTAGCGCACAACTGTTACCATGTCAAGAAATAAGTTTTAAAAATGTACCCAAATACATTTTCGATATTCTTTAAGTTTGATTTAGCTTGAAGGGACTCATTCCATTCCAGAATGTTTCATAAAGCCTTCCTGAAAAGATTTAAACTTCGATTTAGTTTGAAGGAACTTATTCCGTTCCAGAATGTTTGATAAAGACTTCCTGAAAGGATTTCGAGTGGCGAGCAAATTTTTAAAATCATCGATATACGAAGTCTGTTCCAAAAATATGGTGAGATTTAAATTTCGTGGCCTATGTACATTCGATTATCGATCAATTTGCACAATATTTAAAAGTACTGTTGGAGCTCTATGGACCCTATCTTAAAGAGAGGAAACATCTCCGTCAAGATAAATAAAACTTCTTCTTCTTGTGGTCAGGGATGGAACTGGGCCTCAACCAACATGCCTCTCCAGCCAGCACGCTCTTTCGCCAGCTGTCTCCAGCTGCGCACTCTAAGTTGAATGAGGTCCTTCTCCACTTGTGTGCGCCACTTTAGTCTAGGTCGTCCTCCCTTGCGTTGTCGCAATGGCACGGATTCAAAGACTTTTGGGGCCTGATCAGTGGTGTCCATACGCTCTACATGGCCTAGCCATCTTAAGCGTTGTATCCGTAGACGCTTGACCAAGGGCATGTCGCTGTACAGCCCATAGAGTTCATTATTAAATCTTCTCCTCCAGATGCCATCAACGCAAACAGGACCAAAAATCGCACGCAGAAATTTTCTCTCGAAAAGACTAAGGGCTTCCTCATCCGCCTTTGCTAACGTCCAAGATTCCGCGCCATAAAGTAGGACGGGGATGATCAAGCTGTTAAATAAAGCGAGCTTCGTCTTTCGATAGAGGGCTTTATTACTCAATTGCCTCTTGATCCCAAAGAAACAGTGATTGGGAACAGTGATTCTGCGTTTGATTTCGATACTGATGTTGTTGTCCCTATTTACTGCGGAGCCGACGTTGTCGAAGTCCTCAACTACCTCGAAGTTTCTACTGACTAGTGTGACGCTCTGTCCGAGACGTCGATGTTGTGTGTCCTTTCTTGATGACAGCATGTACTCTGTTTTGCCTTCATTTACCACCAGACCCGTCTTAAACCCAAACTCTCCAGACTGTTTCTATCGCTCAAGAGATCAGACATAAGCCTGGTCATGGGAGCCATAACCGGCGCTGTCTAATCGGCGAGCATGCTAGCAAGCTAGATGCTCCCTCAAACGATTTTTGCAGAAGCTGCAGGGATGAGGAAGAATCAGAAACTCTCCTACACCTGTTATACACATGCCCGTCGCTCTCGCACCGCAGACACAAACACTTTGGAAGCTATTTCCTCAAGGGCCTATATGACCTCAATAAAACCCCTCCCGCTGGTATTTTAAACTTTATCATCGGCTCCAGCTGGTTTTAGGTTCTTCCCACATGGTGTGGCAGCACAATGGTCCTGTATGGGACAAAGTGCATTCATCAGCCACCTTAACCTACCTACCTACCTACCACCAGACCCATTTTAGCCGCTTTCTCTTCGACGCCTCATTGACAGCTGTCTGTGTTCGTCCAATCACGTCAGTGTCGTCAGCGTAAGCTAGCGATTGAACTGACTTTTGGAAGATCGTGCCTCTGGTGTTGACTTGTGAGTTACGCACGATCTTCTCGAGGATGATGAGAAAGAAGTCACATGACAGTGCGTCGCCTTGTCTAAAACCTTTTTTGACATTGAAGGTATCGGCGAGCTCGTTACCGACCTCGACGGAGCAGCGAGAATTCTCCATCGTCATCCTACACAATTTAACGGTTTTGGTAGGTATGCGAACACTAAACATGGCACTGTATAGCTCGTCTCTATGCACACTGTCATATGCAGCCTTGAAATCGACGAATAGGTGGTGAGGGTCGATTTGCATTTCTTGGGTCTTTTCCAGGATCTGCCGTAATGTTAAGATCTGGTCTATTGTGGACTTCCCTGGCCTGAAACCACACTGATAGGGGCCTATCAGGTCATGGACAAACGGCTTCAGACGCTCACACAAAACGGCAGAGAGGATCTTGTATGCGATGTTCAGGAGACTTATCCCTCTGTAGTTGGTGCAGTCAAAGGGGTCTCCTTTTTTGTGAACCGGGCAAACGACACTGAGACTCATCGGCCATTCTTTCCTCCGACCATACCTTACAGATGAGCTGGTGCATGTGCCCAACCAGGTCATCTCCAGCTGCGTCAAATAGTACTGCGAAAAGTCCGTCCGCACCGATTTCAGCTTTGATATTGCTATCTTTACCTCGTATAAGTATAAGGGGGACGGAGTTCTTATCTTTCGTCGTCCAGATTGAGTGCAACACTCTGCCTAACAGCGGAATTCGGGCCGTCATCGCCGTTAAGGAGTCTGCAGAAATGATCCTTTCAGAGTCTTAGCACAGACTGCGACTCCATATCGAGTTGTCCATTTTGATCCCGGTAGGCTTCGGTCCGAGCCTTGTACTCTCCGGATGGCTGTTTAAACTTTCGGACTTGGTTCATGCCAGTAGCCAACTCTACCAACCAACATTTCGATGAATCCCCGAACTTCTTGGGAATGCCAATATTTTAAGTCATTTGTGATAATTTTGATTTCAAGAACAGCTTCGGCTGACAATGATTATAAGATCCACTGAACACTCTGCTGTGCAATTAATTGGTGAATGAAGGCATGTTCCCTGCCATCTCTTAATCATTCTAAATGTTGAAGGCATTGGCTTCCTGAGGACTAGCCACATATTTGCTATACGGAGCTCAAAACTAAATTTCCATTCTATCTGAAAGAAAAAACGATTTCTGCTTATCCAAGCTTGAAGAAGATTCATCCCTCAAATAAATTTATCCTCCTGATTTTCATGCTGCAACTGCTCCGTTTTCTTCCTCTATCTCGAATGTTTTGCGAAGCAAATTTTGGTTAAATGCTTAAACCTGCCTTCCTTAACAATGCTCAAAAGCGTCACTGCTTAAAGCGAAGCAAAATTCCAAGGCAAATAAAAGCCCACCTGAGCTGCCCGAAACATTCCGCGCTCCCATGGCATTCCTAAGCAAACAGTCAAAGACTTCCTAAAGGTCATTCCGAGTCATCCTGACCTTTCCACACAATTAAACCCAAACCAACACTGCAATCGATGGTGCCGCACAAGTTCAGCTACAATTCGCTCCTAAGGAAAAACACAAAAAAGAAAGTCGTCCAATAAATCAATGAAATCCCCAAAACCAATGTAAACATCGAAACCCACAACTGAACCACTAATTGCCGCCGAAAGTCAATAAGTCAACACACGGAGCTCGGAAGCGCGTTTGCGTGGATTACTGACCAAATGGTAAACAGCTCCGCGTTCTTAATCCCCCGAAAACCGACTTGTTCAAGGACACTCAAGGCCACCATCGAAGCTTCCATTGAACGCAATGCAAATGAAAGTGCATGCGAAAGGGGAGTGCAATTACCCTAGACGCTGCTGTCGCGTCCTCGCCGTCGGCCAGTGTTAACATTGGCAAATGAATTGTTTATGACATTCCAGGGAGTGAATGCATATTTCATGATGAACCGACGCCATGGGTTCTTCGTTACTCCCCTCAAGGTTGGGTGGGCATTTTTCACAAAAACAATCATTCCACGCACGTCGTCTGTTGCGACAATAAAGCACAACTCATCATCTCGTTCGCCCACGACACCCGCCGGCCACAACAGAACCGCGGATCCATGACGTCGCAGCTCGCCACCCACTCCCATCAGTGGCCGCACTGATATTTGTCGCCCCGCAAGATACGCACCATCCAGCCTTGAAGTCAAGGTTACTAACCCTACTAGGTGGCGGGCGACTGGGTAGGATTGCGCCCCAAATTCCGGGACAAACAGTCCCCGAGTTGATATTTGATACCATGGCCGAGAGCTGTCGTCCGGCGCAATTGGACTCGACCTCCAGTTCGAAGGACATGCCTGTGTAGCGGTGACTTGTTGACATACAGTTGGACGCGTAGCCACATTTGCGGTCAAACAGAGGCAACTTTTCTGGGCCAATGATGACAGGGACTCGCTTCATGAGTTACTGGGCGACGACGCGAGACGAATAAATTAGCGCCGAATGTTTGATTTGATGAATCGATGAGGCAGCTAAAGAGATTGATATGCAATTGGGGTCGCAGGGCTCGTAAAAGTAATTGAATCTGATTCGCAAGATAAATAAGAGCTCGACGTGTGGTGGGTGGTGGATATTTTGTTCACCCCTGTGGGCGGAAACTGTTGCCATGGTTGATCTGAGGCGAATGGAAGTAGTTTTCGGGGAATTTTCTTATCCGTTGGTGTGTGGAAAGGAACTAACCGAGTTTTCGGGGTCTTCCATTCGAGTGTGACTGATTTCAAGGAGCGGATATTGAACTTCGGCTAAAGCCCGAGAGAAGTCCGAATTGCTTGAGAGAAGAAAGGGGGCTTAAAAAAACTTTAAATGTTATGTAAAGAGCTCTCCTGTCACACTGACTGTGGTTTCCTTCGCATTCTCAAGTTGGCCTTTTGGATTTATTTCTAGGCTTATAAGTCCTTGCCCGCATTAAATGTTTTTTTCTGCGTTTTTAAGGTATCGTCTATCAAATAAATTGACCTTCGAATGAAAGCAATAAGCGCGTCGCACTTAATCTGTTGTTTTCTACGTTTATAAAACAACTATTAACTCGCTCTCTCAACTCCTTAAAAGAAACCTTTACAATTGAGAGTCAATAGGTCCCCAGTTAAACACTCTTAAAATCAAATGACATCCGACTTGCCTTAATCCAGCACGTCATTGACATGTGAACGACTTGCTAACGTGTCGTTATCTCTGAAGAGTTCAAATCCTTGTCCGCATAATGTGTTTTTTTTTACATTTTTAAGGCTACGTTCATCAAATAAATTGACCTTTGAATGATAAACATAAGCGCGGAGTTGTTTTGTTCGTTTTTACAATCAGTGTTAACTCGTCCTCTCAACTCCTTAAAAGAAACTTTTAACATTGGATGTCAATAGGTCCCCATTTAAACTCCCTTAAAATCAAATGACTTCTTCTTAATCCCCCGTCACGACATTTAAACGACATCCACATTTTAACGATATGCTAATGTGTCAATAAATTTGCAGAGTTTAAGTCCTTGCCCGCATGAAATATTTTTTTTTGCGTTTTTAAGGTTTCGTTCATCAAATAATTTTACCTTCGAATGAACACAATAAGCGCGAGGCCTTAAATCTGTTATTTTCTAACTAAACAAAACTCCTTCTCAACACTTACCTTCTCAACACCTTAAGAAAAACCTTTAAAATTGGGTAAACTCAAATGACAGCCGTCTTCTCTTAATCTGGCACGTCATCGACATGTGAGCGACGTGCTAACGTTTCATTAACTCTGCAGAAAGTCAAACACTTCAGCTTCAGCTCCCACACGATCCAGAGTTTCGCACCAACCTTAATTCCCGAAACATAATCCAATTAGAGGTCTCTCAAGAAATATTCAAATTTTGCGTCCTCTCCAAACAGCACCCAAACAGCTCTGTTTGTCTAGGAAGCCACTTAAGCTGTGCGCCTTTCCGTTGCCGCACCTTGGCTCGCAAATCACTTTCCCAAATCGACTTAACCCCTGACATCTGAGTCAACGAGAACGCCGCCACTGACGTTATCTCATAAATATTCACAGACGGCGCCCGTTTCGCTGGAATCGCTAAACAATTTTAATTAGTTTCGAGGGAGGAACCCTTTCGCTTGCGTATTCCCGCCGTGCGCTTCGTTTGGCTACGCGCCACTGCCACTGTTTTATTCACGCCTTGTAAACTCACCCACCCCTTACACACATGCACACATGCACAACGGTATACTTACCATCGCCAGGATCATAGACAGCTCTTTCGATTTCCTCCGAATCATGTGGTTGATATGACACACTTCCTGGAATCACAGCGCCACCACTACCGCCACCGCCACCAGTCGTGCCGATACCGCCGTCACTGCTGACGCCCCCGCCACCGCCGCCGATGAGGAGTGTGTTGCCGTGACGCCCTGACGGTGCTGCCGCCGAGAATCCCTTTATGCTGTCGCACCACGAGAGGACAAGTATGACTAACAATAGATTGAAAAAGGACATTCTCTGTGTGCTGGTGTTGCTGCTGGTGGGTGGTGGTTTTTGTCGCCTGACAGGTGGGTCTATTGTTTCAAATTTATGCGCAGCCTCCTGCGGTTTCCTACTTCGTCGAACGGCCGTGCCCTGAAAAGAGTTAATGGACGAGATTTACAGTGATTTTCGTCGGTACTAGGCATAATTAGGACGGATGCTTGATCCTTAATTGGGTCTCTCGGCGAAATTGAGAGTCGCCCTGAATCAACGTTTCCTTTGCGGTGATGTGTTGCCGGTCGAGTGAAAGGCCGTCCAAGTGGCCACTGAATCACGGTAATGGACTCATCATTTGCGGTCCGATGCTGCCGCGACAACGGATTCAGTTTGCATTCAGAGCGGTTTTTTGTTGCCTTGTGTCTTGAGGCGGAATTCAGGGCCTTTGAAACGCAACTGTACCGTGAATGAGAATTATTTAATGGAAGTGCCTTGCATCCCCGTAATGACGCCAAACGACTCGACAGCGCACAGCAATTCGAGGAACTGTGCAAATTTATGAGACGGCCTCACCGCTGACAACTTATGCAACGTTTCGGTGCTGCGGCTTTTGCGGACGACAGGGGGCGGGAGGATATGGGATGTTATACGGCTTAGGGATATTGCGAGAGGATATGAGCGTAATGGAAGCCGGAAGAGTAGCGTACATTGCTGGGTGAGAGAATTAAGTTGTCATGTAACGAACTCCGATGCAGGATTGGCTTAGCAGGGTGGCCTGCTTGAGCTTGTTTGCGGTGAGATTTTAACCGGGTGAGGAAGTGGGAGGGCGCGGGGGAGGACACAATAGTGGTGCAGTGTTATTGTTAGTGAAAACCTCAGGTACGACAGAGAAACAATGCGGAGTGTGACAGGAATCAAATTTGTGAACAGGCTTTGGCATTGTATGCTGCGGCGAGGGCTAGAGTTCAACTGTCAATTGTTGTGACAAGGGATCACAGTGTTCTGTGAAGGAGGAAATATCAAGCGTAGATGTCAGTAAGGCTTCGCACGCTAAACGGAGGTCAATTTGTGGAGCAAATGGCACGTTTGTGGGGAACTTAGTGACGTTGTCCTGTGCTAAGGGCTCATTACGATGGTCTGTGGGGTATTTTTCAAAAGTCTTAACATCATTTGATCGAGCTGTGACCAAAGCGAATATTAAAGGGTGGTCACATCCAGTAAATGAACCAAAACCCACAAACTCCTTCCAACATGACTCCGAAGAAAACGTCACAATAATCCAAGGAAGTGGAATGCCGACATTCTGAATATTTTACAACTGTCACGACGTGGAAAAGCAAGATATTTCGGTGTATCATCGGGCACTTGTTCCCCGCTTGCCTCTTTTGTACGCGTGGGATCCCCTTTTCCTAAAACTCAAGCCACAGCTTGTTTTGTGACTGAAATCATTTATTCATTCCCTGAACGTCCCGCAAAACGGTTTATTTTCATTCCCATCATCATAACATACGGAAATCCTCCTCCCCCACAATCGGGGCGTATACGTAACATTTTTTCATGGTCTCTAATCCGTTGCTCCCGTCATCTCCATTAATAACGTTTACGTTGCATTTCCTCGAGGGAAAGCATGTTCTGCGGACAACCGGATATCGTTACAGAAGCTCATTGGCTGCGATATAAAATAATTTCAATGTGAAACTTTTAATTGAAGCTTAGACCGTTGCTGATGTGGGAAGATAAAGTGCCGGGGAGTTGTCATCTTTAATTAAAACTACACTCGCACGACGTGTGGCTTGAAAGGGTACAGCGAAAGTTTCAAAGCACCCCCAAGCACCGTTTAAGGAACATGTTATGGTTTAAGTTATCTTCCAGTTGACAGAGCTACAGACCCTGAAGGAGCTGTTCTAGGTTTGTGTTTTTTGGATTTACAACTGAAGCCCTTGGTAAAATTCTTCGTTCTGAATTATGTTGCCTAAGAAACCAACCCAAAGAAATGTATAAAGTGAATAAACTACAGAAATTTTGTAAGAATTTACGAAAGTGGCAAATGAGGTATTCAAGCTAGCATAAGGTCTTCCACTTGATTATGTGGTAAGCAGTGAGAAAAAGGAAACTGTTCTCGGTTTGGCGCAGAAGTATCTATTCACGCAACAAGATCTCTCAAAAATAAACCTCGGTTGGACACATTGAGTTAGTAAGGGCCTCCTTACCTCTACGACGTCATGATTTCTTATTTCCTGCGGCCCAAATTCGAAGAGTTCCTTGACGTAGGCAGTATTTGTCAAAAATCATTCAGAAGTTCTGCTTTGCATATTACCAGGTTATAATGAGAAACAGGTTCTAGCGAGCAGCAGGTTCTATAGAAAAGCAGTTTCTATCGAGAAGCACTTTTGAAGCACTTGTGATCGAGCACTTGTGACCGAGAAGCGGGTTCTCTCGGTTAGCAGTTTCTACCGAGAAGCCGTTTCTGGAAGTCGCAGATCTCAGCGAGTGGCAGAATCTATCGATCCAGCGAGTAGCACATACTAGCGAGTACCAGTTTTTAGCAGTTTCTATAGAAAAGCAGTTTCTATCGAGAAGCACTTTTGACCGAGAAGCACTTGTGACCGAGAAGCGGGTTCTCTCGGTTAGCAGTTTCTACCGAGAAGCCGTTTCTGGAAGTCGCAGATCTCAGCGAGTGGCAGAATCTATCGATCCAGCGAGTAGCACATACTAGCGAGTACCAGTTTTTAGCGAGTAGCCTGCTCTAACGATTAACAAATTCTAGCAAGAAGCATGTACTTCCGAGACGAAATTTCTAGCGATAAGCAGGTTGTACCGAGAAGTAGGCTCTAGCCAGTCGCAGTTTTTATAGAGTAAAAAACTGTCAAGTATCAAATTCTAGCGAGTAGCAGGTTTAAGGTGTGGCCGCCATGGCGTAGTGGGTGCAGTGCGATGCTCAGTCGCCGAAGTGACTTGGTTCGATTCCCGTCTGAACAACTCGAATTTTTCACGGCACCACCTCTTTCGAGCTGCTGACAGCACTCAAAGAGTAACAACTGTCTAAGAAAGCCTCTCAAACTTCGCCGTACGGAGTCGGCAGGAAACTGTAGGTCCCTTCTACTCGTGAGAGAACAGCAGCGCGCACAACACGAGTAGTTGATGAGCAAGCTAGGCCCTGGCGCCTCTGTGGAATGTCGCGCCAACAATTATTATTATTAGCAGGTTCAGTACGTTCTATTGAGGAGGTTCAGTTCGCATCCCAAACTGCCCTCAAATTACAGGTTGGACTCGATGGAAATTTTTTTTATCCGACGAGGGCCAACTTAGGCATCCAGATGAATTGGGAAACACACAGCAAAACACAAGGACACAAGGAGCAGAAGCTCTTTCGCTCAATTGCAGCTTCAGTTCTTTTATACAGAGCACAGGTGTGGGGATACAGTTCCTTTGATGAAGTTGAAAGATTTCTTCGACACTTCTTAAAACGAATATTCCGTTTGCCGAATAATAATAATTGTTGGCGCTACAGTCCACAGAGGGACCAGGGCCTAGCTTGCTCATCAACTACTCGTGTTGTGCGCGCTACTGTTCTCTCATGAGTAGAAGGGACCTACAGTTTTTTGCCGACTCCGACCGGCGAAATTTGAGAAGCTTTCTTAGACAGTTATTACTCTTTGAGTGTTGTCAGCAGCTCGAAAGAGGTGGTGCCGTGAAATATTTGAAAAATTGGTGTTGAACTGGGAGTCGAACCTAGACCCTTCGGCGTGTGAGCGTCGCACTCTACCCACTACGCCGCGGCGACCACCGTTTGCAAAGTGCTACGTCTAATTATATACTGCATTTAGAGACCTATGCTCCACCTATGTTCTTGGAAACATTGAGACGTCATTTTGCTTATATAGTAAAAGTTATGGCAATGAGTGACGATAGACTACCGAAAGTAGTACTCAAGAATGTAATTAGGAAGAGAACAAGTTTCTTTCGAGAATGGGAACGCCTTGCATCAGATTGTAGAGTAACCTTAAGGATAACACCTGATAAACACTCTGAACATCTTAGAGCACATCTCAAAGTTCTATTGGAAAAACTAGGTCGAAATATGCATGATATATTTAGGACGGATGCACAGTCCTCCCTATATAGGACATATTACAGTAAACTGAAATACGACCTAGAAGACAAAACTTACTTTTTAAATTGCAACTCAATAGAAAAAATTAACACCGTTTTCAAACTCAGAAGAGGGCTACCCAGCCTGAATTTCGTTCCACACCGTCCAGAGCTACCTATCTTGTGTAATCTTTGCAATATGAAGATACGAAAAGATGTATTTCCCTTCCTTGCAGTATGTCCAATCTTAAAAGAAATTCGAGTGAGATTCTTTAATTCGTATATCTTGGAAATTGATGAAACAATTGAAATCTTAAATAGGGTCCGAGGGTGGGATTTACCTTACAACTACTGCACAAATGCAATTCCTTATAGAAAACGTATAGTTGAAGAAGATTTTTAATTTTTATTGTATAAATTCTTTGTTTTCTTTTAAAAGTAAAAACATAAATAAAAAAAATAAGAAAATAAGAAATATTGTCAGTTTGCCATAGGCCATAGGCCAAACCAAAATAGACTTAGATTATATATTTAATGTAAATCGAAATAGAAGTGATACTACTATTACTACACACGGACACCCTAGAAATTAGCAGAATAAGCAGAATGGAAAACTGCAGAGCGCAGAGCTAGCCTGTCTGTAGAATCAGCCATTTTATTAGTTTTCAATTGTGGCCTCGTTTCTAAGGCACAGTACAGTTTTACATTTAGACTCGAAAAGCCGACGCAAGGTGGGATAGCTTGTCCTTTCTTTTTCCATATTCAACGTTGAACAAAAGAAAAACAATACGAACCGAACATCGCTCGTATTAATGCAAATCTCGGATGGCTCAGACTACCCCGGTGACAGAGCACTTTCTTACAGAGAACGGTTTTTCTACTGCAAGTGACAATAGAATAAGCTTACTGCTGAACCAGAAACAGTGGAAAGTTGGCTGTCCAGGGCTAACTTACAAAAGATACGGAAATTATTTAAGTAGTAAACAAAAACAAAAAAATATAGGCAGAAGGAGCTGCTTACTTGAATTTCAGGCGGAAGGTCAAGAGCTTCAGTACACACTTGGTTGAAAATTTGGCGTAATTAGAATTGGGTTTCGTAGCAAAGCTTACATTCGGATTTTGTTTAGATGTGCAATCTCTTATATAGTCCAGCGGAATAACTGCAACATATGTATTTCGAAGTAATGGCTTAACTTGGGTTACCTGTAGCAAATGAAAAACGAAACCCTTTGTGAGTAGGTGTAGTTCGCATTTACCTGATTTAGAAACTGTGTAACCTTGCAGACTTAATCCGGCAATAAATCTTCACAGAAGCGGTTTCAAATGGCGTTCAAATTTCAGCACCTTGTCAGGGACAGTTTTGTAAGGTCAAACAAGACCAAGTTCGACAAAATATGTTCTCGTGATTCCGACATCTTTACATGTAAACTTTTAATTTTCTGGTAGTTAAGAACTTCGTGGACCAGGGCTTCGCACTGTATACGGGGAATGTGTTAAGCACGAAATTAAGCGTGGAGTCACTCTTGCGGGTTAATAATAATTGTTGGCGCTACAGTCCAAAGGGGGACCAGGGCCTAGCTTGCTCATCAACTACTCGTGTTGTGCGCGCTACTGTTCTCTCACGAGTAGAAGGGACCTATAGTTTTTTGCCGACTCCGACCGGCGAAATTTGAGAAGCTTTCTTAGACAGTTATTACTCTTTGAGTGTTGTCAGCAGCTCGAAAGAGGTGGTGCCGTGAAATATTAGAAAAATTGGTGTTGAACTGGGAGTCGAACCTAGACCCTTCGGCGTGTGAGCGTCGCACTCTACCCACTACGCCACGGCGACCACACACTCTTGCGGGTTGCTTTTGCTTTAATGTCATGAGTCGATTGATAAACAAAGTTCTCTTCCTTGCTTTCTTAGAAAATGTCTTAATATCTCCGACTCTGCTTTCTGGCGCAGAAGTTTAAAAGTTAATGAGGAAAATTCTTCGTTCGATTTCTGATCTTTCATTAGAATTAATTGCATCTGTGGAGAAGATTCAACGACAGACTCTACAGACCTTGCGGAAGTACGCACCTAGGCAAGTTTCTACGGATACAACTCTTAGAATGACTGGTTCATGTTGAGCGGATGAACACCACTGCTCCGGCCCAAAAAGTATTTCAATTCGACCCATTTGCACGAGGCAATGAAGAACGACCATGCCTTGAAAGGCACCTTAGCCAGATAAGAGTACAAAACTGACGCAGCGAATCTTATCTCGGGAAACATGTTTTTGGAAGCCCAAGTTTAGGAACGGCATCGAAAGATGAATATGTATAACAAACTGCAGAGCTACATACATTCTGTATTAAATAAGTGGATTAAACTTATCAGATGAGGCAAGAGTCCAAAGGCAATCTCTATCAAAATTCTTCGGGAAAAACCGGTGTTTTGCGTACTTTTGCTTCCTTACAAGTGGAAGGAATTATGGGTTTCAGGAATGTGAATTAGAAAATTTGAGAAGCTTACAGACAAACAGTACTTTTCGAATGTAGTCAAATATGGTTCCATGAAAAAAATGCAAGGCATTCAAGAGTGTCACACTTTACCCACTATGCCACGGCGGCCATACACAATCACAGCAGATAAACCAAAATTCGTCACAAATTTTGTGTCACGTTGTTTAAGTCAAAGCCCTGTAATTTATGCCAAAACCACCTTCAATACATTTCCGAGGATAGAGCGGGAAAAAAATTATCTCGTAAAATCTGTACAAAATAATTTTTTTGGCAAAAGCATTTTACATGCAAATAAACTTGGTTTGGCGTCTTCCCAGATCTGGTTAAAGGTCTACAAGATTAGTAAAATTTAGGGACACCTTCAAGATAAGCATTTTTCAGAATAGCAAGTTTTACAGAGAAGCAGTTTCAAGCGAGTAGAAGGTTCCGGCAAGTGGCAGGTTCTAGCGAGTAGAGGGTTCTAGCGAGTAGCAGGTTCCACCGAGCAGCAGGTTTCACCGAGCAGCAGGTTCCACCGCGCAGCAGGTTCCACCGCGCAGCAGGTTCCACCGAGCAGCAGGCTCCACCGAGCAGCAGGTTCCATCGAACAGCAGTATCTAACGAGAAGCGGAATCTAGCGAGTATCAGGTGCTGGCGTGTGACAGGTCCTAGTGAGTAACAGGTTCATAAGAGTGACAGGTTCCAGAAGCAGTTCCTTCCGAGAAGCGTGCTCTGGCGAGTAGCAGGTTTTAGTGAGTAGCGGTTTCTAGTGAGTACCAGGTTCTAGCGAGTAGCAGGTTCTAGCGAGTAGCAGGTTCCACCGAAAAGCAGTTTCTATCGAGAAGCGGGTTCTGGTGAGAAGCAAGTTTTAGTGAGTAGCGGCTTCTAGTGAGTACCAGGTTCTAATGAGTAGCGGTTTCTAGTGAGTACCAGGTTCTAGCGAGTAACAGGTTCTAGCGAGTAGCAGGTTCTAGCGAGTAGCAGGCTCTAGCGAGTAGCAGGTTCTAGCGAGCAGCAGGTTCTAGCGAGTAGCAGGTTCCACCGAAAAGCAGTTCCTATCGAGAAGCGGGTTCTGGTGAGTAGCAGGTTTTAGTGAATAGAATAACAAGTTCTAGCGAGTAGAATGTTCTAGCGAGTAGCAGGTTCCATCGAAAAGCAGTTCCTTTCGAGAAGCGGGTTCTGGTGAGTAGCATATATTAGCGAGTAGAGAGTAGAGAGTAGCGGGTTCTAGTGAGTACCAGGTTCTAGCGAGTAGCAGGTTCTAGCGAGTAGCAGGTTCCATCAAGAAACAGTTCCTTCCGAGAAGCAGGTTTTTGTAAGTAGCAGGTTCCACCAAAAATCAGTTCCTTCCGAGAAGCGGGTTCAAGTGAGTACCCGGTTCTAGCGAGTAGCAGGTTGTAGCAACTACTATTTTCTAGTAAGTATCCGGTTCTAAAGATTATCAGGTTCTAGCAAGTAGCAACTTCTGCGGAGACGCATTTTCTAGCAATTAGTAGGTTCTACCGAGAAGTAAGCTCTAGCGAGTAGCACTTTCTATCGAGTATCAGGTTCTAGTGAGTAGCATATATTAGCGAGTAGCATGCGGTAGCGAGTATGCATAATCTAGGTTCAGTTCACAACCCAATCTGTCCTTAGTTCGACAGGAAATCCAATTCAAATGCTTAACCCTTTGAGTCTCTAACTGAATAGAGAAAAAACCGAACTGCTGATTTATTCTCGTCAAAAATTAATGTTCAAATTTTTTGTGTACTAAATTTATATGATTTGGAAAATTCGTAAAGAGAAATTTAATCAAATAAGGACGTGAATCAGTTGCCGATTGTCCAGAGAACGTGACGTTTTGTTGCAGAAATTGTCCCGAAATCGTTTTCAAGTTAGAAACAAAACAGTTTCAGTACATATTTAGCCAAAAAACGTACATATAACCTAATTTGGCCGAAAATTGCTTCAAATTTTGGACTGGACTTAAGTTCTAAGAAACTTCCCCTTCAAGACGACAATCTAGTCACGAGGAAGCTTTTGATGCCAGCCGTCATTGCCTTACCCTTGTCCAATTAAATTTGTGAAGTACCCCGAAGATGCACCACTTAGCGTGACACTATTCCAATTAAACGATGCCAAGGTTGCGCAACTATTTGCCCGACAATTCACCTCACCATTGATAGGGGATCGCTATAAAAACCCGAATCACTCAAACAATCCACATCAGTTAGACTTCAAACAAAATGCAGTTGCTCGCGTTTATCAGTGTCTGCCTTTTGCTGGCCACCATCCGAGTTGACGGTCGACCTGCCAACAGCACACTCCCGTCGGAGTCTTTCGCTAGGATTGTTGCAAACATAACTGCATCGCAACTTGAGTTTTTCGAAAATCCAACCAGCACCGAAATCCTAAGTTGCAAGCTTTTGGGTCTGGAGACTGCTGCTGATCTCCTTGGCATCCCGCCACCTGGTCCGCTCATCCTTAATTACAGAAAAATTTACGAACATGTCCTTAAGTCCTCATTGTATGTCGAGGAGAGTGTCAAGTACTTGCGGCAGTACATAATCAACCGGATAGATCTGCTGAGGGGTGAGCATTCACAGCAGACAATGGAAGACAGCGAAGTCGACAGGATCATTGAAGAGTTTAGCGATGAGGTTGCCAAAAAGATCTCAAGTATTTTTGAGAAGAAGCAAGCAGAGCTGTTAAATGCGACACAAGAATTCGACGAGATAGCCGCCAGACTCCTGAAGCCCCTCGATGAACTTGCGGCGAAGATCGACGAGTGCATGCTGATTCCATGGACTGAGACTAGAAAGTTTTTCCGGTGCCATGCCGACAGAAGGTCGATTATGGCGGGAATGATGGACGACTCTCGGGCTCTCCGCAGCATCCTTGAATCAGGACAGTTGAGCAGCTTTGAAAACATGGACTTCTCCGAGGTGAACTCCATGTTCCAGGATGTCAGTGATACACTTAGACGCCACAATGTGAATTTTTAAATAAAATTTGATTGCTCTGCTGTTTCCTCTGGAATTCTCGATGTTTTTTCTTCTTCAAATTGGGAGGATTAAACGACACGTTCATTTAATCTCCATTTCCTCAAAATAGCCGGCTGTGTCCTTTCATTTTTCTGCCCTTAGTGCTTTTCGGGACACACTTGTGCTTGGCCGGAAAAAGCAACGCATTCCTAAGAGGATAAGCCTACCCACGATGTCATTTCGGATTCTCGAAGATCCTGTACATTTCCGTTTGTCCTCCCTGCTCTCCTTCCTTAAAGCAACCGAACCAAAACTGACGGTGACGAGACTGCCGAGAGACTTTAGCGCTTCACCGCATGTCGGCGCGAGCTGATGTGTCAAAGCTCTTCCGAGTGACTGATATTCCGCTTCACTTGCTTCCATTTGTCTTTGAAGGAAGGACTGACATCACGGGAGGGGTGTGTGCTTTAATTTTTTTAATGAACCGCAGCGGTAAAATCAATACCGTCTTCATGTGTTCTCCCTCGGATTGTAATGAATTTTTGAAGATACACAACGAAAGCCGCTCTGCCTAGGCATCCTGGAAATGCGTGTTGGGTTTTGATAAAACAGAAAAAACAGACCTCTCCCGCCTTACAGCGATTAACAGAGTCAGAAAAAAAAAAACAGTTCGAGGACTCCGCGTTGTCGTAGTCAAGAGGATCCACTTTTATTATGCAAATTTCTTTCGGAAGATTAAATTTTCAATGAGTTTGTGGGCAGGCAGCACTTTGTCGGGAAAATGTTCAATTGATTGGAAATTCATTTGGTGGCTCAGTGAACGGTGGCTGGAGGACATGAAGTGTATCGTGTCGCCATCGGTGGATGCTGACAAATGGGCATGGATTTAAGTGATAGCAGAGGCTTGAATTTGTGTCGAAGTGAATTGATAAGTAATCGGCGATAATTTGGTTGTTTTTTGTGTAAGCGGTTTGGGGTAGGGTTTCGAACGTAATGATGTGTCTTTCGATTGACAATGGTTTGGTGCCTATAAGCTCGAAAGGGGAATGAGGTTGAACGCACAACGAAGAGCGATCTGACTTATGCGCCTAGCAGCAGTGGTTATGTGGGGTGCTCTGTCGGGAAGGTTCAATGAACGCCGGGCGGTTGAGTCTTGAATACGTTTGCGTAAATGTATTAGCAAGCGTTGACATCAGTGTTGGAAGGTGTCCTCGTTTCCAGCGGACAGACATTTCTTTGTCCAACAGGCAGGGAAGAAACCTTCAACATCAACATTTAGCCAAAGGCAACAATTTCTGGCATGAACAGGGTGAGATTGACCCTCGGGGATCTTCATTCACGAGGATCGCGTTGGCAATGTTTTACACCTCAGATGGAATGAAGCCAATTTCTGTAAAGGAGCTTAAAGCTTAAAGTGGAATACCTCAAGGAGGTGCTCTCTCGCCTCTACTTTTTTGAAAAAAACGGTTGGCGTTGTATTTTCTTGGAAGCAAAATTTGAGTTTGATTAAAGTTTCGTCCTGTCATGTGAATCGGTGAAAAAATGAATGGCCACCTGATGCTTTGTTATTTTTACACTAACAGCAGCTGTGTGCTCTTATCTCCCTGTCTATCGTTAGGTCGAAAAGTTGCTTGGAATTTGTTTCAAATTACAAACGAATTGAATTACTTTGTGCCTTAAGAACGTGTGGAAATATTGATAATACAACTAAGTGAGTGTAAGTGCCCTCATTTCTCAACTGAAATGAATCGCCAACAATGACATCCCCTATTTCTTTGTTTGGCTCTACAGTTCAACAAGAGGTAGATCTATGATTCAACTAACAATAGTCATTCTACCTAGAACAATCTTTCACAACCCGCATACAGTAGGGCCCAGCAAATTGGTTTAAGTCCCTCTTTTCTTGTGTGCACCACCTTAGCCTTCCCCATCCTCTGTTGTCCCAATGGCTCTTCGGACAGGAGAAATGGTGTCCATATACTCGACATACTCTAGCCATCTTGAGCGTTATCTTCGAAGACGCTTGACCAGTCGCATGTCACTGTACAGTTCATAGTCGTTAAATATTCTTCTCCAGATGCAACCGAAGCAGACAAGACCAAAAATCGTTTCTACTGTCCATTCTAAAGCTCTGTTCTAGAGAAGCGATGTTGTGCATCCTGCCATTCACTTTGTTTTGTCCTCATTCCCTAGCAGACCCTTTTTAGCTGCTTCCGCCTCAATGCCAGCAAATGGTCGTTTATTTGGTCGAATAATGAAATCAATGTTTTCCACGTCGCATGACAGCGCGTTGTGTTCTCTAAAACTGGTCTCGATGAATTTGGTGGAGCGGCGAAAATTTTTCATCGTACTCATTCAAAGTTTTCCGCCATTGTCCTCCTCCGTCGTGCTTCTCCATCGTCCTCCTCCGTCGTCCTCCTCCGTCGTCCTCCGCCATTGTCCTCCTCCGTCGTCCTCCTCCGTCGTCCTTCTCCATCGTCCTCCTCCGTCGTCCTCCGCCATTGTCCTCCTCCGTCGTCCTCCTCCGTCGTCCTCCTCCGTCGTCCTTCTCCATCGTCCTCCTCCGTCGTCCTCCTCCATCGTCCTCCTCCATCGTCCTCCTCCGTCGTCCTCCTCTATCGTTCTCCTCCGTCGTCTTCCTCCGTCATCCTCCTCCGTCGTCGTGCTCCGTCGTCGTGCTCCGTCGTCGTGCTCCGTCGTCTTCCTCCATCGTCCTCCTGGGTCTTCTTCCTCCGTCGTCCTCCTGCGTTGTCCTCCTGCGCCGTCCTCCTACATCGTCCTCCTTCGTCGCCTTCCTCTGTCGTTCTTCTCCGTCGTCTTAATCCGTCGTCTTCCGCCGTCGTCCTCCTTCGTCGTCCTTCTCCGTCACCTTCCTCCGTCGTCTTCCTCCGTCGTCTTCCTCCGTCGTCTTCCTCCGTCATCCTCCTTCGTCGTCGTGCTCCGTCGTCTTAATCCGTCGTCTTCCTCCAACGTCCTCCTGGGTCTTATTCCTCCGTCGTCCTCCTGCATTGTCCTCCTGCGTTTTCCCCCTGCGTCGTCCTCCTGCGTTGTCCTCCTCCATCCAGCGTTGTCTTCCTGCGTCGTCCTCCTCCGTCGCCTTCCTCTGTCGTTCTCCTCCGTCGTCTTACTCCGTCGTCTTCTTCGGTTGCCTTACTCACTTAAGATGGCTAGGCCATGTAGAACGTATGGACACCACTGCTACGGCCCCAAAAGTCTTTGAATCCGTGAGATTGTGACAACGCAACAGAGACAACGCAGCAGAGGGCGACCTAGACTAAAGCGGCGCACACAAGTGAAGAAGGACCTCAACTAACTTGGAGTGCGCACTTGGAGACAGCTGGCGAAAGGTCGTGCTGGCTGGAGAGTCATGTTGGCTGAGGCCCAGGTCCACCCCGGACTGTAGCGCCACAAGAAGAAGAAGAAGATTAGATGAACTAAAAGTGCCCGCATAGGGCCAGTAAGATCGTTCTTAATAATTATAAAATATAAGGTTGTCAAACATCTCGATAACTAGTTTAAGTATTTTTAAAGCTAGACTTAGAAAATTAGAAAAAGTGGAAAATAAAGAAATACATTTCAAAATCAAAAATAGTGCTATCCGCACATTTTTTATGATTGGCGAGCGCTAAGAGTATTATTTGGAAGCACGTGCCGAATTTGGGCGCCGTGGCGTAGTTGATAGAGTGAAACACTCACACGCAGAGAGCTTATGTTCAGTTCTCTCCTGAACACCTCGAATTTTTCACGGCACCAGCTCTTTTGAGCTGCTGACAAGACTCGAAAGGTAATACTGTCTGAGAAAAAAACTTTCAAACTTCGCCGTTCGGAGTCGGCAAAAGACTGTAGGTGCCTTTCACTCGTGAGAGAATATAAGCACGCATAGCACGAGTAGTTGAGAAGCAGGCTAGGTCCTGGTCCCCCTTTGGATTGACGCGCCATTCAATTATAATTACTACGTGTCGAATGAACAGAGGAATAAGGGAAAAACGTTGGTCGAAAATTTACTCTGTGCCTTTCAACAGTCAGAGATGACTCATAATGTTTTTGAGATGTGTTGGTGTTCTTTCAAGGTGATTAGGTGATGCGGAGTGCCTCCTCCACTACTTATAGTTTTTCTTTAGGACCACTTAAGAATGCGATCCCATTTCCTGACTTAAATTGAATGCTGATAAGATTGTGATTGGATTGATAAATACTCAAGTACACTCCATATAGTGTAGGAGACCGGAAGACTTTACTGAGATTGCTCCCACTCAGCTAAAGTCAAATCAAATGAATCCAAAAATAGCCAACTGGGTCGAAACTAAACACACGCACGCACACAATTTTCATTTCTAATCAAAACTCATCCAATTAAATTTGCGTTTCATTAACCCAAAAGCTTACACAGACGTCAGCAAGCGTCCGCTCTGGACCTGAACTCTGAACTCCGACGTTAATTAAAACGACCACACACCGGATTTTCAGGACACGAGCTTAAAGGGCCGCATAAACGACACGTAATCCAGGTTCCATTTTGGCCGTCCCGACCACACGCTAGCCGTCGCCAGGGATAAACACCCAATCTGTAGTCCGCAATTGAAATCCTGGATTTGTCTAAGCCCGTTAGCATAATTGATTCCCACTTTACAGCGTTCTTCCGAGGACGGCTGGTCACGTAATGGTTCAAAGTGCTGGCGAATCGGGCGGGCCTTCAAATCATTCAGCCGAGGCAGTAATTTTCCTGTTTGTCCCCGACAACGCAGCATCTGGGAACAATGGTTTATTGGCGGCGTGCACACAATTGTCCTTATCTTCAGTTGCGCTCTGTGCTCGGGCACACGCATATCGGACAGATGAGTGAAGGCAGTAATTACACGCCACTTGAGAAGGAGCTGCTTGTCGGTGCGGATATTGTCACAAGGATGTCACTTTGCCGCGAACAGCCGACTGAACTTTTAATGAACCCTTCACGACCAAAGCAGCAGCTAACTTTTTCCCAGGGGGTTGCGGAGGACTGAGAAACTTTATTATCAAACAAAACAGCAGCCACGCCGCAGGACACGCTCTAGTCGGGTTTCCTCTCCGGCCTTCATTCACTCCCACGCTCATCAGGACAATGGGGGGACGAACGCATGTTGTTCGGTTGGCTTTACGGTCATCCCGGCCGAATCGAAGTGACATCTCTGACATCTCCTAGGGGACAGCAGCAGCACGCTGCTACGCTACGACCGACCGACATGTGTGTCTGGGCGGATGAGGATTCGGTCGGTGTTTGATGTCAAACAATTAAGTGAAGTTCTTTTTCGAGCCTAGGTCTGGTTACACTCAAAACTTCGACGTGTGTTCCGATTTTTGCGTCCCTAGTGGGAGGCGGGAAATTCGATTTCCGTCACGGTCATAGTTCTGTTGACAGTTTGAAGGATGTCATTGCTGAAGGGAAGCGGAGATGAAGGAGTGAGGAGAGGTTTTTCTTCAATTTTTTTTTTGGCGCCAAGGAAATTCCTTTGGACAGAGAGCCCTTAGCGAATGGGACAAAAATTGATGGATTAGGGGCTGTAAGCCGGGCTAATGTGGTCATCTAATGGACCGAAGGATTGGGTGATGACGAAAATAAATGCGTTTCATGGAACTACTTCCTGTTTCCAATGCCGAGGAGTGGGGGAGTGTGATTAATTGATTTCATTCTTTGTCGATATGGTGAAGTGGGGCCGAGGAATACAATCCCACGCAGAAGGTTTGTCAATTAACCACGCGGACTGGTTGAGGTCATTACTTTGATGAGGGTCATAGAAGGGAAAAAACGTTTTGAATTGGTAGACGGATTTGCGGGGGCGGTCTGCAGATTTTATGACGCCATCAAAGCGGGCGTTTTGCGATTGCAGTTCCGCTGATTGGACCGCAACCACACACTGAAACGTGACGAAAAAAGCGCGAAATACACGTCAAAGGAATTCAATACAAAGTTGAGTGTATATCTCACCACCCCTATGAAACTGAGGACTGCTTCAAGTAACTTTTTCACAATCTCCACATCTGTTTAAAATCAATCGAAGGAAAGCAAGTGCTCTGTCAAACAAGCTTATGGCTTGATTTAATTTGCCTCCCTCAACCGTCCCAAGGGAGCCTCTGTCCTACGGACTGAAACTGAAAAACGGAGCTCCTGGTAACAGAAATTGGGCAGAGGATGTTTATGAATAAATGATTTTTTATCAATAACTCCCCGGGGCATCAGGGCCGTGTTTTGTAGTCAGTGACGAGGGTTCCCTGAAATTACTTAAGTCGACAATGAAATATGTTTGCGCTGACAATTGTTGGACTGAAGGTTCAATGAAACAAAACGATACTCTCAAGAATCCATTGGAAGGGAGTTTTTATGAAAACTAGAGTTTGTAACGCATCACGCTGTGAATACCAGGCAAACCGCTATAAAGTGAGCGCCACGATACAAATGTCTCGATAGGGAACATTTGTTGGGAACGAGCCCTTATTGGTTTTTTGTTTGTTTGCTATGACATCTGTGAAAAATATTTAGTATGCATCAAGTGTTTGAACAGACAACATCATATTTTTTCATCGTTTTAAAAATGTCGAATTTTGTACCAAAAAGTGATGATTTGCGGAATGCATAAACTTTTTGTTTTCATTTGAAGAAAAGTGCTGCAGAGTCGCATCGAATGCTTGTCGAGGCATATGGTGATCATGCTCTATCAGAAGCAACATGCAAAAGACGGTTTCAACGGTTCAGAAATAATGATTTTGATGTGAGAAATGAAGAACGTGGAAGACCCCCAAAAAAGTTTGAAGACTTCGAGTTGCAAACAATATTGGATGGAGATGACACTTTGAGTCGAAATCAAATGGCAGCAATGTTAAATGTTGCACAACAAACAATTTCTGACAGTTTAAAAGCTACGGGAAAGATCCAAAAGTGTGGAAAATGGGTGCCACATGAATTGAATGAAAGACAAATGGAAAACGGAAAAAACACTTGTGAAATTTTGCTTCAAAGACACGAAAGAAAGTCGGTTTTGCATCGGATTGTTACTGGCGATGAAAAATTTTAAGAATCCTAAACAGAAATAATCATGGGTTGATCTGGGACAACTGGTCGCCGTGGCGCAGTGGGTAGAGTGCGACGCTCACACGCCGAAGGGTCTAGGTTCGACTCCCAGCTCAACACCAATTTTTCTATTTTTTTACGGCACCACCTCTTTCGACCCGCTGACAACACTCAAAGAGTAATAACTGTTTACAAAAGCTTCTCAAATATCGCCGTTCGGAGTCGGCAAAAAACTGTAGGTCCCTTCTACTCGTGAGAGAACAGTAGCGCGCACAAGACGGGTAGTTGATGAGCAAGCTAGGCCCTGGTCCCCCATTGGACTGTAGCGCCAACAATTGTTATTATTATTAATTAATCTGGGACAACCATCAACATCGACTCCAAAACCAGATCGATTCGACAAGAAGACAATGCTGTGTGTTTGGTGGGACCAGAAAGGTGTGCTATACCACGAGCTCCTAAAACCTAGTGAAACCGTTAATACTGATCGCTACCGACAACAAATGATCAATTTGAATCATGCATTGATCGAGAAGCGACCAGAACGGGCCAGAAGACACGGCAAGGTAATTTTGCTCCATGACAATGCAACTGCACACAAAGCAAAACCTGTTCAGGATACAATCAAAACACTTGGCTGGGAGCAGCTACCCCACCCGCCGTTTTCACCAGACTTGGCTCCTTCCTACCATTTGTTTTCATCGATGGGACAAGCATTGGCTGAACAGCACTTTGATTCCTACGAGGAGGTCGAAAATTGTGTGTCTGATTGGTTTGCTTTAAAAGACGAACAATTTTATTGGCGTGGTATTCACAAATTGCCACAAAGGTGGTCAAAATGTGCAGAAAACAATGGAAAATATTTTAAATAAAATGTGTTTACTTTCCCATTAATAATGAGTGAGGCCGCCGTGGCGTAGTGGGTAGAGTGCGTCGCTCACACGCCAAAGGGTCTAGGTTAGATTCCCAGTTCAGCACCAATTTTTCGAATTTTTCACGGCACCACCTCTTTCGAGCTGCTGACAACACTCAAAGAGTTATAACTGTCTAAGAAAGCTTCTCAAACTTCGCCGTTCTGAGTCGGCAAAAATCTGCAGGTCCCTTCTACTCGTGAGAGAACAATAGCGCGCACAACACGAACAGTTGATGAGCAAGCTAGGCCCTGGTCCCCCCTTTGGACTGTAGCGCCAACAATTATTATTAAGCCCAATTTGAACACAGAAATTCGAATGAGGCGTCAAGATATAACCCCATCCATGTCCTAGAACAGGTCGACTGGCTCCGATTGCGAAAGGTCTGAATGAACCTCTCAACAGATTCCCAACATTTAAATTTAAATCCTCAAAACGTTTGTAATTTTGTTGTGGAATTTTGCAACAGCAGCGAGGCCGACGATGCTCGACAACAAAGTAGAAGAACTTTTCACGCGTGACTGTGCCTCAGAGAACATACAAAATTCATGAACTGTCTCATGTCCTTGCACCCAGCAGTCTGCAATGAATCCGAATAAACATTCCCTCACAGTAAACAAGCATTTCACTGACCCTGACACACTGACATCTTTCGGTCTGCGTGAAATGACTGCGGCAACATTTTTCCCCGAAGAGCCCGCGAACAGCTAGCAGAAGATATAACCGCCATCAGGATCTAAGCATTCTTTGAGAATCGCCCCCAATTTAAGGTCACCCCCAAGGGCGTGAATGACTTACCATATTCCTCCCCGCTCCAAGTTCTCTGCCATAGACAAGAGGATACAATTTAATAAGCAGATCCTCTGCCTCGGCGGAAAAATCAAAAAACACAATTTTATCTTGCTGTCCCCGTCGGTGGATTAATTAAAAAAGTTTAACGCTCCCCGCAATCACACACACGCACACTCCAGGACCAACAAAACCGCAAACCATTCCTTCTGGCCTGGGGACGTTGAGGTTGTTCGACGAAAAAATTAGATATGGGTACGTTAGCGTGTTCAAAAGCGCAGATCAGACGCGCGCTCCGCACTTAGATGAGTGGGCAGTTCTTTCGTTTGATAGGAAATAGGCTCCGGTTCTGGGGCGACGTGGGCGAGGACCATTTTAAGCGGGGGAAGTTAATTAGAACTATTTTGAGGTTGGCTGTAAATTACATGCCTCCGAGGGTGTGACTAGGGTTACGCGACCTGCTAGGTGCACATCAAAATATTTGCGTCGCTGATTTATTAGGTTGGTGGCTTGAAGAGAGGAGATTTGTTTTTCACGTTTCCCGTGATTTTTATGTGGGCTATTAAAGCAATCAGGCAGAAGCGTTAAGGTCGTTAAGGCTGAATGTTGGGTTTTTGTGGCAGAGTGGCCGTTGGGGGTAGAGCAAGCGTGGGGTTGATAAGCTTGTTAAGGGATTATTTTTTGTAATCGGTTTGAAGGGATTCAGATATATACAATTTTTAGATGAGCCTGAGCAGGCTGCCATCAGAAACAAATTTCACGCCAGTTTTATCGTTCACACAAAAGTTTTTTTAAAGCATTCAACTTTATTCCTGGTGGCAGGTGAATTTATGAAAAAACTGTTGATGTTGAAATGCACAACGAAACCCTTAATTCGTCAACGTTTCTGCTCCTCTCTAAAGACCTTCATTCCGGCGTCAAAAGAAATGTATTTATCTTGGAGATATATTATGCAATGAAAGGATTCAAAAGAGTGGACAAATTGGATTAGAAACTACCTTTCGAATTGTTCAATACAAGTCATTTTGGATGGGTTCAAGTCTGATATTCACCATATTAATGCTGGTGTTCCCCAGGGCTCAGCTTTGTCTCTGACACTCTTCCTCATTTTTATAAATGATCTCTTGTCTGCTACCTCTAATCCTATTCATTCCTTCGCTGATGACAGTACCCTCAGCTTTTCATATTCGTTCCCTGGCTCACGTCCCTCCACTTCGGCCATAGACTCAGAATGGCAGCGTATGTTAAGCACATTAAATTCCGACCTCGACAGCATAATCGATTGGGGGAACAAGAATAGAGTGGAATTTAATGCTTCCAAAAGCCAGTGCTGTCTACTGTCGTTAAAGCGATCACATAACAATCAGCCGTTATCCATGAACGGCACTTGCGTTGTTGAAATCGAAAGACTTTCCATCCTCGGTATATGTATCAACCCAACAATTAGTTGGAGCGATCAAATATTTGAGGTCGCCAAGACTGCTGCGAAATGTCTAGGCTTCCTTAACCGATGCAAGAAGTACTTCACTCCCTCTGATCTGGCTACAATATACAAGACCTACATACGCCCAAAATTTGAGTATAACGCTCCTATTTGGTCAGGTGCTTCTAAGACCTCCCTGCACCTGCTGGATAGAATTCAAAAGCGAGCGATAAAACTTATAGGTGACAGTAATATTGCGAAGTCGATTGACTCGTTAGAACACGGACGCAATGTTGCGTCGTTGTCACTCTTTTATCGCTATTTCAACAAGAAATGCTCAGATGAATTAGCCAGTTGCATTCCTCCCCTTCAAGAATTCACCCGCAATACACGCCTCGCTAGGAATGCCCACCAATTCACCCTCAAGCCCTCTTTCGGACGTACAGTCAAATTCAGAGACTCGTTCTTAAGCCGCACTACACGAATCTGGAATTCTCTTCCCAGCTCGATTTTTCCTCCTCATTACAATCCACAGGCATTTAAAACCAATGTGCATCGGTACCTCCTCTCCCTCTCTTCCTCTATACCTTCGGCCCGTGCTGTCACCTGTTCCGGTCACTTAAGGGTACTCGCAAGCCCTTTTGCACGCGTCAATTATAATAAAAAAAAATTATGGAAGCCAGGGGTGCCTCACTGGACGCGAAGCGTTGCAAAACTGGAAAACTAAAAATTTGCGAAGCACTATATAAGGTTGAAATATTTTCCTTCCGTGGCACGGGAATTTTAAGAAGAACTGTTGATTCGAAATGCACAACGAAACCCTCAATTCGTCAGCGTTGCTGTTCCTCTCTAAAGACCTTCACTCCGGCGAAAAAAAGTCTTTTCCTTGGAGATATATAATTCAATAAAAGGATTCAAAGGAGTGGACAAACAATGGAAGCCAAGGGTGCTCCACTGGACGCGAAGCGTTGTAAAACTTGAAAAATCAGAATTTGCGAAGCACTATATGAGGTTCAAATATCTCCCTTCCGCTTTTTTGCTCTTCGTTCTATGCTTCATAAAAAGTGTTACCGTGATCGGATTTAGTTCAAATATGCGCCGTTGTGTTCAGTAATCTGTTTTCATCTAGACGGCAACTTCATAATACCCCACTCGAAGAAGCCCACTTCCTTATTTATGAAGAACTCGGGCAGCCACTTTTCACAAGTCTCTTTTGAGTTCAACTTCACATCACCAAGGGCATTCGCCATGGACAGGAACAGGTGATAGTCACTTGGCGCTATGTCCGGACTATATGGTGGATGCGATAAAACCTCCCATCCGAGCTCCCGTAGCTTCTGACGAGTCATCAACGAATTGTATGATCTGGCGTTGTCTTTGGAAAACTACACCCTTCCTGTTGGCCAATTCTGGACACTTCTGGTCGATCGCCAGCTTCATGCGGTCCAGTTGTTCGCAGTAGATGGTAGAATTAAGCGTCTGGCCATATGGGAGCAGCTCATACTGGATAATTCCCTCCCAATCCCACCAAACACACAGCAAAACACTTCTGGCCGTCAATCCTAGCTTGGCCACTGTTGGGACGATTCACCGGCCTTCAACCACAACTGTTTCCGCTTGATATTATTACCCACTTTTCGTCGCCAGTCACCATCCGCTTCAAAAATTGGTCGAATTCGTTCCGTTTCAGCAGCATTTCGTAGGCGTTGATTCGGTTCAGAAAGGTTTTTTGCGTCTAATCATGCGGCACCCAACATGAAGCTTTTTTTTGTATCCAGCCTTCTGTAGATGGTTTAAAATGGTTTGGTGACTAACTCGCATCTCCAGGGCGATGTTACGAGATGGCACATGTCAAGCTAACTCGATGATTTCTATGATTCGATCAATATTCGTCGTCACAGGTCTTCCCCCGGCTGACTTATTCATGGTGTCGTTTTCACCGGTTCTGAATCGTCGAAACCATTCGTCCGCAGTTCGAAGAGATACAGTACCATCCCTCAAAATACCATTAATCTCACGGAACGTTTCTCTAGCGGATTTGCATTTAACGAAGGAAAACTTTAAAATATCACGAATTCCGCCGTTAGTAAACTCCATGTTTTTTTTTGTGGTCGCCGTGGCGAAATGGCTAAAGTGCGACGCTCACACGCCGAAGGGTGTCGGTTCGATTCCCAGCTCAACACCAATTTTTCGAATTTTTCACGGCACCACCTCTTTCGAGCTGCTGACAACACTCAAAGAGTAATAACTGTCTAAGAAAGCTTCTCAAATTTCGCCGTTCGGAGTCGGCAAAAAACTGTAGGTCCCTTCTACTCGTGAGAGAACTCTAGCGCGCACAGCACGAGCAGTTGATGAGCAAGCTAGGCCCTGGTCCCCCTTCGGACTGTAGCGCCAACAATTATTATTATTAAACTCCATGTTTACACGTCTATAACTGTTGAACACAATGTCCAAACTAATCATGCATAGCGTCGTAGGTTATGGCAAGACCTTTCAAATGATGCCCAGTATTGCCAGATACTAGCGCGATCTGTAGCGCTTTGTACATAGCCGGAAAATTCAAAAGGCAAAAAGGCGGAAGGGAGATAGTTGACAACCTCAATAGGAAATTGTAGCTATGCTTGAGACTTAAAACATATTTCGCTGAAAACTGTGTTTTCAAGATTCCTGTCCTTTTTGAGGAACAGGCTCTTCGAGTTGGTCCAACAAACCTATAATGACAATTGTAGAGTGAATCAAGAAGGCACAGTTTTGACTGAGAGAAAGAGAGAAAGCGGGAGAGAGAAAGAAAGCGAAAGAGAGAGAAAGCGAGAGAGAGATAGAAAGCGAGAGAGAGAGAAAGGGAGAGAGACCGAGAAAGAGAGAGCGACAGAGAGAAAGAAGAATTGCCAGTTGGTTGTAATGAGAGGGAAAATTGAGCTGGGAGGAGCATTCCATTTACAACTGTTCTCCGACGTCATTATTAGACGCTTTGAATTGTCTTACACAAGGAATGTATGAACGCAAGGCTCAGTCTATTACAAAAAGGATAATGATTCAGTTCGTTGAGCTTATAAAATGTTTTCCAACATGAACTTGACAGCGTTTGTTTTAAGCAGAACGCAAACCATTTGACAATAATAGTAACAATAATTGGAGGGCGCTACAGTCCACAGGGGACCAGGGCCTAGCTTGCTCATTAACTACTCGTGTTGTGCGCGCTACTGTTCTCTCACGAGTAGAAGGGACGTACAGTGTTTTGCCGACTCCGAACGGCGACGTTTGAGAAGCTTTCTTAGAGCGTTCTCGAAAGAGCTGGTGCACGTATAGGAAGGAAGGTGTTCAGCCCGAGAATCGAACCTGTACCTTCTTCGTATGAGTGTCGCTCTCTGCTTACTATGCCCCGGCGACCACAGAATGGCTATGTTAAAAATTCAAAAAAAATTGTCCATCCATCATGTCACCTTCAAGGAGATGTAAGTAACGTAGCTTATCTGCGCTAAAGTCCGGAAAGCATTACAAATTGAAGAGAAATCTAAATTTCAAAGACAAAGTTTCACATAAAAGAAAATAACAAAAACAGACAAACTGACATAATAAGCCCATGGATCTATTCACTGCCTTCCTGCAATTCAACTTTGTGCTGTCCAAACTTCCGTTTGCTGCACAACTTCTGACACTTATTGTGGACATCCTTTGCAAGGCTCCTGACTTCCTAAAGAACCACTTTCTCTTCAACTTGCGGCTGTCGCCTTCATTGTTTTCGATATTTATTTCCTCAAGTAAATCACTGGACAATCATTCAAATGCCGCTTTCATGGTGCCCATCGTCGTCAACTCACACTTAAGAGATCCCCTTTACAAGCAACGAATGTCATCTGAATGCGCGCAATTCCCAAATATAAACACTCCATAAAGCAACTCGTGGCCGCCGGTTCTGACCAACAGGTGGTCAACCGCCACAAAGAAAAAGGAATTTGGCATAGACAAACTTTCAAATAAAGATAATCCTTTTGTATTCACGGCACTGGTGCCGGGGGACAAGAGACACAATTAATATTGCGAAACATTCCTGGGAAGACCTCTTTGAGGCAGCAAACCCACATTTCTTTTCTTTCAAATTCCTGGACTCAATGTTGACGTGCAATGCAATGCTTTCTCCTCACTTGGAATCAGTCCACCATGTCCTTCGCAGAAACTTGGAAGTACTACTGTCCCCCGCCGAAGAGAGCAATGATTGCCAAGGAAGGTGTTTCCATCTTTGCTGCTGTGGCAGCAGTCTTGAAACCGGACCCCGCGTAGACGAAGAAATTATTTTTGAATCCCACAGTATCGCATTTCATTCCGTTGTCGAGGGGAAACAACTGCACACAGGATTCTAAGAAAACCCATTTCAACTTTCTGTTCACATTAATTGTCGTTTTATAGAGAAAATGAGGCTAGAGATTATTGTTCTGACACCGTATCCTTCCGGATATTGAGCACCGTTTGATTCGCTTTGATTAGCGGGGTGCGGGTTTAATTGTTGGTGCGTCATCGCACCAGGAGGATAGCGGATGGATGACTTTCACATGTGCGGAAACCCCTGATCAACAGAATCAATTTGTTTGATCTTTCATTTGAAATCTCATTAATGTAAAACAAAGCGACGTGCAAAGGGTTTCGTTCTGTTAATGTTTTTTTTTGGTTTTTGCGAAAATGTAAATATTTCTATAACTTGAATGGACTAGGTGTCATATACATCCAGAATGTAATATACGGGATGAGATCTAGTTACAGGGTGTATAGCCTTTTACGAGCGGCGTTCAATATATTCTCGGTATCGGGGCGCAGCTCTGGTCGTATATAAATTGACTTATTTATCAGGTAATACTATTATTTAAGTGCATTCATGTATATATGCATACATACATTAAACAAAATCATAGTGGCAATTGAGACGATAATGGTGAAAATTGAGCATAATTAAATTTCTCACTAAGCAAGGAAAAAGTCAAGAAACTATTTCTAAAGAAATTGTGGCTGTTTTTCAGGGCTTGTTTACCTCCATTATCAACTGTGCAGAAGTGGCCAAGTGAGTTCAAGAGAGCCAGAGAGAGCATTGAAGACGAACCCGCTCCGGCGCCCCGGTTACTGCTTGTGAGGGAGAAAGCATCACAGAAGTGGAAAAACTTGTTCTTGGGGATGCCTGAATAAAGGTGAATATTATGGCAGAGATCACGAAGCTTTCAACTGGTACCATTCACACCATTCTTCATGACCATCTTAACCTTTTAAAGGTCAGTGCAAGGTGGATGCCACGGATGCTCACAGCGCCTCAGAAAAAAATATGAATCGCATGCTGTAGAGAGCTTTTGGAGATGTATAGTGAGAGCGCGGACGGCGTTATGGATGAAGTTGTTACTGGGGACGAAACATGAGTTCACCACTATGACACTGAAAGCAAACAAAAGTCCATGCAGTGGCATAAAAAAGGAGCGGAGCTCCCGAAGAAGTTCAAAGTCACTCCGTCTGCCGGGAAGCTCATGGCCACAGTTTTTTGGGACTCAAATGGAATCTAGCTCGAGTACAAAAAGAAAAGGTGAAACAATCAACGCCACATCCTACGCTAATTAAAAAGAAAAGAGGGGGTAAACTCGCAGCGGGTGCGTTGCTTCTTCATGACAACGCTCTTGTTCACACGGCACGAGTTTCCAAGGCTGCTGCGCGAGATTGGAGTTTCAAAGAAATCCAACACCCACCCTACAGTCCAGACCTTGACCTTAGTGATTATTTCCTGTTTCCGGATTTGAAAAAACGTTTTCGTGGAAAAGATATTCGGATGATGAAGAACTCAAGTCGGCAATAAATGGGTAGCTTGGAAAGAAAGAGAAAATTTAGTTTTTTGAGGGTTTAGAGGTTACATCTCAAGATGTAACAAATACATTGATTTTAGGGGAGAATATATTGAAAAATAAAAACAATTTAAATTGAATTCGCATGTTTCTTCATATCGATACCGAGAATATATTGAACGCCCCTCGTATATGCATGCGGTTGTCAACAATGAACGAACAACTTTTGCCTCTTAACCAGAGTGTCATTTTAATGCGTTCCTAAGTCTTCTAAAAGCTTCAATATCATATTTAGTCTTTAACAACCAATCACTTGTCTTTGGATTCAGAAGCAGTTGAATAATAGAGCCCTCTCTCGAATGACGAAGCTGCCTTTATTCAGCACTTTGACCATCCGTGTCCTGCTCTGAAGCATAGAAAAGCGGTTAATATACGTAGAAGTCCATTGATGTGTTTTCAGATTTTTAATCATGTTTGCGAGGTGGAGGTATTTGGAAGACAAAATTCAACGACGATTTCTATAGGGCTAGTGAACGAATGGGATGCTTCACATAACTAAGCCGTATAGTACGTTTAAACAACACTGTAACAATCCAAGTTATTTTCGAATCAGCGACTTTATTTGTTATCGCGCACTGAAGAACCAGAAATATGTTAACCAACAACGACATCAAAGGACTAAATTAATTGAGGTGACTAACAGGTCAGTTGAAACAATGTTCCAGTCCAAATCAAGAAACGCCTTATTTTGTTTAAATGATTTAAAAGAAGAACTTAAAAATTCAGGCTCATTTTTTTTTCAAATGGAGGCTTTTTCCATGTTATTTTAATAGTTGACTCGGAAATTATTACACAAAACACGGCTGTTTTTCAGTAGAAAGGTCTTGTTAACCACATCTCTGAGCAAGTTAGACGATAAATAATTTTATGAAAAAACTGTAATACTGTTATACTAGTTTTTCTTGGTTCAATTGAAGTATTGTTCTGATCTTTGGTTTGATATAAATGCGAGGAATTTTTCCCCTTTGGGTCGCCTAACAGATTTAAACTCGTTTCAACTAATACCTTAAATTTTTCTTGGAATAAAAACTTAAAAATAAATACGAAAGTGTAGGAGTGCTTGAGGGAAAGAGAAGCAATCACGAGTGTGGTGATCCGTTTATTAACCACAGCTTTTAAGTAAGCAGAGAATTTATGCCTTTCTGGCAATTTGTGAATACCACGCCAATAAAATTGTTCGTCTTTTACAGCAAAACAATCAGACACCCAATTTTCGACCTCCTCGTAGGAATCAAAGTGCTGCTCAGCCAATGCGTGTCCCATCGATGAAAATAAATGGTAGTCGGAAGGAGCCAAGTCTGGTGAATACGGCGGGTGGGGTAGCTGCTCCCAGCCAAGTGTTTTGATTGTATCCTGAACCGGTTTTGCTTTGTGTGCAGGTGCATTGTCATGCTTGCCGTGTCTTCTGGGTCTTCTGGCCCATTCTGGTCGTTTCTCGATCAATGCATGGTTCAAATTGAACATTTGTTGTCGGTAGTGATCAGTATTAACGGTTTCACAAGGTTTTAGGAGCTTGTGGTACAGCACACCTTTCTGGTCCCACCAAACACACAGCATTGTCTTCTTGCCGAATCGATCTGGTTTTGACGTCGATGTTGATGGTTGTCCCAGATTAATTAATAATAATAACAATTGTTGGTGCTACAGTCCAATGGGGGACCAGGGCCTAGCTTGCTCATCAACTACTCGTGTTGTGCGCGCTACTGTTCTCTCACGAGTAGAAGGGACCTACAGTTTTTTGCCGACTCCGAACGGCGATATTTGAGAAGCTTTTGTAGACAGTTATTACTCATTGAGTGTTGTCAGCAGGTCTAAAGAGGTTGTGCCGTGAAAAATTATAAAAATTGGTGTTGACCTGGGAGTCGAACCTAGACCCTTCGGCGTGTGAGCGTCGCACTCTACCCACTACGCCACGGCGACCACTTATCCCATATTAACCCTTGATTATTTCCGTTTAGGATTCTTAAAATAAATCCATTTTTCATCCCCAGTAACAATCCGATGCAAAACTGATTTTCTATAGTGTCTTTGAAGCAAAATTTCACAAGTGTTTTTAGGTTTTCCATCTGTCTTTCATTCAGTTCATGCGGCACCCATTTTCCACACTTTTGGATCTTTCCCATAGCTTTTAAACGGTCAGAAATTGTTTGTTGTGCAACATTTAACATTGCTGCCATTTGCTTTTGACTCAAAGTGTCATCTCCATCCAAAATCGTTTGCAACTCGACGTCTTCAAACTTTTTTGGTGGTCTTCCACGTTCTTCATTTCTCACATCAAAATCATTATTTCTGAACCGTTGAAACCATCTTTTGCATGTTGCTTCTGATAGAGCATGATCACCATATGCCTCGACAAGCATTCGATGCTACTCTGCAGCACTTTTCTTCAAATGAAAACAAAAAATTAATGCTTTCCGCAAATCATCACTTTCTGGTATAAAATTCGACATTTTTAACACGATGGAAAAATATGATGTTGTCTGTTCACCTACTTGATGTACACTAAATATTTTTCACAGATGTCATAGCAAACAAACAAAAAAGAAAATACGGGCTCGTTCACAACAAATGTTCCCTATCGAGACATTTGTACCTTGACGCACACTTTATACGGGTAGACCTGGTAATTGAAATAATATAGCGACATTTTATATTTCTATACATGAAGTATTAAAATGGTGCCAATGCCACTTCTATGAACTTAGCTATTTTTAAATATGTGGGTGGGGCGAGCCGTCAATGAGGCGTTTGCTGGCATTGAAGCGGAAGCGGCTAAAATGGGTCTTGCGGTAAATGAGGGCAAAACGAAGTACATGCTGTTATCAAGGAAGGACACACAACATCGACGTCTCGGACGGAGCGTCACACTAGGCAGCAGAAACTTCGAGGTAGTTAAGGACTTCGTCTACCTCGGCTCTGCGGTAAACAGGGACAACAACATCAGTACCGAAATCAAACGCAGAATCACTATTGCCAATCGCTGTTTCTTTGGGCTCAAGAGGCAATTGAGTAATAAAGCCCTCTCTCGAAGGACTAAACTAGCTTTATATAACAGCTTGATTATCCCCGTCCTACTATATGGCGCAGAATCTTGGACGTTAGCAAAGCGGATGAGGAAGCCCTTAGTCTTTTCGAGTGAAAAGTTTTGCGTGCGATTTTTGGTCCTGTTCGCGTTGATGGCATCTGGAGGAGAAGATTTAATGACGAACTCTATAGGCTGTACAGCGACATGCGCCTAGTTAAGCGTCTATGGATACAACGCTTAAGATGGCTAGGCCATGTAGAGCGTATGGACACCACTGCTCCGGCCCGAAAAGTCTTTGAATCCGTGCCATTGGGACAACGCAACAGAGGACGACCTAGACTGAAGTGGCGCACACAAGTGGAGAACGACCTCAACCAATTTGGAGTGCGCAACTGGAGACAGCTGGCGAAAGATCGTACTGGCTGGAGAGGCATGTTGGTTGAGGCCCAGGTCCACCCCGGACTGTAGGGGTGACCCGTTTCTATTTCAAATAGTTAGTTATAACAATTGTTGGCGCGACAGTCCACAGGGGGACCAGGGCCTAGCTTGCTCATCAACTACTCGTGTTGTGCGCGCTACTGTTCTCTCACGAGTAGAAGGGACCTACAGTTTTTTGCCGACTCCAAATGGCGAAATTTGAGAAGCTTTCTAGGACAGTTATAACTCTTTGAGTGTTGTCAGCAGCTCGAAAGAGGTGGAGCCGTGAAAAATTCGAAAAATTGGTGTTGAACTGGGAATCGAACCTACACCCTTCGGCGTGTGAGCGTCACACTGTACCCACTACGCCACGGCGGCCACACAAATAGTAGTTAGTTAATTTAAGATATAATTTTATATATAGAAACAATAAAAAAGAAATAAAATTGATGGAAACAAATCAAAATAAATAAGGTATATACGGAAAAAAGACGTTTAGAAAAAGTTGGAAAGAAGAAACGTTTATTTAGACCAAAATATCAGACAGAAAAAAATCAATGGTAATGAAATCATAATGAGGAAACCAAGACCTTTCAGCCTTTTCAAAAATTCCAGAAGTTCTTATCGTTCTAAAATATAAAGGAAGCTTTTTGAATAGTTCGCATGAAGAGATATCAAATGCAGTTGTACGGAAAGTGGGTACAGTCACCATATAAGAAAAGTTTCTCCGTAGATAAAAGTCTGAAATTTATATTTTTACTGATATTTTAAAGAAAATTTTCAACACTTCAAAACAACACAAATGACGAACAGGAAGAATTTTCATATCACAAAACAAAGGAAAACTTGGATGACGCCGATTTTTGTTGCAGATTTTTCCCACCACATTCTTTTGAAGGACTAACATGGGCTTGATTTTATTCAGATACACGCCCGCCCAACAAACTATTCCATACTGGAGTTTAGCGTGAAAGACACCGTAATAAATGATTTTTAGTAACTGCTTCGAGCAAACGTCCTTTAGATACAAGAAGTGTCGCAGGGTAGTCCGAAAATATTTGCTTAGTGACACTATGAGGTTTGCATAAGACATCTTAGTAAGTCAATAGTAAGTCAATGATACTTTAATTCATCTACTTCTTCAAGTGAAAAGCAGTTACCGCTACAATTAAGATTACTGCCGAATGCTGGAAATGTCTGATTAGTATCGCATTTGCAACCTGCTAACTTATACCTTTGGCATTCTGATGCGTGAAAGTAAAGCATTAATTCTTCTTGGGGAAGTCAAGTTGAAGAACATTACTTTTGTTTTTGAACTAAAGTTCAAAGTATGGCTTGCGAACCAAATTCTCAGGAGACTTTAATCCCAGTGGATATCAGAGATTAAGTCCAGGGCACTTTCAGAGCCATACGAACAACCAACATCATTTGCAAACGCTGTAAGTTTATTTCTGAACTTAACTCGAAATAAACAGCGAATTTATGTACATTAGAAATAAAATTGGTCCCAACACAGAACCTTGAGGGACACCCAAATTAAAGAATCTAATTTCACTACTGATACCATCAATTTTCACTCGTTGAGATCTGTTTGATAAATAAGATCTAAGCCACTCTATATCAATCCGAGAAATCCGCTTTTTCTATTTTATCTTACAGTATAGTATGGTTGACCATGTCAAAGGCACACAAAAGATGCGTAGTTCTTACATGAGTTAATGTCTGGTTAATTTGTTTACTATTGCACCATTCAACATAATTATGTACACAGGGGAAACAAATCGCGTTGTATGAGGAAATGGACAACTTCTATTTCAAGTTCAAAACCTAAAGGCTTAGAGATGGAAATTCAAATACAAGAATTTTCTAAAAGAAAGTTTAAAGAACACCCTCTCATTTTGATTTGTAGATTCAATTTAATTTCAAGCTACAACTTTGACGCCTAATCGAATTGTGGGCCAAATTCAAGTTCACTTCTTCTGCTACCAAATTTTATTCCCTCCTCGTGTTTCGAATTCTCCGACACTTTGTTTAAACAGAAAACATTTAGGATTTCTCGGTATCCTTTGACGTTTTTTTTCAGATACGCGACAAACCTGCCTACCAATCAGGAACTTCAATTTATTGCCTAAGACATCAAAGCCCGTCCATATCACACTGTGAACGCGTTTCTCCCGCCAAATGCACTGCTTCAAGGTTCAATTAAAAATCCAATTCCCCGCCAAGCTTTGGTCCTTGACAAATTACGCTCCGATAAATCAATTCACCCCCAGGTAGCGCCTCCCCTACGCTAGCACATTAAACAGCTCACAAAAACAGAAGTAGTATCTCACTCAGAAAACAACCGCATTTATCGCTCAATTCCATGACCACTCTAGGCAATTACGCGCAGATACTAATTATCGTGAATATCTTATCGCCAGAACTGGAAATGATGTAATTAGTAATAAAAGGGGCGATGAGTGCCACGGAATCGAACGAGCAATATTTGCGTGCGTATCCTTTTTTTTTGCTTGTGCCCACAAATTCAACTAAACTTGACTTGCCTTTATTATTGATGGCCCTCTCCTTCAATCACTTATTCACTTGGTCACAGAGACGGGTAACACTTCTTGCACTTGTACACTCAACACTGAACAAAATCGGTTTCGTCCTTAACTAGCAGATGGGATGGTCCGCGATGGTGTCCGTCTTAGCACTCACTGTTTGAATCGAGTTAGCGCCTTCCGTTGCGTGTCTTGTGTGTTATTGGGAAAGTCCGTACGACCACTTGTTGAACAATGCGACGTTGAATGGGTAAGGACCCGACATTTATATAGACGGACCTGCAGCCACCACGTAGTGCGATACTGAGCGAGAGACAGAGAGAACGCACCAAGCAGCGAGAGAGCAAAAAAACGAATGAAACTCCTTATCGCGGCAGGTTGTTGTCTGTTGTTTCACTCGGTGGGGCAGTGCTGGCTGAATTAAACTTGCCATCAACCCCCCTGATGTGGTGAGGATTCATCGGGGATGAACATGCACGCATACAGCAGTTGAAATTTGAATTGTGCGAGAGTGTATGTGAGGAAGAGAGTCGCGCGCAATGGGGACTTACACACTGTGGTGAGTATCCTTTGAATCTGTGTCGTCATGAGGTACAAATGAGCTCACCGAATAACCGTTGGAATGATAGTTTAAGGGACAGACTTGTTGAAAGAAACTGTTTGAATGCTTAATCAAGGCTGCAACAGGTTGATAGCCAGAAATTGAATTTTCTCCTATTATTGAATGAGACTTGAGACCGATATTCAAGACACTCCTGATTTCTGTTTCCGACAAATCCTAAGGAACCTCGAATTGTTCAAGGCACCACCTCTTTCCAGATGCCGACAACAATATAATAATTGTTGGCGCTACAGTCCAAAAGAGGGACCAGGGCCTAGCTTTCTCATCAACTACTCGTGTTGTGCGCACTATTGTTCTCTCACGAGTAGAAGGGGCCTACAGTTTCTTGCCGACTCCGAGCGGTGAAGTTTGAGAAGTTTTCTTAGACAGTTATTAATCTTTGAGTGTTGTTAGCAGCTCGAAAGAGGTGGTGCAGTGAAAAATTCGAAAAATTGGTGTTGAGCTGGGAGTCCAACCTGGACCCTTCGGCGTGTGAGCGTCGCACTCTACTCACTACGCCACGGCGACCAGATGCTGACAACACTCAAAGAATAATATCTGTCTAAGACAGTTTCTCGAATTTCGCCGTTCGGAGCCGGCAAAAACTGTAGGTTCCTTTTACTAGTGAGAGAATAGTAGTGCGCACAACACGAGTAGTTGATGCGCAAGCTAGGCCCTGGTCCCCCTGTGGACTGTCGCGCCAACAATTATTATTAAAGGAAATAGAGGCGGTGCCGGACCCGCCTTTCTTTTGAAAGAAAAAAGAAAGAACAGCCCATATTATCGGATGGAGCTTGGTTCTTATTCATGCAAACTTGATATTTTACTTTGATGGATGTAAAACTCAGACAGTGTCAAGTGGAATAAATGAAAAACTATCCCGAGTTTAGAACATAAATTCGAGACAAAGGATTTAGCCAGCTTCGCCAAAGAGGATTGTTTTTCAATTTCAATTATTTAAGTTTTCATTCTTTACCTAGAAAAATAATTTTTGGATGAATTGAACAAAAAATTTTATCAAAATGTTAATCGCACGTATACTTATGATTTTTTGAAAGTTCTGCTTGCCATGTTTCCTTTTTCAATAATTTCCTTCATCGTATTGATCTTCAAGAGCATTTATCGATCAAGGCATTTTCATATGTAAACTACATTTAATAGCTAGAAACAGGGAATGCTCCGCTTTGTAACATATTCGGAGAAGTGATATAGACACAAAAAAAATCTTTGAATCCGAACCATTGGGACAACGCAACAGAGGACGGCCTACGCTAAGGTGGCACACACAAGTGGAGAAGGACCTCAACCAACTTAGAGTGCGCAACTGGAGGCAACTAGCTAAAGATCGTGCTGGGTGGAGAGGCATGTTGGTTGAGGCCCAGGTTTATGCCGTACTGTAGCGCCACAACAAGAAGAAGAAGAGATAGGCACAACGTAGGATAGCGTAGCGAGTATCGGTTTGAGAATGTTAATTCCTACTATGCTGTCACATTTTTCGAGCTGAGGAGTGTTTTAAATAGAGACTGCTGTTCTTTAAAATAATACAGGAACAGAACCGTTGCGTTGATAGCGTATAGTAAGCACATCTTTAGTCTGTGCCATATGTTGCCACTGCCATGGTCTACGCGACGCAACCGTGGCAAAGCCGCGATGGTGGCAGTGTAGATAAATACGTAGCCTTTACTTTACAGGAAGCAGGTTCAATTCCGCAACTGAACACGGTATCATGCTTTTCGAACTAAAAATCTTCTCCAATTCCACCGTTCGATGACAATTTATCCTAAGAAAAGTAATAATAATAATAATAATAATAATAATAATAATTTTGTGGTACTACAGTCCAAACGGAGAACAAGGCCTAACTTGTTCATCAACTCTACTCGTGTTTTGCGCAGACCTAAAGTTTTATGCCGACTCCGAACGGCGAAGTTTGAAAAGCTTTCTTAGAATGTTATTACTCTTTGAGTGTTGTCAGCAGCTCGAAAGATGTGGTGCCGTGAAAAATTGGAGGTGTGGACCTTGTGTGGACCTGGACTTTTGGCGTGTGGGTGTCGCACTCCATCCACTTCGCCACGGCGTCCAATACGCCACAGTATCGGTGTTAAAGTCCAGAGTCCACACTCAAATTGATTTCTTATCCTCGAAATCAATTTAATCGTGCATGCGTTGATACGATCGATGATCGATGTTCAAAACACGTTTGAAGTTATGACGCAAAATCTCCGCGTGGTATCCGACGACGCTCTACTAGGTCTATGCCACCGTATAAACTATAAACTTTGTGGTCTAAATGTCATCAACGCAAAAGGGACTGAAAATCGGTCGTCCTTTCTCTCGAAAGGTGTAAGAAGTTTGACATCAGATTTAAGAAACGGCCAAGTTTCTGCCAGATTTTCTGCGCCATAAAGCAGAACTGAGTTGATTAGGCTGATATACGAGGGTTGCCTTTTATATTTCGGAAAAAGAGAACAAAAGCAAAAATATAAACTTTAATGTTTTTCAAAATATTCCCCATTAAGGTCTATAAACCTTTGCATGCGATTGAACCAATTGTCGAAGCACTTTTGCCACTCTGATTGAGGTATCTCCAAAACATTCATTCTGAACGCATCAACCGCTTCTTCAGGTGATGAAAAACGTTGACATCTCATTTTATTTTTTACGTACGGGAAAAAATAAAAGTCTTTCGGTTCCAAGTCATAACTATACGGCGGATGACTCGTCAAATCAATGTTTTGAGTGCTCAAAAATGCAGTTGTTTGAGCCGATGTGTGAGAGCTCGCATTGTCGTGGTGAACAGTGATCCGTCTTCGGCGGTTGGTTTTTCTGATTTCTTGGAAGACAACTGGCAAACAAATGGTTGTGGACCACCCCGAATTGACTGTTCTGCGTTGTTCTAGTGGTACGGTTGCGACCACTTGTTTTTCCGAATAAACAGGCGACCATTTGCTTGGAAGTGCTTCGTGCGCGAGCAACTTTTGTTGGATTTAGCTCAATGTGAAACATTGATTACAGTCGACTGTTGTTTACTTTCGGGCTCATACGCGTAAATCTACGTTTCATCACCTGTCACGATGTCATAGTCTTGTTTCGAAGCACCGCATGGAGCATTTCTTTCGACCAATCGACACGAGCCTTTTTTTGAGCGATTGACAAATTGTGTAGGATCCAAAGCGAACAAATTTTTTTGTCGGTCAAATGTTCATGCAGTATTGAAAAAAATTATGGCAGAGATCACCAAGCTTTCAACTGGTACCATTCACACCATTCTTCAAGACCATCTCAACCTTTCAAAGGTCAGTGCAAGGTGAGTACCACGAATGCTCAAAGCGCCTCAGAAAAAAAGGTGAATCGCATGCTGTAGAGAGCTTTTGGAGATGTATAGTGAGAGCGCGGACGGCGTTATGAATGGAATTGTTTCTAGGGACGAAACATGGGTTCACCACTATGACGTTGAAAGCAAACAAAAGTCCATGCAGTGGCATAAAAAAGGAACAGACCCCCCGAAGAAGTTCAAAGTCATTCCCTCTGTCGGGAAGCTCATGGCCACAGTTTCTTGGGACTCAAAGGAAATCTTGCTCATTGAGTACAAAAAGAAAGGTGAAACCATCAACGCCATATCCTACGCTTCCACTTTGCCTAATTTGCGGGAGGAAATTAAAAAGAAAAGACGGGGTAAGCTCGTAGCGGGTGTGCTGCTTCTTTATGACAACGCTCCTGTTCATACTGCGCGTCTCGGGTGCAAGACTGCAGAGAAACCCAAAAAATAAGTCCTATCCTATCAAAATCGACTCTAATGAAAATTCCAGAAATGTGTTCCGTATAAGAAATGGGTTGCAACAAGGGGTAGTTGGTTCTATGGCTAACATAATAGCGTTTGCCGACGATCTTATCGCGTACAGATCAGGTCCGAAGGTAGAACAAATAAACGATTTGGTGCGGAGTGACTTCGATGCAATTCGACGATTTTGCGAAGACTGGATGTTGAAAATCAGCTACCAGAAGTGTGAAACTATCCTTTTCAGAACCCCGCGCCTCAAGCGACACGAAAATGAACTGGCGAAAGTTCGGCATAGTTGACCCACTAGGACGGTCATTCACCGTTAAAAGTGTAGTAAGATATTTAGGTATCCTGACATCGGATTGGACCTGTTTCTATATGGTGGAGAAGGACCTCAAACAACTTGGAGTGCGCAATTGGAGGCAGCTAGCGAAATACCGTGCTGGCTGGAGAGGCATGTTGGTTGAGGCTCTGGTTAAACTTCGACTGTAGCGCCATAAGAGGAAGAAAGAAGAAGAATAAGAAGAAGAAGAAGAGGATGAAGAAGAAGAAGAAGAGCAAGAAAAAAGAAGAACAGGAAGAAAAAGAAGAAGAAGAAGAAGAGGAAGAAGAAGAAGAAGAAGAAAACGAAGAAGTGGAAGAAGAAGAAGAAGAAAAATAGGAAGAAAAAGAAGAAGAAGAAGAAGAAGAAGAAGAGGAAGAAGAAAAATTAGAAGAAGAAGAAGGATGAGGTGTTCATGTAGACAGAGTTCTGACCAGGGCTGAGAATGCCTTCACTATGACAAGAGGGCTGTTTTAGAACAGTCAGCTTGACACCAGAGTGAAGGTAATCTGCTACATAGCTCTCATCCGGCCAATCATGGTATATGGTTGTCCTCTGTGGTTCAATGTGAGTCCTTCCGAAATATAAAAGATGAGGGTGTTCGAAAGGCGGTGCCCTTGGGCCTGTCTTCGCTTATGCTGAACACATGAATCTGATTACATGAAGTTCTATCCCAACGAGGTCGTACAGGAACGTGGCAAATCGTATAGGGCTATATAATTTTATTATTAAGTTGATTCGGAGTCACACTGCTCCAGCCATGGCTTCAATTAACACCCTGATCTTTGGGGCTTCCTACCCTAATGAAATGTACCGTGCACGGCTGCGTCTTAACGTCTTCATCCCGCCTAAAGCTTTATTCTACTTGGACACTAAAGGCTTGATACAAGATGGGGAAGGCCGCCCTATCATCTTCCACGTCGCACGCCGAACAGTAGAAAGGCTACTTTGATACGAGCCGGATGCCGCTCTCAGGAACGAGGAACTCCTACAGTTCAGTAGAGCGATTTATGCCCGCGACAGCGCAGTCTCTTCAAGGGAACAACATTTTTACCGGTGGTTGCACCAGAACCAGCTTTCGTTGCCGGTAACGTTGTAATAAAAAAGACGGGGCAGTTGAAACAATGGCGCCAACTCACATAGGTCACTATCTTAACCTATGTGAGTTGGCACCGAGACATTATATAGAAAAAAAAAAAAAAAAAAAAATAAGAAAAAAGCACGCGTTCATAACGCTATACGGAAATAGTTAAGCTTACTGTAAATAGTTTAGTAGAGTTAAATTGTAAGTATTTGGCGTAAGTTTACGTTTAAGCTTATTTTAAATGTAGTGTAAAAGATATAGGCCTAAGTTAGGTTAAGGAAGAATTAGGAAATGCAAGTTTTTCTTTTTAATTATCTTGGAGATAGTTAGAAAAAGTACAGAGGTTTAAATACTGCACTTAACAAATATAAGAAGGCGAAAGGCATAAGACTAACAAATTCTATATTAGCTTAGAGTACACATTAGAGTAGTCAGTAAGTTAGAGTTAAGTACAATGGACCAGTATTTGAGTCTGAGTGGTCCAGTGTAGTTGATCCCAACCTCCAAAAAAAAAAAATTAGAATTAAGATCAGTACATTTTGTGAGCTAGATTTAGTAAATTAAAATGAAATTAGCAAAATAAAAATGCGACTCTAACGAACAAAATCGACATAACTCCTAAGAGCGGTACTTGCATCGGCATTAAGAGTCTTTAAAAAATGTCGAAGGGCAAAAATGTGAAAAACTAAAAGTCTGATACCCTCCTAAAGACGGGTATTAGTCAGAATTAAGGATATGAAGTGCTGTGGCAATCTGATTCAGCGGAGAGTACAAAATAGCAATCATCATTCTTTTCCTTCTTCCTCTCTCACCTCAATGATTTCTGCAGTTCTCATGTGTCTTCCTGCGATCCACCTGGGGTGCTTGTCCACTGCCAAGTGCCCCATTGCAACATCAATGGCTGCACTTAGTGATGGTCTGCCCATGCTGTTAGGGGAATAGATGCGATTGAAGTTAAACACAAGCAGACGCGCAAGGTGGTAATGTCGTGTACCCTCAGACCACCTACGATTTGCGAGTTTCCAAGAATGTTACGGTATCCTGGCTTCCACTGAGACAACAGTACATGAATGAAATAAAGTCTACCGCTGAAGTGAGCTGGTGGGGACGTGGACAGCTTGCTCTGGTGGCTTAATTAATTTTCAATCGACTGGCAGGAGGACGTTCAGTCCGTGTTCTTCAGCTATTTTTTTCTCCTCTTCAACTTTTGTTTGAAACCAAAGGGCAGAGGCGCGTATTTTCAGATTTGACTATACTTCTCTCCACCTCGTCCTCGCTCTGAAAATGTCAAAACATTATTACAACCCTTAAGCCGAGTAGGAAACAGGATTGGAAACTCATACACATCGCCCATCCACAAGCTTCAAATGGCAATGTGAAAGAAACAGTTCTCATAATTTACCGACTACACACTCTCCCAGAGACAGTGTGGCCCATGCCAGGCGTGCAAAACCTATTTAACTCTTAAAGGTTGAACGGCTTAGTTGCGCAATAAACAGAAAGGACACCCGCCCACTGAAGACTGTGCCGCCGTCGCTGCCGTTACGGTTGTGCCTTCCACTGAGAGTCTATGAAAAAAGAAAACATTTGTGTGTGGAAACTTCCCCGAGAAACAATGAAAGTGGGGAGCACATCCTGCGGCATTGTATGTATTATGCATCATAACATTTTGAGCTAATTAAACAACACACACGCAGCGGGGCGCGTTGCGGTTGTGAGATGTCTGTGCTTGCGGTGATTACTTTTGCGGGAATTTATGTTTTGTCACGTGAGTGTTGAGAGCATGAAATGCATTGCGTCCTGACAGGATAAGAGGTAGAATGGAACACGTTGATTTGAAGTTTTTTTTGTGCATATGCGAGGTATTGGATTTTCATGGCTTGCGATTGTGGTTGGAGGTTATTGGAGTCCATTGGTTCCACTGACGGTTAGAGGACACACATTGCTCTCAAAGAAGATTCACTTCCATTTAGGGTGGTCACGTTGCTTCTATAAAGTTGATCCTTTTGTATTGGAGGTGACCCCGGACCGGGCGCCAAATTTCCTAGAGACGAAAGAAGCTGCTATGACCTCAGTCTTGTATGCAAATCGGTTCTGGGTACAGATGGAAACAAAGCTTGCTGCACTGTTTAGCTTCCCCATGATTCGGGGAATTCGTCTGTCCAAAACTAGGAAACACGCTTCCATATGGACAAATTGCATTTCCCCGAAAAGTGTCTAGTCAAAGTTCAAAATCAGCGACATCGCCTCAAAGTCCACACAGGAGCTCATCAAATTCCTCCGAATGCATTTCAAATTCACAGTGCGACGACACAAATTTCCATATCCACCCTCCAATCAGTGGCGCAGCATGCACTGTGAGTGACGAAGACTAGAACAAACAAACTAAATAATGGAGTATCTATCAATTGACCGATGTTTACGAATTTTATTTTCCACTCGACGAAGCAGATAAGTGAGGCCAGTCATCCAGCCAACGATGGTGACGCCCACAGCGTAGCCGCACCATCCGTTAGCGCACTCATCCACCCCCTCTGGCGTTTGATGATAGATGAACGCGAGCGCGTTTAGTGTCTAAAAATACAAAATTTCACGGTTGATTTAAGTTAATCCAGTTGTCAAGTGGCTGCGTCCGTCCTCGCTATGGTTATCGGAAACGCTTTAACTTAATTTTGTTTGCTGCCGCTGGTGGGGAGGTGGGCGGGAGCGGGCCACGATTTCGATGACAAATCGAAGGTACTTACCAGATATTGACATTTAATGATATTTTCGATGACTGAAGGGCTTGGATGGTGGCGAGGTTAGATTGCGGTTATTTGTCCTGCCAACTGGCTGAATATTTGCTTTGGCTGGAATGTAATTACCTGTTGCTGGACTTGCGTGTGTATGGAGGGGGAGACGCGGACGTTTTTGAAGAGGGTGCTGTATAAAGTACAATTTCCGGGATACAGTAAATTGAATCTATTTACCGTGCAGCGCAATATGAATTTATTAAAGGTTCCTTGGGGGCGAGAAGAAACTGAAAAACTGTCATGGGAACCAGCTCCGACTTAGGTTCCTTGGGGGCGAGAATGACTGTCTTGGGAACCAGTTCCGACTTAGGTCTGGTGCGATGCATTTGAGGAATTCCTTCCATTGAGCGTAGTGAAGTTAAAATCAAGTGACGCAGCGGTCCCCTCCACTACTTTGAAACTCTGGCGGCTTTTGAATCCGTTGCATCGGTTGAGCACGATTTTAAAGTGATTCAGTTGTACAAAGATAAACAGCTTAACTAGCCTCCTCGAAATACTAAAATCCTTGTTGAGTAGGGGCCAGAAGTCGTTGGCCCCATTCTGCTAACGCACTTCGCTCAATTATTTGAGACGGAATAAGGAAATACAACTTTAGCAGGAAGAGAACTTGACCAAGGGATGCCGCAAAGGCGTGCGCATCGGGAGCTATCTGTATCGCAGTTGAAATTAAGCCCATTACAAGCTTGACTGAGGATAATGGGAGTTGTTATGTGGAAATTGGAGAGACACGCAGGAAATAGTTAGGGACTGCGTTGCTCGTCTGTAAGATATAGTCGGAGGAAGCCATGTCTTATGAGTGGAATCTCAGCGTCGTTAGCGGTTCACAAGGAAGGAAACCCCTTTTGACCGCGCCAACTACCGAGGGCTTAGTCTCCTGAACATCGCATACAAGATCCCCTCTGTCGCGTGAGAACCTAAAACCTTTTGTCCACAATCTCTTAGGTCTCTATCAGTGTAGTTTCCACAATAGACCAGATCTTCACAATACGGTAGATCTTGGAAAAGACCCAAGAAGTGAAAATCGGCACTCACCACCTATTCGTCGATTTTGAGGCCGCGTATGACAGCGTACATAGAGACGAGCTATACAGTGCCATGTCTAGTTTTGGCATCCCTACCAAACTCGTCAGATTGTGTAGAATAACGATGGAGAACTCTCGCTGCTCCGTCAAGGTCAGTAACGAACTCACCGAGACCTTCAATGTCAAAAAAGGTTTAAGACAAGGCGTAGCACTGTCATGTGACTTCTTTGACATCATTCTCGAGAAAATCGTGCGAAACTCACAAGTCAACACCAGAGGCACGATCTTCCAAAAGTCAGTTCAATCGCTAGCTTACGCTGACGACACTGACGTGACGAACACAGCAAGCAGTCAATGAGGCGTTTGCTGACATAGAAGCCGAAGCGGCTAAAATGTGGTGGTGGTGGTTAATGAAGGCAAAACAGAGTACATGCTGTCATCAAGGAAGGACACACAACATCGAAGTCTCGGACAGAGCGTCACACTAGGCAGCAGAAACTTCGAGGTAGTCAAGGAGTTCGACTATCTCGGCTCCGCGGTTAACAGAGACAACAGCATCAGTACCGAAATCAAACGCAGAATCACTATTGCCAATCGCTGTTTCTTTGGGCTCAAGAGGCAATTGAGTAATAAACCTCGCTCTCGAAAGGCTGAGCTGGCTTTATATAACAGCTTGATCATCCGAATCCTACTCTAAGTGTAGAAAACTGGACATTACCAAAGGTGGATGAGGAAGCCCTTAGTCTTTTCGAGAGAAAAGTTCTGCGTGCGATTTTTGGTCCTGTTTGCGTTGATGGCATCTGGAGGAGAAGATTTAATGACGAACTCTATGGGCTGTACAGCGACATGCGCCTGGTCAAGCGTTTACGGATACAACGCTTAAGATGGCTAGGCCATATAGAGCGTATGGACACCACTGCTCTGGCCCGAAAAGTCTTTGAATCCGAGCCATTGGGACAACGCAACAGAGGACGACCTAGACTAAGGTGGCGCATACAAGTGGAGAAGGACCTCAACCAACTTGGAGTGCGCAACTGGAGACAGCTGGCGAAAGATCATGCTGGCTGGAGAGGCATGTTGGTTGAGGCCCAGGTCCACCCCGGACTGTAGCGCCACAAGAAGAAGAAGAAGAAGATTGTATGGGCACCACTGCTCCGGGCCGGGAAGTCTTTGAATCCATGCCATTGGGACAACGCAACAGAGGACGACCTAGACTATGGTGGCGCATACAAGTGGAGAAGGACCTCAACCAAGTTGCGTGCCGCCATCGCTGCCGCTGCAGTGCGATGGAAACAGCTGGCGAAAGATAATTCTGGTGGAAGAGGCATGTCGGTTGAGGCCAAGGTCCTCTCCGGACTGTAGCGCCATAAGAAAAAGAAAACAATGCCCGAGGATTTTCTACAGAGTATCATTTGCTCGATCAGTCTTTGATCGGCTAATTATCATTTAAATACAGGGAAGTTCTCTGACATATGTATGTGTCAAAAAGTTCTGTAAAGATTATGAATGACAGATGTTTCAATCCTTGACCGGACTTACAGCGAGGTTTGCGTGTGAACTAACCTCAACCCGAAAACGTAGAAAAACCTTACCCTTGAGAGGGGTTTGAATCGCTGAAGAAGCGGTGATATTGGGTACTAGTCCCCAAAAAGTTAAGGGGATGACTGTTGCAGTCGTCGTGTGTTTAGTGGCTCATGCTACGGGGTGTATGTTTCCACAGACAAAAACTTAAGCAAAGCGGGTATTGAATTCTGACAGTTGTTTATGTTACTCAAATACGAGTGTTGTAAAAGATGAGTTAGCACTCTTTCATGCATGTTAGTCTCACTTTTGACAGTGTTAGCCAGTCGTCTTAGATGCGAAATCTAATTGCTTGATGGGATCAAATCTCGTTAGACCATCACCTTCTCCGCATCTTAGACATGCCAGAGAAAAAACAGAGGTTAAAATGTAAGTAAAACAGTTTTGAATTCTATTTCAAGTTCTTTGCGGTAACCCAACAGCACACATTTTACATTCCCTTACAAGTACACCTGTTCCCTGTGATCTGTTATGGCCCACATCTTCGTTATTGATGGAAGTTTTTAAGCGGCGACGACTGTCTTACAGTCTTAAGTTTGAGTTTCCGAGTTTGAGAGAAGCACTGGGAGGTTAGGTTTTGTACAAAGCCTTCTAGGCCAACTAAAAAAGGATTTGTTACTCACTTGTTAGTTGTGCTCAAGAAAATGCCCAACTAACGGAAGGAATGCTGCATTAAATTTCGCTACATTGAATACTTGTCTGACAAAAATTGAACAATAGCCACAAAAAATGGGAAATGGCGCCCGGTATAAAACTTAGTATCTCGAATTCAGGGCTGCTTTCTGTGTAACTGCCATGTTTTAAGCAAAATGTTTTGAAATTTCAAGAGACTTTTGTTAGTTAAGGACATAAACAGAAAATCATAAAAGGACCCTTCTAATAGAATACAGGGTCCCTACAGGCGATAAATCGTTCACATTTAAAATGACTCACAAAGTTGAACATAAAATTTCAAAACGAAGACTGCTCACTAATCTTAGTTAGTGCCCACTTTGACCCATCGTTCGACAATCCAAAATCAAAGCGAAACAAAGCGGAATCCTATAAATCCACAAAACGTTCAATCGACAACCGCCAGTTGCCTTCCCGTCCTGACCAAGAAAAAATATATCCCGCAGCCAAATAGTTCCTCGATTCCACCTCATTAACACCCTGAGCGGAACCTCATCGACCGCACATCAATACTCCACCCTCGAGCCGCCGTCCCATTTGGGAGCATTTCAAAGTTTCATCACAAAAACGTGTAACTTGTCATAGTTTCAGAAGTTAACTGGAATCCACACATTGACTGGGGACCGCCCTACTTTCGCGTGAGTTGGAAGCAAAGTTCGCAGCTCTGGGGATCAATTTTTGATGCGCTGTCCCCTGGCTGTCGACGTTTGTGCGACACACCGTATCGACATAAGTATGTTACACTATGTGTTTCGGGAAAAATTAAATTCACCCACACAGCACGGGGCGCGAGTTATTTTGGAATATTTGGAGGGTTTGTGTCAAGCCGGCGAATTGAATTTGGGGCTGCTTCTGGGCCAGAATCGAGTTTGGACAAAGTTTCCTGTGAGTTAGGTTTAAGCTGAGACTGGGCATTTGGCGGTGTCGTGTGCAGCTCTTTGACGCAATTTGACGGATTCGTCATGCGCCACGGCTATTTCGAGGCAGCGCTCATTCCGTACGAAAATTGAAATACTCCTTAAATGTCAGGTGTCGTGTTCAGCGGCTGAAAGCCAGAAGAAGGGGAGTCTCCCGCTACCTGGTTCCGTTGTGATGAGCAGTCATTGTTGGACGATTGGGTCGATGGTCGCTCCAAGTCAGAAAAAAAGTGAAAAGAGATCCAACAAAACAACCGGCTGCAGATTGCAGTGATTCAACTTTTATTGAAAAGCTCACAGCGGACAAGACGGAGTTGCTCTAAGCAACTGGGCTGTACTGGGGCTTCCAGATTTGCTCCTGCACCTCCTGGAGTTTGGCGTTGAAGTCTGATAGGAAGGCATTCCAGACGTTCCAGTAGTCCGAGTACAGCTTGTCAGCGGCACTTCGGAGATCGGCGAGTCCGGGGGTTATCCTATTCTCCAGCGCATGGCAATCCTTGTTGCACTGGAAGACCAGCCTGAAATCAACCGATTTGATGCTCAGGCAAGAGTCGATCTTGGCCACAAGTTCGTCGATCAGCTGATTAAGGTCTTGGGCCAGAGGCTCAATTTCCTGAGTGGCATTGATGGACAGCCCGTGCATCTTTTCGAACTCCTCGGCTGCTTTCTCGGTATACTCGTTGACGAAGTTGTCGATGAGCTCGTTGTTGGCTGCGGATATATCGGCTGGGCGCTCGTTGTCCACATAACTGAGGCTTCTCAGGATGACCTTCTGCAACTCTTGAATGTCGGCCAAGGCACGGTCTGGGGTCATGAATCTGGAGGCGGTGTATGTGACGTCACTGATGAGGTTCTGGGCAGGCAGTTCGATGTGGAGCGTGTGGGCTGCAATAAACATTGAGCTGCTCTTGTAGGCCAGAGTGGCCAGAGTCGATGGATTCTCATCTCGCTCCAGCATTGAGGCCGTGCGGTTGGCCACAAGCCCGGCGAAGGATTCCGATGGGCGTTTGCTAAATGGAACGGCATCGAGTTGGCCGATTACCAGGAGAACACAAGCGCTGAGCACAACAAACAGTTTCATGTTGAATGCACTGAGTTTTAATTGCAACTGATAGCGTTTGCTGCAACGGAGAGGGTATTTATGTGACTGAGACACAGTTGTTCTTGGTACTCCGCCACGTGCAGTTTGGAGGGTTTTTTATTTGGAGTGGATGTTTGTTGATATTCGATAGCCTCAAGAGGTCATGCAACGTCTAGATTCTAATCACTTGACTGGGTGCATGACTCAGAACTAACCAGTGCTCTAGACTTAAGTGCCCAGACAACTCTTTGAATGTGGAACTTTTACTTAGAAACTGTACTTACCTCAGTTACATTTTGGTTTTGGTGACTTATTTAAGCCTCACTTAGATTTAAAATTCTAGGCTGTACAGAGAGCCGCATACAAACAAATTTCTAAATAATTTGATCGTTGTGGGTAGGTCATAACGACCAGAAAATTTGTATCAAAACTAAAATATTTCAAGGAACCTTAAACTGGATGAACAGAAGGTCATAGGATGGTTCCAAAGGGTTCCAAATCCCGTTACCCAAAATTGTCCAAAATCTAATCGACGTGCTAAAAAATCCAGAAATGCCGAAATTCAAAAATGCCTAAAACTCCAAAAAACAATACCTGTGAAAAAATTAAAATCGCGAAAGGAGAAGCAGGTTTGGGATACATGGTGTTTTCTCAAAATTTGGGCCATATTCGGTCTATGTTAAATGACTTTAGGATTCTGTTCTTTCTGGGAACGAAACCCATTCGAGACATTTCTTGAATTTGAACATTTCTGAACTTCAGATTCTGATCATTTTCCGATATGAGTGTTTAAATGAATTTTAATACTCAAGAAAAGAAGCTTCGGAATGCACTCTCACCCTCCGGTGTGAATTGTATTTTTAGGCACCCGTGCAACGAAAACCGTAACATCTTAGCTTTACAGCAGTGAGCAGAATGTGGCCTAATGAAATAAACTTTACCGACAATGGGCTCTAGAAATGATCCAAAATAATAGATTTGTTGAGAAGTTAATGGACAAATTAGACAACCTCGAAGTAGGTGGCTTCCGTTGCTGATTGCTTTCCATGACAAGAGTGGACAGTGATGTCAATCCACCACCAGCTCACCTGTTAGATATGGTCAGAGGAAAGTATGCCCGATGAGAGAAATCTCAGCGTCGTTTGCCCGGTCCACAAGAAAGGAGACCCCTTTGACTGCGCCAACTACAGAGGGATTAGTCTCCTGAACATCGCATACAAGATCCTCTTTGCCGTATTGTGTGAGCGTCTGAAACCATTTGTCCATGACCTGATAGGTCCCTATCAGTGTGATTTCAGGCCAGGGAAGTCCACAATAGACCAGATTTTCACATTACGGCAGATCCTGGAAGAAACCCAAGAAATGCAAATTGACACTCACCACCTATTCGTCGATTTCAAGGCTGCATATGACAGTGTGCATAGAGACGAGCTATACAGTGCCATGTCTAGTTTTGGCATTCCAACCGAACTCGTCAAATTGTGTTGGATGACGATATAGAACTCCCGCTACTTCGTCAAGGTTGGTAACGAACTCACCGAGACCTTGAATATCAAAAAAGGTTTAAGACCAGGCGACGCACTGTCATGTGACTTCTCTAACATCAGCCTCGAGAAGATCGGGCGTAACTCACAAGTCAACACCAGAGGCACGATCTTCCAGAAGTCAGTTCAATTGCTAGCTTACGCTGATGACATTGACGTGATTGGACGAACACATGGGTCTAGTGGTAAATGAGGGCAAAACGAAGTACATTCTGTCATCAAGGAAGGACACACATCGACGTCTCGGACGGAGCGTCACACTAGGCAGCAGAAACTTCGAGGTAGTTAAGGACTTCATCTACCTCGGTTCCGCGGTAAACAGGAACAACAACATCAGTACCGAAATCAAACGCAGAATCACTCTTGCCAATCGCTGTTTCTTTGGGCTCAAGAGGCAATTGAGTAATAAAGCCCTCTCTCGAAAGACGAAGCTTGCTTCATATAACAGCTTATTCATCCCCGTCCTACTTTATGGCCCTTAGTCTCTTCGAGAGAAAATTTTTCTGGAGGAGAAGATTTAATGACGAACTCTATGGGCTGTACAGCGACATGCGCCTGGTCAAGCGTTTACGGATACAACGCTTAAGATGGCTAGGCCATGTAGAGAGTATGGACACCACTGCTCTGGCCCGAAAAGTCTTTGAATCTGAGCCATTGGGACAACGCAACAGAGGACGACCTAGACTAAAGTGGCGCACACAAGTGGAGAAGGACCTCAACCAACTTGGAGTGCACAACTGGAGATAGCTGGCGAATGATCGTGCTGGCTGGAAAGGCATGTTGGTTGAGGCCCAGGTCCACCCCGGACTGTAGCGCCACAAGGAGAAGAAGAAGAAGCCTTAGGTTGGCAGCGCTGTTTTTCCTGTCGGCCATCAAATGACTTATTTTTCCGAATTGTTGTTGTAGGTGGAGTTGCACAAATTGAAGTCATTGAAGCAAAGCGTGGATGGGTTCAAAACAAGATTGACGTTGATCCCAGTTTTCATAGAATTTTGCCGTTTATCCCAATTTTTCAGAATTTTTATTAAGGATGAAGCGATTATACCACCCAGAAGGAGCTCATGGCTTGATGACGAGTGTAGGCAAGTGAATGCAGCCAAAAAAGACGCATACAAGGCAACGCTGCATCGAACAGCGAGGCCTGCTGCATCGAACAGCGTGAGCTCTACGAACAGAGAAGAAGGGAAGAGAACCGGCTTCTCAGAAGAACAAAGAAAGAGCACGAGAAGCGCGCGGTCGAGGAAATGGAAGGTGTCATGGCAGTAATGAATTCCGAAAGTTTTACCGAAAGGTAAAACAACTCTCCGGGGGACACAAGGTTCAGACCGAAGCCAGCCGTGATCAAAATCGACAACTCGTGGTAGAGTCGCAGTCTGTGCTGAGAATCTGGAAGGATCATCTCTGCAGACTCCTTAACGGCGAGACCGGCCCCAATTCCTCTATAAGGCAGAATTTTCCACTAAATTTGGACGATGATAGACGAGAATTTCGTCCCCCTGAGTTAGACGAGGTGAAGATGGCAATATCCAAGCTAAAGTCGAAGAAAGCTGCTGGAGCGGATGGACTGTCTGCAGAACTATTTAAAGCAGCTGGAGATGACCTGGTTGGGCTGATGCACCAGCTCATATGTTAGATATGGTTGGAGGAAAGCATGTCCGATGATTGGAATCACATCATCATTTGCCCGGTTCACAAGAGGGGAGACCCCTGTGACTACGCTAATTATTGAGGGATCAGCCTTCTTAACATCGCATACAAGATGCTCTCTGCCACAAAAAGGGAGGCCCCTGTGACTGCGCTAATTATTGAGGGATCAGCCTTCTTAACATCGCATGTATATATATAACATCCTCTCTACCGTATTGTGTGGGCGTCCGAAACTGCTTATCCAAAATCTGATATGCGCCTATCAGTTTGGTTTCAGACCAAGAAGTTCACGATAGACCAGACCTTCACATTACGGCAGATCCGGGAAAGAACCCAGGAAGTACAGATCGACACTCACCACTTATTCGTCGATTTTAGGCCCGCACATGACAGTGTACATAGAGAGGAGCTACACAGTTCAATAGCATTCCTACCAAGCTCGTCAGATTGTTTAGGATGACGTTGAAGAACTCTTGCTGCTCAAGGTCGGTAACGAACTCATAGATTTCTTCCTTCAAAAGACACCGCTGCCCGGGCCTGAAAAGTCTTCAAATCAGAGCCATTAGGACAACGCTGCAGAGAACGGCCTAGGCTTAGGTGCCGCACACAAGTGGAGAAGGACCTAAAACCAACTTGGAGTGAGCAATTGGAGGCAGCTAGTTAAAGATCGTGCTGGCTGTAGAGGCATGTTGGTTGAGGCCCAGGTCCATATACTTTCTTTCTCTCTCTTCCTCTAGCCTTCGGCAAGTGTTGTGACTTAATTCAGGTTCCTTACGGTATAAACAACCTCTTTAGCGCGCCAATTATACGAAGGAAAAAGATCTGAATCTGAGTCATTCGTTCATCCAAAAGGGCAGTCTAAGGCTATGTTGGAAAACCAAAATTAGATTTCTTAAACACACAAGTTCCTATCATCAATCATCAGGCGAAACGACGTGTCCTCTGCTTGTCTAGATAAATAACTTACAGTGTGTTCGAAGTTGTTTGTACCAAACATGTCTTATACATGTTTCTGTTGAAAATGGAGGGTTTTTAAGCACCGATATGCTTGTAAAGACTCCGGCACGTAGAATACTTTGCTAGCGTCAGCGTTAGCAATACTTTGACAGATGCAGAGAAATACATGTGTTCTTATGGAAAGTGGCCCATAGACCAACGCTACCATTCACGAGTCGGATGTAGTAGCTCAACTTTTAACTTTCCTCTCTCCATTAGCATTGACAATTGAACATTGTGACATTTCAAGAGAATTTTTTTAAATCTCAAATTATATTTTGTTGAGTTTGAGATTGGTTCTCGTCGAAGTCACAAAAAAGAAAAAGGTTTGTAATTGCAAGTTTAAATAAGAACATTGAACTTATTAAAGACATTAACACAGGACGCTGTGAACAGGAGTTGTGCGAAATTCCGGAGTGGAAGAAATTTTGGAAAAGATTCGGAAGGAGGAGAAAATAGAAAAAAATCCGATATTGAGCAGGAACGAAATTTTTTGCAGGGCATAATAAAGGTTTGTAATTGTACAACTTAAACAAAATGCAAATATAATTACGGTTTGTTTATGTAGATAACCGAGGCAAAATTATTTGAAGCCGTTAAATCACATATTTCTCTTTACGATAAGAGTCATTCATCTTAACAATAATAATGATTGTTGGCGCTACAGTCCAAAGGGGGACCAGGGCCTAGCTTGCTCATCAAATACTCGTGTTGTGCGCTGTTGTTCTCTCACGAGTAGAAGGGACCTACAGTTTTTTGCCGACTCCGAATGGCGAAATTTGAGAAGCTTTCTTAGACAGTTATTACTCTTTGAGTGTTGTCAGCAGCTCGAAAGAGGTGGTGCCGTGAAATATTAGAAAAATTGGTGTTGAACTGGGAGTCGAACCTAGACTCTTCGGCGTGTGAGCGTCGCACTCTACCCACTACGCCACGGCCACCACACTAACTCGCTCAGCAAAAACGCATAAGCCATGACTTCTTCGCATTAAGTCCCTTCAGGTCAGTCAGTGATGTGTGTTGACATTTCGTCGCTCCACTAGGGTGAGCCAAATCTCCCTTTAAGCGAACAAATCCCCTGTCGTTGAGTCGTCAAGACCCAGTTCACAATTCCCCACAGGACAAAATTTTCAATCAGAAGCACAGGAAGCATGTCGTGGCTGTTGTTGAAATAGATGGTAAGCTTTTTAAATTGTAGTTTGTTGTTCTTTGTCTCAATTTCTCTAAAATTTTAGTGGAACATTGCCAACTGCGGTGGAGATCCTTAAGGGATTACTCTGCTGTTCTTTTAGGAATTTTTTAAGCTTATCGTGAGAAGCTGAAGGCAGGAACACTTTCACAGAGACATGCCCGGAACCTGGAAAATCTCCTTTATACTGTGAGTCTTTATACAACTTGGAAAGGGAAATAACAACCACCACAAGCAGTTTCACGTCATGCAACAGTCCGCCACCGAAACGCCCAAAAACTCCGGAGACAGCATCTCGAATCGACAAACTAGTCGATTGTGTAGAAGAAATTATCGTGGCGCGAAGTCAACAAAATGTAAATAATAAGTTCTTTCAGCACTCTAAAAAAAGGTATATATAAAAGCAACAAATAAAATGTAAGATGTATAATGTTTTGTTATGTTGTGTGAGGAAATTTACTGCGCTCACATGTTTGGAGAGGTTTTTTGGCCCTCTTGGACTCAGATTAGTTCTTGCAGAGTTTTCTCAGTTAATTGTGACAGTTGTGACAGATGTGTTTACAAGAACTTGCTTCCTACAGACTGCTCGTTCCTTAACCATAGACTTAGCTTGGCTAAGACTTAAGTAACTCAAGTGTCTAGACTAGAAAACAGGGTCACTTGACTTGAGGACATTAATCCTTCTTCTTCTTCTTCTTGTGGCGCTACAGTCCGGGGTGGAGCTGGGCCTCAACCAACATGGCTCTCCAGCCAGCACGATCTTATGGCAGCTAACTCCAGTTGCACACTCCAAGTTGGTTGAGGGCCTTCTCCACTTGTGTACGCTAACTAAGCCTAGGCCGTTCTCTGTTGCGTTGTCTCAATGGCCCTGATTCGAAGATTTTCTGGCCGAAGCAGTGGTGTCCATACGCGCTACGTGGTCTAGCCATCTTAAGCGTTGTATCCGTAGACGCTTGAGCAGGCGCATGTCGCTGTACAGCCCATAGAGCTCGTCGCTAAATCTTCTCCTTCAGATGCCATTAACCGAAATGGAACCAAAAATCACACGCAAAACTTTTCCCTCGAAAAGACTAAAGGCTTCCTCATCTGCCTTTGCTAACATCCAAGTTTCCGCGCCATAAAGTAGGACGGGGATGATCAAGCTGCTTTATATTAGTCCTTCGAGAGAGGAATGTATTACTCAATTGTCTCTTGAGCTCAAAGAAACAGCAATTGGCAAGAGTGATTCTGCGTTTTGTATCGGCACTGTTGTTGTTGTCCCTGTTTATCACGGAGCCGAGGTGGACGAAGTCCTTGACTACCTCGAAGTTTCGGCTGCATAGTGTGACGCTCTGTCGAAGACTTCGATGTTGTGTGTCTTGATGACAGCATCGTCGAAGTCCTTGAGGTCCTTGACTACCTCGAAGTTTCTGCTGCCTAGTGCGACGCTTGTCCGAGACGTCGATGTTGTGTGTCCTTCATTGATGACAGCATGTAGCAGGTACGGGCCTCCGCAAGTTGTTCGGCTGCACGTGATCTGTTAAGAGACATTCCACGTGCAAAACCGAACATTATTGTCCTTATAACGCTTGTTGGTGGTCGCCGTGGCATAGTGGGTAGATTGCGACGCTTACACGCGGAAGGGTGTAGTTTCGAATCCCAGCTCAGCACCAATTTCTCGAATTTTTCACGGTACCACCTCTTTCGAGCTGATGACAACACTCAAAGAGTAATAACTGTCTAAGTAATCTTCTCAAATTTCGCCGTTCGGAGTCGGCAAAAAACTGTAGGTCCCTTCTACTCGTGAAAGAACAGTAGGGCGCACAACACGAGTAGTTGATGAGCAAGCTTTTCCCTGGTCCCCCTTTGGACTGTAGCGCCAACAATTATTATTATTATTATTATAACGTTTGCTGGGGTCGTCAACTGTTGGTCCTACACTATTCGAGGCATTTCGGCGTTTCTGAATAACATAATTTTTGTGGTGAGGAATTTAACCACACGCACAGCCGACAGACTGGTAGGCCCATTATTTAAACCCTCGAGTAGAGGGGCTCGCTGCATATTTTGGTTCACCATAGAACGGGTGTTGTGATGTATATCCATGGGGCGCCGCGTGCAGGCTGTATGTCAACTTGACCTGTGCACTAACGAGGAGAGTGTTGGCAGCTCCCCTTGTTGAGCGCAATCAAAAACGTTGCCTCGTGTGAACAGACCTCTGCTCCCCAGCACCCATATTTCTCACCCACATCTGTTCCAAATTTCACGTCAGACATTTTTTAAGGTTAGAGATTTGCGCCCTTTTTTGAGATTTCTGTACATTATAATGTCTGAAACAATTCAACAGCGCATTTTGTGAAAAGCTTGGGCAATGCCTTGAAAATTAGAAAAAAAAAAATCTTGGAGACAAGGTAGACGTTCATTGAACACAAAGGCTTTAAAAAATACGAAATCCATATTCCTTAAACTGATCGTACGAATTTCTATGTCTGATTCCACAAAAATTCATATTTATCTCCACAACCCAACCATGGCCTCCAAAGTTGTCTCTCTTCCAATAAAGTTGACTGCTGACAAAAGGCGACACTTCTCCAAAAACCTCCCTGCCAGCCTTACGTCATTTACATTTCATTGAAAAGTTTGCCCTTCAAAACCCCGTCGTAATCAGCTTTCTGCAAGTGCTTACCCGTCACCGCACAAGCTGATTGTCTGACATGAGCTCACCATGTGAGGGCAACCTTCAGACGGCTGCGCTACGTGCATCGACCCAGGGTTTTGTCACGTCCTAGGCAGCTCTTCACTCACCATTAGCAAAACTTCGCGTCAATCAAGCGCCCTTATCGAACTCAAATCAAATCAAGTAGCATTCGAGTCCGGTGGCCAATTAAACTCCCACCCCCAGTGAGCTCCTGGACTTTGACAGGCGATAAGAGCCCATCGAACTCATTTGATTAAATTTATTCAACAAACAGAGTGGAGTGCAAAGTCTAATCGTTATGAAGCATTTTCGTGCGCATTTGCGTCGGCTTCGTCCTCGTTGTCTTCATCGCCGTCTTCGCCGCCAAGCTCATCCTCTGGGGAAAGTGCCTCTTCCACGTCGCAGGTGATGATTTTCTCGGCAACTAGGTAGAGGTCTCGAATGTTCTAAAAGACGGAAAAACTCGAGGAGGCTCTTGATATTGGGAGAGGCGGAGCCTTACCGGAGATTCACGGAGTTTGGCGATCATTGGATCGGCATAGCGGAGGTTGCTCTGCTGCTCCTTGGTGACGAGGTATCCTTTACTGACGTCGTCAGTCATTTGCTCCTCCATGATTTTCGTTGCCTGTGCCCTGACGTCCGCCTGGGTCATCTTGGCCGACCCTGTCAAGCTGGGGGCACTGCTCGGGATGCCAGAAGCCTCATCATCGTCCAGGTATACGGTGGAAACAGACTCGACACGTTCCGGCTGATAAAGTGCATGGGAGAGACGGTGAACGGCTTGCACGACCGCGTGCACGTTTCTCGCCACCTGCAAGACAAGCAAAAGGTCTTAGTTTTGATTCGACTTGGAAATGACGAGTCTCACTTTCTTAATGGATCTCCTTGGCCGTTTTTGTTTCTTTTCCCTTTGAAGCTCTTCTAAACGTTTTCTTCTCTGCTCTTCGCGAAACTGTTGCCTGAGTGGAGAGGAACACTTGAAGTTGTTGTTGATGTGAGAGGTGTCTGGGAATTACCTGGCACGGATGACATTCCGGATGTCCAGTGGATCAGACGAGAATGGGGTGGGAACTCGCCATGATCGCTCCTTCATTTTATCCCGCTCCGATTTAAGGAACTCTCGTAAGTCCTCTTCGCAATCTTGCCACTCGGCATCGTTAATTCTGCGAAAAAAAGGAGAGGAGAAGAAATTGCTTAGGGAATGAAAATTTTGCGATTTATAGATTGTAAGGTGGACGTGGGAAAAACTTTCCTGGAATTTTGAAGGCATAGAGGGAATTGGCACATGACCTCGTTTTTAAGCACACTAATAATAATAATTGTTGGCGCTACAGTCCAGAGGGGGACCAGGTCCTAGATTGCTCATCAACTACTCGTGTTATGCGCGCTATTGTTCTTTCACGAGTAGAAGGGACCTACAGTTTTTTGCCGACTCCGAACGGCGAAATTTGAGAAGCTTTCTTAGACAGTTAGTACTCTTTGAGTATTGTCAGCAGCTCGAAAGAGGTGGTGCCGTGAAATATTCGAAAAATTGGTGTTGAGCTGGGAATCGAACCTAGATCCTTCGGCGTGTGAGCGTCGCACTCTACCCACTACGCCACGGCGGCCACATTGAAGTTCAAAATACGGAAACGCCTAAAACACAAAACCGCAAAAATGTTGAACAAAATTCTAAACACAGCGCAAGCAAAACTGCAGAAGGCCACTTTGGGGAAGTCTTTTACAAATAAAGACTCTCCTGCTGGTGGTGCTGGTTGGTGCGCAATACAATCTACGAAACACAAATCAATACAAATCTACGGCAACTTTTGTTGTTCAGAGAATTCTGTCTTTTCGGTATTTTGTCCATTTGAGACTTTCACGAACTTGTGCGTTTTGGGATTTCAGATGTTTGGATTTCTGTCTCTGAAGTCATCTGGACTGTTATGAGCTAGTTTTTGGAACAATCAGTCAGACTGGAGAAGAGGGTTATTTTCTGCCAAACTATTTCTTCAAAATTCAATTGAGGGATGCTCTTTTCATTTCAATCTTCAGTTCAACGCCACATATAGCCTGATGTCAAATGTACTGACTAAGGGATGACGTTTTGAACAATCAAACCAAGTTATGACCACATTTCGAAAGTACTCAACACAGTTAAGAGCTCTGTTGAGTCCTTTCGAAGTTAAGCAAGCGGATGATCTCAAGTGAATTATTGTCCTATTTTTAAAAACACCTTTTTTTACGAAAGAATTCCCTGAGCACTGAAACAGCAGTTTTCTAACATGCTTGGAGCTGGAGATCTGTACCCGGTTAATGTATTTAGGGCGCTACAACTCACAGTGGATCGGGAACAACTTCTTTAGAAACAAGAAGTTTAGAAAAATACGTTTCTTTTAAGAAGAAAAACAAAATTATTTATCCCGACTTAACAGAGCGATTGAAGTATGAATTCTGAGATACTGTATATGCAGAAGGTAATCCTTGTCTAGTCTGTGATAATTTCTTAACGACGCTTAAAAAACACATAGAAAGCTGCACTATTATTGTAATTGGCGAAAACCTTAAACGTCTTAGGCCTTGGATAAGAGTGAGCTTGCTTAAAAAACTTAGCAAAACAAATGATCTACGTAAGAAATTTGAACGTTATTCAGACAACCAATCTTTAAAAAAATACTTCTTCTTCGGATGGCGGTACAGTCCGGGGTGGACCTGGCCCTCTCCAAATGCTCCGGCAAATGCTGTTTATTAAAGATAAGCCCGGACATTTTCGAAACTAACGTTGTCTAAGACAGACGATAGTACACACAAATCATTGATGACAGTTGTCACACATTTCCATTCGAGTATGTAATCTCTTGCAAGATCAGCTGCTACTCTTAGGTGGCGCCATCTTTTGAAAACAAACCGAATCTGTGCACTCAATAGTATGTTGTGCTCAATAGTGGGTCTTCAAACTTCAATGTGTTGACATTAAATTGTCAGGAAATCGAATATCTACAAACTTATGAATAAACTTTAACATATTCGACACGAATTGGTGATCAGGATCATCTTCCTTTGAATTATAGCCTTATATCTTCCCATCTCTCCCTCCATCTGTCTTTATCTCTTCCTGTAACCTTTTTCTTCAGCATAGCCACAAGCAAGATTCATTGTCTGTTCTTCACACTACTACACGCCCGCAGTGTGCAAATAGACCTATAATCCAAATAGACTGCTACCTATTTGCTGGCAAGTTTAACTTCGGTCCAGGTGGTTCGTGGATCTTTTTTGTTCGTTTAAGATTCAACGAGCAAATAAAGTCATCGGGCCGGGCCGAGCAGTTTTTATGCTGCAATTGGTCTGCAAGTAAACGTCTTTATGATCCAGTATTGTTCCACTCCCAGTGTGACATCTTAAATATTACTCGTAACAATATTAATAATCTGAAGGCGCGACAGTCCACAGGGGCCAGAGCCCAGCTTGCTCATCAACTACTCCTGTTGTGCGCGCTATTGTTCTCTCAAGAGAAAAAGGATCCTACAGTTTTTTTTACAGACTTTTCCTAGACAGTTATTTATCTTTGAGTGTTGCCAGCTACTCGAAATAGGTGGTGGCGTGAAAAATGCGGGGTGTTCATACCCAGCATCGAGCCTGGGATCCTGCAGTGTCCATGTTGTACGACTTCTTCGTTATCTTCAGCTTCTATGAAATAACAATCAGGACAGTCCTCTGCAGACAGCCAGTTCATTGACTTTTAACAAGCTGCAATCATTTGAGATGCAGGACTCCGAAATTGTAAACTAATGAAAAACCTATTGATTCAAAAACGAATGTTAGCAGTGAAAAACTGTCTTGTTTTTAAAGCAGTCCTATTTCAGGTTGAAGGATCCAAACTAAGGCAACACTCGACAAGATCGAAAGGCAAGCAACTTTACCCAAAATACACACTCGACTTGTTGTTGGTTCTGGCTACTTTTCGGCACAATTTATTGGCCCTAACTGGTGAGTAGAGGGGAAAATGGTGTCCGACGACTGAAAGACCGTTTAAGATGCCAGCGTGATGCCAGATACGGAAAGGAATTAATGTTTCTGGTGGTGTAGATTTCAGAACGTCTCCAGAACGTCTCCAACTCGTCTCCAGCTCGTCTCCAGTTCGTCTCCAGTTCGTCTCCAGCTCGTCTCCAGTTCGTCTCCAGTTCGTCTCCAGCTCGCCTCCAGCACGTCTCCAGCACGTCTCCAGCTCGTCTCCAGCTCGTCTCCAACTCGTCTCCAGCTCGTCTCCAGCTCGCCTCCAGCTCGTCTCCACCTCGTCTCCAGCTCGTCTCCAGCTCGTCTCCAACTTGTCCCCAACTCGTCTCCAATTCGTCTCCAACTCGTCTCCAGCTCGTCTCCAGCTCGTCTCCAACTCGTCTCCAGCTCGTCTCCAGCTTGTCTCCAGCTCATCTCCAGCTCATCTCCAGCTCGTCTCCAGCTCGTCTCCAGTTCGTCTCCAGTTCGTCTCCAGACCGTCTCCAGTTCGTCTCCAGTTCGTCTCCAGCTCGCCTCCAGCACGTCTCCAGCTCATCTCCAGCTCATCTCCAGCTCGTCTCCAGCTCGTCTCCAGCTCGTCTCCAGTTCGTCTCCAGTTCGTCTCCAGATCGTCTCCAGTTCGTGTCCAACTCGTCTCCAGCTCGTCTCCAGCTCGCCTTCAGCTCGTCTCCACCTCGTCTCCAGCCCGTCTCCAGCTCGTCTCCAGCTCGTCTCCAGCTCGTCTCCAGCTCGTCTCCAGTTCGTCTCCAGCTCATCTCCAGCTCGTCTCCAGCTCGTCTGTAGCTCGTCTCCAGCTCGCCTCCAGCTCGTCTCCAGCTCGTCTCCAGCTCGTCTCCAGCTCATCTCCAACTCGTCTCCAGCTCGTCTCCAGCTCGTCTCCATCTCGTCTCCAGCTCTTCTCCAGCTCGTCTCCAGCTCGTCTCCAGCTCGTCTCCAGCTCGTCTGTAGCTCGTCTCCAGCTCCTCTCCAGCTCCTCTCCAGCTTCTCTCCAGCTCCTCTCCAGCATAAGACAAATTTTGAAAAACGTTGAAAATTTGGTTGCAAATGCTTTGGACATCTCATTAGATGTGGAATCCCCGAAATTTTGTTTACTAACCGAAATCGCTGGGTGATGTGGGAACAGGGTAGGCACTGATTGGTATCAACCTGGCGATGCCCAGCTGCTGTAACTGTCTTCCACACACCAATTGTGCTTATTCTACCTCCACGTTGGTAGCCATCGGGTACTGGTTGTTGTTCACCCGAACTCAACCTGCCAAACCTATAAGTGCGACCTCCGCCCAAGAGGTATAAAAAAGGGCCTGGTCCTCCAGGTTGGGGGTGTGCGTCGGGGTAACTGCCCGGCCACATTAAAAAATAAACAGTTGCGAATCAACCGAATGCCTCGGATATGGATGGATTCACTGTTGACGACCCACGCAAACGAAAAAAGGATAATGCTCTACGGATATGCACGTGGAATGTGAGGTCCCTAAACAGACCACGTGCAGCCGATGAACTTGCGGAGGCCCTGGACTGCTATAAAGCAGACATTACCGCAATTCAGGAAATGCGGTGGGATGGGCCGGGCAAGAGAAGAGTGAGAAACTGCGACATATACCACGGCGACTGCTACAGGGAGAGAGGGAAACGCTTATTTGGATGCGGTTTTGTTGTTCGAGGCAGACTTAGGCAAAAAGTCTTAAGCTTCCAATACATAAGCGAACTCCTCATAACAATCCGCATCAAGGCTAAGTTCGGGAATATAAGCCTCATATGCGCCCACGCCCCGACAGAGGAAAAAGATGACAGCAGTAAAGAGGACTTCTATCATCTCCTAGAAAGGACATATGATCGATGCCCCAGCTACGACACCAAGATAGTTCTAGGAGATTTCAACGCTCAGCTGGGAAGAGAAGAAGTCTTTGCTAAAGTCATCGGAAGACACAGCCTGCACGCCAACACCTCCGGAAACGGACTCAGGCTAGTTGACTTCGCCTCGGGGCGAAATCTCTCTGTGGTCAGCACGCGGTTCCCACACCTCAACATTCATAAAGGTACCTGGCGATCACCTGATCAATCAACCGTCAACCAGATTGATCACGTTGCGATCGACGTCAGACACTCCTCCAATATCCTCGATGTCCGAACCTTCCGAGGTGCAAACATCGACTCGGATCATCACCTTGTTGTAGCCAAGGTAAGAACCCGGATATCGAGAGAGCAACGGAGTCGAGACAAGCCAAGACGGTTTGATGTCGGAAAGCTGCAATCGCAACCGATCGCTGGAGCCTTTGCCGATCGATTCTCCCTGAAACTATCTCAAAGTTCGACGCTGCCTGCACAAACAATAGAAGACAAATGGAAACGTTGTCAAGAAGCCATCAAAGAGGCCGCCACTGATGTGCTGGGTTTCACGCCACCACCTAAGAGGAACCCATGGTTTGACGACGAGTGTAGGCAGGCGCATGCTGCCAAACAAGAAGCGTACAAGGCAACGCTGCATCGAACGACGAGAGCTGTTTGTGAGCTCTACAAACAGAGAAGAAGGGAAGAGAACCGGCTTCTCAGAAGAAAAAAGAAAGAGCACGAGAAGCGCGCGGTCGAGGAAATGGAGAGGTGCTATGGCAGGAATGATGTCCGAAATTTTTACCACAAGATAAAACAGTTATCCGGTGGTTATAAGGCTCGGACAGAAGCCTGCCGGGATCAAAATGGACAACTAGTGGTAGAGTCGCAGTCGGTGCAGAGAATCTGGAAGGATCATTTCTGCAGACTCCTAAACGGCGATGACGTCGCAAATTCCGCTGTTAGGCAGAATGTTCCACTCAATTTGGACGACGATGGACAAGAATTCCGTCCCCCCGACTTCGACGAGGTCAAGATAGCAATATCGAGACTGAAATCGAACAAAGCTGCTGGCGCGGACGGACTGTCCGCAGAGCTGTTCAAAGCGGCTGGGGATGAGCTGGTTGGGTGCATGCACCAGCTCATCTGTGAGATATGGTCGGAGGAAAGCATGCCCGACGAGTGGAATCTCAGCATCGTTTGTCCGGTCCACAAGAAAGGAGACCCCTTCGACTGCGCCAACTACCGAGGGATCAGTCTTCTTAACATTGCATATAAGATTTTCTCTGCCGTACTGTGTGAGCGTCTGAAACCATTTGTCCATGACCTGATAGGTCCTTATCAGTGTGGTTTCAGGCCAGGGAAGTCCACAATCGACCAGATCTTCACACTGCGGCAGATCCTGGAGAAGTCCCAAGAAGTACAAATCGACACCCACCATCTATTTGTCGATTTCAAGGCCGCGTATGACAGCGTGCATAGAGACGAGCTATACAGTGCCATGTCTAGTTTTGGCATCCCTACCAAACTCGTCAGATTGTGTAGGATGACGATGGAGAACTCTCGCTGCTCCGTCAAGGTCGGTAGCGAACTCACCGATACCTTCGATGTCAAAAAAGGATTTAGACAAGGCGACGCGCTGTCATGCGACTTCTTTAACATCATCCTTGAGGGGATCGTGCGGAACTCACACGTCAACACCAGAGGCACGATCTTCCACAAGTCCGTTCAATTGCTAGCTTATGCGGATGACATTGACGTGATCGGCCGAACTCAGCGAGCCGTCAATGAGGCGTTTGCTAGCATTGAAACGGAAGCGGCTAAAGTGGGACTGGTGGTAAACGAGGGCAAAACGAAGTATATGCTGTCATCGAAGAAGGACGCAGAACATCGACGTCTCGGACAGAGCGTCACTATGGGCAGCAGACACTTCGAGGTAGTGAAGGACTTCGTCTATCTCGGCTCCGCGGTGAATAGGGACAACAACATCAGTACCGAAATCAAGCGCAGAATCACTCTTGCCAATCGCTGTTTCTTTGGGCTCAAGAGGCAATTGAGTAATAAAGCCCTCTCCCGAACGACCAAAGTGACTTTGTACAACACCTTGATCATCCCAGTCCTCCTCTACGGCGCAGAAACCTGGACGCTACTAAAAGCGGATGAGGAAGCCATTGGTCTCTTCGAGAGAAAAGTTCTGCGTGCGATTTTTGGTCCTGTTTGCGTTGATGGCATCTGGAGGAGAAGATTCAACCACGAACTGTATGGGCTGTACGGCGGCATGAGCCTAGTCAAGCGTCTACGGATACAACGCTTAAGGTGGCTAGGCCATGTAGAGCGCATGGACAGCACTGCTCCGGCCCGAAGAGTCTTCGAATCCGAACCACAGGGACAACGCAACAGAGGGCGTCCTAGACTGAGATGGCGCACACAAGTGGAAAAGGACCTCAACCAACTTGGAGTGCGCAATTGGAGACAGCTGGCAAGAGATCGTGCTAGCTGGAGAGGCATGTTGGTTGAGGCCCAGGTCCACCCCGGACTGTAGCGCCATCCGAAGAAGAAGAAGAAGAAGAAGAACCGAAATCGCTGCAGATCGCGTCATGATGTTTAAGTCGATCTGGTGTACTGTCACCAGCGATTGGAAAACGCCATTTTGAGTCATTTTGAGGTACTTCATAAGCCCTTTCAGCCACCTCCTTCCAATGACATCTTTTGGCCCTTGGAACGAGGAGAATGAACAGAGTGATTCTGTTGGAGCACACTTCTTCGTCTATCAAAGCCAGCGAGCTGAGCTATACAAGCATTTGGCAACTTAACGACTTCAATTAGAATAAGGTTAAAGGACATCCATCTCCGTTCAACCACAATGTGCCCTGACCTAAGCGGGATTGCAGTCCTTGCAACCCGTCGTGTTGGAAAACCACATTCACTCCCCCACTTAGCAACCCGGTAGCCCACAATTCATCGATATGTGATTTATAAGCCTTCTTGTCAAGAAGGCACTGATTCCTTGTCCTTTCTATTTCGCCCTGAAAAGCCAATGACGGCAATTCTCAAGTTATTAGTTGCTTTGCATGTTTCCTGTGAACCTCCTACTGCCAATGTCTTCGGGCCATCCCACAATCACACGCGTCACAAGGCCCCAAGAAACAAAACAAACCCGACTTTGTGACGTACATTCCACCACAACTCCAGCCGCAGTAATTCCGAATCTCCCACACCCGGAGTGAGAATACGTCACACCGCCCCACCCACAAGCCTTACGCCATCCGCCGACCCAGGTCTATCATCGTTTGATCCCATTAGGCAGTGCCGGCTAGAGGAAGTGTGAATATGATGCGAAAGGGAAAGGAAATTAGGGCGTAACATGATTTACCGCCATCATCGTGGGGCACAGGTCTACTACGTCGTAAATTCCGAGCAGAGGGAAGGACGACGATGTGAAAAAATCAGGCGATAGCAAAAAGATTTACCTCAACAAATCGAGGCCACGGCGGGCGTCCTCCTCCCGGTACTCGTTCTCCAGGGCACGCTGGTCGCTCTTCATCTTCGACAATTGCTGCTGTTTGGCCAACTCCTCCTCCTTGTACCTGAGGCGCTCCCTTTCCCACTTCTGCCCCTGGCGCAGCAGCCGATCGGCGTTCTTCTCACGGTTCGTTTTAAGCTGCGGAATAGAGAGAGACAGAGGCGCATGAAATTGACGTGCCAGTGCTTTGAATTAGCATGAGAGGGTGGATGGGTGGATGGGTGGATGGGTGGATGGATGGATGGGTGCATGGGTGGATGTACCTTTGCACGACGCTTGAGAATCTCAATGTTTGCTCTCTTGTTGACGACAAATATTGGATCACCTGACAGCTCCTCGGGTATGGCGTCCGTCTTTCCTTCGAGTATTAGATTTCGCTCACGTTCCAGTTCTTTGATCTGCGAATGGAAGAGGGGTGGGTTGAGAGGGATTACACGAAGAGTTACCTGTGTTATCTTTAAATAGTGTGTTGTCGTCTGAAGATGAGTGCGGGGAGGGAAGCGGTTAAACACCGGATGGACACGATATATTTGACGTGTCGAACAGCTTCAACGGAGGTGCGTGGGAAAGATTTGTCAGTTATTGGAAGTTGGGAGGAGGGTCACGACAATCACTGAAGGACGCCTGTGCGTCTTCTATACACTCGGTTCGTGCGCATTGTTTCAAGATGTCAAAAGTCAATGAACATATTGCTGCGAAATGAGCGTGCAACGGCTTTCGGTTCCAGGGCAGGGCTTTCAAAAGAAGAGCTTGCCGTCAGACTGGTGACGCATTACAAAAGCTTCAATCAATCCTGAAAATCTTGCTTGGACCCTGACATTTGGTTGCACTTTCGCACATAAGTTGAACCATCCAGGTGATCATTCAACTCAAACGTGTGCTCGGCTTTTCCAAGTCTCAGAAAAAGGACAACTCCCTCGGGATGGAATCTTAAGAACATGGTGGGAGGAGCAGTAGTTTGTGACTACCGGTTGAAGTGAGCGTCAAGATACGAATGCCTCGATAGGGAACAATTGTTGTGAACGAGCCCTTATTTTCTTTTTTTTGTTTGTTTGCTGTGACATGTGGCCGCCGTGGCGTAGTGGGTAGAGTGCAACGCCGAAGGGTCTAGGTTCGACTCACAGCTCAACAGCAATTTTTCGAATTTTTCACGGCACCACCTCTTTCGAGCAGCTGACAACACTCAAAGAGTAATAACTGTCTAAGAAAGCTTCTCAAATCTCGCCGTTCGGAGTCGGCAAAAAACTGTAGGTCCCTTCTACTCGTGAGAGAGAACAGTAGCGCGCACAACACGAGTAGTTGATGAGCAAGCTAGGCCCTGTTCCCCCTTTGGACTGTAGCGCCAACAATTATTATTGCTGTGACATCTGAAAAATTTAGTATGCATCAGAAACCAATAAGGAGACAGTCAACTTCCTTCGTCTTTCGCCCTTTCATTTTGACAGCGGCGTTTTTATAACATTTACACTCCTGAACAGCTGATTCACAGACGGGATTATTTTTTTTTTAAATGAGAATACGTGTGAACTGCCTATACGGTGGATCTCCTCACTCTTAAAACTGAAAGAAGGAGAGGGCATATAAAACAAAAAATTTAAAGAGAGAAGTTATAGTTTTGTACAACACAAAGTAATGGTTGCCAATAGCAACGTTCAGAAATGATGTTAGTAAGGCACAGTTGCATCAGAAAAGCAATGGACTTACAACTTTATGATTATTTCAAAAACAAAATGTGGACATAAACATAGTTTGAACGCAAAAATTTACTAAATATTTCTTATGAACTAATAAACACTACTAAAAACTGAATAACTGCTACCAATTTTAAATACTTAAACTCGTTTTCTACTCATGTGTATCAATTTCATAACTATTGTTAATAATTATGTTTGATATTCTTTTTGTTCTTATTGCTTGAAAGGTATCTTAAATTAACAAATATGTTCTCATTTCGAATTAATTTAATTAATTGTTTTAAGTATATTTAATGTGTTACGATTGTCGTACACATATCTTTGTTCTGAGTTAAATTAGACAAAAATGTTTCGCAAAATATATTCAATTTATTTTTATTGTTGTTATTTTTACTGCACGAAACATGTTTAATATTTGTTTTTGGGTTAGGTTTCATTGTTTTTATTGATTACAGCACCTTTCATATTGAATGGATGTCAGGTGGACAATAAAAATAACAGTTCGTGATAATAATAAATAGCAAAATATATTTATTTTAATTATAATACGCTTAACTCGGAATATCAACTGATAATAAGCCTTTTCCAAATGTTCGACTTTTCAGTACGCGTTATTCTCTTGTTTTTCTACATATTTCATAAGTTATTAAATATAAATGCTACCAAATTATCCATTTATTAGAAACAAAAACCAAATTATTCATTTATTAGAAAAAATAAATCTTTTTTGAATTTCCGATTATACTAACTTGGGTTAACAAGGTGCAGTAGATTTTTCGAATGCGTTGTTTTTAATGTACACAAAATGGCTGAGGAATTCACGAACAGTGGCCAATTTACGAGTATTTGACACTATTGAAAACAAAAAGTGACGTATTAGCCGCCATCTTGCCAATTTTGGAGGGTAAACGTATAGATGTGTGAGTAAAATGCGACAATGTTCGATGTTACGTAAATAACTTCCAGAAATTGGGGTTTTTTTTCTACAAGAACACGTAAAGAATAGTCAAGCGATCGATAGACAAAGGGGAAATCAGCTTATTGATCAGCTGTTCAGTTGACCATCTCCTTCCTTAATGGTTTCTGGTATACATCAAGCCATTGAACAGACAACATCATATTTTTTCATCGTTTCAAAAATGTCGAATTTTGTACCAAAAAGTGGTGATTTGCGGAGAGCATTCATTTTTTGTTTTCATTTGAAGAAAAGCGCTGCAGAGTCGCATCAAATGCTTGTCGAGGCATATGGTGATCATGCTCTGTCAGAAGCAACATGCAAAAGATGGTTTCAACGGCTCAGAAAAAATGATTTTTATGTGAGAAATGAAGAACGTGGAAGACCACCAAAAAAGTTTGAAGACTTCGAGTTGCAAACGATATTGGATGGAGATGGCACTTTGAGTCAAAAGCAAATGGCAGCAATGTTAAATGATGTACAACAAATAATTTCTGGCCGTTTAAAAGCTATGAGAAAGATCCAAAAGTGTGGAAAATGGGTGCCACATGAATTGAATGAAAGACAGAAGGAAAACCTAAAAACACTTGTGAAATTTTGCTTCAAAGACAAGAAAGAAAATCGGTTTTGCATCGGATTGTTACTGGCGATGAAAAATGGATTTATTTTAAGAATCCTAAACGGAAAAATCATGGCTTGATCTGGGACAAGTGGTCGCCGTGGCGTAGTGGGTAGAGTGCGACGCTCACACGCCGAAGGGTCTAGGTTCGACTCCCAGCTCAACACCAATTTTTATATTTTTTTACGGCACCACCTCTTTCGACCTGCTGACAACACTCAAAGAGTAATAACTGTCTAAGAAAGCTTCTCAAATCTCGCCGTTCGGAGTCGGCAAAAAACTGTAGGTCCCTTCTACTCGTGAGAGAACAGTAGCGCGCACAAGACGGGTAGTTGATGAGCAAGCTAGGCCCTGGTCCCCCATTGGACTGTAGCACCAACAATTGTTATTATTATTAATTAATCTGGGACAACCATCAACATCGACTCCAAAACCAGATCGATTCGACAAGAAGACAATGCTGTGTGTTTGGTGGGACCAGAAAGGTATGCTATACCACGAGCTCCTAAAACCTGGTGAAACCGTTAATACTGATCGCTACCGACAACAAATGATAAATTTGAATCATGCATTGATCGAGAAGCGACCAGAACGGGCCAGAAGACACGGCAAGGTAATTTTGCTCCATGACAATGCACACAGGATACATTTAAAACACTTGGCTGGGAGCAGCTATCCCACCCACCGTATTCATCAGACTTGTCTCCTTCTGACTACTATTTGTTTTGATCAATGGGACACGCATTGGCTGAGCAGCACTTTGATTCCTACGAGGAGGTCGAAAATTGTGTGTCTGATTGATTTGCTTTAAAAGACGAACAATTTTATTGGCGTGGTATTCACAAATTGCCAGGAAGCTGGTCAAAATATGTAGAAAACAATGAACAATACTTTGAATAAAATGTTTTTACTTTCCCATTAATATATAGTGTTTTATTTTCAAAAAAAAAAAAAAAAAAAAAAATTCATACGGGTATACCTGGTATTACTTTTTGAGTGTTGTCGGCAGCTCGAAAGAGGTGGTGCCGTGAAAAAGTCGAAGTGTTCAGCCGGGAATCAAGCCTAGACCCTCCGACGTGAGCGTCGCACTCTATCAACTACGCCACGGCGGCCACGCACTGTCACATGCGGCCTTAAAATCGACGAATTGGTGGTGGGTGTCGATTTGCACTTCTTGAGTCTTTTTCAGGATCTGCCGTGATGTGAAGTTTTGGTCTATCGTGGACTTCCCTAGCCTGAAACCACGCTGAAAGGGACAAATCAGACGCTTTCAGGATTTTGTATGCAATTTTAAGAAGGCTGATCTCCCGATAAATGGGTTTTAAGTCAAAGGTCTCCTTCCTTGCGGACAGGACAAGCAACGCTGAGATTCCACTCAAGGTAACCCGCTTCAGATATAATTCACTTGTGTTAGCGTTTGTTCCAATCCTCGGAGCAAAATGCTGCCCTTTCATGGATTTATTCAATCTTTGGAACAGGAAAACAGGTCGCAGAGGGCCCAATCTGGTAAATTGCGAACAAGTAATGATGAGTCGGCGGGTACATTACTGTGATGCAAAAGCGTTGAATTATTTTCCCACAATTCCGGATGTTTTCCTTGTATTGCTTTTTGCAAGCGGCGCACAACTTCGAGATCTCGATTTTGGCCGTAAGACCTTGTGGTAAGAACTCCTGATGCACTACGTCAAGCTAATCGAAGAAAAACAATCGCTGCCGCACGCTTCAAGTCCAAATCTTCCATTGCATGGCATGAGTCAACCGATGAGCCAGCAACTTCTCAACATTTTTTTTTTTTATGTGCTGGGGAGCCCAAAACGAGTGTCCACATGCACATCTTCACTACCTTCTTTGAATAGGTTGTACCACTTTTGGTGAGTGTACACTGTCAACATTTCAACTTGATTCCATATATCACACAAAATTGAATTACTCTTTGATCCATGATTCGATGAGATCCGTGAACCTTGAAAGTTAGAGCTTAATATACACAGACGGCCTCAAAACAGGCTATAATACAGCCTATGCAGTTTTTAGTCAAGAAGGCTCGACCACCTCACAAGGCATCCTACCGAACATCGCCTCCATATACACCGCATAAGCATTAGCTATTCTCCACGTTGCTAAAACAGTTTCTCAAACAAGAAGTAATTGAGTGACAATCCACAGGGGGATCAGGGCCTAGCTTGCTCATTAACTGCTCGTGTGGTGTTCTCTCACGAGAAGAAGGGGCCTACAGTTTGTTCCGTCTCCGAACGGCGAAGTTTGAGAAGCATTCTTAGACAGTTATTGCTCTTTGAGTGTTGTCAGCAGCTCAAAAGAGGTGATACCGTAAAAAATTGGATGTGTTCAGTTGGAATACGAGCCTGGACCTTCGGCGTGTTAATGTCGCACTCTATCTATCACCAACATAACAAAATACAAAAATCGATAGTCGACTGTGCGTAGCCACGAATTTTGAAAATTAATCAGATTTTGTATATTCCCTTCTAAAGGAGCCCATGTATGCCAAATTCTTGAAAATGACGGTCATCATTTGATAAGACAGACTTCGCTAGTTCTCGAGAGAACAATGATCTGCTGTCCCTAGTTCCTGATGGCAGTGAGTTCAAATTTCAGCGATGGTTACAAATCGACTTTAAGGTTGCCCTTAGGTAGTGCCAAAAATCGCTCTAAGTGGTCTCGAAGTGAGCAAACCCTATTTTTCCCTATCTTGTGGCGAAATTCAAGACGCTTTTTTTGAGGTGCCCACTGCGTCAACTTTGTTGAGCAATCTGTTAAGTTTGTGACATCGTAGAAGTTCGTTAAGTTATCTACTTGGACGTGGAAAGGCAATAAAGAAATTTCAGACACCGTGCCTTTCTCTTCTTCATTCTAAGTTGGACCTGAGTCTCAATCAAAGTGTTTCCTTAGTCAGGACGATCTCTCGCCGACTGCCTCCGGTTGCGCACTTCAAGTTATTTGAGGCCCTTTCTACTTGCACCACCTCAGTCTAGGCCGTCCTCTGTTGCGTTGTCCAAACGACTTGGACTCAAAGATTCTTGGGCCGGAGCAGTGGTATCTAGCCTTGAAATCCATTCGAAGACGCTTGACCAGACGGATTCCGATAAAGTTCGTTTTTGAATCTTCTCCTCCAAATGCCATCAATGCCAGCAGGAGAAAAAATCTCACGCAGAACTTGAGAGGTTTACCACTGACTCCTCATTACCATGGCGTCGCTTTAAAAGCAATATTCTTTCGTTCACTTCATCCTTTGCCACATTGGGCTTATCGCACTCTTCCCAGCAGACCTCTGTCCTATTGACAGTTCAAAGTTTTTTGTCTTCTCCCAACTGCCAAACCTGTCAGACGTGCCATTCAGCCAAACGCTGTGCTAAGCACATTCACCCCACTCGCCGCCCAAAAATCATCTCCACTAACCATTCGTCGATGAACTCCAACACAGCTCAACTTGAAACGTCTTCACTCACTCCCCTCCCAACAGGCTCACATCAAACTGATTACGTCGTCATCGATGGCATAAGTAACTGAAAGTGACAAACACCACCCTCCCGCCGCCAATCCACGCGCTCCCACAAACGCCACTCGAGACCCTCAGATTCAAGCGTTCTCTTCAATATGTCCACGAGCCACGCGCCCCCGTCGATTCGCTGACAATTGATTTCAGCGTCGTCGAGTAAGAACAGCGAGCCGCCCTCCCGACGACAGGGAGTCCTGTCGATGGTGCACTTGTGCGGCGGCGGCGGTGGTGGCGGGTGGTTGAATTGGTATTTGAAATGCAAATCGCTGGTCTTGGGGGAGGGTCGAGTGATGGACACTCGTCCTCTCTGGCAGGCACTTGCCTGGCAGTTATGACGTGAAACGGTTTTTAATTTAGAAACGTTCTTAATCGTGTCCTTGTTGCTGGCGTTTTATTTTTCTTCAATTAGATTTCACGCCAGGGTGAGGGGGGTGGGCGAAAAGTGTGTCGTCGACAAGCATTCTAATAAGTGAGGCCCGGGGGTGGACTTAGGAACTTAACAACAAAACTCACCTCCCTCTCCTTGATTCTGTTCATCAACTGCATCCGGTGGTCGTCGTCGATGGCCTCCCGCAGCTCCCGCATGTACTTCCGGTCGGTCAGCCGAACGACATTGGTGCCCATCAGCCGCTCCAGTCGTGCCGAAATCCTGGGGATGTTGAAGCTGCAAGCAGAAAGCAAACGAAGAACAGGTCACTCGCGCGGCGGTAAAAAGGCGTCTCAATCCGACCAACGACTCGTGCCGTCTACCTTTGCCGTTGACGCCGAACAACTTCTTATGGGGGACACCAGACCTTGCCCCATGCGGCAGAGGGTCTTGTACCCAACGAGCAGAATTGAATATCATTTTCAGCGCTGGCTGGGGCGAATATAATCAACTTGAAATTGGAGGTGATCACGATATGTGGGGCTGTTGTTGCGCGAAGGACATGGGTACACACGCCACACACAGCACCGGTCGTTGAAATGGGTGCCGTGCCAGTGTTTGCTCTGCGAGGTGTACTTGAGGAGGCCCTTCAACTGGAGTCACTTGCTATTGGATTTCAAGATTTACGTCTGAATGGGAATTTATTTTGGACCGTCTCTGGGTGCAGATAAATATTTTCGAAAGCCACCCGAATTGGGGACACTTATGTGGCAAATCAGAGCGAATGGTTTGCGTGGGAGGTTTTAGTCTTCCCAGTCACTTGAAGGAGAAGAGTGAACCTGGTGGGCTTTGAGAATCCGAAATGCATTGTGGGCGATTCAGGCCACCGAATTTTGTAGAAGTCATCGTCTGTTCAAATTAGTAAGAAATGTGTTGATATTGCACTTATATGTGTCTGGAGTAGAGTTCAGTGTTATGCATCCTGGGAATGGGTACGAGTCGTGTTTTTTTGCCGGCTTGGCAGTGAGCTCACCACTAAGATTATCACACATTGGTATGGATAGTGCTGAATGTCTCACTCCTCCTCCTGGACAGCTCCTTCAAAAGTCACCAAAGTCATTAGAGATAAGTCCTCGAAGGAAACAATTTTTTTTATATATAGAGCCAAATAAGTCAACCAACTTTCTTAAGTTGTCGCATTCTATGATCCTTAGCGAGTTGTATGACTGACGACATCATGAGGTAGGTTCCCTATAAAGCTCTATGTCTCATCCCGCAGCATTGGTGTGCTTCAAACCTGGGAAAATATTTAACGAAATTAGGAACATGCATGACCTCAACCAACTTGGAGTGCGCAGCTGAACGCAATTAGCGAAAGAGCATGCTGGCTAGAAAGGCATGTCGGGTGAGGCCCGGGTCCAGAAGAAGAAGATCAAGAAGAAGAAGAAATATACATATTTGAAGAGCAGACAGTGTTTATTTGTTTTTCTACCAAACTTGCCAGGTTCAGAAGAATGCCGAACTTTCTCTGTCATATCAAGTCCTGTAGCTGAGGTTCCGAACAAGCCAGCGCGCTTACTCAGTATTTCTACTAGGGGATCATGTGAAATTTACAGCTGTTTTTTTTTTGAAAATAAAATACAAATTACGACGAAGTTTGAGAAGCTTTCTTAGACATTTATTACTCGTTGAGTGTTGTCAGCAGCTCGTAAGAGGTGGTGCGAAATTCGAAGTGTTCAGCCGGGAATCGAAACTTCGGTATTTGAGCGTGGCACTCTATACACTACACCACGGCGCACTATGGGGCAGCCCTATGGCAGGAACGGCGAGAAGTCGATTTTTAAAAACGCACCCGATCTCAATAAAAGTTACCTTTCCGGTTAGCTGATAATATGGGCCATATGGTGTGGGAATTTGTTTTCCCAATAAGTGGCTTAATCACTCAGCGTTTGGCATCAAAGTTATATGAATAAGGAAGTTGCGTTCATTCAAAAGTACTTGACGCAACTTTGTTCAGTTGGTACATTAAAAAACAAGTGTTTGTAAAAAATGTTTTGGATTGAATCTATCAACTAAAATATGTTCTTTGAATACAATTGGTATCCACTCGGTTATAAAGTACCGATGCCCAAACAAAAAAAAAATGGCGGATTACAAGAACCTACAAGTTGTTTTTAAATAACGGTACTTTTTGAATAGGCAAACACCGAGCTAAATTTGAACTTAATTTTTTTTTTATTTTCATATTTTCCAGCTTTCTCAAAGTGAAGTTATACTGTTCTTCCAAAATTTTAATTTATAAAGTAAATAAACTGTTAATTTATTATATAATTTTATTTTAAATTAACTGCAGAGTAAATAAAAATATTAAGTCCATGATTGTTTACTTTATTTTGTAAATCCAACCCCTCACTTCGCAAAAACTACCAAACAAGTACCATTATTAAAGTGTTATTACGGTTCTTTCGGAAACCTGAGCAGTTACAGTTATTTTGACTTCTGATTTGATTTCAGCACACCCAAATCCTTTAGAAAAATATATTTTGGTTAGCTCAACTAATTATCGCCGTCAAACGGCCATTTCTGCCCCACTGTGCGGCGTTGCATATATAACTGAGGAAAAGAAATAACTGTAAAGACACTTTGGGAGGGAAACGAAAGAAATTCAAAAGAAAGAATAAAAATATGTGTGGGACCAGGAGCCAAACAAGCTGACCTTACCCTACAATGACATACAAATCACGCGACGAAACAATAGCTAGGATCAGGCGACCAAACTGTAGGACAAAATCATACGAACGCATACACAGAAGACGGACAAACAGACGATGAACACGGGCGATCAGACGTACACACACATACCCTTGACAAACGAACACCCTGACAAGATAAAAGGAAGAATAGTAAAAAGAGAACAGGAGAGTAGTAGTTGAGCCATCGAACTCGTCAGTCGACACCAAACGCGAAACGATATTTTATAATTAAATAAACTCTGTAAATCAAAGTATTAAAAGTGAGTTTTATTTCCCGAATCCCACATATGTGTCATTTATTTATCGGTTTCGAAAGTAACGCTCAATAGAGAACACTTACTGAAACGTTTTCAATAAAATTTGGAATTCCTTAAAAAGCTTAAACTTTGCCGTTTAGTGCAAAAATGAAGAGCTCTTAATATAAGCCTTTGTCAGACTCATAGAACGCGATTCGTTTGTGATAATTTTCTACTACATTGTAGTGATGGTATCTCGGCGATGACTTGAGAAGGAGTGCGTTTCGCGTCTCGTCTAATGCATCTTGTGTTCGGAGATTATTCCCTGAAACACAGTCACAGAATGGCGTCAAATGGAATGATCTAGGTGGCCACTGGAAGTTTGCAGAATTGCGCGACTTAATCGATTGCATTGTGTAGTCTTTCAACACGACTTGGCCGCATGCCGAGGAAAAGCTGTTGCCATTCGACCACACTGCTTCGAATTGACTGCAGGCGACCGACCATTGGCAGAATCAAAGAATCACAGTTCCACCACCAAATAGTCACCTCCTTTGAATGAACCGACAACTCTTTCATCAATTTTTGGTTCCATAAACCTCACGCGCTGAAATTTTGTTCGTCTACGCTCCCAATGAGAGGGAATCCAATCGCGTTGCAGAAGAAAGTGTGGTTCAAAAAAGCATTATTTATTTTCTCCTGGTGCCTGACTAGAACGGCGGTTGAAGAATCCAATTCCTCGTCGGCTGTTTTGGTAATTAAGGAGCGAGTGAAACAAGTTTATGTCACTCTTGTCTGGAAATTTCGACAGGGGATGCTTTCATCTTCAGAAGATCATTGCTTATTTAGACGATAGAAGAATTACAGCATTAGTGCACGTTAATAAAAATGGAATTGAATAACTAATAATTATTTCATACCAGGTATACCAGTATAAAATGCGCGTTTCTTGAAAATAAAACACTGATTATTAATGGGAAAGAAAAAACATTTTACTCAAAGTATTGGCCATTGTTTTCTACACATTTTGGCCACCTTTCTGGCAATTTGTGAATACCACGCCAATAAAATTGTTCGTCTTGTAAAAGAAAACCAATCAGACACCCAATTTTCGACCTCCCCGTAGGAATGAAAGTGTTGCTCAGCCAATGCGTGTCCCATCGATGAAAACAAATGGTAGTCGGAAGGAGCCAAATCTGGTGAATACGGCGGGTGGGGTAGCTGCTTCTAGCCAAGTGTTTTGATTGTATCCTGAATCGGTTTTGCTTTGAGTGCAGGTGCATTGTCATGCTTGCCGTGTCTTCTGGCCCGTTCTGGTCGTTTCTCGATCAACGCATGGTTCCAATTGATCATTTGTTGTCGGTAGCGATCAGTATTAACGGTTTCACCAGGTTTAAGGAGCTCGTGATACAGCACACCTTTCTGGCGCCATCAAACACCCAGCATTGTCTTCTTGCCGAATCGATCTGGTTTTGCAGTCGATGTCGATGGTTGTCCCAGATCAAGCCATGATTTTTTCCGTTTAGGATTTTTAAAATAAATCCATTTTTCATCGGCAGTAACAATCCGATGCAAAACCGATTTTCTTTCGTGTCTTTGAAGCAAAATTTCACAAGTGTTTTTTCGTTTTTCCATCTGTCTTTCATTCAATTCATGTGACACCCATTTTCCACACTTTTGGATCTTTCCCATAGCTTTTAAACGGTCAGAAACTGTTTGTTGTACAACATTTAACTTTGCTGCCATTTGCTTTTGACTCAAAGTGTCATCTCCATCCATATCGTTTGCAATTCGGCGTCTTCAAACTTTTTTGGTTGTCTTCCACGTTCTTCATTTCTCACATCAAAATCATTAGTTCTGAACCGATGAAACCATCTTTTGCATGTTGCTTCTGATAAAGCATGATCACCATATGCCTCGACAAGCATTCGATGTGACTCTGCAGCACTTTTCGTCAGATGAAAACAAAAAATTAATGCTTTCCGCAAATCATCACTTTCTGGTACAAACTTTGACATTTTTAACACGATGAGAAAATATGATGTTGTCTGTTCAATGAATTTTTTGCACAGATCTCATAGCAAACAAACAAAAAAAAAAAGGGCTCGCTCACAACAAATGTTCCCTATCGAGACATTTGCATCTTGACGCTCACTTTAATAATAAACTAATAAATCTGGCTGGAAACCAGGAGGAAGCAGAGTAACACATCACTCAATAATTCCCGGGACTGACACATAGGGGGCGCCACTACAAACATTCAAATAATATCTGGCAAATTTTTATGACAATCTGATTGTTAGGTTACAAGTTACAGAGCTTCAAGTGACGCTACTTTTGCGACTCTTAAAACAATGGAAAAACAGAATTCCGTGTAGTGTTAAAACACTGCTTTAGGAAAAATATGTAGTGCAATCTCAGCACTTGATGAAGTGTTACAGGGATCCTGCTCCATCAGAAACAACTGCTTGTCAGTGGTATGCTGACTTCAAACGGGGCCGTATATACACCAACGATGCTGAATGCTCTGGAGTGCCAATTGAGGTAGTTATTCCGGATAACCTCAGAAAAGTACACAATATCGTTTTGGAAAACCGCAAAGTGAGATTGCGTGGGAAAGCTGACACCCTAAAAATATCATAAGGCTGTAGGTGCACTATTCTGCATGAACATTTGTCCATGAGAAAGCTGTTTTTGATATGGATGGCGCGGTTGCTCACAATGGACCAAAAATAACATCGTATCGATAATTCTGAGAGCAATTTGGAGCCGTTTGGCCAGAATGAATATGACTTTTTGTGTCGGTATGTCATAATGAATGAAACATGGATCCACCACTATACTCCAAAGTCAAATAGGCAGTCAGCGGAATGGACAGCAGACGGTGAACCAAGCCCAGAGCATCAAAAAACAGGAAGGTCGGTTAGCAAGGTTATGGCATCCGTATTTTGGAATACCCACGGAGATTTATTCATCGACGGCCTTGAGAAAGGTAAAAGGATCAACAGTGGATATTGCATGACATTATTGATATGTTTGGATTAAGAAATTGTAAAAAAACGGTTCTATATGAGTTGACTTGTGACACGGGGGGTTGTCTAGGTCTCCCACCAAGACAACTCTCCGTGTTACAAGTCGTTCACTACCCTGAACAAACTGCACGAATTGGGCTTTGGATTGGGTTTGGATGGACCATATTCTCCAGATATGGCCTTCAGCGACTTCTACCTCTTTTCAAGTCAAAACGATGCTCGCTGGGAAAAAAGTGGCTCAAATGAGGAGGTGATCGCCGAAACTGAAGCCTATTTTGAAGCCAAAGATCTATAAAAAAGGATCGAAATGCTAGAGTGTCACATTGCATCATCGATGAAGGATACATAGCATCGATATCTTGGACAGAGAAAAACTGTAACACATAGTTAAGGACTTCATCTGTCTTGACTTTGCACCACATGGAGACAAAAAAAAACTGTTCGGAAAACAAACTAAGAATCATTGTTGCCAATCAATCTGTCTTTGACCATTCTTAGGAGGAGGTTCATGCGATAAGAGTGTACGCCGGCAGGCGTCTTCTGCAGCATGCGTCTATGCCGGCAGGCCTTTTCTGCAGCATGTGTCTACGCCGGCAGGCGTTTTCTGCAGCATGCGTTAAGCTTTATTATTCAATTGCCTCTTGAGCCCAAAAAAACAGCGATTGGCAGGAGTGTTTCAGTGTTTGATTATGGTACTGATGTTGTTGTCCCCGTTTAGTGTGGAGCCGAGGTGGACAATCCTTGACTACCTCGAAGTTTCTGCTTCCTAGTGTGATGCTCTGTCCAAGACGTTGATGTTGTGTGTCCTTACTTGATGACAGTATGTACTTTTTTGCCCTCATTAACCACCAGACCCATTTTAGCCGCTTTCAATTCAATGCCAGCAAGCCCCTCATTGGCGGCTCGTTGTGTTCATCTAATCACGTCAATGTCATCAACGTAGGCTAGCAATTGAGCTGACTTTTGGAAGATTGTGTGTCTGAAGTTAAATTGTGAGTTACGCATGATCTTCTCGAGGATAATGTTAACCAAGTCACATGACAGTGCGTTGCCTTGCCAAGAGTTTTTGACAGGTCTCGGTGAGTTTGTTACCGACCTTGACGGAGCAGCGAGAGTTCTCCATCGTCATCCTACAAAATCTGACGAGTTTGGTAGGAATGCGAAAACTAGACATGGCACTGTATAGCTCATCTCTAGGCACACTGTCATATCCGGCCTTAAAATCGACGTGGGTGTAGATTTGCACTTGTTGAGTCTTTTCCAGGATCTGCCGTAATTTGATGATCTGGTCTATTGTGGACTCCCTGGTCTGAAACCACACTGATAGGGACCTATCAGGTCATGGACAAACGGCTTCAGACCCTCACACAATACGGTAGGGAGGATCTTGTATGCGATGTTCAGGAGACTTATCCCTCGGTAGTTGGCGCAGTCAATGGGGTCTCCTTTCTTATGGACCGGGCAAATGACGCTGAGATTCCACTCATCGGGCATGCTTTCCTCCGACCAGATTTTACAGATGAGGTGGTGCCTGCACCCAACCAGGTCGTTTCCAGCTGCTTTAAATACTTCTGCGGACTGTCCATCCGCTCCAGCAGCTTTGTTCGACTTCAGCTTGGATATTGCTATCTTCACCTCGTCTAAGTCGGTGGGACGCAATCCTTGTCTATCATCGTCCAAATTGAGTGGATTATTCTGCCTAACAGCGGAATTGATGCCGTCATCGTCGTTAAGGAGTCTGCAGAAATGATCTATCCAGATTCTCAGCACAAGCTCTACCACAAGTTGTCCACTACGATCCCGGCAGGCTTCGTTTCGAGCCCTGTATCTTCCGAATAGCTGTTTCACCTTTCGGTAAAACTTGTGAACTTCATTCCTGTCTTTCGTTTTCCTTACCTTTCCATTTCCTTCTGAGAATCCTGTGCTGTTTCCTTCTTTTCTGTTCGTTGCGTCGAACTCTGAGCGAGTTTCAGGGAGACTCGGTCGGTAAAATACCCTGTTGCGATCGTGGTCGCCGTAGCGTAGTGGGTAGAGTGCGACGCTCACACGCCGAAGGATCTAGGTTCAACTCCCAGCTCAACACCAATTTTTCGAATTTTTCACGGCACCACCTCTTTCGAGCTGCTGACAACACTCAAAGAGTTGTCTAAGAAAGCTCCTCAAACTTCGCCGTTCGGAATCGGTAAAAAAATGTCGGTCTATTCTACTCGTGAGGGAATAGTAGCGCGCACAACACGAGTAGTTGATGAGCAAGCTAAGCCCTGGTCCCTCTGTGGACAATTATGTTGCGATTGTAGTTTTCCGACGTCAAACCTTTGTGGCTTGTCTCCACTCCGCTGATCACTCGATATGCGGGTGCTTACCTTGGCTGAAACAAGGTCATGATCCGAGTCGATGTTTGCACCTCGGAAGGTTCGGACATCGAGAATATTGGAGGAGTATCTGACGTCGATCCGTCTTTGAATCCGAGCCATTGGGACAACGCAACAGAGGACGACCTAGACTAAAGTGGCGCACACAAGTGGAGAAGGACCTCAACCAACTTGGCGTGCGCAACTGGAGACAGCTGGCGAAAGATCGTGCTAGCTGGAGAGGCATGTTGGTTGAGGCCCAGGTCCACCCCGGACTGTAGCGCCACAAGAAGAAGAAGAAGATCTGACGTCGATCGCAACGTCCCTCTGTGAATGTCCATGTGTGGGAACCGCGTGCTAGCCACAGAGAGGTTCCGCCCCGAGGCGAAATCTAACAGCCTGAGTCCGTTTCCGGATGTGTTGTCTTGCAGGCTGTATTTAACGATGACTACAGTAAAGATGTCCTCCTTTCCCAGTTGAGCGTTGAGTCCCAACATAAATAAGAAGGAAAGCGTTCTTATTAATATTCAACTACGCTCCTGAAGTCAATTGAAGGTAAAACTGTTCCATTCGATTTTAGTTGCCGAATGATTGGAAAAACCGGAAACCAAGAGATCTTTCATTTAATTCAACTCTTGGAGCAAACTTGAAGGGTCCAATGCTTTTTAGCAATGTTCATGCGAGCTTTGATCGAAATTGTGCAAATTTGGTACAAATTGTGCGGCAACTTGAGCGGCAACTAAGGCAACTCTTTTAATGGTTCCACAGTGGATCACTTTTTTGTCTTCACCTTAAAACTGTTTCCGTCTATTTGTTAAAATGTGCAAACACTTGGCACGCTTTTCTTAATCTTTTGATAGCATTATGTGCCGCCAATAAATGATGCGCCGTAATCGATACTAGAAATGTGTGGCTACCCATCGTTTTGATTTCCACGCAAATCGCGTTCTGGAATCCATTGAACCGTAAAAAGAATCGAGAATCGAATGTATACAATCTGCGAAGCTTTGAAAATTTGCTATTTTTTCTCAACAGACCAGACAAAAATAGCAATGCCGCTTGCTTTTAAGTTATTCTGAAGTTGGAGCATCATTTGCCGTGTTACGAGGTTCATTAGAGCAGTCAAACATTTTCTTGATGGCATTTGACCACCAATATATGATTAGTTTCGAATATTGGTGACCTATGGATCATTGTAATGATCGTCATATATTTCCCAATTTCCAAATTAAACAAACCAACCTCACACCCGAACAACGCTAGTAAGTCAGTGCGTGCTCTGTGAAAAATTCCCTTCACGCCCTTTATCTGATTTTTCTCTTTCCTAGGCGATCGGCGCCCAGCAGCATTCGAAAAGGAGGTGAATCGTGACATTTGGCCGGGCTACGTCGCATCTTATCGTATTCCCATTTGTCATAGAAGGCCGTTAATAAAACGGCCGCACACCCGCAAATGGCCTTAAATCATTCAACATGATCCATTTGACGCGCCTGATGTGTCTATGCGTGGCCTAGTTCGAATCCTCTTTTCTGTTTCCGCCCTCGCGTGTGTTGTCAATTTTGAAGAATCACATTGAAACCCATTCTTCCTATTCACGGCCACGTCAACAATCGACGTGCTCGCACGTCTTCGTGTCACATCGCACACATCTGCCAAGCATGCAATCGGCGCTGACATTGAACTCGTCACAGTGAATGCAACCGCCTTGCCACCCCCCCCCCACAGCGATGTGACATTCGAGAACAAAAATTGATTCCACAAATCAATTGTGTGCACACGGAGTGCACTCCTCTGGAGAGAGTAAACAAACACACAACACACAGCACCCACCCCCACATCCACTTCCACTGCCCCCGCATCGTCGTCCCATCTATCTCGGGCCATTGAGCCACAATCGCCCGTTCACCATCTGTCACTGTCGGCAATTACCGCTAGTTAGAGGTGTCTTTTCAGAAAGTTCAAAGTTCTGCCCGCTTCGCATGGACCATTTAGTCACGTAGGCGCTGTCATCCTTGCTTGCAGCGGTGACCCGAGGAAGCGGAAACAAATCACCGGCGATTCAGGCGGACCGCCGGAACTTGTTTAGATAAAGAATTCCGCGAACAGGCCTCCATCGCGGCTGAATGGGCCGCCATTACGGGGGTGAATTTAATTTGCGCCCGAACCGCGTTGTGTGTGTCCTTGGCGGCAGCGGCGACGGCGTAAGAAGATAATTAATTTTAAATTATGTGTGCCTCCACCGATGGCGCCCGACCATTAAACGCCCGTAAACTCCTGCCATCCTACTGCTGGCGCCCGGATGTGTTGAAGGGAGCACTGCGCATAAAGGTTAGCGTTAGGGTGGTTTATTGCAACGCTCAGGGATGGCCTCCGACGTGGGCGATGTAATAAATATCCCCCATTGTCGGTGTAACAGGTGGTGCACGAGAGAGGGGGCGACGCAGCAGTGCAGCGATGCCGTCGGAAGCAGACTCCCTCGGCTTGCGGTTACTTAAAACTTTAAATGAAGGCATTCAGGCGGCAGTCTGAAGATGGTTATTTCTGCTTAACGAGGTGGTAATGAGCACTTGGATCGTTTTGTAGCGGGCGGTGGTGTTTTGCGAGCGTTGCGAGGTGAACGTGTTGCGGATATTGGCACGCATGCTCATGTCTGAGATTAACCCGATTTAAATGCCGTGCCTGATGGCTGGCTGAACGTTGGGTTGCCTTGAACTTTGACGACGTTCCCGGATGTGAATATGAAATTTTGGTTGAGGGAGGATGAAGGTCCTGGCTTTATAACCACTTTGATAATTTGCAGGGCATTGAGAAGGGAAGCTATTCCTCAGGGACTTACGGTTTTTCTAAATGCTATGTAGGACGAAGCCGCGAAAGCCCTCCGAGGGCATGCATGGGAGTGTGTAGGACAACATGGGAACCATGTTCTGATTCACTGAAAACTGCGAGATATCGAGGAAGGACATCACTTTGCAAGCATTCCATAGCAATGTCCCATAATCAATTTGAGTCCAATAGCCTCACGTGCAAGGAGGGAAAACCACCCCCCTTCCCCACAGACTTTATTGCTTCTCACAGAAATATAAACGGCCACGGGGTGGGGAAACCCATCACAATCACTGTGATGACCTTGCTTGATAGAAGTGCTTGTTGAACACACTTAAAGTGGCTGAAGGTTCACAGCAGCAATGCGCCCTTCCTCTTCTGAGCAGCACAACAAACAATTGACAATCCCGGCAGAAGACACCAAGTCACACCAAACGAAGGCCACTCCGGACAGTCCGCTGCCCAAGAAGACGTGACAGGAATCGGTGCTTGTTTGTCCAACCTAATTGCAACCAGTGATTCAAGGCAAGCACAAAAACGGAAAAATGTCACCACCTCCCCTGGGGGACTGGTTATGAATCGAATTGTATTACGAGCGTACACACCTGCTGGATATCGCAGTCGCAAATGGCGACCGCGATTGAATCTCCCGCACGTGAAACAACCAAGGATGCTCTTACGCGGCGACTTTCTTTCAGTCGTCGCACGATTTGTTCGTGTCTTCGACGGACATCATGATGCCCGGAGGAGTGAAATTAAATTCGTTTCCGGGTCGCTGACCTTCCGGTTCTCTACAGGAAGGGGTAATGGATTGGAAGCGTTTTTTGAAAAGCGTTTGATTTTAAGCGGGTGTGGAATGAATTTGGGCAAAGGACACTAATGTGGTGTGAGCGCCTATTGATGCGTAAAAGCGGAGGGGAGAGGGTGCAGGACGCGTGCTACATAATTTCTTTTATTCCTTTACAAAATTATAAGAGGGCTGTCTGTAGGATGTTAAGCATTTTTTGAGTTTTCCTGGACTTGACGCTTTGTAAGTGTAGAGTTAAAGTTAGACTGATTCGCGGAAGAAATATATTTGCCTTGTTCGGTAGCCTTCATCGGTTGTCAGGTTCGAATTTTTCACCGCACCACTTTTTTCGAGCTGCTGACTGTCTAAGAAAGCTTCTCAAACTTCGCCGTTCGGAGTCGGGAAACAACTGTAGGTCATTCTATTCGTGAGAGAACAGTAGCGCGCACAACAGGAGTAGTTGATGAGCAAGCTAGGCCTAGGTTCCTCTGTGGACTGTCACGCCAACAATTATTAAAGTGACTTTTTCGTTTTTCCCGTTCTTCCGTCAATTTCGAAAACCAGGAGGACTTTTCGGTAACTTGAAAAATAATGATGTGCAATTTATGAGTTGACACCCCCAGCGCAATTTGCGATTCGCCTTCAGGAAGGATGAGTTGCCAGCGGTGTTAACATGTGACGCAAACTGACTCATTTGACCACCCATATAGGCGGAGAGAATCTTGGATGAGCTGACGGCGGAGTCAACGTGCGACTAAAGCTGAATTTGGGCACCCCGGTTAGTTGAAAAGGATTTTTGACTGCCTTGGAAAGATTCTTAAATTTCAACTAATTCCCCACGATCCAGGATCACTTTTTTCTGCAAACAGACAGCTTTCCACAATCCGTCACGATATACTCTCCGGCCTACACCCCCAGCGCTTAATCAAATTCCCTGACAGACGTGCGTCGCAGAGGAGAAGACAAATTTGATTTCCGTGGTTAATGACCCGCAGCACGGCTGGAAATGTTGTTATGAGCAAAATACCGCTTAATCCAATCCCAGCGGCAATTAAAAATAGTCATAAGACATAATTTTCCGCCCCCGGGAGACGGCCCATAAAACTGTATGACATTCAGGACACACAATATACGCACCTCTAGGCGACAGAACGTCACGTACTGACTTATCACGTTCCCGCAATCGCAGCGTGTAGTACGTTTTATGCGAGCAAATCATAATCAGACTCGACGGAGCATATTTTTGGATTTAATACATGGAGGAGGCAATCGCTGGTTTTACAATCTGAACAATGAACTCAGTGGTGTTTGAATTGGCAATTAGCGGGTGCCTTATTTGGCATAATTTACCGCCATGAACTGGAGTTCATGAAGTGAACGTAGGCATTGAAAATGATGGCCCGATACTGCTGAAGTGTTGGTTTTTATCGGTCAAACGTTCGAATTTCTTGGAAATCTGTATTTAAGCCAATGCACCAGGACCATGACGGTGAGAGAAAATGCCCACAGCACGGAACAGAGAAGAATTTGAATCCCATGAAGATTTTCATGATGGCCCGATATTGCTGAATTGTCGGTTTTTATCGCTCAAACGTTCGAATTTCTTGGAATTCTGTATCTAAGCCAATGGACTCAATCATGACGGTGAGGGCAAATGCCCACAACATGGTACAGAGAATAATTTAAGTCCCATGTGGCAAGATTTTCAACGAATCATTGCTGGTAGAGGAACGCGTTTCCCGTTACGATGGAAGCTCGCCCGCAGCGGTTGTGATTGGTCATGGAAACGAACCCAAACAGATTCTAAGCCAACTTTAAATCAAATTTGGTGTCGGAACAGTTCTTAAATTGTAAGAAGGGACACACAGTTGTTTGCCGACTCCGAACGGCGGGTGATAAGGAATCCGCTTCAGGATAACTTGTACTCTCTGAACATTGATATCATGATTCTATGACTGACCAACTCGTTGTGGGAAATCAAACCTGTGTGCCTACAGAACCCGTTCATTAACAGCGCCCTTCGGAGGATAAATTCTTCAGTCAAGATGAGTTCAATTTAGGGATTTGAAAGGATGTTTGTCTACCAAGAAGCAGCAGCAGTAGTGTTGCAGTGTGTTATTGCAAAGCACTAGCATTAATTGCTAATGCAAGCAGAGTGCATTAGCATTACTTAACGTAGGAGCACAGTTATCTTGGTAGTTAAACATTTCCTGCAGTTCACTACGAAGGAACATAGCCGTAGAGATGGGACGAAGGGAAAGTTTTGTTGAACGGGAGGGGATTGAAAAGTGCAAGCTCGGCCTGCTTTGAGCATTGAGAAAGTCAAAGGCAATGCGAATAATTGATGGTTCTCGGTGCCCCTTAGAGTTTGAAGCAGTAGCCAATGATTGCTTGAAGATGAGGTGTCGTTTGCGAAAATAGAGTCGGGAGAAGAAGAGTAAACAACGAACGCTTTGAGCTGATTACCGGCCTCAGCATAGGCAAACAAGTTCGGATGCCATCACTCAGGTGGTATGGTTGTGTTAGATAATTGATGCCAACAATCTGATTGTGACCACGGTGGCGTAGTGGGTAAAGTGCGACACCCAGATTTGTTTCCCAGCTAGACACTTCGAATTTTTTCACGACACCACCTCTTGCGAACTGCTGACAACACTCAAAGAGAAATATAAGAATAATAGTCGGGTGGCGCTATAGTTCACAGGGGGACCAAGACCTACCTTGAAAAAGCTTCTCAGACTTCGCCGTTCGGAGTTGGCATAAAACTGTACCAGGTATAACGGTATGAAGTCAGCGTCAAACTACAAATGTCTCGATAGGGGACATTTGTTGTGAACGAGCCCTTATTTTTTTTTTTTTTTTGCTATGATATCTGTAAAAAAATATTTAGTATCATGTGATCGCCGTGGCGTAGTGGGTAGAGTGCGACGTTCACACGCCGAAGGGTCTAGGTTCGACTCCCAGTTCAACATCAATTTTTTTAATATTTCACGGCACCTCCTCTTTCGAGCTGCTGACAACACTCAAAGAGTAATAACTGTCTAAGAAAGCTTCTCAAATTTCGCCGTTCGGAGTCGGCAAAAAACTGTAGGTCCCTTCTACTCGTGAAAGAACAATAGCGCGGATAACACGAGTAGTTGATGAGCAATCTAGGACCTGGTCCCCCTCTGGACTGTAGCGCCAACAATTTTTATTATAAAGTCATTGAACAGCCAACATCATATTTTTTCATCGTGTTAAAAATGTCGAATGTTGTACCAGAAAGTGATGATTTGTGGAAAGCATTAATTTTTTGTTTTCATTTGAAGAAATGTGCTGCAGAGTAGCATCGAATGCTTGTCGAGGCATATGGCGATCATGCTCTGTCAGAAGCAACACGCGAAAGATGGTTTCAACGGTTCAGAAATAATGATTTTGATGTGAGAAATGAAGAACGTGGAAGACCACCAAAACAGTTTGAAGATGCCGAGTTGCAAACAATATTGGATGGAGATGACACTTTGAGTCAAAAGCAAATGGCAGCAATGTTAAATGTTGCACAACAAACAATTTCTGACCGTTTAAAAGCTATCAGAAAGATCCGAAAGTGTGCAAAATGGGTACCACATGAATTGAGTGAAAGACAGGTGGAAAACCGAAAAAACACTTGTGAAATTTTGCTTCAAAAACACGAAAGAAAATCGGTCTTGCATCGGATTGTTGCTGGTGATAAAAAATGGATTTGTTTTAAGAATCCTAAATGGAGAAAATCATGGGTAAATCTGGGACAACCATCAACATCGACTGCAAAACCAGATCGATTCGGCAAGAAGACAATGCTGTGTGTTTGGTGGGACCAGAAAGGTGTGCTGTACCACGAACTCCTAAAACCTGGTGAAACCGTTAATACTGATCGCTACCGACAACAAATGATAAGTTTGAACCATGCATTGATCGAGAAACGGCCAGAATGGGCCAGAAGACACGGCAAGCATGTAAAAATTGGGTTTCTGATTGGTTGCTTTAAAATACGAACAACTTTATTGGCGTTGGCACAAATTGCCAGACAGGTGGTCAAAATGTGTTCAAAACAATGACCAATACTTTGAATAAAATGTTTTTACTTTCCCATTAATAAGTAGTGTTTTATTTTTCATACCGGGATACCTGGTATATCCCTTTTACTCGTGAAAGAACAGTAGCGCGCAGTTCTGTCCTCTGCGGAATATCGCGCCTTCCAAATTTTATTATTATTTCTGGGTTGGTGGAATTAGTACGTACGTCTTTAAAAACAATGGTGGCCATTGTAAGAATGAAGGCAATTGTGACTGCAATAAAGCCATGGTCGCTAATTATTTCGTCAATCAAGCAGCCGGTCCATGTTGAAACTCAAGTTTCAACGAGACGCCCCAACATGTCGCAAAAATCGAGCCACTTTTCATTGATTGGCGGAAACATTTGGTAACCGAATTGTTTCACATAACTAGCTCTTAAATTGACCTCCAAGATCGTGTGATTCAGCAAAACTCGACTATTTTCTGCAGAGATATGTGAGATTGAAACATAAGTGGGATTAGTGGCATTAGTGGGACCAGCACACATTCAATATTGCATGAACATTTGACCGTCAAAATAATTTTTTCGCATTGGATCCCACACAATTTGTCAATCGCTCAAAACAGGGCTCGTGTCGATTGGTCGAAAAAAATACTCCAAAAATACAATCGCGGTGCTTCGAAACACGTCTATGACATCGTGACAGGTGCTGAATTGTCGATTTACGCATATGAGCCCGAAAGTAAACAGCAGTCGGCTGTATGGGTGTTTCAAAGTGAGCCAAATCCAACAAAAGTAGCTCGCGCACGAAGCACAAGCAAGCAAATGGTCGCCTGTTTTTTCGTAAAACTGGATATGTCGCAACCGACAACACAAAACAGTCAATTCTGAGTGGTACACAACCATTTGATTGCCAGTTGTCTTCCAAAAAATCAGGAAAACCAACCGCCGAAGACGGGTCACTCTTCACCACGAAAATGCGAGCTCATACACATCGGCTCACACAACTGCATTTTTGAGCACTCAAAACATTGATTTGATGAGTCATCCGCCGTATAGTTATGACTTGGAACCGAAAGACTTTTATTTTTTCCCGTACGTAAAAAATAAAATGAGAGGTCAACGTTTTTCATCACCTGAAGAAGCGGTTGATGCGTTTAGAATGCATGTTTTGGAGATACCTCAATCAGAGTGGTAAAAGAGCTTCGACAATTGGTTCAAACGCATGCAAAAGTGTATAGATCTTAATAGGGAATATTTTGAAAAGTAATATATCTATTTTCAATGATTAATATTTGTTTTTGTTCTCTAATCCCGAAATATAAAAGCAACCCTCGTACTTGGTCGTTACTAAAAGCGGATGAGGAAGTCCTTAGTCTTTTCGAGAGAAAAGTTTTGCGTGTGAATTTTGATCCTGTTTGCATTGGCATCTGGAGGAGAAGATTTAACGACTAACTCTATGGGCTGTACAGCAACATACCCCTGGTCAAGCGTCTACGGATACAACGCTTAAGATGGCGAAGCCATGTAGAATGTAGATATGGAAACCACTAGTCTTGCACGAAAAGTCTTTGAATCTGTTCCATTAGGACAACGCAACAGAAAGCGGCCTAGGTTAAGATGATGAACACTAGTGGTGTAGGACCTCACCCAACTTGGAGTGCGCATCTGGACGCAGTTGGGAAAGATTCCATTCCGACTGTAGAGGAATGTTGATTGAGGCCCAGGTCCACCCCAGACTGTAGCGCAGAAGAAAATTGTGAGACGGCACGAAATTTCTCCCAATAGCGAGCCTCTATCGCCTGGGTACCAGCACAAATAAACATTGAGCTGATCAACCATCTCATGTAGTGGTCCCCGGGACTCAATTACCTGTAGAAGAGGTTAATGAAGCTGACTCGATGGCCTTGCTCTCTATGCTCCGAGGAAACATTAGGTCTGATCCAATTTATTTGTGTACAGAAATTCGTAGTTGAGTAGTTTAAGTAAAAATCTATCTTGCAAAGAGCAACTCTAGCGGAACTTGTGAAATGACGTTTCGTAGAAATCCGTACACAGCTATCGGATATATGAAATGTCAGAGATTTTTTTATTTTCACTTTGACAGCCATCTGCTGCCCACAGATTTTAATTCGGCAGAAATTTGTAGCATTGCTCTCTCATGCTCTCTCTTCTACGAAAAAATCGGCTAATGGAACGCCTTTTGGGAGTTTTTCAGACAAGTTCGTAGATATTCGTAGCAATTTAGGGCAATTGGAACGGACCTATTATTTCACTTCAGCCAGGACAGGGCCTCACATATGACTTTGGGCATTTCAAGCATAGGCTAAGTTTTTTGTTTTGTTTTGTTGGAGATTGGGATCAACTACACTGGAGCGCTCAGACTCAAGTAGTGGTCCAGTGTACTACCAGGCAGTAACCTTCATTTAATGTAATTTCTTTGTTTTCCGAAGAAAAACCAAGATGCGCTTCTGTGATATAGAATATCACATCAGCGCCAAATAGCCGCCACCAGATACGAGCGAAATTTATTATTTATTTCCATTATTTCATAAAACAATTCATATAATTATTTAAATATAGTTTAAAATATGCATAAATAGAGTATTTACAATTGAAATAATGCTTATGACATTTGATATTTTTATGCAGTAGGTAATAAAATCTGAGCCATTGGGACAACGCAACAGAGGACGACCTAGACTAAAGTGGCGCACACAAGTGGCTGGGGACCTCAACCAACTTGTAGTGCGCAACTGGAGACAGCTTGCGAAAGATCGTGCTGGCTGGAGAGGCATGTTGGTTGAGGCCCAGGCCCACCCCAGACTGTAGCGCCATCCGAAGAAGAAGAAGAAGGATGACATTGTGGCCGCCGTGGCGTAGTGGGTAGAGTGCGACGCTCACACGCCGAAGGGTCTAGATTCGACTCCTAGCTCAACACCAATTTTTCGAATTTTTCACGGTACCACCTCTTTCGAGCTGCTGACAACACTCAAAGAGTAATAACTGTCTAAGAAAGCTTCTCAAATTTCGCCGTTCAGAGTCGGAAAAAACTGTAGGTCCCTTCTACTCGTGAGAGAACAGTAGCGCGCACAACACGAGTAGTTGATGAGCAAGCTAGGCCCTGGTCCCCCTTTGGACTGTAGCGCCAACAATTATTATTATTATTATTATCATGACATGGATGATGATGGCTTTTGTTGAAAATTTTTCTTATCACCTTTTTCTGTACAAGTAATAAGGGAGGTATTTGATTTACAAAAGTTTCACCCCAACATGTTATGCCATATTGCAATCTTGAATGGAATAAAGCAAAGTAAATCATTTTTATCAATTCATTCGAGCAGACTTTTCTTAAGTAAAAGAAGGTACGGAGAGTACTACGCAAATATTTACCTAAGTAGTGAGTTTGACACGAAAATGACATTTTAGAATCAATAATAAGTCCTAGATATTTAAATTCTTTTACTTCCTCAATCAAAAAGCAATTATTACTGCAGCTAAGGGTACTATTAAAAGTTTGTAAGGAAGAGCAGGTGTTGCAATTGCCACAAATATTTTTCAACGTTTGACAGTCCGGGGCGTGAAAATAGATCTCTGCGTTTAGGTTCTGTAGATTTGATAAAATGAAGAACATTACCTTAGTTTTAGAGCTTATATGCAGACTGTGTTCAGCAAACCATACCCTCAATAGATTAAGATCCCAATTAATATTGGAAATAAGTTCTAGGGAACTTTTAGAACCATAAGCACAACCTACATCATCCGCGAATGCAGTTAATAATAATTGTTGGTGCTACAGTCCAAAAGGGGACCAGGGCCTAGCTTGCTCATCAACTACTCGTGTTGTGCGCGCTACTGTTCTTTCACGAGTAGAAGGGACCTACAGTTTTTTGCCGACTCCGAACGGCGAAATTTGAGAAGCTTTCTTAGACAGTTATTACTCTTTGAGTGTTGTCAGCAGCTCGAAAGAGGTGGTACCGTGAAAAATTCGAAAAATTGGTGTTGAGCTAGGAGTCGAATCTAGACCCTTCGGCGTGTGAGCGTCGCACTCTACCCACTACGCCACGGCGACCATGCAGTTAGTTTTCCTTTAAACTCTATAGAAAAAATGGAGTTAATGTAAATTAGAAACAATATTGGTCCCAATACTGAGCCTTGAGGAACTCCTAAATTAAGATATCGGATTTCACTTCTCATATCCCCGATCTTCACTCTTTGAATTCTATCTGACAGATACGAGCGGGGCCATTCGTGCATAAAACCACGAAACCCTATCTTTTGCATTTTCAGTAATAGTTTCTCATGGTTAACCATATCAAAAGCTTTTGTAATGTCCACGAACACGAAAGCAGGACACTGACAGAGAAAGTGCTCTGAAGTGTCTTCACCTTCTCCACAGGCGTCGCGGAGTGTGACATCACTAAGCCCAAGCCGAACTCAGGTGCATAGCGAAGGTAAAGTCTCTAGTTAGTACGCCGACAAGTCGTCTGCACTCGCTTCTGTCTAGAGATAGCAGAAACGATGCGGATTTCTTGCTAAGCTTGATGTCCTGATCCAAATCTTTTTCTGGTTTTCCACCGACCAGTGTACATTCAGTCAAAGTTTGCGACGAATGCTTTTTGGTCTAGAAATTTTGCCGTGGAGCGTGTTAGCGAGGATTGCTTCATTGAAAGAGCCCTGTCGCTTAGTGGTCCAGCGTGTTATTCCCCACAGTGACTTGGCGTTAAGTGATCCAAGGAGTTTTCCTCCACAGAGACTTGGGGCTAGTGTTGCAGGTTGTGAAGCGTTCATTGTTCTGTGGAGAATTTTTTGTAGTCTTCAGAAGACGACCCTCTGTCCTGAGGAGATCGGTATGAAGGCTGTGCTAGGCTTCATCTTTTGGAAATGTTTGCCTGAGAGCCCATCGGAAATTATCGTTAAATCTGATATTTGCTATTATTTTCATGAATATCCGACAACCTTGCTGGAGAGGTCTACTGCATAGCATACACTTTGTTTGCGTCATTATTCAGGGGAAACTGTCTTTCCTTCGTCGGCTTTGTTGGTCACTGTTGATTTTTAATGAAACTAGGTTATTTTATTTTTCCCAACGTTTTGGCAGGGATTGCTGCCTTCATCAGGGGATCCTTTTTATTGAAACAATAAAACAAATTATGTTACATACATGCATAGTGACAATGCAATTTAACAAGTGGAAAATAACTTACATTAATTGTGTTGCTTTTACAAATGGATGTGGATGTTAGTCTAATAATGTCACAGCTACCATCAATTATGTTCTTAAAATTTGCCGACAATGTTGGGATGTACACCATTATTTTATAGATATAATCTACTGTGGTGATTGTCTGTGTTTCGTAGTGTATGTTGTGTTTGTATTGTGTTATTAAGTTCCTAATAACTTGCGTCGGATAACCATTGTCCATAAGGATGTCTGTGATAATTCGTTCGTTTTTTTGATGGAACTTACTCACTTAGCTTAAACACTTTTTTAACCAAGTTGGAAGCTGTGTTGATCATAATATGCTTGGCTTGGTTGGAGCGATAGTTGACTAGTCTTCCTGACGCTGTGTCTTTTTCGTACCAGTCGAAGCAAAGATGGTCATTTTCCCGATGAACTTTAACGTCAAGAAACGCTATTGCGTTCATCTTTTCATATTCTACTGTGAATTTTACTTTATCATTAAAATTAGCAATTAGCAAACTATCTATGCTGTTGCGATCGATCACAGCAAATATATCATCCACATATTTGTATATTGCTTTTGGCTTTTGTACCTTTTCAAAACAGACATCTAAAAGGTAGTCCAATACCAAATCGGCGATAGTAGGCGAGAGTGGGTTGCCCATAGGCATGCCATGAACCTGCTTAAAGATTTTGTCTTTGTATTGCAGAAAGTTGTTTTCTTTTGAGCAAAACTCTAATATTTCCAGGAATTTCCTCTGGTTGAGCTTTGTGTAGAGGCTAATGTCATCCCATCGTTTCTTGACGATATTAATAGCGAGTTGTGAAGGGATGTTTGTAAAAAGCGAGACAGCGTCGTATGATACCAGGACGTCGTTCGAATCTAATTTAACATATTTAGCCTTTTCCACAAACTCGAATGAATTTTTTACCTTATATTGTGAGTTGTTGGTTATGTGTTGTAATATTTGTCCTATGTACCTGGGAAGTTCATAGCACGGTAGTCTCATAAAAGAAGTAATTGGTCTCAGAGGCATATCTTGCTTATGGTTTTTCGGAAGTCCATATATGCAGGGTATTCGGGCTGTGTGAAGCATAGGAAAGCTTTTCTTCACAATTGAATACTATGCTTCAGCTGATCGCTGATGGTGAGGAGATCATAAGGAGTATACGAAGTGAAAGAGAACAAGAAAAAATGCGCGCCGAATACTGTAATATGCTTCTCTCTTTCCAACGAAAGCTTGGGAATGACGAAAGTTGTCAAGTCCTTGTTGGATAATACTTTATTTTTATTGTAGCGTCCGCTCCATCCGCCACTTCTTTTGCCACCCCTAGAGAATTCAAAGGAGATCAACCACAGCAGCAACTGGCATATCATTCAAACAATTAAATGCAGTGCCAAAGGGAAAGCCAATAAACATCTTGGCGTCAATGCCACCTTTCGCAGGAATTTCATTCAACTAGAGAGAAATCTCCTTCTCTGTCTTCACCAGCTGACTCTGGAATGTGGGTTCCCCACGGTGGATGCTCTCCAAGACAGAGAGAGACTCCAAAGAGTGAAAGAAGTCTGTGGTCGTTCAGTGAATTTAGTGCTTCTGCCAACTGTCACGTCTGACATGAAATCTCATCTGAGGCCCCATATCAGAATCACTGACAAGGCCACTGTTCCATGGCAAAATATTTCTTCAAGTTCATTGCCGTCGACACTATTTTCAAATGCTCAGAAAACAAAGAAAACAACAATTTGAAAATAACCGCAACACTAATGAAGTCATCCGTTTATGGCACGCACCGGCGAGCAATTCACTTCAAGGCTCCTCTCCAAATCTCATCTCCCCAACGCTGGAGCAGCTAAGCCAACTTTTGGTGCCTCCTAAAGCACCTCTTATTTACGACTGCGTGGACTAGATTTAAAGCACCCCACGCTTGCCTGATAGTTTGCCTCTATTGCGCTCATAAACCGAAAATATGACTAAGATAACCAATCTTAGACATCCGAATCGGAGGTCTTATCTTAAGCAGAAGATACGCCCTCCTCCACATCGCATACAGTCTCCTGACTGGAGTTTGTGTGTGCGAGACAATCAAAATGCCACTCACCTTGGAACGGGTTGGTAGACGCATTTGAGGAAATCCATGTCCATGTCATCCATGCCGTCAAATCACCAAACACACACAAAACTTTTCAAAACTTTTCACCTAAACCGGCTTCGGGAAGTTCTGCTCGCGAGGACAATGGCGGGGCGATTACCTCAGCTCAAACTGGCTCGATTAAAGTGCCGACAATAACTGGCGGTAAGTCCTGAAACTACTTATCAACGAGCCTCTCAGCAGTCAGCCAACGCTGCGGGATGTGACATTCAAAGGGGTACCCTGCCCGCCCGGGCCCCTTTATAATCACCAGCATGTGTGCTCGCTGCTTACATTTGCATAGTTAATGCCGCGAGCCGGGAGAGGATTGCTGAAGCCGCTAATCCTTCGGTAGCATGAAAACTATTTGACAGCCGTGGCTGGGGTATCTGGGTCTTCGGGTCTTACGTGACATATGGGGCGTTGCATGTATCGCATGCGAACGCAGTCGATACAGTTCGAAAGTCATTTGTCGTGTGTGCGCCGTTGATGGGTATGGGAGGCGCCCGCTCGGTTTGAGGAAACTCGTGGAGGAAACGACATATCCTGTGACAGTTATTGACAGTCTGGTCGCGAGAGTCTTTCTATTTTGATGGTCGAAACGCACCCGCTAAGGAGGTGCTTTCTCGGTATTTTTGGATATGTGCCTTGCAGCTGTGGGGTGGATATCGTTTGCCGGCACGCAAAACTGGAGTTCACGTAAAGGGCGTTTGTGGATGTGCAGTGGCGTTGGGCGAGAATATTCAGAGGGAAGCTTTCTCTCACCTGTCGCAATTGTCTTCGTCATCCTTGTCATGACACGGTTAGGAAGAAGCTCCAGCTGCCGTCCTTTTGTCTGTTTAAAAGTGAAAGGCGTGGAGTCAAAGTGAATGCAGAAGCGAACTTTCCACATAAAAGGCAACATGAGTTTCCGTAGAAACAGTTTTCAGTTGGACCTGTGGCTGATCATGGACAATGAAGACGACGAATTGGATTAGAAACAGAAGATTTATGAAGACACACACCATTATCATTTGTCTCGTCAGAAAATCAGTAAAATGCAGAGTGTGCAGTTGACAAAGTTCATCCATAGTGGGCATTTGAGAAAATAACATTTTTACGGAAGCCCCATACTGCACTTCCCTACCTCATACTGCACCCCTCATACTTTATACTGCACCACCATACTTTATACTGCACCCCCATACTTCATACTGCACCCCAATACTTCATACTGCACCCCCATACTTCATACTGCACCCCAATACTTCATACTGCACCCGCATACTTCATACTGCACCCCAATACTTCATACTGCACCCGCATACTTCATACTGCACCACCATACTTCATACTGCACCACCATACTTCATACTGCACCACCATACTTCATATTGCACCCCCATACTTCATACTGCACCACCATACTTCATACTGAACCGCCATACACCATTCTGCACCATCAAGATCCAAAGAAGTGTTATCACTTTCCTATGCGAATTAAAGTGCTGTGAAATTTTTTTTCCTCGAGTTGATAAATTGTACACGTACCCTACAGTAATTTTCTCAGACACGAACCCTAAGAAACTAATATTTCGCTTAGAGCTGACACTTCTCCGGTTCGTGTACAAAACTGAAAGCCGACTGTTTCATATGCATCCACCAGGAAGAGCTTTCAAAGCTTTTGTTGTGACGGTTACTGATTTTGAATTCGCGGGTGAGTTCTCAGTTCTGTAGAAAAGTCCGACCTGAATTTGGACTATTTGCGAAGTCACTCATTTCGACGCAGAAGCTTTGCTTTGACGGATTGAAAGATCAAGTCAATGTGACAATACGGTGTTATCAAAAAAAGAAATGATTTACTTGTCATTCGAAGGAGCTAACGTTGTTGATGGAGGTTTCGAATTTATTCATTCTTGGGCTAGCCAAGAATCGTCTAAGATAATGGTCGCAACAAATTTGTGTAAAGGGCGACTCATCTTAAGATTTGATTTTCAATAGGCCACTTTTGACACTTCGAGCATGAGTCCTGTCGGTTTGTGTCGTTCTTTTGTCCAATGTCGTCTGGCAAGCCTGCATGGAAAGATTTACGTAAGTCACAAGAGCGTTTCGTTTTTTTAAGCTGTATAACGAGAAGCAAGGTTTAGTGAAAAATGTTTTAAGTGTAGGATTCGAGGAGCTAGCAAAATTGAGCTCCAGTTGACACAAGTGAATGATACTCAACTGATTTGATCACATTCTGTGCATAATGAAGAAACCAAAGCGGATGGAGCTGAGAATGTTCGTCAAATTCGTGGAAAACCGACGCGACGTTGTTTTGAGCAGATTTGCTTAATTTATTATAAAATTGTCGTCAACGGCTATCGTTGTATACTAACCATAAACATAATTGTTTGGCGTGACAGCCCACAGGGGAACCAGGGCCTAAGCTTGTGCATCAACTACACGTCTCGTGCGAGCCAATTGTTCTCTCACGAGTAAAAGGGTCCTACAGTTTTTTGCCGACTCCGAACGGCGAAGTTTTGAGAAATTTTGTTGTTGTGCAGTGAAAAATTCAAGGTGATCAGCCGGGAATCGAACCTAGAATCTCGGCCTGTGAGCGTCGCATTCTACCCCCTACGCCACTGCGGACAATTATACTTAATGCGATTCAAGCACTTAGGCGCACCATTTGCTTCGAGTTGTTGGAAACTCTCAAACAGTGACTAAGAAAACCTCTCCTTCGGAGTCAGCAAGACTTAAAGGTTACCTTTACTCATAAGAAAAGAAATTACCGCACAATAGGAATTTTTGCTGAGGAAGGTGGGCCGTGCACATGTCAAGTTGACATACAGCCTCCACGCGGCGGCCCCTAGATAGCCATCACAACACCCGCTGTATGGTGAACCAATGTATGCAGCGAGCTCCTCTGCCCGAGGGTTTAAATAATGGGCATGGCCTACCAGTCTGTGGTTCCTGTGTGAGAGTAACTTCCTCACCACGTAAAAATCATTAGTTCAGAGACAATATCACCGACCGAGTCTCCCCGAAATTCGCTCAGAGTTCAACGTTGCCCGCACTGCCCATACACAGAAGAAGACTGGAAACGTTGTCAAGAAGCGATCAAAGAAGCTGCCACTGATGTGCTGGGTTTCACGTCACCACGCAGAAGGAACCCATGTTTTGACGACGAGTGCAGGCAAGCGCACGCAGCTAAACAAGACGCCTATAAGGCGACGAACAACGAGGCCTCTTCGTGAGCCCTACAAACAGAGAAGAAGGGAAGAGCACCGGCTTCTCAGAAGGAAAAAGAAAGAGCATGAGAAGCGCGCGTTCGAGGAAATGGAAGGTCTCATGGCAGGAATGAAGTCCGAAAGTTTTACCGAAAGGTAAAACAGCTATCCGGAGGATACAAAGTTCGGACCAAGGCCTGTGCGGACCAGAATGGACAGATAGTAGTAGAGTCGCAGTCTGTGCTGAGAATCTGGAAGGACCATTTCTGCAGACTCCTTAACGGCGATGACGGCCCCAATTCCTCTGTAAGGCAGAATGTTCCACTCAATTTGGACGATGATAGACAAGAATGCCGTCCCTCGACTAAGACGAGGTGAAGATAGCAATATCCAAGCTGAAGTCGAATAAAGCTGCTGGAGCGGATGGACAGCAGAACTATTTAAAGCAGCTGAAAACGACCTGGTTGGGTGCATGCACCAGCTCATCTGAAAGATATGGTCGGAGGAAAACATGCCCGATGATTGGAATCTCAGCGTTGTTTTCCCGGTCCACAAGAAAAGGGTTCCTCTGTCTGCTCCAATTATCGACAGATAAGCCTTGTTAACATCGCATACAAGATTCCCCCTGCCGTATTGTGTGAGCGCCTGAACATGTTTGTCCATGATCTGATGGGTCCCTGTCAGTGCGGTTTCAGGCCAGGAAAGTCCACCGTAAATCAGATCTTCACTTTGTGGAAGATTCTCGAAAAGACTCAAGAATCGCAAATTGACACTCACCGGCGATTTCAAGGCTGCATATGACAGTGTGCCTAGAGACGAGCTATACAGTGCCATGTCTAGCTTTGGCATTCCTACCAAACTCGTCAGATTGTGTAGGATGACGATGGAGAACTCTCGCTGCTCCGTCAAGGTCGGTAACGAACTCACCGAGACCTTCAATGTCAAAAAAGGTTTTAGACAAGGCGACGCACTGTCATGTGACTTCTTCAACATCATCCTCGAAAAGATCGTGCGTAACTCACAAGTCAATACCAAAGACACGATCTACCAGAAGCCAGTTCAATTACTAGCTTACGCTGATGAGGCGTTTGTTGGCATTGAATCGTAAGCGGCTAAAATGGGTCTGGTGGTTAATGAGGGCAAAGCAGTGTGCATGCTGTCATCAAGGAAGGACACACAACATCGACGTCTCGGAAAGACACTAGGCAGCAGAAACTTCGAGGTAGACAAGGACCTCAAGGACGTCGACGATGCTGTCATCAAGACACACAACATCGACGTCTCGGACAGAGCGTCACTATGGGCAGCAGACACTTCGAGGTAGTCAAGGACTTCGTCTATCTCGGCTCCGCGGTGAATAGAAACAACAACATCAGTATCGAAATCAAGCGCAGAATCACTCTTGCCAATCGCTGTTTCTTTGGGCTTAAGAGTCAATTGAGTATTAAGGCTCTCTCTCGAAGGACTAAGCTCGCCCTTTTTAACAGCTTGATCATCCCCGTCCTACTTTATGGCGTTGAAACTTGGACTTTACTAAAATCGGACGAGGAAACCCTCAGTCTTTTCGATAGAAAAGTTTTGCTTGCGAAATTTGGTCCTCTTTGCGTTGATGGCATCTGGAGGAGAAGATTTAACGACGAACTCTATGGTCTGTACAGCGACATGCGCCTGCTCAAGCGTCTACGGATAAAACGCTTAAGATGACTAGGCCCTGTAGAGCGTATGGACACCACTGCTCCGATTTGAAAAGTCTTTGAATCCGAGCCGTTGGGATAACGCCACAGAGGACGACCTAAACTAAAGTGGCGCACACAAGTGGAGAAGGACCTCAACCAACTTGGAGTGTGCAACTGGAGGCAGTTGGCGAAAGATCTTGCTGGCTGGAGAGGCATGTCGGTTGAGGCCCAGTTCCACCCCGGACTGAAGCGCCACAAGAAGTAGAATAAGAAGAAGAACAAGAACAAGAAGAAGAAGAAGAAGAAGAAGAAGAAAAAGAAGAAGAAGAAGAAAAAAAAAACAAGAACAAGAACTTATGCCCTTCGGCATCTTTTCCTAGGTTGGCTTAGAGTACTCGTGAAGAGTTAGAATCAGCAGATTATATTGGTAAGTTAGTTTTTTTTATTAAATAATGTTTGTGTAGGATGTAAGAAAATGAATTGAGGAAAATAAAAATTGACTGATATCTAAGCGAAAAACGTGCTCAATGGCCGAATTTCTGAAAAAAATGCTCGTGGTGGTCATGCAAAAGAAACATCATTTTTTACAAAGTTGCCATCTCGTGCTCTTGAACACATATGCTCCCTCGTTTTGTTATCTTCATTCCTTTCTGGTTATTAGGAAAATAATGTAAGCATAAGCCGTGTGTGGCGTCGTGCCTTCAGGAGTGGAGGAAACCGGCAGTCTATTGCTGACATCAAACGGTGAAGTGTAGGAAGGTTTGTCATAATCAAATGTTATTCTTTGAGACTACTATTATGCTTTAGTTTATATCATTGTATTTCGGTAGAGGTTATTTTAGAAAATGTGTTGTTTTCTTAGAAATCAGTCTTATAAGTTCCGACTCGTAAATTCCAAATACTGAAGTTTGTGCGGCACCTTTCTTGTATTTGTTCAAAATCTATTGAAGACACATGAAAAATCTTCAGAACTATTTTTGAAATGTGTAGTGTGGCCAAATGGGAACTTCGATCAGAAAGCCTCTCAGCGACAATTTGTGTATAAGCCTAAATGGAATTCGTCCTTATCGAGAAAAATCGTTAAACAGCAGGATAGCATTTTCATTCGTAATGATTGAAATTAGTTGACTGGTTTGTTAGTTCTGAATAAAAATTAAACAGAAGGAAATTCGTGGTTGGATCTACCATTGACACTGCTGTGCAAAATAATAAACACAGCTGGTCGAAAAATCGAATAGTGGTTATTAAAGCCAAAACAACTGTTTTATACTTGGGTAGTTATTTTTTTCTTATTCTACACTAATTTTACTTAAAAACTAAAATATATATACGGACTTCAAAAAATAGATATTTTTATAAATTAAATAAACAAATAACTTCAACACTTTTATCTGTGTAAAAATAAGCACATTTAACAAAAAACGAAAATATTTGCACAAAACAATGAACATATTGAAACTAGTAACCAAGTATTAATAGAATTAAATAAGAATGTAAATTAATAATAACAATTGTTGCCGTGACAGTCCACAGGGGGACCAGGGCCTAGCTTGTTCATCAACTACTCGTGTTGTGCGCGCTACTGTTCTCTCACGAGTAGAAGGGGGGTAGAAGGGGAGGACCTACAATTTTTTGCCGACTCCGAAGGGCGAAGTTTGAGCAGCTTTCTTAGACAGTTATTACTCTTTAAGTGTTGTCAGCAGCTCAAAAGAGGTGATACCGTGAAAAAATTCGAGGTGTTCAGCCGGGAATCGAACCTAGACCATTGGGCGTGTGAGCGTCGCCCACTACCCACTACGCCACGACGGCCGCAGAATGTAAATTAATATTATTAATATTTTGTTGTACTTCCCTTCCTTCAGCTTCAGAACAGCCTCGCATCTACGAGGCAATGAGTCGACCAGCTTCCGGCATAACGATGTCGGTATTTCATACCAAATTTTCTTTCCATTTTCCCATAGTTCGAATCTGTTTCTCGGCTTAGATGCTTCATTCAACCTTCTTTTGACAAGATTTTCAATGGGATTTAGGTCTGGGAATTTCGCTGGCCATTCAAGAACTCTAACATTATCAATAAACCACTTTTTCGGCACTTTGGCGGTGTACTTAGGATCTTAATTCTGCCAAAGTAGGGCTAAGTTGTCATTTGCATGTGGATACATGACCGTCTCTAAGATTTCCACATATTTTTCCTCTGTTAGAATATATTCGATCCAATGAATAGGACCAATACAGTAATAAGAAAAGCATCTCCAGACCATGATGTTTCCACCACCATGATTCACTGTTTTAACCGTAAACCTGGGGTCAAATTACATACCGGTTGGCCTTCTCACATATTTTTTGATATATCCGGCCCAAATAAATTCATTTTTGTCTCATCAGACCAAAGTACGTTTCGCCATTTTTCAAGTAGTGTCTTGCAATTTACTTCCGCAAACTTCATACGATCCTTGATATTTTTCCTTGATTGAAGCGGGCACTCGTTTGGATGTGAGGCTTTCAAATTATGTTCTATCAACCTTCTTATAATTATTAAGGAATCGATGTATAAGTTTAAGGCTGTCTTGATGTTTTTGTTGATGTTATAAACGGCTCCTTTTTGACGCACCTAACTATTTGAAGGTGGGTTTTTAAAGACGTTTTGCGCTTTCGATAACGAGTTTCTTCCGAATAATTCAATTTTAGAGCGTTTCTGACCATTCCTACGGAACGGAAAACATTTTTGGCAATAGCTCTCAGTGATTGCCCTTCATTTCTTAGCTGCTTTATAATTTTTCTTAGCTCTGGTGAGTAATGCTTATTCCGACCCATTTTTCTTCAAATACACTAACAATTGCAACTGTCAAATGTATTTTTTAAACAATACTTTTATTACTTACAATGTAAAAGTGGAAAAAAAGATAACGTTTAAAAATCGTAGCCTGAAAAGTTGTGTGTGCTTATGCACATGTAAATATGGACTTACTTCCACAAACAGCTCAGATCTACTGAAGTGAACAACCTAGAGGCATCTGTTTGCTCTTATTTTAACCGTTTTTCAGATTAAACAGAAATAATACCAGATCAAGCGTCTGCATCAGCACTCAGAGTGTTAGACAGAGCGAGAGGGAATAAAGAACCAGGTGTGCTTATTATTTCGCACAGCATTGTACATTTGACAACATTTTAACTTTAATACCTAAGAAAATGGTTCGAAATGGAAGTTCGCTGAATGCTTTCTAAATGTACACTGGCGAGTGTCTATATAGTCATTGCGCGCCAGCTGAATGTGATCTTGATTTTCACTGAATACCCGCTGAATGTCTACAAATGTAAGCAAAACATTCACTGCTGAACTATGGCTGAATATCAGCTTGGTGGCTTTTAAATGTCCGATGCAGGAATGCTCGTCGATATCAACTGAATATTCGACACACCCCTATTCATCGTATGTTTTCCAATGCCCACTGAATGTGCTCTGGATGTCTCCTGAACATATATTAAGTAAGATCATAATGTTTGCTGACTCTTATCTGAAGGAATGTCTGTACTTGGGTGGAGAGTCTAACAACGATGAGAGAAAGAGGACAGCACTGCTGATGGGACAGTGGCTGATCAATCGGCTGATTTCCATCCATCCCAAAAAATGCTGTCAAATGAAACCCAAGGGGGAATCAGTGGGTTTGGCTTCTGGCTTCCATTCACTTTCCGCTGAATGCTTGCTGAATTTCATCTGGGCGTCTGGTGAATGTCTCAAAAAATGCTGCTATACGCCACGCAGTGGGTATTGCTTCTGTTATCCAAGCACTTTCCGCCGTATGCTTGCTGAATTATTCCTGGGCGTCTGCTGAATATCTCTAAAGATGCCTGCAATATGCCACACTGTGGGTCTGGCTTCTGTTTTCCAAGCAATTCCCGCCGTAACTTTAAGACCTAAGAAAATGGTAAACACATCTCGTTTATGCACTAAACTCAACAAACAAACAACTCTTTCCACTTCGATATTGAACTTGCTACGCTGAGATGGGGTTCGAATTAGGAACTTGTGGGAAGGAAAACGTTCACAGGTAAGAGTGCTCTTAACTGCTGTAACCCTTATGTCCTCTTACTCTCTTCCCACAACTTGTCAAAATAAAACAGAAGTAGGACATCACCTTAGACACTCGAAACTCTGCCACACACTCGCACATTGTATTTTTCACTGGTGCCCGTGCAGCTAACACACACCCTAAGCAATCACTCCACCTACCTGCACTGCACCAGATCCGTGCACTCAGTAGTTAGGCGCAGCAGTTCGTCCTTCTCCTTGAGCTCAGCATGAGTCCTGCCACTCCTACCCTTCCGCTTCGCATCCGGATTTGCTGATTTCACTGCTGTTGGCTTCTTCTTCGTCTTCTCACCAACATCCCTGAGCACGTGCACCGCATCCACTTCCAGGAGGTCACTCTTGGCCACGCCAGCACTACTAGGCACACTCAATGACTTCTGGTGATCCGGCGTGGCCGGCTTGTCCCCGTAACTTTCCCGCAGATGTGCTCCCGGTGTCAGCAGTCTTAGCAAGTTGCCCGCATCACTGTAGCCCTCATAGTGGTACTTCCTTCGCAGGTTGTTACCCGAAATCACCTCGAGCGTCTGCCACACGTTCATGCTGTCATCACCGTATGCAGCAACATCGTCGACTGACCGATTCCGCGAACGCTGATCATCCCGAAGTGGAGCGCCAGCCATTTGCATGTTCACCCCGCTCGTTGGACTATTTTCAGAATTCGGAAGGCACACAATCCTCTTGTCAGCAGTGCCCCTGCATGCAGAATCGACTTCTGCTGACAGACATCTTGGCAGAACCGCCACGGAATCAAATTAACGCCACGGGTCCTAAAAATATTCACCGATGCCGCAGAAGGGTTACTATTCCAAACTACTGCCTACAGCCACTTGCCAATGGGAATGTAACTCGATTTGCGGGGTGCGAAGTACACTTTTGGATTAGTTCTGGCACCGTGCACGATTGAAATTGATATGCGGATGATGAAGGCGTTGCTTCAATGGTGGTGCTGGCGGCAGTGGGAAAGTAGGCCACCAGACGTGTCGGTAGGCAGTCCTGACACCTGACTCCAGCCTGGGGTTTGAGGAGCGAACCCTTACGTGTCGTAATTCGATTTATTATTAGTTATTGTCTTACTCGCGCCTTGCTCCATTCTCCAGACTGTCGACGGTGATATCGTGCAGGTTAACGGTGTTCTATGCCTCGAACGGAGAGCGCCTTCAAAGGGCTTTGGGTGCCACTTAGGGGTGAGGGTGAGCTTTTAATGGTTCAATTTGATTGCGTTCCGTTATTAGAAGTTATGTGACGGTGGAATGTGCACTCGAGGTAGGTATGACATGAACTTGGCAGCTCGACTTTAATGTGACTTGAGAATGGGTGAGGGAAACAATTGCAAGGATGTAGCTTTCTTTGGTACTGAGGGGCATTTGAATATTCAGATAAAAACTGCACGTTCGCTGAATGCTTTCTAAATGTACACAGGCGAATGTCTATATAGTCATTGCGCGCCAGCTGAATGTGATCTTGATTTTCACTGAATACCCGCTGAATGTCTACAAATGTAAGCAAAACATTCACTGCTGAACTATGGCTGAATATCAGCTTGGTGGCTTTTAAATGTCCGATGCAGGAATGCTCGTCAATATCAACTGAATATTCGACAAACCTCCAGTCATTGTATGTTTTCCAATGCCCACTGAATGTGCTCTGGATGTCTCCTGAACATATATTAAGTATGATCTTAATGTTTGCTGACTCTTATCTGAAGGAATGTCTGTACTTGAGTGGAGAGTCTAACAGCGATGAGAGAAAGAGGACAGCACTGCTGATGGGACAGTGGCTGATCAATCGGCTGATTTCCATCCATCCCAAAAAACGCTGTCAAATGAAACCCAAGGGGGAATCAGTGGATTTGGCTTCTGGCTTCCATTCACTTTCCGCTGAATGCTTGCTGAATTTCATCTGGGCGACTGGTGAATGTCTCAAAAAATGCTGCTATACGCCACGCAGTGGGTGTTGCTTCTGTTATCCAGGCACTTTCCGCTGTATGCTTGCTGAATTATTCCTGGGCGTCTGCTGAATTTCTCTAAAGATGCCTGCAATATGCCACACTGTGGGTCTGGCTTCTGTTATCCAAGCACTTTCCGCCGTATGCTTGCTGAATTATGTCTGGGCGTTTGCTGAATGTCTCTAAAGATGCAATATGCCACGCTGTGGGTCTGGCTTCTGTTTTTCAATAACTTTCCGCCGTATGCTTGCTGAACTATGCCTGGGCGTCTGCTGAATGTTTCTAAAATGCCTGCAATATGCCACGCTGTGAGTCTGGCTTCTGTTTTCCAAGCACTTTCCGCCCTATGCTTGCTGAATTATGCCTGGGCGTCTGCTGAATTTCTCTAAAGATGCCTGCAATATGCCACGCTGTGGGTCTGGCTTCTGTTTTTCAATAACTTTCTGCCGTATGCTTGCTGAATTATTCCTGGGCGCCTGCTGAATAGTCTGGCTTCTGTTGTCCAAACACTTTTCACTGAATGCTAGCTGAATTATACCTGGACATGGGCTGAATACATCTACGCTGGCTGAATGCTTACTATAAGCCTATAGGAAGACCTTTAAATGTCCGCTGGATATCAACTTATCTTCAATTTGATGTCCAAAAAAAGCACCCCACATATCCCCTTAATATATTTTGAATAAACCTTCGATTTGTTGACGAGGAATGTCTTAATGTTCGTTAAATGCAAAATGAACGTCTGGTGGTTCAATTCGGAATGTCTTGTGGATGTGGTATTCAGAATTGAACCAATAAACATAATTTCTTGATAATTCGGCTGAACGAAAGCCAAATGAATTCTGAAGAAACACTGCCAGTGCATATTGCATTTCAAAGTTAGCTGAAAACCACTAAATGGCGCTGAATAGACGCCAAATGTCAACCGAATGCCCTCTGAATACAATTGTCTTTTGAATGTATACTTAATTTGATTTGCATTGAATGTCCGCTAAGTGAAAGTTAATCGCCCACTTTCCACTGTCGTTTTCAAACCTCTGTGGTGCTAAATCATAATTCATTTTCAGCTGAATTCTTTTCAATCGCTGAATATAATTTTGAATGTTTGCTAAACATGTCCACTCATGCAGTTACCGCTCAAAAGATGACCATAGCCAAGCTAAAGCCCCCTGCGCCCAAATTCAGCAACCCAAAGCCAAATCAATACGTCAAGAGAACAAACAAATTTCAAGTAGTTCACCTTGCAGCGTCATTGAAAACCGAACAGTAGATCACTTGAGCTCTAAAACTGAGAATTGCAATAACGTCGGCAGATTGCATCATAAAGCACTTCGCACCTGACCCTTAGACGTCAGAGCAGAGGCCGGTTCATTATATATGTGAGAAAGTGCACCGTCAGCATATCCCATGGAGAGTGGCGATTGATGAATGTGTTCGGTCGTAATTTACCCTGCGGTTCAGAGGGTCAGAACCAGTTTGAACTGCTTGGCGAAATGAATGAAATCAGAGCCGCAATTCTGTTCTGAGATATGATTAAGAGTACACCACAGTTGAATTGAAAGGTGTATCACTTAGCTTAGCAATCACACTACCCTCGTAACCTTGCCCCACAACGAGTAACAAAGAAACGCAGAAATGAATATCTACGCTCTGATGTGTCGTGGCAGTTCCCTCCGAGTCCCTGGAAGGGGGTTAAGGCAATTCACCCCGTCATGATTTATGGACGTGACTATGACATTGGATGGTGTACCGTCACCAGCGCTCGGCAAACACACTTCCGAACAACAACGCACTCTAAGAACGCGCACCAAGAAAGTCGTAAACATTGGCAAAGAGTTTACTTACGCGACCAAGACATCAGGATCTTCAAACCACTGCTTCGGGGAGGGTTCGAGGAGTAAATTCACGCCACGGTATCCCTTGGATTTCTTAACCTAGATGGGAGGAACAAAATTGAGTCAATAACTTGTGCTGATGAATAGGAGCGGTGGAGGTACTTTAAAGCGCCTTTTTTCATCCGAATCAACTTTCTCAGTGAATTGTATGAGGGCCATGGTTTGCAGGAATTTGTCGAATTTTGTTAAAATTTGATGAACAATTTGAAGAATACCTGGTCGAACGTTTTGCAAACTTATAAATATTGATTTAAGGCAGAGTTGTCGTGAAGTTCGTCTCAATTGAGCGGTGGCAAAGTTTTGAATGTTTGCCTTGTTTAATTCCTTCGACAGTGTACACTTGGGAGGTTGGTGAGCTGAATTTCTGTTTCATGGGAAATGTTAAAGGGATGAGTGCAAAACCGGCGTATGGGAGGGGCATTGTGACTATTGCATAAAATAAGAAATAGACATGCAGATAATGGGGGAAAAAGCTGGAAGACCTACCCGGGAGAGTGGAAAACCTAGCCAGACCCACCTTAGTTACGAAGAGGTATTTTGTCCACCTCTCAGTAGCATAGAACAATAACTAAGCTAAAATGTGCAGCAGTTTCTTTTGCGGAAGACATGATGACAAACATGATTTCCGAATGTTGCACAAGATTTATAAAGGAACCGTAATACAGAACAATTTTTTAAATTCCCAAACCATTTATCTACGACGGTTGGATTTTGAATTTCGGGATTAGAGAACAAAAACAAATATTAACCATCGAAAATAGGTTTACTGATTTTCAAAATATTCCCCATTAAGATCTATAAACCCTTGCATGCGCTTGAACTAATTGTCGAAGCACTTTTGTCACTCTGATTGAGGTATCTCCAAAACATGCATTCTGAACGCATCAACCGCTTCATCAGGTGTCGAAAAACGTTGATCTCTCGTTTTCTTTTTTACGTACGGAAATAAAAAGAAGTCACTCGGTGCCAAGTTAGGACTATACGGCGGATGACTCGCCAAATCGATGTTTTGAGTGCTCAAAAATGCAGTTGTTTGAGCCGAGGTGTGAGAGCTCGCTTTGTCGTGGTGAACAGTGATCCGTCTTCGGTGGTTGGTTTTCCTGATTTCTTGGAAGACAACTGGCAGCCAAATGGTTGTGTACCACTCAGAACTGACTGCTCTGCATTGTTCTAGTGGTACGGTTGGGACATTTCCGAAAAAACAGGCTACCTTTTGCTTGGAAGTGCTTCGTGCGCGAGTAACTTTTGTTGGATTTGGCTCAATTAGAAACACCTATGCAGTCGACTGCTGTTTACTTTCGGGCTCATACACGTAAATCCACCAAATCCATTCCATCCATCCAATCCATCCATCTAATCTACACCTTTCATTATGTCATAGACGTATTTCGAACCACCGCGATCGTATTTTTGGAGCATTTCTTTCGACCAATCGACATGAGCCTGGTTTTGAGCGATTGACAAATTGTGTGGGATCCAACGCGAACAAATTTGTTTGACGGTCAAATGTTCATGCAATATTGAATGTGTGCTGGTCCCACTAATACTTGAGGTTGTCTCAATCTCACGATAGGCCACATGACGATCTTGCAATATCAGTTGGCGCACAGCATCAATGGTTTCCGGAACAACAACTGATTTTGGACGACCTTCACGAAGTTCGTCTTGGAGTGAACTACGACCTCGGCTGAATTCACCTTACAATCGATCGCACTTGAACACTGGTCCTTGATGGAGCTTCATCGCCAAAAATTGAATTAAGTTCATCTCAGCATTGTTCTTGAGTTAATCCACGTTGAAAGTTGTAAAAAATAATCGCACGAGGGGGTAGAATGCGACGCTCACACATCGAAGGGTGTAGGTTCGATTCCCGGCTGGACACCTCGAATTTTTCACGGCTCCATCTCTTTCGAGGTGCTGACAACACTCAAAAACTAATAACTGTCTAAGAAAGCTGGCAAAACCACTGCGTGAGCTTTTCCATCTGTCTTACACTTTAGGGCTCTTTCCGAGTAAGTGGAAAACAACATTTGTCCAGCCCGTCTCTGAAAAAGGCGAACCATCTTCACCCACCTCCTACCGACCCATAGCACTTACGTCCCTATTTTCCAAGGTCATGGAAACGCTGATAAATCCTCAGCTTATGAAATATCTTGAAATCTGATAGCTTCTCAATGACCGGCAATTCGCCTTCCGCAGCAACAGGGCCATTGGTGATTTGATGGCTTATCTCACCGAAAAATGGAACCAAACTTTGCACAATGTAGGAGAAAGCAAGATCGTTGCACTTGATATTTCAAAAGCATTTGACAGAGTCTGGCATCAGGCTCTCTTGTCGAAAATGCGTGCTTTTGGCGTCGACGAGTCTCTTCTTCAATGGATTAGAAATTACCTTTTGAACCGTTCAATACGAGTTGCATTGGATGGGTTTCAGTCTGATATTCACCATATTAATGCTGGTATTCCCCAGGGCTCCGTTTTCTCTCCGACACCCTTCCTCGTTGCAAGAAATACTTCACCCCTTCTGACCTGGTAACAATATAGAAGGCGTACATCCGCCCAAAGCTTGAGTACAACGCTCCTATCTGGTCTGGTGCTCCTAAGACCGTCCTGCACCTATTAGATAGAATCCAACAGCGAACAATGAAACTTATTGGTGGTAACAGTGCTGCGAAGTCAATCGACTAGCTGGAACACCTGGAAAAAATTGCGTCTCTATCACTATTTTATCGCTATTTTAACAAAAAAAAAAAGCTCTAATGAGCTACCCGCCTCGCTAGGAATGCTCACCCGTTCTCCCTTAAGCCCACCTCCGGACGTACAGTTAAATTTAGAGACCCGTTCTTCAGCCGCACCACACGAATATGGAAATCTCTTCCCAGTCCAAATTCCCCCCACCCATTTTAAACCAATTTGCATCAGTACCTCCTTTCCCTCTCTTCCTCTTTACCTTCGGCCCGTGCTGTGACTTAATTCCAGTCACTTAAGGGTACAAGCAATCCCTTTAGTGGAAATCATTCAGTTAGACCGGCATGTGGCATCTCGTGACATCGCCCAGGAGATGACAGTTAGTCATCAAACCATTTTAAACCATCGACAGAAGGCTGGATACAAAAAAAAAAACATGTTTGAGTGCCGCATGATTTGACGCAAAAAAAAAACCTTCTGGACCGAATCAACGCCTACGATATGCTGCTGAAACGGAACGAACTCGGCCCATTTTTGAAGCGGATGGTGACTGGCAACGAAAATGGAACACATACGACAATATCAAGCAAAAACGGTCGTGATTGAAGGCCGGTCCCAAACAGTGGCCAAGCCGGGATTGACGACCAGGAAGGTTTTGCTGTGTGTTTGGTGCGATTGGGAAGGAATCATCCACTATGAGCTGCTCCCATATAGCCAGACGCTTAATTCTACCATCTTCTGCGAATAACTGGATTGCTTGAAACAGGCGATCGACCAGAAGCGTCCAGAATTGGGCAACAGGAAGGGTGTAGTGGTACACCAGGACAACGCCAGACCACACACTTCGTTGATGACTCTTTAGAAGCTAGTGGAGCTTGGATGGGAGATTGTATCGCATCCACCATATAGCCCGGACATAGCGCCAAGTGACTTCCACCTGATCCTGTCCATGGCGAACACCCTTAATGGTGTGAAGTTGAACTCAAAAGAAACTTGTGAAAAGTGGCTGTCCGAGTTCTTCGCAAATAAGCAGGAGAGCTTCTACGAGGGGGGAAACGGCCGTGGTTGAAGGCCAGTGCATCGTCCCAAACAGTATCCAAGTCGGGATTGACGGCCAGGAAGGTTTTGCAGCGTGTTTGGTGGGATTGGGAGGGAATCATCCACTCTGAGCTGCTCCCATATAGCCAGACGCTTAATTCTACCATCTTCTGCGAATAACTGGATTGCTTGAAACAGGCGATCGACCAGAAGCGTCCAGAATTGGGCAACAGGAATGGTGTAGTGTTCCACCAGGACAACGACAGACCATACATAACTTAGCTCGTCAGAAGCTACGGGAGCTCGGATGGGAGGTTTTATCGCATCCACCATATAGCCCGGACATAGGGCCAAATGACTACCACTTGCTCTTGTCCATGGCGAACGCCCTTGGTGGTGTGAAGTTGAACTTAGAAGAGACTTGTGAAAAGTGGCTGTTCGAGTTCTTCGTAAATAAGGAAGTGGGCTTCTTCGAGTGGGGTATTATGAAGTTGCCGTCTAGATGGAAACAGACTATCAAACAAAGCGGCGCATATTTGAACTAAATCCAATCACTGTAACATTTTCTATGAAGCATTGAACGAAGAGCAAAAAAGCAGGGAGACTGTAAATCTATCGGGGCTGTAAAATCCTCCTGCTGTCAACAATAATAATAATTGTTGGCGCGACAGTCCACAGGGGGACTAGGGCCTAGCTAGCTGACGTGAAGAAGGGACCTACAGTTTTTTGCCGACTCCGACCGCCGAAGTTTGAGAAGCTTTCTTAGACAGTTATTACTCTTTGAGTGTTGTCAGCAGCTCAAAGAGGTGGTGGTGGTGGACACTCACACGCCGCAGTGTCTGGGTTAAAACTTGCTGAAATTAAAAATCATCTGAAAGTTAGCACATGGATGCGACACACATTCAATGCACACACCTGACATTCTTTGGAAAATTAAACATTTATTGCATATAAGACACAGACAGTTCACAGAAGGTCAGAGAACAGAAAAGAACGCAGAATCGATCGGTTATGAAGAATGGAAGCAGCTGAAAAATGGTATGGCAGGACGACGGAACTAGTTCACGGCATCTTCTCATCGTCGCTGACTAAACTAAACGGAGCACGAATGAACGCATGAAAAGTTTGTGTACTGGCTGAGGGCGTCAAATAAATTCACTAAAGCGGCGATCAAAGATCCGAGTAATCCAAATTTAGATGGTTCCTGGTGCTGGTTCCAAGTTCACGGAGGCGGCAGAGTTGAGGTGTCCTGGCAGGGGGGCGATGTGCACGGCACCGCGGGTCTTGGCGACGTATGTACCCTCAGCGGCGACAACCACAGGGGCTGGGACGACAACTGGAGCAGCGTGCACAGCGACAGCGGCTGGCAGGCTGTGCGCCACAATTGTGGGGCCATGGACGGCAGTGTACGAGAGTGGGGCACCCACGACCAGGGGAAGGACGGAAGCTTGAGCAGCGATGGCCAAGGAGCACACGACTACGGCGAAAACGGCGAACTAGAACGAGAACACACACAAGATTAGATCGGATCCGCGGAGGTATTCCACTAGGTCGGTGCCTACCTTCATGTTGCTGAAGACTTGGATTGGATTCGAGTGACTTGGGAAGAGACCGAACTGGACGACGAATAAATCGTTACTGATGTCTTCTTGTGGCTCTCGGAGGCACTTTTATAGTTGATCTCAATACGCGACCACCTCCAGGGCTAATTGCGACCACAAATGGGGACACGGAAACATCATTGTCTCGGAATGGCGAAGTGCGCCCCCTCCGCACGGCATCTCCTCTGCGAACCGATAAATATTCAATGTGACAGGGGGATTAGCATTTCGTCTTGGCTAGCGGTGGTCAGTAGCGGCGAGACGAAGCACAAATTCTCCAAGACCGCAACCAAGACCATTATCATTGTGGCCGGCTTTGTTGTTTTGCGGCAACATTTGGGGCGTGCCATTGAAATCGAAATCGACACCGAAAATCAAATTGCGAGAGCAAGTGCTGGGCGCATGCGCGATTCGTGTTCACGCACTTGACAATGAAAACGGGTTTCGATTGGTCAGAGGTCGAGTGCGGGAAAGGTTATGGTCGAAAGTGAAGGATTGGGGCTCTACAAAAATACAACAAGCCCCTCCAGTGGAACCTAATTGCAGTTCACGCCGCTGTTGTCGAGCAACCGCAGAGCCTGAGAGAGTGGTGGTTCTTGACAGGAGACGTGGTTGTCACCGTCACAGTAAACCAGTTTCAGTCATAAATCTCGGCGACTGGTGAAGACTTCCGGCAGCTGTGTGCATTCTTGAGGGAAATATTGCGATTGAGTGGTGTCAGCAGACATCGAGGAGACTTGAGGCACAGAGTTACAAGTTCACAAATGTGATGAGTCTCCAATTGAAACAATCGCTGACAACTATTTGATCGCGGAATGCTCATCAGTACAGTTTTGTTTTGGAACAGAAGAACTATCCTACTCTGGGTGACGAGCATTGGGGAACGTTGAATTTTCCACCGTTCTGTGCATATATTAGACAGAAATTTGCAATTGGCATCATGGGCTGTTTCTGAAACTCATTCGTGTCACATTTCTACTAATCCTTGGCATTCTCAGTGGAAGTTCATTGTTGGTTACTTGTCTTCAGCTCTCAATCGAGGTGAAAAATTCACCAAGTTGTGGTTTCAAACCCCGAGCATCACACACATTCTACAACACACTTTACAGTTGTTTGAAGGGGTGTAGTAGAAAAAAAAAACAAAAAGAAAACAAAACAAAACATATGGAATCACCCTGTTAAAGAAACATTTTCGAACTCTTAGTCGACGGTTCCCACTTTCTCCAAATCTGTGTTCTAATCATCCGATTAGGTTATTGACCGGAAGCCCAGACTTATTATAAATACGAGCAGCAATGTGAATTTTGGGGGGCATGGGCCTGTGCACGCGAGGTAACGTCGTTGATTGCGTTCAACATGGCGAGTTGCCAAGGCTATCCTTCGTAGTGCACAGGTCAAGTTGACGTACAGCCTTAACGCGGTGCCCCCTGGATAGCCATCACAACACCCGCTGTTTGGTAAACCAATGTATGAAGCGAGCTCCTCTGCCCGAGGGTTTAAATAATGGGTTTGGCCTATCAGTCTGTGGGTAGTGCGTGAGGGTAACTTCCTCACCACTTAAAACTCATTAGTTCAGAGACAACATCATGCCGACCGAGTCTCATTGAAATTTACTTAGAGTTCGACGCTGCCCGCACTGACCATAGAAGAAGACTGGAAACGTTGTCAAGAAGCCATCAAAGAAGCTGCCACTGATGTGCTGGGTTTCACTCCACCACCCAGAAGGAACCCCTGTTTTGACGACGAGTGCAGGCAAGCGCACGCAGCTAAACAAGGTGCCTATAAAACGACGCTGCATCGAACAACGAGGCCTCTTCGTGAGCTCTACAAACAGAGAAGAAGGGAAGAGCACCGGCTTCTCAGAAGGAAAAAGAAAGAGCATGAGAAGCGCGTTCGAGGGAATGGAAGGTGTCATGGCAGGAATGAAGTCCGAAAGTTTTACCGAAAGGTAAAACAGCTATCCGGAGGATACAAAGTTCGGACCAAGGCCTGTGCGGACGAGAATGGACAGATAGTAGTAGAGTCGCAGTCTGTGCTGAGAATCTGGAAGGACCATTTCTGCAGACTCCTTAAAGGCGATGACGGCCCCAATTCCTCTGTAAGGCAGAATGTTCCGCTCAATTTGGACGATGATAGACAAGAATGCCATCCCCCGACTAAGACGAGGTAAAGATAGCAATATCCAAGCTGAAGTCGAACAAAGCTGCTGGAGAAGATGGACAGCCCGCAGAACTATTTAAAGCAGCTGAAAACGACCTGGTTGGGTGCATGCACCAGCTCATCTGAAAGATATGGTCGGAGGAAAACATGCCCGATGATTGGAATCTCAGCGTTGTTTTCCCGGTCAACAAGAAAAGAGTTTCTCTGTCTGCTCCAATTATCAAGGGATCAGCCTTCTTAACATCTCTTTCAAGATTCCCTCTGCCGTATTGTGTGAGCGCCTGAAATCGTTTGTCCATGACCTGGTGGGTCCCTGATGAGTCCGTGTGGTTTCAGGCCAGAAAATTTCGCCGTAGACCAGATCTTCACTTTGCGGCAGATTCTTGAAAAGACTCAATAATCGCAAATTGACACTCCCCACCTATTCGTCGATTTAAAGGCCGCATGTGCGTGTGCATAGAGACGAGCTATACAGTGTCGTATCTTTTTTGGCATTCCCACCAAACTCATTAGATTGTGTAGGATGACGATGTAGAACTCTCGTTGCTCCGTCAAGGTCGGTAACCAACTCACCGATACCTGCAATGTCAAAAAAGGTTTTAGACAAGGCGACGCACTTCTTCAACATCATCCTCGAGAAGATCATGCGTACCTCACAAGTCAACACCAGAGGCACGATCTACCAGAAGTCAGTTCAATTACTAGCTTATACTGATGATATTGACGTGATGGGACGAACACAGCGAGCCGTCAATGAGGCGTTTGCTGGCATAGAAGCCGAAGTGGCAAAATGTGTCTGGTGGTTAATGAGGGCAAAACAAACTACATACAACATCGACGTCTCAGACAGAGCGTCACATTAGGCAGCAGATACTTCGAGGTAGACAAGGACCTCAACCAACTTGGAGTGCGCAACTGGAGACAGCTGGCAGCTCAATCAAAATGCCTCTACAGCTTAAACGATATTTTACCAGATGCCTCCAAATGCGCAAGTTGGTTGAGGTCCTTTTCCACTTGTGTGCGCCATCTCAATCCAGGACGTCCTCTGTTGCGTTGTCCCTGTGGTTCGGATTCGAAGACTCTTGGGGCCGGAGCTGTGTTGTCCATCCGCTCTACAAGGCCTAGCCATCTTAAGCGTTGTATCCAAAGACGCTTGACCAGGCGCATGTCGCTGTACATCCCATAGAGTTCGTCATTAAATCTTCTCCTCCAGATGCCATCAACGCAAACAGGACCAAAAATCGCACACCAATCGCTTCCTCAACCACCTTTGCTAACGTCCAAGATTCCGCGCCATAAAGTAGAACGGGGATGATCAAGCTGTTAAATAAAGCGAGCTTAGTCCTTCGAGAGAGAGCTTCAATACTCAATTACCTCTTAAGCCGAAAGAAACAGCGATTGGCAAGAGTCATTCTGCACTTGATTTCGATACTGATGTTGTTGTCCCTATTCACCGCGGAGGCGAGATAGACGAAGTCCTTGACTACCTCGAAGTGTCTGCTGCCCATAGTGACGCTCTGTCTGAGACGTCAATGTTGTGCGTCTGGATGACAGCATCGTCGACGTCCTTGAGATCCTTGTCTACCTCGAAGTTTCTGCTGCCTAGTGTCTGTCCGAGACGTCGATGTTGTGTGCCCTTCCTTGATGACAGCATGCACTCTGTTTTGCCCTCATTAACCACCAGACCCATTTTAGCCGCTTACGATTCAATGCCAGCAAACCCCTCATTGACGGCTCTCTGTGTTCGTTCAATCACATCAATATCATCAGCGTACACTATTAATTGTACTGACTTCTGGTAGATCGTGCCTCTGGTGTTGACTTGTGAGTTACGCACGATCTTCTCGAGGATGATGTTGAAGAAGTCACATGACATCGCGTCACCTTGTCTAAAACCTTTTTTGACATTGAAGGTATCGGTGAGTTAGCTACCGACCTTGACGGAGCAACGAGAGTTCTCCATCGTCATCCTACACAATCTGACGAGTTTGGTGAGAATGCCAAAACTAGACATGACACTGTATAGCTCATCTCTAGGCACACTGTCATACGCGGCCTTAAAATCGACGAATAGGTGGTGAGTGTCAATTTGCGATTCTTGAGTCTTTCGGAGAATCTGCCGCAAAGTGAAGATCTGATTTACGGTGGACTTTCCTGCCCTGGAACCACACTGACAGGGACCCATCAAGTCATGAACAAACGGTTTCAGGCGCTCACACAATACGGCAGAGAAAATCGTATATGCGATGTTAAGGAAACTGATCCCTTGGCAGTTGGCGCAGTCGAATGGGTCTCCTTTCTTGTGGACCGGAAAAACGACGCTGAGATTCCACTCGTCGGGCATGCTTTCCTCCGACCATATCTCATAGATGAGCTGGTGCATGCACCCAACTAGCTCATCCCCAGCCGCTTTGAACAGCTCTGCGAATAGTCCGTCCGCTCCAGCAGCTTTGTTCGATTTCAGTCTCGATATTGCTATCTTGACCTCGTCGAAGTCGGGGGGACGGAATTCTTGTCCATCGTGGTCCAAATTGAGTGGAACACTCTGCCTAACAGCGGGACTTGCGTCGTCATTGCCGTTTAGGAGTCTACAGAAGTAATCCTTCCAGATTCTCAACACCGACTGCGGCTCTACCACAAGTTGTCCAATTTGGTCATGGCAGGCTTCTGTCCGAGGTTTGTAAACGCCGGATAACTGTTTTATCTTGTGGTAAAAATTTCGGACGTCATTCCTGCCATAGCACCTATCCATTTCCTCGACCTCGCGCTTCTCGTGCGCTTTCTTTGTTTTTCTGGGAGGCCGGTTCTCTTCCCTTCTTCTCTGTTTGTAGAGCTCACAAACAGCTCTCGTCGTTCGATGCAGCGTTGCTTTGTATGCTTCTTGTTTGGCTGCATGCGCCTGCCAGCACTCGTCGTCAAACCATGGGTTCCTCTTAGGTCGTGGCATGAAATCCAGAACATTAGTGGCGGCTTTTTTGATGGCTTCTTGACAACGTTTCCATTTGTCTTCTATGTTTGTGCAGGCAGCGTCGAACTTTAAGACAGTTTCAGGGAGAATCAATCGGCAAAGGGACTAGCGATCGGCTGCGATTGTAGCTTTCCGACATCAGACCGTTTTGGCCTGTCTCGACTCCTTATAGTCTTTACAGGTGTACAATACCAGCCTCTCGTCAGCTAGCCCTAGGCGGAACTCATCCAGATGTACAGCTGACCGGGTCCGTTATTAAATCTTTTCCAGCAAAAATATAGGTTTTTCAAAAAAAAAAAACTTCCTCATTGCAGGGACTTGAAGTGTTTGTCATTTTAAGTCCAAATCAAAGTTTCGGTGTCATGGATGAGGACAGTTGTAATCGCGCCACTGTACAAAGTTGTTCTTAAAAGATGGAACTAAAACTTTGATTTCTGTTTTTGGTGCAAAAGATGTAGTCCTTGACAGATACAGTGTTTTGAAGCCAAGGGACCTATGGTTTGCTTTGGTCCTTTTACCATTAGAGTCATTTTATTCCCAGTTACCACTTCTGGACAATTAGTAGTACAGTCGCGATGCTAAGAATTTGGAAAGATCAGGTTTGCAGACTTCTGAACGGCGATGACTGCTGGCCAAAATGTTCTACTCGATGCGCACGATGATAGACAAGAATTTCGTTACCCCAACTTTAAAGAGGTGAAGAAATCAATAACGAAACTGAAATTGAACAAATCTACTGGAGTGGACGGAATTCCCACAGATCTAGTTACGGCAACTGTAGAGGATCTGATCATCTGTTAGATTTGCTTGAGGGAAAATTTGCCCGAAGATTGGAATCTTGGCATCGTTTGTCCACAAGATGGAGAACCCTTTGACTGCGCCAATTATCGAAGGATCAGGCTCCTTAATATCGCCTACAAGGTACTCTCTGCCGCATTGTGAGAGTGCCTGAAAACGTTTGTTAAGGACAGGACAGGTTTTTATCAGTATAGTTTTTGGTCAGGGAAGTCAGATATTCACGTTACAGCAGATCCCGGAAGAGACACAAGATATACAGATCGACACTCAACTCGATTTTAAGGCTGCATATGAAAGTGTATGGATATGTACAAGCTACATTATCTCAAGTTTTGACATCCCTGAATCCTGGACTGAAACGCCAATCAAAGATGAAGAATTCCTTTATACACTGATTGCAGTGTTCGTAAAATCACATCCATGTCATCCACGCAAGCCTTCAGTTGGAGCTGCCTCTAAAGCCGACTTGTGATTTTGAACGATCTTAAGAACGATGTTGAAAAGATCACAGAAAGAAGGAACAGTGTGTCGCTTTAACTTAAACCTACCTAACGTAGAACATCGCAGTGAGCTCATTACCGGTCTTAATAGAGAAGCAAGAGTTTTCACACTGTCAACCTAAGAAGGCATAAAAAGGGACAATTTAAGTGTGCTTCACAAGCAGCACCCCACATGGGGCATGCTTTCCAATCAACTCGGAGCTCTACTGTGTGCAGTAGGACATCATGCCCTGCAACACTTTAATCATCTTTAGAGGTACTCATTTTTCGTTTCTTTTGGAAACCAAAGCAGAAATGGTCTAAGCTCTTTCCTACTGCGGGGAAAGTTCAACTAAGCTTTTAAAATAAATTCAGGCCTTTATTTTTGTTTAACGACGGCAATCTTTGGCAAATGGGATCAACACATGTGCAGTGCAAAACAAAATATGTCGTCCATTGATTATAAATTTCGACAGTCTCAATGTCACACCACAAGTTTACTTATTTAACAGAGCATCCCCCCAAATGTGCACTCGGTCGGACGTCAGTTCAAAAATGGTGCAATTAATGCAGCAACCAGTCATTAACCACTTTATTGCTATAATCACGTCAATGAATTGCCTTAACGACGCTGTTCGGACCAATTATAGCATCCAGCTGTCGCTGCCGCTGCAACGAGCCTCAGTGTCGATCGCAAGTGATTCAGGCCACGTTCCTTAATATGGCAGCGTGCAGCCGATGCTGGTTGGAGTGCTTTTGCGAATCGTTTACACACGATCTTTAATCCCATCAAAATCTCACGTTGTGTGTCATTTTATAGGGTAAATGGAATGCATGTGGCTTGAGGAGCGAATAAATATGTTTGTTGATGGAAAACTCTTCGGATGGCAAGTTTGATTTGCTTCCAAGATCGCTTCACGAGCCCCTTATTACCCTTCCTTTCGACGAGAAATTTTATTTTTTTTTTATTTTAAAGGAGAGGTCCTACAAATAAGGTAATCCAATAGCTTAAAGAAATGAGCCGGTTAATATGTGTTACTCCTAGAACATCATCTGAACGATTGATTTCTTTCAAATGACTGATATCTTATTTTAAATTTATTGGAATGATTAAATTCTTCCTTTCCTATAGTGGTCCGTCTTAACAAGAAGGAGTTTATTCTGGAATGGTACAATGACTTGACTAACTAAGGAGATATTGATGTTTATAGGTTGCTGTACATTAAAAAGTTCTAAAGAATTGACTCAGTATTCCAAATTTTGGACCCTATTACTTGCAATAATAATAATTGTATGGCGCGATAGTCCACACGGGACCAGGTTGCTCGTCAACTACTCGTGTTGTGCGCGCTACTGTTCTCTGACGAGTAGAAGGAACCTATAGTTTTTTGCCGACTCCGAACGGCGATGTTTGAGAAGCTTTCTTAGACAGTTATTACTCTTTGAGTGTTGTCAGTAGCTCGAAAGAGGTGGTGGCGTGAAAAATTCAAGGTCTTCAGCCGGGAATTGAACCTACCCCCTTTGGCGTGTGAGCGTCGCACTCTGCCCACTACGATACGGCGGCCACATTATTACCTGTAGTCCTATTACCTGTAGTCCCTTAAAATCCGAAATGTTAAGAGGCCCTGCACTCTGCGTCATTTATGGCTGATTCTCAAATTAGTTATTTTAAACTGAAATAGGCAACATTGATTCCAAAGGAACAATTTTACTCGAAGAATCGAAATCATTACCGCATGCTACCACGGGGCTTAAAACAAAAATGCGGACAAGTCTAAAATGAGATAACACCCAAGAATCATTGAAACATATTACGTGGAACTTGCTTTTCCCATGCATATTTAGTTTAGCTGGATAAATATTGGAAAATTGTAGAGTCATGGGAAGCTACAAAAAGCATGAAGATTTAAAAGCGCGAAAACCGGTAATCCTTAAAGGAATAACGCTTGGAATCAAAGGCCCAAAATACCAATATATTTGCAGATAAAAATTCAAAGTTTTTGATGACAAAGGTTCGAAAAATTAAATGAAATCGAAATCGGAAAAGTAGAAAACTGGTGTAAGTCCCAGTATCAAAGACATGAGGAAAAGCAAAGTTTTAAGGCCAAAAAGGAAAAACAAAAACCAGAATTTGGAACTGTTTGAAAACCAGGAGAGGTCGAAATTTTAAAAACTTAAAGGCTCCAAGAAATACGAAAGAAATAAGGACCAATACGTCTAACAATACCACTCAATAAGGCCCGGGGCATACAGGGGGCGCCACTAACAAAAAATTCATCGTCGACTATAGCTTTTTGTGATAGCTGCGACCCCTATTTGTTTCGGGACATATTGAGTAATCTGTTGTACCTTCAAGAGGAAACCAACAGTCTCAAGGATCAGCTCAAACACAAAATCCAGAGGTATGCAAAATCTTAAAACTTCAAAGGAACTAAGAGGTCCCAGATCTATTGGAGGCAAACCTCTAAACAAGATTCTCGACAAGGCCGACCTAGACATAAAACCAACGCTAGGAAAAAACCAGGGCCGATAAAAAAACCTAAAAATTCAAAAAATCTGAGAGGTTAAAGACCCTGTGAAGTCCGACGCATTGAGAAGACTCTCTCAACGCGAAAAAGACCAAGACCATTTTTTAAAAAACATGATTCTTTAGAACCGACAGTTCCTAGAAATCAGAAATCAGAAAAACCGCAACTACTGAATGAAAAATATATGGAAAATTCAGAGGCCCCAATAAGCGCAAAACCTTGTGAAAGTCAACGTTTGGTAAAATTCCCGCGAAACCCCAACTAAGCATAAAACCAAGCCTTGAAAATCGATTCTGAAAAATCGAAAGTCCTTTAAAGCTTCTGGTTTTGTCCATAACCTGAAATTTCGGCCACAAATAGAATGGGATAATAATGGTAATAATTGTATGGCGCGACAGACCGCCTTGGGACCAGGGCCTGTGCGCGCTACTATTCTCTCACGAGTAGAAGGGATCTAACGTTTTTTGGAATGTTTTAACAAAAAGTTTCTTAAGGAATTATTCAAGTTCTTATTTATTTGTCAACAAGCCCTAACAGAAATTCGATAAGCGTTGGCTGCTGTACTTAAATGAGGCCTAGATGGCTCAGTATTCGTATTTTAACTTTCGGGTCCAACCTTCTGTAGATTGACTTACAATCTTAATTGCTAAAAAACCCTGCATTCTGCGTCATTTATGATCGATTTTTTAATTAGTTCTATTAAACTGAAGCAATCTCTTCAACAAGCAGCATTGACTCACAAGGAATTCCATGACTTATGCTTTACGCGAGGTTAAAAAAAAAGTTGGACTGATCATAAATGAGAAGCCCACAATCAGGCGCTACTAACAAAAAATCCATATGTTTCGGGACTAATTGAGTGACCTTGACACCTTGAAAGGGAAACCAGAAGATGCGCAAAATCTTAAGAATACGAAAGAACCAGGAGCTCTCAGACCTTTTGGAGGACAAACTTTAAGGAACGTTCTCGACAAGACCAAACTAGAAATAAAACCAAAAGCTAGGAGATGTCCAAAATCTTAAAAATGCAAAAGACCTCAGCGGCCAAAGACCCTGTAAGGCCCGGCGCATTGAGAAAACTCTTGCAACGCGAAAAAGACAAATGCCATTTTGAAAAAAACATGATTCTGAAGAACCGACAGTTCCTAGAAGCCAGACATCAGAAAAACCGCAACTACGGAATACCAAATATATGAAAAAATCAGAGGCCCCAAGAAGTGCAAAACCTTGTGAAAGTCAACGTTTGGTAAAATTTCCGCGAAACCCCAACTAAGCATAAAACCAAACTTTGAAAACCGATTCTGAAAAGTCGAAAGTCCTTTAAGGCTTCTGGTTTTGTCCATAACCTGAAATTTCTAAAGTCATATATCGGGCCAAAGCCATGCAAAGGCATATCTCAGGAGAAAATTCAGAGACCCTAAGAGGTCCAAAATCTTGTTCATACCAGCGTTTTGAGAAAATCCAAATCAAACCTTGGAAAACAAGAGATAAGACCAACGCCTTGGAAAACTAAACAAAATTCTGAAACGCCGAAAGTCCCTAAAAGCTAAAGTCTCAAATAGGACCAAAGACTTTTAGGCCAAAAATCAGGAGCAGTCCATAAAAAGAAGATGTTTAAGATTCAGAGGACCAAAGAGGTCCAAAATCTTGTGTATGGCAACGTCTTGTGAAGATTCCCGAGAAGCCCGAATTGGTTATAATGCCGAAACCCTGAAGTACCAAACAATGCTCCGAAGGACCAAAAATCGCTCGAAGTCGGAAATCGAAAAATCTCAAATATTTTAAGTATTCAAGGTTCCTTAGTGGGCCAAAACTCTGTAGAACCAGAAATCAAAAAAACCTCACAAATTGGAAATGCCCAAAATATAAAAAGTTAAAAGGCTTTAAGAGGCCAAAGCCCTTCGGAAAACAAACATCTTGAGAAGACTCCCCAGAAGAAAAACTGGGAATAAGACAAAAATCTTAAAGAAGAAAACAAGGTTCTGAAGGAACGAAAGTCCGTAGTTGCCGGAAATCAAAATGGTCCCAAAAGTAGCACATACTCAAAATTTTGAAAACTCAATGGCCCTTTGAATCTCGAAACCACGGGAAGACCAAACTCTTGACAAATCTCCATTAAATCACATTTTGGGTATAAAACCTTGATGATTAATTGTATTGTGCGACAGTTTACAGGAGAACCAGGACCTAGATTGCTCATCGTGTTGTGCGCGCTACTGTTCTTTCACGAGTACAAGGGACCTAGAGTTTTATGCCGACTCCGAACGGCGAAAGGAATTCCGATAAGCATGGACAAATGAGTTTAGACGCTTGAACTTCGGAACAAAACTCCATTAAATCACATTTTGGGTATAAAACCTTGAGGATTAATTGTATTTTGCGACAGTTTACAGGAGGACCAGGACCTAGATTGCTCATCGTGTTGTGCGCGCTACTATTCTTTCACGGGTACAAGGGACCTAGAGTTTTATGCCGACTCCGAACGGCGAAAGGAATTCCGATAAGCATGGACAAATGAGTTTAGACGCTTGAACTTCGGAAGAATCTAAAGTTCGAGAATTTCAAGTTCCAAATATCCTGAATTCTCAAAGCTCACATTGCCGAGAAACCCAAAATCCAAGATATTAGAAATTCTAAAATTCTGGATTGATTAAGAGAAGGGTAAAGTCCAGAAGAACCAAAAATTCAAAACTCCTGAATTCCCGAGTGGGCAGAAATTTGAAGAATTTAAAACTCTAAAAATTTTAAAAGTTAATATTGCCGAGAAGTCCATATTTTCCCAAACTTTAAAAACAGACAAGTTTCTTAAATAGTGGGAAGTCTTCAGAGGGTTGAATTACACAAAAAATACAAAATCTTGACATCCAATGTCTTAAAAGCCTTCGCATGCAATGTCAATATTCAAAACAAGACTCTCGAAAAGCCAGAGGTCCGTAAAAGACACGTTCGCCGTTCCGTATAGCCTCATTTCATACAGCCCTTCACAGTCCAAGTCATTTTCAGAAAACTGAACTTCCCTTCCGTTCCTGACGGTCATTGAACAGATGTAGCTTATTATGTTCTCTCAGCACGATTAACTGGGTATCACGCTAAGTGTGGTGAGTAGCACTCGAACCCCCACTGCTGTAGCTTCACCTTGTGTTTTTCCTCGTCGCAAAGTTGCGCAATCCCTATTTAGAAACACATTAGAGGGTATTTCTGTTGGAATTTGGTCGGGAATTCGTTTCGTGATGCAGCTTCTCATGAGCTCACCGAACGCTTTCGCCTTGAACTTGTTGTGTTACGCGCTCCGCGATTGATTTCTCGGAGAAATCTCGATTTCACGCCTTTGAAATGCCGACAATCGGTGCAGCGGCGATAAGCAATTCAATTCTGAGAACTGCAAGAATGTATTCGCTTTGACAGGGAATCAGCTAATTCGAATGCAATGATTGAAATGTTACAGCGAACTTGGTGACGTTTGGAACGTGTTTTCTTAGATTCGACGACACTTCATGTCCAATGCCGATCAGCAACAGGTTCAACAGTCTCTCGAAAACATGTAACCACTTGCCCTCATAAATCGCCAACAACAGGTTCACGGCGTCAAGTGCGTAAATCAGGCCCAATTAAGCAGACAAATGTGTTGCCGGAAGTAGCCCGAGGCACGTGCGTATTGAACGCACCAAAAGCGAGCCCAGTTCCAGCCTCTTTCCGCCGAAACCAGTACGCGTCGAGTGTCTTAATCCGCAGGCAGCACTGTGGCGGAGGCATTCGTGCTCGGCAGCACCTTCACCCACTTTGCCACAATCTCGTACGCTGGCAGAGATCGCCTTTGGCTGTGTCCACACCACCATGCCGGGAGCATGAGCACCCATCTGGTTGCCGCTGTACCACGACACTCCACAGCTGCGACTGAGTTTTCTTCACAGTCAATCCGATCAGTGATCATAATCCCTGATGTAAAAACGTACGCGGGCACCGCAATTCATTCAAGTATTTCAATGTCACATTCCACCGCGTCCTCGTTCCGCGCAAAGAGGTGGCGGCGCGGCGGCGTTAACGATGGCAGTCCACAGTGGAAATGCGGCTTGGCTCCGTTCGGTGTTGACGGAAAAGAAGCCGACTTAGGAGCGCTGGAGGGAGTGCCCGACTGACAGATGGAAACTGAGAGATGTCTTTATTCGCTGCTGTGGGGATTAGCTGAGAAAATGAACAATCGCGGTCATTTTGCGAATCGCCAGTGGAAGCCACTTCAGAGACGGCAACGGATATTAACGGTCTTTCGCTAGCCAACTGACGTCGATTGATGATTGAGGACTGCGGTGGAATAACAAATGTCACACTGTTTGACTTCGGCTTTCAGCGGAGCTCTTGACAAATGAACAATGGGCTCTGCAGGAATGTCAACAAATTGCGAGAACAAGCTTAGAGTTGTCGTCAAACGTGTTCTGTGGCTGAGACGAGGATCGAGAGGTTGTCTGGGAGGACTATTTATGGAAAGAGATTTTCTCATGGGACGCACAAATGGTCAACGCAAGGTGTCTTTGTGAAAGAAGGGAGCAGTGGCTGAAAGATTAGTGGCTTAAATGTGCCATGTTCGATGGAGATTAACTGTCGCTTTCTTCTTAGCTCTTACAAAGCCCTTCATTTTTTCAAAAATTGTCAGTTTTCTCACGAGTGTAAGAGACCTGCAGCTTAGTTCAGGACATCTCAAGGGACATCAAACATCTAGGGATTTTACAAACCATTTCTTTAATGGTGAGTAACAAAACATGAGGTGGGCGGTTGAGGTCCTAGGGAGCATCGAAATCTACACAGCCATCTACTTGTCAGCCGCTCATTCAAGAAGAAACAAAAATTTCCTCAGAGGTGCGGAGCAGCCCTGCATAGAAACAGAATTCAGACAACCATTCCACGGGCCTTTCCACAAATGATGGAATGATGAACCTAGCGAGCTGTACATCGGTGGTTTCTTGGTATAGACCGAAATGCAAACGAACGTCAAGGTCTTCAAATGATCGCCAAAACCGCTTGGACACGTTTAATAAAAAAATTTATTTGCCATCCAGTCAAGACAGCCGCTTGATGGACTCTCAGAAGATCGTGACTTTAAAGGTCGGTTGTGACTTTGGACGATCTCCAGAATGACGTTGGTCAAACAAATGGAAGCAGTGTTACAGTCATACAATTTTGTGAGTGAGTTCATTAGCGGCCTGGAAAACAAATGGCAAACAAATCGTTGTGGACCACTTCGAATTGACTGTTCTGTGTTGTTCTAGTGGTACGGTTGGGACATGTCCAGTTTTTCCAAAAAATCAGGCGACCATTTGCTTGGAAGCAACTTTTGTCGGGTTTTGCTCAATTTGAAACACCCATACAGTCGACTGCTGTTTACTTTCGGGCTCATCCGCGTAAATCCACGATTCATCACTTGCCACGATGTCATAGACGTGTTTCGAAGCACCGCGATCGTATTTTTGGAGCATTTCTTTCGAGCAATTGACACGAGCCTTTCTTTGAGTGATTGATAAGTTGTGTGAGATTCAACGCGAACAATTTTTTTTCTGACGGTCAAATGTTCATGCAATATTGAATGTCTTGAAAGTATGCTGGTCCCACTAATGCCTGAGGATGTCTCAATCTCACGACAGTCCACATGACGATCTTGCAATATCAGTTGGCGCACAGCATCAATGGTTTCCGGAACAGCAACTGATTCTGGAGGACCTTCACGAAATTCGTCTTGGAGTGAACTACGACTTCGGTTGAATTCACCATGCCATCGCTAAACACTGGTCCTTGATGAAGCTTCGTCATCGATGCACTGTTGTGGAGTTAATCCACTTTGAAATTTATAAAAAATAATCGCCCGAAAATTTTCACAATTTAATTCCATTTCCCGGGTGAGATGAATCGTTGAAGTTACTGTAAACAACACATATTGTGCTCGTATGTCAAAACATTCTGAGTACGTATAACCTCAAAAATGTCAAATTTTCAACTCCAGTTTCAACTCTATCAAACGATAGAGCTGGCAGTTGCCAGATTGCAACACTAGGGTGAGCAAGGTGAAACTTTGTCGATTACAAAGAATTGGTTTGAGCCGTGCATTGCGTGAACACCGGTCAGAAATCCACCAAAGGCATGACAAATCAAATATGGAAGATGATAGAGCCTTGCCAAACGTCGATGTCGTGGTCAAAACTACCTGGAAGTGTTGAAATTGGAGGTCTTACCCCACCCACCGAATTCTACAAACCTTGCTCCTTCCGTCAACTAGCTTTTTCGACGAGTATAAGACAATCTAAGGGGTCTCCGGCTTGGTTTCTTTGAAGAAATCAAGGAATGGTTCAATGACTGGATCGATCCCAGAAAGGACGGACACTTTTCTTTAAAAACTTCTTCTTCTTCTTCGGATGGATCTCAAGTCCGGGGTGGACCAGGGCTTCAACCAACATGCCTCTCCAGCTAGCATGATCTCCTGCCAGCTGCCTCCAGTTGCGCACTCCAAGTTGGTTAAGGTCCTTTTCCACTTGTGTGCACCTTCTCAGACTAGGACGTCCTCTGTTGCGTTGTCCCTGTGGTTCGGATTCGAAGACTCTTCGAGTCGGAGCAGTGTTGTCCATCCGCTCTACATGGCCTAGCCACCTTAATCGGTATATCCGCAGATGCTTGGCTGGGCTCATGCCGCCGTACAGCCCATACAGTTCGTGGTTGAATCTTCTCCTTCAGATGCCATCAACGCAAACAGGACCAAAAATCGTACGCAGAACTTTTCTCTCGAAGAGACCAAGGGTTTCCTCATCCGCTTTTAGAAGCGTCCAGGTTTCTGCGTCGTAAAGCAGGACTGGGATGATCAAGGTGTTGTACAAAGTCACTTTGGTCGTTTGAGAGAGGGCTTTTTTCCTCAGTTGCCTCTTGAGCCCAAAGAAACAGCGATTGGCAAAAGTGATTCTGCGCTTGATTTCGGTACTGATGTTGTTGTCCCTGTTTACCGCGGAGCAGAGGTAGACTAAGTTTTTGCCTACCTTGAAGTTTCTGCTGCTAAGTGTGACGATCTGTCCGAGACGTCGATGATGTGTGTCCTTTCTTAATGACAGCATGTACTTTGCTTTGCCCTCATTTGCCGCCAGACCCATTTTAGCCGCTTCCGCTTCGATGCTAGCAAACGCCTCACTGATGGCTCGCTGAGTTCGGCCGACCACGTCAATCTCATCCGCATAAGCAAGCAGTTGAACGGACTTGTGGAAGATCGTGCCTCTGATGTTGACGTGTGAGTAACGCACGATTCCCTCAAGAATGATGTTAAAGAAGTCGCAGGACAGCGCGTCGCCTTGTCTAAATCCTTTTTTGTCATCGAAGGTCTCGATGATTTCACTACCGACCTTGACGGAGTAGCGAGAGTTCTAGATTTTTCCATCGAAATCCTACACAATCTGACGAGTTTGGTAGGGATGCCAAAACTAGACATGGCACTGTATAGCTCGTCTCTATGTACGCTGTCATACGCGGCCTTGAAATCGATGAATAGGTAGTGAGTTTCGATTTGTATTTCTTGGGACTTCTCCAGGATCTGCCGCAATGTGAAGATCTGGTCGATTGTGGACTTCCCTGGTCTGAAAGAACACTGATAAGGACCTATCAGGTTGTTGACGAACGGTTTCAGACACTCACACAATATGGCAGAGAAAATCTTATATGCGATGTTAAGGAGACTGATCCCTCGGTATGTGGCTAAGCGAAGGGGTCTCCTTTCTTGGGGATCGGACAAACGATTTCCACTCGTCGGGGATGCTATCCTCCGACCATATCTCACACTTTCCACTTTTCACTTTAAATTTTTTTGAAATGGTACCCGAAAATTACCAGAAAAGTGGGAAAAATTAGTCCTTCCGACGGACAATGGTTTAAGTAATTGGTATGAAGCCAAACACATATTTCTTTGCAACTCATACTGAAAAGACCTCGATCGGGACGGAAGTTAGCCTCAGAGGCGCTGACAGAGCTCCAACATAACACAATCCACGCAACAACTTCTGCCATAGTCCAGTGCCAAATTTTTCATTCTTGTCGTCATGTTTCCTGCTCATAACGAAAATCAGAGAAGAAGATTGTGCCAATGAAAAATGAAACGAACCTACACAAACTTCAGGCAGCTGAATAATTTTATTTTAAGCGTGCGAGAAGTCCATGATCAATGAGGCATCTCAGGGTGTAGCTTAAATCAGGCTTCACAGTTTGCAAAGCAGGGGAACACATTTTGTGAATGTCTTATACGCTCACAGAGATCTTGCCTTCAATTAAAGAAAGGACAAAAAGCAGATTTTCAGTTATTGAAAGCATAAAGACCAGTTTGCGACAAAGTGGAAATGGCAAATGCGTCAAAGTATTCCTCTTACACGCACAAAGGTATAATCGAGGAATCAAACAGAGTAAAAAAGAACACAAGCGTTCTTCAGTAAAAGTCTCAAAGCTGGGCGAAGTGCCTCAAATCAATGTTTCTATGAAAACCATTTTGATTGCCGTAGTAGTCAAATATGGCTCCCCATCCAATCAGCAGCTGTCATGATTCCGTCGCGCCAAGTCACCGAGACACCTTAAAACTTGTAAAATGAACCTCTGCGAGTCACAGATGTGAGTTAGAAACTGGATTCCAACGGAATCACCCATTTGAAACGAGAATCAACAACTCACGGGCTAATTTGTTAGAACACTCAGGCGACAAGTCATAATTATGCAAATCCCACCAACAGGATGCAAAACAAGTCGCAAGCGCAGATTTCCCCAGCGGACCCCACCTCAATGCGACCGCGTCACGAGAACACACACGTATGCGTAATTGCTCCGATAATTGCATCTACAGCCGCGCACTCGCTCCGTTCCATAAATCGTTCTAATTAATTATCATTGTTACCGTTAATTTACCCTGTGAATATCCAATCAGTTGCGTAACCCAAACGGATCTATTATTAAGCGCGAGTGCTTGTGCCCACGTATCGCGGTCCATTTCTGCATGCAGTTCGCCTTCGACTTCCAGCGCCGCCCAGAGGAAAGCGACACAAATGGACGCCTTGAGTTGCAGGGCTGTTCACTCCCTGGTCAATGTCTGCCAAGAATGGGGAGCAAATTACTGCAGCGGCCATTAATTCACCGTGGCGGTGGCACTTCTCGATCGCGGGGCACAGACTTTGCTCAGACGGTTTGCCTGACACAGAGATCTCGGCCGACTCGAGGAAGCTCACGAAGCCAGAGCGGCTCCACACAAAGTTGCGGCGCTGTAATAAATCGATTCAGCGACGCATTTGCAATGCAAATCGGGCTTCGATCGCCTGTGTCAACGGTCACCGCTTGGAGACAGACACCCGGTGCTGAGCTGCACAATGGAGTGCAGTCTGAGGCGGGACTATTGAATATTATTGTTTAGCATTGAAGCTGAGTGGGTGGTTGTGACGAAAGATTTCCACTTCTGGATGCGAACACAAAGCGATCAAAGCCGAGCAACAAGCAGCCACTGAGAAAGTGATTCGAAGACATATTGCGGCTGGATTTACATATTCTCCGCGAAATTGAGATAAGATCACCGTTAAGGTGTCTGAAGGCCGTTCGACTAATAATCCGGTCGAGTGGACGGGGGGATTAGAATCAGATCATGTGCCGATTGCTTTGTCAGTTGATTGTAGAATTTTTCTGTCGCCTGGAGGTAATTTTTATGACATCCCCTCGCTGCGTTGACGAATGTCAGTGTTCCTCAAGGTTGTGGCTTTGGGCCAGATTTGCGCCATTTACTAAACATGAAATAAATAGCTTTATATCGCAGAAGAGGAAACAACGTCTCATCATGTCGCTTGCGTGTCTGTCAACCGGCCAACTACCGACACAGCTAACAAATAGCCTCCGGCTGGCGTATGTGTAAGCGATCAGCAATCAAGCAGCACTAACAGCAATCACACATGTTTCACAAAACACTGCGTGTTCGCCGGCGGCGGCGTCGTTGTCACGCTACAAGAGCGCGCTCACACCGATTGGCATTGATCTTGTGCAAGCCGCCAGATCCAGTGACACTGGTCAAAACACTCAATCACCGGGCAACTCCAAACGGCGCAATATGTGTGTGCTCAGTCGTTGCTGTCAGAGCGTGTATCATTTCCGCCGAAACCGATCGTGCCGAAAATGAATACGACCAGGGTGACGGGAACGGAATGCAGGTGCAGTAAGCCACTGGACACTACAGACTCGTTGAGTGCAGGTTGCGCTGCGTAGGCGACTCCTTATTTCGGGAAATCAGACTGTTTGCATTTTGCATTGCTGGCGATCAGTCAAGCGCGACCGCCCGTACGCCACCGAGTAGGGCACTTTGCAATTAAGAGAACAAGCCTCTTTATGCCGCTGCCTGGGGCTCAGAGCGCATGTGGCCGAAAATAGTTTCGTTGCAGATATTTCGCAAGATGGACTCTTGTGGCCGCGGCTGTTTTTCAATTCAGTCAGTCGCCGACGCGATCGGTGGTCCGACGCCGCCGTTGCGGCCACAGGGTGGAGTTGGTGCCGCAATGGACAGAGTGGACATAAAATATTGTGCTGCCCGAAGTATGCACGCTCGGAATGCTGCGGTGCATGTGTTGGTGGGTCGCGGCGGTGTTTTGTTGAGATTGGCACGATGTCCGGGTTACGGTGAGAACAAGTTGTTGCATATGAGCCGCTAATAAATTGTAGAAACCATTGAGAAATTAATCACTCACTTGAGGGACTGTTGTGTGTTTGCAAGTGATCTCAATTTTTTATCGGCACATGGGAATACAGGTGGGGCGTGTGAAAGGACTGGAATTCTTTAAACTTTCGCAAGCATATGACTTTGTCTTACTTTGGAATGTAAGGTAAAATAGGGCCCATTGTAGCAGGAGGCTCGCGTAAAGGAATCGTGCTCTGCTTGGGCTAGGTAGGTAGGTAGGTTAAGGTGGCTGATGCACTTAGTCCCATACAGGACCATTCTGCTACCACACCATGTAGAAAGAACCTAAAACCAGTTGGAGCCGATAATAAAGTTTAAAATGTCGGCGGGAGGGGTTTTATTAAGGTCATGTATGTAGTCGAAAATAAAATCTTTTTTTAAATACTATAGTTGTTAGCCAGACTGTATGTAGCTGCTCGCACTATCTATCTCTTCGCTGGCCATTTGATCGCACGATTCACCCGAAATGTCTCCAAATCAGCATGAACAGCATTAATTTTAGTACTTAGCCTAAACATATAAATACAACAGAGAATGTACAGTTCGTCCCTCTTAATAAAGTCGAAACACCAACAGAGCGTTCGCCTTTTTATTTTCCGCTCATTCGCTCATCCGCTTATCTCCTGCGCTTGAGACTCCTACATGTACGCCGTTGAGAAAGTAGCTTCCAAAGTGCTTATGTCAGAGGCGCGAGAGCGCCGGGCATGTGCATGGCAGGTTTAGGAGGGTTTCTGATTCTGATTCCAGCGACAGCTGGAAGTTAAAAATTAATTTCGAGAAGTTGGAAACCATCCTGTTTAGGACGCCATTGCATAAGGCTTCGGCGGACACAAGAAAGTATTGCACAATCTCGTAATCATTGGACAACACGGGCAACCACTGGCACAGAGGACGGTAGTCAGATATCTCGGGATCTGGTTGGATCAGTATTTGTATTTCAACAAACATATAGATGCTGCTCTGACCAGGGCTCGAGGCGCCCTTGCCCTTGCAAAGAGACTGTTTTACAACAGGCAACTCGATGCGAGGGTGAAGGTAATATGCTACATGGCTCTAATCAGGCCTATGCTTACCTATGGCTGTCCCGTGTGGTTCAATGTGGGAGCCAGTCTGATGGAAAGGATGCAGTTGTTCGAGAGGGCATGCCTTCGGGCCTGTCTTCGACTTTATCGAACTCCTTGGTCCGAGTACAAGAAATTCTACTCTAGTGAAGTCTTATACAACAGGGCTAAGCTGAACAGAGTGGATAATTTCATCCTGAAGCTGATTCGGAGACATACTGCTATAGCAATGGACTCCAAAAACAATCTAATTTCGGGAGCTTACTATCCCAACACACAATACCATGAAAGAGTGCGCCATAATGGTTTCGTTCCTCCAGAAGCATTCATCTATTTTGATAAGCTAGGTCTGTGACAAGACAAGAAAGCGGTACCGCTGATCTTTCATTTCGCCCGTCCTGCTGTGGATGGGCGGCTCAACTACGACCGTTCCGTTGCACGACGAGCTGAGGACAATCTCCTCCGCTTCAGTACAGCGGTATCGAAATGGGATATGCTGGATGTTGCGAAGCAGCATAAATGGTTATGGTGGCTACGAGGCGAATCAAACTGCCTCGACGAACCTCCAAACACTGGGTAGGGAATCCAACGGGGGTGCTCGGCTATTGTTTTACAACGGACCAAATACCAGCTGCAATCGTTGGCCAACACATATCTTTAGCTTTAGATTTTAGATTTTAGGATAGAGTTGGGTTCTAAGACAGTAAAAATAAAATAAAAAAAAATTTAAAATACAAAAAAAAATTAAAATACAAAAAACCCAAAAAATTAAATAAGATAACAAAAAAAAAAAAAAAAAAACGCGGAGACGCGACAAAGATTATGGTTAGACCACCTTTGATTAGTCTGATGGATCACGTTCAAGTGCAGTTCTGACTTGCATGTGGCGAAAGGGATACCGAGGTGTTCGTGTTCCTGAAGTAGTGGTTGTGTTGTGGTAAACCTGGCCAATTCATCTGCTTGACAGTTACCCGGAAATGTCTGTGTGACCTCGCACGCAGCACAGGCGTATGTGGAACTGCTCAGCCATTTCATTTAAGGATGTGCGGCAGTTCATGATCGTCTTGGACTTTGTTGAGGCAGATTCCAGGGCCCTAAGTGCTGCCTGACTATCCGTAAGAATCAGCTGAGGATATACTATTTCTCTTCAGCCCAGACAGTGCTCCGCAAATAGCCATTACTTCAGCTACAGTGATTGGGAAGCCTGCATTTTGGAGTAATGTTCAGATCCTCAGAGCAGACTCCGCAACCAACGCCTTCGTTTGTTTTTGATCCATCGGTGTAGATGCACGTAGCGTAAGCAACCCATTGTGGGTTAGCCGACCACATGTACCGTTCAGGGACCATAGTGCGCAAATTTCTCTTGTCAAACAGACCTTCGCGTGGTCAAGGATTTGGTATACAAAGTTTACTCTTTGAAGGATTTTTGAGTGTCTGTGGGACACGTTCCATTGTGATGAGGAGATCAGTCTTATGGCTGTACTAGCCGCCGCCTGTTGGTCAAGCAGATCTATGGGCATAAGGTTGAGAATGAAGTCCTATGCATCTGATGAGGTGGTTCTTATAGCACGGCAGATACATATGGAGGCCAGTCGCTGGACTTTTCTGATAGTGTTATAGTGGGAGGCACTATCTAGTGCAGGCCACCAAACTGCAACGCCATATAGTGGAATAGGGCGCACCACAGCCCTGCAGATCCAGGCCATCATATGCGGTTGGATACCCTTGCTTGGGCTAAAATACTGGCAAATTGTGCGCGTTGCCGCAGCCGTTGAATGAGAGCCCTATCGAACAAGACGTTCTACTTTAATCGTCTATCGACACAGTGCAGAGGTGACGCACACTCAGAGCATCTGCCTTCAATTTGTAGCGGATAATGTGATTTCGCGATGAACGATTTCATCGCTTTCGAAACGTCGTTTCTTTTCTTTTCTTCTTTACATTTAAGCTATTCGACTGCTGACAGAAAATCGAATATGTTGTCCAACTTTGAAGATGAAGGTAACTCAAAACAATGTTCAAGCTATGAGCACAAACTCTAAAAGTTACGAGCTGACAGTCCACAAGAAACAAAGATTGCGGTCGTTAGGACATGTAGGTAAATGTTGGCGGAAACTAGAGTATAATAATAATAATTGTTGGCGCGACAGTCCACAGGGGGTCCAGGGCATAGCTTGCTCATCAACTTCTCGTGTTGTGCGCGCTACTGTTCTCTCACGAGTAGAAGGGACCTACAGTTTTTTTCCGACTCCGACCGGCGAAGTTTGAAAAGCTTTCTTAGACAGTTATTACTCTTTGAGTGTTGTCAGCAGCTCGAAAGAAGTGGTGCCGTGAAAAATTCGAAAAATTGTTGTTGAGCTGGGATTCGAACCTACTTCCTTCGGCGTGTGAGCGTCGCACTCTACCCACTACGCCACGGCGGCCATACTAGGGTATAGCGAAACAATCAAAAATATAATATGAATGAAAATCCAATTCATTTTCTTATCTAAGCAAGATTTAGTTATTCTCACACTTTTATGGTTCCGTTACTTAAGGCTTTCAACAGGTTAAATTCTTTATTCCCCCCATAGCCATCATAGCTGCACGCTACTCCGAAGGCAGAAGAAATAAACGGTTTGTTGCAGAGTGACTTCGATGCGATTCAACGATTTTGCGACGATTAGAAGTTGACAATCAACTGCCAAAAGTGTAAAACTACACTATTCCGAACTCCGCTGTCCAAAGTCTCAAGGGACACGAAAATGAACTGGCGTTCGGCGTAGTTGACCAATTGGGACGACCATTGATCGTGAAAAGTGTGGTAAGATATGTGGGCATCTGGTTGGACCAGTTTCTATATGAAGACATAGCTCTAACCAGAGCCTAGAATGCCTTCACTATGGCAAGGGGGCTGTTTTACAGCAGTAAACTTGACACCAGAGTGATGGTAATCTGCTACATGTGCGCTACTGTTCTCTTACGCGTAGAAGGGACCTAGAATGCATTCGCTAAGGCAAGGGGGCTGTTTTACAGCAGTAAACTTGACACCAGAGTGAAGGTAGTCTGCTACATGTGCGCTACTGTTCTCTTACGAGTAGAAGGGACCGACTCCGAATGGCGAAATTTGAGAAGCTTTCTTAGACAGTTATTGCACTTTGAGTGTGCTCAGCAGCTCGAAAGAGGTGGTGCCGTGAAAAATTCAAAGTTTTCAGTCGGGAATCGAACCTAGACGGCGGCTGCATATAAAATGTATATAAATATTAAAATCAAAAAAAAAATATATTAATATAAATTATATATTATATAAATTAAATATAGAAATATTCAAAATACAAAACAAGAAAAAATGGATACACCTCGGTTTATTACACACATAAATATGTTCAGCATATAAATTATACATACGTCCTGGTGTATGCGTGCGTATATATATAGTAGTTAGGTACTTTTAAACTTAGACATAATTTACTATAGAGCTTGGTTAAGTTAAGAGTTTGTGGCCGCAGTGAAGTAGTGGGTATAGTGCGACGCTCACATGCAGCAGGTCTAGTTTCGTTTCTCAGCTCAACACGAACTTCTCGAATTTTTCACCTCCTTCGAGCTGCTGCCAACACTCATAGAGTAATAACTGTCTAAGAAAGCTTCTCAAATTTCGCCATTCGTAGTCGGCAAAAAACTGTAGGTCCCTTCTACTCGTGAGAGAACAGTAGGCCCTGGCCCACCTGTGGACCGTCGCGCCAACAATTATTATTATAATTAAGATAAGAATTTGTTATCCCAAGTTGTTTGAGTTGGGTAGAATTTAAAATTATCAAAAACGAGCACAGACAGTTAATAAGAAGCCGAAAGGTAAGGAAAAAAATTACTTGGAATTAACTTAGAATTCTTACTAAGAATCATTTAGAATCATGATCAACATTTTGGTTTTATTATGGAAGAGAGCAGGCTCATATTTAACTATTACTAATCAATCAGAATGCAAAAACAAATTTTTTTAACTTTATTTTTGAATGCGTTTTCTGACGAAAAGAGGGAAGCTGTATATTGGCAATTCTATAAAAACTATTCATGAAGAGATGTTGGCTGTTTATCAGTTTCCCGCATCTTTATTATCAACTGTGTCAAGTCAGGTAAAAAAAGGCGGAGACAACATTAAAGACAGCCCCCACTCAAGCACTCCACCTACTGCTTGTACTCGAGAAAGCATCAAAGAAATCAAAAAACTTGTTCTTGAGGATGTCCGAATAAAAGTGAAAAAATTGTGACGGAAATCACCAAGCTTCCAACTGGTACCATTCACACCACTCTTCATGACCATCTTAACCTTTCAAAGGTCAGTGCAAGGTGAGTGCCACGAATGCTCACAACGCCTCAGCAAAAAGTGAGAATCGCATGCTGTAGATAGCTTTCGGAGATGTATAGTGAGAACGCAGACGTTGTTTTGAATCGAATTATTACTGGGTACGAAACATACCACTATGACCCTGAAAGCAAACAAGAGTCCATGCAGTGGCATTAAAAAAAAACAGACACCCCGAAGAAGTTCAAAGTCACTCCGTCTGCCAGGACGCTCATGGCCACAGTTTTTTACCACTCAAAGGCAATCTTGCTTATTGAGTAAAAAAAAGAAGGTGAAATTACCAACGCCACATCCTACGCTTCCACTTTGCATTATTTGCGGGAAGAAACTAAAAAGAAAAGACGGGGTAAACTTGCAGCGGGTGTGCTGCTTCTTCATGACAACGCTTCTGTTCACACGGCACGAGGTTTCAAGGCTGCTGCGAGATTGCTGCTGCGAGATTGTGGTTTCGAAGAAATCCATTACCTACCCTATAGTCCAGATCTTGCCCCCAGTGCTTATTTCTTGTTTCCGGATTTGAAAAAATGTCTTCGTGGAAAAAGATTTTTGGATGATGAAGAACTCAAGTTGCCTATAAATGGATATTTTGCAAATTAATTTTTTTAAGACTTAAAAAGCTTATCTCAAGACGTAAAAAATGCATTGATGTTAAGGGAGATTGTATTAAAAAATAGTTTTGTAATGAAGGGTTTTGTTGTCATTTCCCTTCGCACTGAACAATTATTTAACATGTATGTTGTTTTTTTTTAACATTTCCAGTAGAAAGATATGACATAAATCCATGTATCAAATCTCTGAATTGTAGATTGAGCGATGGACTGCTTTGTAAACTAATAAACGAAATAAAACATACCACTACTACTACTACACATTGAAAAATAAAAACAATTTAAATTGAATTCGCATTTTCCTTCATATCGGTACCGAGGATATATTGAACGCCCCTCGTACAAGAGCTCCCTAAGATTTTAAACAGTCTTAACACTTTTCATAAATTCTAAATTTGAAGTTTTGTTGTTGGAAACGAAACCTTACTAATGTGTCATACAATAATTTTTGATGTAAGGCATCTAATTGTTTGGTCTATTGCTCATAAGACATCTTCACTTGTATAAACTCAAAGTTTTAAGCATTTGGACGCTACGTATATTTTTGTCGGTTGAGTTGCTTTACACAGGGCGAGCCATCTTGTGTTTGACTTCAAATCGTTATCTTGAAATTGATAGATGTTTCCGGCTCCACATCCTTCTCCGCCTTCCATTTCTCCTTCTCCTACTTCTTCGCGGAGTGACCCTAACAATTAACTAATTGTTGGCGCGGCAGTCCACAGGAGGACAAGAGACTAGCTTGCTCATCAACTACAAGTATTGTGCGCCCTACTGTTCTCTCACGAGTAGAAGGGACCAGCAGTTTTTTGCCGACTCAGAACGGCGAAGTTTGAACTACAATGTGTTTTTAACTGCCAACAAAAACGAAAACAAACATTCTTCCATCTCGTCGCCCAACACAAGACTGTCAGGCTTCTTGAGATATCACTTTTTTCGCTCCAAAATGCTTATAATATACATTTCATCCGAAAACCTCACCACTTCCCTGGACAAAAACCCATTATCGGAAACACCTCCATCTCCTCCATCAGTTTCATTTCGTAATACTTCACCAAATTAATCGCAGCAGCACGCGATTCAGATCAGATCCTCGAGTGATACTGCCTGCCAGACAGCACTGTGCTCCCATAACCAATCGACATTTCCCGCAAAACTAATTACAGAAATCAACCAGCTGGGCGTTGGCGCGCGCTGATCACTGCGAACTGCTGACATCTGGAGTTCAGGCCGTTGTCACGCTAATCTTGATGGAATCTCGATGCGAATACCGACGCCAAATCAAAACAATCGTGCATTAGCGCACACGGTCCGGTTGCCGGCCAGGTAGAAACCACAGTTCGTGGCTTAACCACGAACAGCACTGCAACTCAATCGATATGCTCGGTGACCTCCCGCCTGTTTCTATTGACTCTGCAGAAGTTTGTAGGCGACGACGTGTGGCCGCCGGGTGCAGGGTACTGCATT